>JAYKKI010000100.1:7870000-8501157 GCA_039881145.1 Druceiella hillmani
ATCAAGCTTTTAAATTAAGAGGTATGGCGGTGGACGTAAGATATTTTTAATGACATAATCTTTGTTAATTATGGTCAACATTCCGTATTAATGTTAAAATATTTTTTAATAGATTTATAGCACTTTGTAGCTATGTAAAGTCACTTTCCACAGGATATGATATGTGAAATAACTTCTGAAAAAGTGATGTATAAAATAGTATACCCGTAAGTTTTTATCTAAATATCCTAAAAAATGATGGAATCTATATTCGAATATACACCCATAAGTATTTTATGTCAACACACCTGTCCATTATATCTATCATATTTCCACGTGGATATTGTAATGAAATTGAAACAATGATTCGGCTATTACAAGTAACATTTTTGGATTGGATTCGTCGGTGTTTTCCACATGCATTAGCCAATTGGAGAATAGCATTTCGGTATCGGTTAGGCTTCACATTCGGTAGTCGCCTTGTGATATACAAGATAGTGAATCCGCACTCGTGTTAGTCACGGCGCGAAAAACCGGTACCAATCTGTTTCGCTGTCAGTGGGCCCAGTGTTTATCGGGGTAAAAATAGTTCACTTTTCAATTAAGAATGTCTTTGTCTATATATACTCAATACAGAAGAAAGTCAGAGTAGCGTACATAATTTTGTGTGTGTGTGCGTGCGTGAGCTTGGGCGTATGTGTGTGTGTGGGTGTGTGTACGTGTGTGTGCGTGCGTGTTCATGCTTATGTGTGCGTGTGTGCTTGTGTGTGTGCGAGCGCGTAAGTGTGCACGTGTGCGTGTACGTGTCTGAGTATATATTGGTGTGCGTGTGTGAGAGCGCGTAAGCGCACGCCTGCGTGTGAATACGCGTGTACCCGTGTGCATGTGTGCGTGTGCACGTGTGAACTTGTGTGCCTGTGTGCGTGTTTGCGTGTCTGTGTGTGTATGTGTACATGTATGAATATAAATAACAGAATCAGTGGAAAATAGTAGAAGCACTGAAAGAAATATTTATAAGAAAATTTCAAAGGTCTTTACATTCAGCGCCAATGCCATTTTTATTGTAATTTCTGCATTCATAAATAATCTGTGTCCTAAGTCCTATATAATTTTATTTCAAATACAAATGCACATTCGTTGTTTAAAAAGATACAAAAAAGCACTATGACGACATAACTATTAAATCTTTTGTTTATTTTGTGCCTTAATGTTCAAAATCAAATTATCAGACCTGCGAGACGCTTCACAAACCATGATTGCTCATTTCCGCCAGTACGGGAAAGGAAGCGTAATTAATTATTTAAACGTACGCTTATTTTTCTAGTTTATAAAAAGATTGTTTAGTTTCGTAACATTTGCATTTACAATTATGATATATTATTATAATTGCATATTTTTAATCATATGTAGGGTGGAAATGTAAAATTCTATTTCTCTAACGACTCAATTGAATTAGATTCATTTTTGTTTTGCCCGCATATTTTTTTTATTATTTGATTCATGTTTTAAAAATTATTACAAATTACATAAGAACACATTGGTACATTGGATGCTGATTAGTAAATATGATGCTTTTTATTATATTATATTAACCGTGGGTTCCGAATTTATATATATTTATATATTTATATATTAGTACTTTATATTTACTCATTATTTAATTAGGGCTCCTTACCTGAAAAGAAAAAGGCATCTTTACAAAATCATTCATTTGTCCATCTGTCCGTTTATCACAGCCAATTTTTTCAGAAACCGCTTCGCGAATAGACTTGAAATTCGTTATAGTATTAAAGCGTATTAATACATATTTCAGTGGCTGAAGTAGATTGTACACCATTAAAAGACGTAATACAGTCGTAATATAATGAGGGCGAACTTAAGGGTTTTGTGTTTCAATGAATAAACTGTTCTCTTTATAGGTATTTGAATTCTCAGTCGTTAGGCTTATTTACGTAAATGGCACATGCACTGGGAGTCAAAGGTATCCACGATATGTTGATAATAAAATCAGTGCAAGGTAATTGCTTCAAAAAACTTTTTATGTGTTTGATAATAACTACCTCCAAACAGGTAGTAAGATGGTGAAAATTTACCTACTGTTCAACATCATGAATGAACAACATCTTTACACTCTTATTGAAGAAAACATTAGCGTAGACAAATCAATGATACCCTATTATAAACCTAATATTTGTAAGCAAAATATACATGGAAAGTCAACCCGTTTAGTTTTCAAGGTCTAGGTATAACCAGCAACCCATTTATTATACTGCTCACTCGCATCGAATAGGTTCCAGTAACTCATTTAGTATACTCGCTTCAAATATAAATTACGGCAGATGAGTGCGATTTTATTATCTAATTCTAGAAATATCAAACACGGTTTTTCAAGTCACGTTTCCCTTGCTGCCAATAGATGCTACCATTGAAGATAACATCCGCCCGCCCTAACGAGCAACGTCATGTTGAGTTACTAATGAGATACGTGATGTGTAACTACCAATTACATAAACCCGTTGACTGAAATTTGAAGACAACTCTCTTAGAATTTATTCTGTTCCTTTTTAAGAAGTATTAAGAAGAAAATTAAGTAAAAGAGGGCGGAACGAGGGGCTAAACTTAACGATTTCCGATATTTCTAAGATTATGGCTCGGAGTGGATTAGAACTTGGTCATTTCTTGAATATTTATTACACAAAATAATATACGTGTTTATAATTTAATATTATAATATGTACGGTAATTTAAATATTAATTGACGCACTATACTTGGTTGCAATTTTTTTTAAATACGTTTGTTGTAATGATAGTCATTTGGTATATTAAATATGATACAAATTCTTTAAATTTTCTTTCATAAATATTTAGAAAAAATATAAATGTGTGCATTATTAGTAAAGGGGGCAAAATTTTTTCTTTGTAAATAATTAAAAGTAAAAGTTTTAATAATTTTATACCTTTTCAGTGGATGCAAAATAAAAATGGACACCAAAATCAGCAACTTGTCATCATCAAATTTGTTAGCTTGTACGTATAGTACACGTAGAAAATGAGGTTACGTATTTAGATTAATATCCAGAGTCTTTTTGATTTATTATATTACAGAAATTGGACGATATATTTATAACAAAAGGTTTCTTAAACTTTAAAAGTACCTTCTTTTCATTGATAAGAATAATAATATAAAATATTGAGTAAATTTCTCCGTTAAATAATTAAAAAAAAATGGATTTGCTCTTCTAATTTTCGAGGAACATATTTGCCGCATTCACAATGTTTATGGAGAGAAATTAAATAATAATAACGTATATGCTAATTTAAAATTAATTTGGAAGAAAGTACAAAACTTTTTTTAAAAAAGTAAATTTCGCACTTGAATTGGTTTTCACATTTGAATAAACTTGTAAATTATTTTGGAAAATTTAAATTTTGTAACATTTTGGAGTAATATTTTTTGTCCTTTAAAATCAAGTAGAACCTTAAATAATACGATTTTGTCTGTTACCTTAAATTATAGAATTCTGACAAAAAACATGAGGGTGACGGAACTTGAAAATCCAGAAATGGTAAAATAAGTATCTCAAAAAAATTATTTCACCTGTCATAATCCAGCAGTTTTATTGAAATATTTATTTTATTTTACAATAAAAAATTAGAGACGTATTTTCTGGCCTATTTTCAAAATAATTTTATGGAAGAAATTCTGTAGACAAAACAAAATATATATATTTCAAGGAAAGGTCATTTAAAGATATTGCAGACGGAGGTCGAGTATTTGTAAGATGCGGTATATCAAAAGGAAAAATGGAACTTTCATATGTTATGAGGGTTCCATTTTTCATGTTTGCTTTTGCTAATGTGTCGAACTGTCTCATAGCTGTTTTTCTCTCAACTCTTTAAAGCCAATGGACACAATAATTTTAAATTTTACAAAATAATAATTATATTAGGAAATTTTGAGAAAAAATTAGGTAAAAGAAATTTTCTTCAACTTTTTGTAGGATTCTAAACACCATATAGTGTTTCATAACATTATGTTCAGTAGTTTCGGAAAAAAGGCAGCGGACATATTTTTGCAAACTTCCAGGTTTTCAATTTATACTACCTAAAGTTATGAAAAAATATGCTTTCGAAATATTTAAATTTGGTTTTTCAAACACTACTCCGGAGAAACACTATATGGTTTTTAGAATCCTACAAAAAGTTGAAGCAAATCTAGATTCTCATAAATCTGCAACCCTCTAGTTCATTATATTAGGTATTATGAAATGTTTCCTCCACTTGGAAGTCTACAGTCGTGATGATTCATGATAAAAAAGGAATTTCACCAAAAACGAGTTGTGAAATACTTGCACTTAGACGATTTGCTGTTTTGGAAATCATTTGTTGTTTTGGAAATCATTTAAGTTTTTTAATAAAGTTAAGAGAGAAGAAAAAAAAAATATAATTTATAATATATTAGGAACATACAAAATCTTAATAAATCATAATATGACACCAAGTTAAGGTAAAAATATTATTGAATGCAGCTAGGGGGACCCATTTAATACTTTCAATAAGAACAGAACTGCATATCATTAAATCATGAATCAAAAATTCACATGCGAAGTAGAAGTCAGCCCACCAAAAACAAACATCAGGTAAAATCAATTCGTTGCGCCTATCTTCGGAAAGACTTTCGTTTGAGTAAAGGGTTAACAACAAATTTTTACAAAAATTTTGATAAATTTTTAATAAAAATAAAAAAAAATTATTTGAAGCGAATGAATGAAGAAAAAGTAACAGTCAGTAAAATGTTCAAATAAAAGAATGGAAAGAAGTAAAAATATCTTGAAATTATAAATAAAAAATCAGTACATTCGTGTGGACATGGCAACATGAGGGTAAAAACTGACGTGTACATACTCGTACATATTTAAAGGTACGTAGTATTTCTATTGCTCGTCTTACAAATATTAATATTATTTTTTATAATAGCCGAGAAGGTATTTCAAACACAAATTGTTAACAAAACCGCTTTTAATAATTTTGAATTTAGTCATTTCTGAGATGGGAGACAGGAACATATTTTCATGGATATTTTTTAAAAACCTCTAAAATTATCTGAACAAAATTAGTATCTTTGTAAAGTATCCAGAATTCCTTAGATATAATTGATAGATAGGCTATAATAGACGAAAAACGGCAGTATAAGACGAAAAGGCGAAGAAACTAACGTATACGTGAGTTATCTTATAAGGGTTAATTTTTTTCGTAAAGGTAAAGAAATCCAAATTTTTTTTGGATGAAATTTAGAAAAAATCTTTAATGTAGGTTTCAGGTATATCTGTTGATAATTATTCCTATTCCTAAATATAACCCTGCCTTCAATGTTGTAGAATTGGATATTTCGTAGCTTGATGTCGGTGTTGAAATTCTTGCAATATTTATCATGAACACGGTAGTTCAAATCGTGCTAGAATTATAAAAGATTATCTGTGTTATAATTACTTATAAATTCAGTCAAATATTGAAACAAAAATTAACATCATTTTAATGCTAGTCTAAATTATTTTAATCGTATAAAAGTTAAACTTAAAGTTAAACTATAAGTCACTTTTAGTTACGAGAAATCCTTTAAAATCGTAACTTTTTTAAAGGTAAACGAGGTTCAAACCAACCCAAACCAACATTGAATGAGTTAAAAGCCTTTGGGAGCTTTCATTTAACTTGCTCCGGAACCAAAGTTGTAATCTATTTTTCCCACAAAAGACTTAAGCTTTCAACTGGAACGACATAATAGCACACGTTTGAATTAAGCCTTCTGTACGCTCGACTTTAAAGAGTAGTGGAATTTCCCTGAAAAACTAAAAAATATAAAATAATTTTTGAAATAATTTTACATTATATAAGACACAAGTATCGTAACTTTTAAATACAAAATAAAGTTTCAAGGTTTCGTCTTTTTAGATACCCATAAATTATTGAATATATTTGGCGTTAATTTGTAGAAATCTATTATTCACAATTAAATGAAACTGCGATATGTAATATTATTTTCTACTTTTTGTGATTTCTCTACCACGACCTAGGTTTCGTTTTATTACAACATCTTCAGGTGGGCTAGATATTATATAGACTATTAGCAAAGATCTTTGCTAATAGTCCACCTGAAGATGTGTATATAAATATATATATATATATATATATATGTATATATATATATATATATATATATATATATATATATATACATGTATAAATATAACTTATGTCAGATAGTGCATGATGGGTACATTCAAATAATTAAAAATAAATTTTTAAACACCATACCACCTTTTTCTAAAATTTGTAAATTGTAATAAGTCATTAACATGAAAATTCATCAACTTGTATGTTTCATTTCGATAAACGTAAGAAATGTGGCAATACTGCATAAATACCTTTTTTAACGTTTGAAGGTGAATTTAATTTCTCTATCTGTCCCTTTTATTTTGCATAGTTTTACAAAAGAAGGTATTAAAAAACGAAAAGAACAATGGATAGCAAATTCAATTTCACGGTCAGAGTTGTACATACATTATGATCTAAATCGGCTTTTAACAAGCGTTTTCGTCTGTTGGGCTATACATATGTACTCATGTACATAAGTACGTAAGTACGTATTCTATCGACTAAGTATGGTATTCAGAAAAAAACTATTTATTTTTCTGTCAAGCATTTATTGTGCATGCAGTTGTTGTGTCTATCAAATAGTAATGTACATGCTTAAACATACATGTGTGTTATATTTATATGAAGTTTTTTCAATAAAACTTCCTTTTTTGGTACTCGATTAACGGTGACGACCTCCGTTTTGTGATCTTGTTTCCCTTTCTCTATTATTTTTATCTTTTTCTTAATTATGTGAATTCAATAAATAAAAGAAGAGTATATATATATATATATATATATATATATATATATATATATATATATATATATATATATACACACAAAGGTGTACATGGATAAATATTTATTATCATTCTTCGTCATATTCAACCACAAAGAGCAAAAATTCCAAATTGACGAAACTGACCGGCATCTAATATAATTTCCGCCTTGGCATCACAGTTTACAATATCCGGCTAAACTTTCAATAAAGTACGTACCGTTTCAAAACTTCTCATCGATGCTTGGCTCTAGTAAAGTGATTTTAAATGAAATGCTCTCACACTTCGTCTACAACTTTCGTGCTGCCGTTGTATTTGAAATCAGAGCCGTTGGAATTTTGTAGCTATAAATTGCTTTCAAATAGAAACACGGTATATTTAAAAGCGACTTTAACATTTTTCATTATAAATTAACTAACGTGGGTAATTTATGTTGGAGCTGTTATTCATGTAATTGTTAAAAAAAATTTAAACCGGTTTTTTGTGTTACAAATTACAGATTGCATTTAAAATTATCTAGTGGTAGGTAACAGTCACAATAGCAATTCTTTGAAATTATATATAACACCTAAATCTACAGTGTTATATTTCAGTACGGACAAGCTCTTGAGATACCAAGACAAGGCAAAAATATTTGAATTTCGACTTGTCGATGAACAGTCATTTTATTAAATGCACTGTGATTTGTTACCATGCTCGCGATATTTTAGGTCTGTGATTGCACTTTATAGCAAAATACCAACCATCGAATTTCTTAACATTATTCTAAACTGTCAATAATAAGGAAATAAAAAAGTAGAAAAAATACACATATGTTTTAAGTTTTGTAATTTTCTGATTTTAATTTAAGAGAAATATACAAAAATCTGTCCTATTTTTGTTTCGTGCAGTCCCAAATGAAAAAAAAACATAGAAGTCAATAGTTAAGCTCTATGCCCGTTGTTTTAATAATACCTAAAAAATTATGTTTTTGAATTACTTTTTTTTTAAATTTACCTGATAGTGCGTTAAAATGATTAGTACCTGACTGAGTTAACATAATATTTAAGAACTTTTGTTTTAGCCAATGATATGTTTTTTAGTCAATCGAATAAACAATGTAGAATATAAAAAATCGTAAAAATTGCATAATAGGCAATCAGATTATTAAGAGCCTCAAGGTTTACATGTAATTTAAATAGGATTATGTATTAAATAGAAATTTTCCGAAAAAACTGGAGCTACGGCATCTGATTTCCTATAAGGTTCTATAAACCCTAACAAAGTTTTTGGAAATATGCAAGCCTAGTAATAACTAACATTTGACCGTGCTTATCCTTTTGTTAACTGTCACACTATAAGAATTGAAAAAATTTGTTCTTTCATTGCAGATTTAGTTTATTGACAAAAAATATGTTTTGAATGTATCGTAGTCGTTATTTTTGGCTAAATATTTATAAGGAATAAATTATTTTTTATATTTTTTATTATGTATTTAAACGTGACAAGGTCTCCAAAATATAATAAATTATATTTTGGAGACCTTGTCACGTTTATACCAAGCATGCATATATATACATACATATATATATATATATGTATATATATATATATATATATATATATATATATATACAGGCATATAGTGTATGTATATGTATATAATGGCATAGTACTCACAGTACTGATAGGGTCAAACTGGATGGCACTGCAATTCATAGTTATTTGAAGAACGAGTGGCTAATTTATATCGACGGGATGCAATGGGTTAACATGTTCACCGTATTGTTTAAAGATGGTTTTTAAGTTACTCGAATAATAGCGAATGTAAATAACAATTATGAATAAGCACAAATGAACTTGGAAAATTTATGAGAAAATTTTTACTATTTTCATTCCTTTCATCATAGATTTTGTCACGTTCGACTCTCCCGTGTTGTTGACACAGCCAACTTATTTTTTTAAATTTATACTCAACCGTTCAAATAAACCGTTCAAATAAAAAATTCCAATGGATATTTTAAATTTGATTGAAATGTTCGACCGCTACTGGAAGGAAAATGTCACAAATAAACGGCCTTTGTTTCATTCCAGACGATTACATTATTTATTTTCCATTCCGTCAAATTTTATTTTTAATATTAGTCAACTGTTTTGAAAAGCATTCGAAAAGTCGAAAGCATTAAATGACAAAAAGGCAATAGAATTGAGTCACTTTTATTGGACTTTATCATAGATTTTAGTTCGGTTTCAATAATTTTAGTGTTTATTTTCGATGTGATGTTTAATTAAGGCAGATAATGCAATTCGTTTTAAACGTTATTTCATTATTTATTTATTATTACTTACTGTAATAGTAAATATTTTTAGGGTCGGAATAGCTGTCATAAAAATATCTCGTATAAACTAGAACTTTTCACGAACGTAGAAAAGTTTTGGTTTATTTATATTATTATATGTAATGGTATAAATTTTATTTAACTTTTGGAAAATAAACAATTTGTTATGAAAGTTATTTCGTCGCTAGTTGTTTGAAAATATTGACTTGAGTAATTAAAACGTGATTGTTTATAAAAATTATTTTTTTTGTAACTTGTTGAAAATACTTGTACTCTTTAATTTATGTATAATGTATTTATATATTACAAAGTTTTAAAGTGTAAACTTTTTTTTCGCACTTATTTTTTTATCTCGTTTGGAAAATATTGAGTCAAATGAATATTGACATATTGTGGATCCTCATCCCTGTAATTTTTGAATCGTTGAAAAAAAAATATGCAAAGAAAAACTCCTGAAAGAAATGCCTAGTAAGCAAATGGTCTTTCATATTGCAGAAAGTCTCATGCCTACCAGATTTAGAATTTGTTTCATTTGTCTCGGATGTTTTCTAACCTGCTCGATATAGAAGAGATAGCGACATATAACATATAGTTAGTCTGTATGTAAGTAACTACAGAAGTATTGTAAATAACTACCGAAGTATTGTAAATAACTACCGAAGTATTGTAAATAACTACCGAAGCCTCTCAAATTAATGAATTATCAATTAAGGGAACTTCTTAACCAAAACGCATGTAATTTACTGCTTTTTGACGCCAACATTTATTATTGCGGCAATATTTTCTTTCTTTTCTGGAACATAATATTTACATATTTAAATAACACAGTTCAGCAGTTTTTCTATTAATACATTTTTATTTAAATCATTCATAATTCTAAAGTAAGCTTTAACTTCAAAGAGGTCTCAATGTAAATGGGAAATCAAAGTCTACCGACTGCTGGGGGCAGTAGACGGTCGTTGTTTCAGTTCTTTAAAATTTAGGTTCTTTAAAATTCGGTTTTAAACCAAAAAATTTTTCATTGTTTTATTTAATTACGCACGCTTTTGACTAGTTTGTTGAATTTTTTGGCATAGACATTTGATTTTCACACAGTCTTTTTTAAGTGGCACATGCAATGACCACTGTGCAGCAAGTAAAATCATTTGAAATTACATCGGAATAAAAATTGTTTTTTCTTAATAATTGATTTGATATATTGTTTTTAAACGAAAGTATTGTTTTTTTATAAAAAAGCCAAGGATTTTAGTAACAAAAAATATGAAGCAAAAATAAAGAAAAAATAAAGCTGCTACTAAAAAAAAGCTCTAATTGTAATGAGTGCAGTCACCGCAAAGTTATTTATAACGTATTGAAGACTTTCACACCCAAAAATTGTTAAACTATTGAAAACATAATATTCATGGACTCTATTTTCTATCTATTACGTAGCGGAAGCAAATTCCTAAACTCATTTTTAACTTACTATATATTATATTTTACGAAAGTACGAGATTTACAAAACGATATTTATACCAAAATTTATCAATTTAGTATATCAATAAAATAGGATTATTTTATTGATACCAATTCCCGTTCAATATTTTGCATTTATATCTTCTGTGCCAATTTCTTCGGCTCTTAAAGTTTCTTTTTTCCGATAATGATTCGATGTTAAACGTTTTACATTTCTCTCATTTTCGTTAGTATTAAATTCAAATAAACTTCTTATTACAAAGACAGAAATAAACAGACTTTTTAAGTCTGTTTATTTCTGTCTTTGTCAGAATGTCTAGGATTCCACAATATACTTCTCGTGAAATTTTGAATCAGAAATAATGCGGTTTCGTAATTTCAATTAAGTTATTGTAATGAACTTATTCTTCGGATAATTGCTTCGACTACGAAATTATATTTTTGTATCAGAAATAATGCACTCTCTTAATTCCAATTAAGACATTGTAAAATTTGTTTCTGAACTTTGTAATTCCAATTATGACGTTGCAATATTTGTTTTTGTACTTCGCATTTCCAATTAAAACAAGGTAATTTCTTTGTACACAAGACCACATGATAATACTCTTAAGTTAGAAAACCATTCTCTACTTTATTTATTAATAATCGGCTAAGTGAGTTGATTAAAATAAGAAAATAACAGAAGGCTGTAGCACGCTGTAGCTCAGCCTAATATGAAAAGAATAGGAACATAGATTCACCGAGAAAACACATCATTTAATTCAATACCCCACTATGCGTTTCAGTGAAAGGAAAGGAAGAAAAAATATGTTTTCCACTGAAAGTTATTTTCTGTTGTGAATCTAATGGATCGACTACAATTTTTTTCTACGTTTTCTCCATAAACATAAAAATCAGATATTTTATCGATTCTGGAGCATGCGACATATAATTGCCCACGAGAGGAGCAATTGTTTTCTAAATTCAAACCGCACACTTGCAGAAAGATTGCAAGATTGCAAAGATTGCACTTGCGCATTATTGATAGTCATAACTAACGCAAAGCGTATTGGAAATTTAATTCATTTTGTAGTCGAATGCAATATCGGCCCGAATGAGTGGTATTCGTGGAAGTTTTTTCACCATACAGAAAATTGTTCACCAATATTTAAATATGAATCGTGAACCATTGCATGATTTTGGTATAGATTTGTTCGGATGTTTCGGACTAATATAATTGGCACTCCTATTTTTAAGTTGAGAATGTGTGACAGTAATCCGGGAATATCGAGACAATTAAAAAATTCCGTTAGAAAAATTACTACTCCAATTTGATTCATCACGGAGTCAATACTGTCATATGTCAATTTTTCACCTGCTATTCTGTTTATATTGATGTTTTTCACATCGTGTAGATCAACATTTTTAGTCGCTAAATCTTTCGACTTCGTTGAAATCTTCTCTTTCGTTTAACCATGCGTGATTTCAATACTTTGTTGAAATGCTTCGGAAAACCTTGTCTATTAATTCTTCATGAACTACATTGAATTAACGATGTTGGAGAAAATGCATGGGAAGGTGATTAAAAAAAATTCAATAATAAAAAATTAGAAAACTCAAATAAGTCTTTTTTAAAATACACGCGTATTGGAATACAATGTTGTATCAAAATGTTAAGTCACGCGACAGACTATTTTTTGAGTTTTGCGAGCACAAACATACACGAACTGAATTTTTATATAAAAAGTTAAATTGAATTGATTAGTTTTCACGTAGTAATTATATGAATATATCAAAATAACAATTAACGTATTTTTTAAATTCAGTATATCGAAACCTAATATATTCTTTTTCTCACGAAATCCATAGAATGGAATATTATGAAAGAGGTTTTTGAAATATAATTGAAAATTATCAGCTATATTTTTAGACATGGAATATCTTCGCCAGGTATCCCATAAGAGCCTGGTCGCCTTGTCAATACATAGTGGGCTTATGGGAGAGGATATTTATAATAATTTATATAGTTACCACGTTGGTAACCCAGAAGGAAGACATGAAGATAATCGTATATTTCGCTATTGATTGTCCTACGATCGATAGCAAAACAGACGATGATCATGTCCATGTTCTTTGATCAAGTGCAAAGATATTGTTGAAGAGTTACTTGTGTTTACAATTATTTTCATTTTGTATAGCAAAGTGATAAAAATATCACATTGACTGCTCACCGTGGCTTTTCTTTTATATTTTTCTCAACCCTTTTTCTGCACATTCGTTGCCCTTTATGCTAGATGTGGTGACTATTGTGAAATTCAAATTTAAACCAATGCTTGTTAATTATTTTAAAGCAAGTTTGGTGGTTACCCTAAATTTTTAGGATTCTTTCTGTTGCTTTCTGATAACATGCGACGATATAACTTTTCAGGACATAAAATAGCATCTTATCTTATTATTCGAAAATATCATATTAAATAATCTGATATCAGTACTGCAATTGACTATTATGTTATAGATCCTTAATGAATATGTCATACACTAAACTTAATTGAAATTGAAATGATTCACGATTCTGGAAATGTTTGTTCACATATATTCCATAACTTTGCAATTTTCAAAGTTTCGGCTCGCATCTGTGATTGAAACAAACATTACCACTGTTTCATCGGAAAGCAGTAGTTAAATTGGTTAAAAAATTATATGATTTATGAAATTACCACTATATTATTGTTTACATCAAAAATGAGTAAGTAAAAATCGACTTGTGAACTGAATGCGCTTAGTCGTAATTTTTCATCTCACTTGGATTTAATACGGTCTGTTCTTTTTATCATGTTTTTTGTATGAAATAGATTTAACATGTTTTGAAAAACCACGTCGGATCAAGTAATCAGTTTACTTCGTGTACTGATATATTTATGTAGCCTATTTTATGAAATTGCACAACAGTATTATTAATTAATAAAATATTTGTTGATAGCGACTGATGTATGGAAACACTCGAAAAATTTCAAATTATGTGACCATTGAGTACTGACCATGCGTTGTTTACATGCAGCGGCATGCCATACATTCATGCTTAGGTTTAGTCCAAAATCAACTATATTTCAAATTAAAAAAAAATAAAATCAAACGACAATCATTCTTTTAAAACCTAAACGAAATTTTGTAGTAATTCAATATAGAATTTAATCAGGAATCGTCAAACCTAAATAATGCGAATGTAATGTTTCGTATTCAGTTTATTTTTTAACTAATATACTATCGTAAATTCGGGGTGAATATTATAATATATATAAACGAACATTAATATATATTACATAATTTATTAACTGTTTTAATTTGAATACATCGCTTTTTTTAAGTTTTAGTTGAGTTTTTAAGTACTTTTATACAATGCTTTTTTATTAACTATCCCAAAAATTTAAAAAATACACCAGTATATCAGCACTCAGAAGGAATTTGAGCGCAGAATTATTTTGGTCAACTCGCATTATTTCTTTGAGAGATACAGGGAAACGGGTATATTTATAATAGTTTAATAAAAATTTTACTTACCCATAAACTTACACTAAATATTATTAATTATTTTGAATATTTTAACTTCATATTTTTATTTAAAAAATTGGGGGCAAAATTATATAATTTATTTTTTAGAATTGGTCCTAAATTAATGCATCGCAGTATGGTTGTTAGAATTTTTTCTTCAAACAGTGCTCTGTTTTTTTCTTCTGACTGGGTAAAGGTCCAACGTTTACCAGCATAATTCATAAAGGGTTTTCTAAGGTATATGGGAAAAAATCTATTGCTCTTAGACATAAAAGAGACACCAACGTTAATATAGTAAATGAACAACTCAATAAAATATCATCACCCATACTTAATATCTTCTAGAGAAAATATAGTTAGACAACATTGATACTGTAGTGCACTACACATTGTAACAGCCTAGCCACACGTCGATGGAGACACATCATGAAAGAAAACGAAAAATGGGAGATATATATAATTAGTTATATAATCTTGTTCCAACCACCAGATGCCCTTGCTATTGTATAAATATGTTATTGAGAGTAACATTCATTTAATTTATTACATACATCAAAACATTTGCTTAATATAACCTCGCAGAATAACATAAGTATTATTTATTATCCTCCTAAAAGATTCGTATATCGTATTACTTTTGAAAACATAATAAAAACTCCACTGCTACCTTACCATAAACTCACTAACGTAAACAGTGGGAAAATTCTCACAAACCCCACTATTGCTATTGTTTTGTATAATATCTAAATGCTGTTGGAAGATTCTAAGAGTCAATCTTGGCTAATTGCCAGTCAGAAAATGTTGCCATACAACGAAACCTAGGTCGTGGTAAAGAACATAAATAAAGTGGAAATAATACTAAATCACGTAGTTTTATTATTGGCAAAGAATTCAATTTTACGTTGAAAGAAAGCAAATTAACCCATACATAACTTAATAACTAATATTAAAACGCGGCATTTTTCAAATGCCCTATATTTTGTATCATTTCTCTTAAAAATGCTAGTCAAAAGAGTCTCAATAACATTTTTTTGCACAATTTTAAATAATATATCTTCTGAAAAATAATGTAAAACTTGTAAACAATTCTAAGACTCATCGACGCCTCTCTTCCTCGCGTAAGTACTTACAAATACATCATAAATATTGAAGAGTTTTTGGCTTAAATTAACATAGATTTTGCACCAAGCATCGTCGATTAACTTTCCCTCCGGTAAGTGCACATCCACATATTTGCCACATTTGATTTAGCACTGAAAACGTCGAAAATCTCAAACAATAACAATATTCTACAAATTTATTCATATGTGGAAACAATACTTTACGGTAGTTTTAAGTTCCAAATAAATACTCATATTTTTATTAAATGAACATCTGTAACCGTAGTAGTAATTTTCAAATTTATGTAAGTTCAATACAATATTTTACCATAAAGGTTCCAATGCATATTACATTCCTACTATTGAGAATTTTTGGCTCCATCTTTTGACTTCGTTATCAGACCGCTGACACCATTTCTAATCAATGGACTGGTCAATACAGGTAAAATGAACCCATTCTATCAATTGAGGAGTTTTGTCACCATGTTGTAGCTCCCTTTCAGACCCTAACCACAATTTGTGAGTAATGAACTTATAGACATGTCAAATCGGCTCAAAATCGATATCAATTTTCTTAAACGATTCTTGTATTCTCACTTATTGAAGAGTTCTATAGGATACGTACGGAGTCCGTGGTCAAGGCCCTGGTCCTATTCAAATGGAGGTCTCATTCCCTCGGAAATCATTTTCTTCCAAACAAAATAGAATAATAAAAATTATTCGATACATATCTGGGTTGTATACATAAAAATACACATAAGTCTTTTAAAGTCGTTTAAAAAGGGTGATGTTTTCCATACAGGAGTGTAAAAATATAGAAGTAGTAAAAATTATGTTAAATTTGAAACTAAAGTTATGAGATGTATAATTAACAGTAGAAATAGAACAAAATGCAATTTTAAATTATGCCCTCACGCACATGAAAAGGCAAAAAATCATATTTGAATAATTTTTGAAAACATAAATGATAATAATAGTAGTAATTTATTATTTCCTTGTTACGCGCTCCAATCTTATAGAATTAAAGTTTTCAACGCTAGTTGAACGTCATAAAATGTTTAATTGAAAACTCTTGGGATTTATTAAAATAAACAGACTGGTAATTATATGACTGAAAATTCGGTGTAAAGGCTAGTATCCATGTAATAATTAAATCTGTCTGCCTGCATGAAGCTAAGGAGCATCTAAAATTTTAGTTTTATTGAACTAACTTTAAAACAATTTTCACCATCAAGAACATGTAGACCTTTCGAGATAAGAGTATTTATCACGAAAGGTCTACATGTATAAAATATTAACGTAGATTTTTATGTTCTGAATATATGTTAATATTTGTGAGTCGCATCCCGAAAGGAGGGCAAGAAAAAAACTCTATGGAGGTACAAAGATGGCCGCAGTAACTGCGGGTAACAAAACTAACATTCAAAAACATAAAATCGAATATCATTTTTAAAAAAATGATAGAGAGAAAGAAAGGGAGATTGAGAGAAATATTTTGATAATAATTACGGGATATGAATAAGGTTTTCGTTAAACTTTTTTTTAAGAAATAAGTGAACTATGCTGCGTATTACTTATAACCCTAATTAGCACTCAAAATGTTGACAGCGTTTTCATAATTAAAATAATAAAATCATTTTTTAATTAAGGAAAAACAAGCTTTCATTACAAATTGGTGTCTTGTTTAAAAAATAAACGCAAGTCATAAATTTCTCGCCATTGGAAAACTTTCTCGTTCAATATTTTTGTTTCATTCCCAAAACAAACTTCTTGAATAAATATTTTCCCTCACATATTGTACCCTTCTCTTAGGCATTATTGTATGTTCGCAGAACGACTTCATAAAGGAAAAAACAATGGACTAATTCATTATTTTTATTATTTCTTTTTCAAGGCCCCGTTAATATTGAGAAAATTATCTTATGAGTAGTGTCTCACTAAAATATAGTATATTGCAGTGGTTAAGAGAAACAAGTTTGCTGTTTTTTAAGTTGCGAATGGTTTTCTTGATTCTTTATTCCTAATTTCTTTCATTATAATTTAATGTCATTTTTAATTTTGCTACAGTTTATTATGACCGAAATTTATTTTTTCTAATACGTATTGTGCACGGCTTAGGAAAAACGTTACTAGAAATTACTTTATTTAGACTTAACAATAAATATGAGTAACATAAACACATACATAAAAGCTATTCTAAGGTTTAACTACTGATCCCTATAAATTTATAGTTGGTCGTTATTCTTAATGATTCGGATGCGAGACTTGGGTGCTCAATAATATAATCGTATTGAAACTGAAAGGTATTTTTGAGTAATAAAGACTACATTTTAAGAGATTTTGAGATTTTGGAATCTGAGGCTGATAGATTACAGGGCTCAAACCGGAAACCAAAGACCTGGTAGACGAAAGATGGATGAATGGCCAAATGGATAATGACATTAAAGTCGTAGATATTAAATATTGAATACATCACAATGTTAATGCTAAGACTCGGCGAGGTGATGACGGGGATATTAAAATTTTAGAATTATGGCCAATTAAATTTTCAAATTTGATTTTTTTGAAGAATACATTTTCTTCCTGACATTCGAATGTGAAAAATATAGGAACGTAAATTTCATTTGAAATTTTGATACTCAGGAACAGAACTTCACAGAAATTTGCATTTAAAATTCCCAAATTGCCAATAGTTTAACAAAACTTTCATCACAAAGAAGAAGGTCAATTCAAATGATAGGCGATCGTTAAACTTGATTATTTAAGGCAACTGCGCTCTCAATCGGACAGACTGAATAAAATAATAGACCACGACACACGGATCAGTAAATAACATGTAATTCGTTAGTCTCGCTTAAAATAAAGCTGCAAAATATGCCTAAGAAAGCTATAAAATTAGCATGCAGGAATTGCATATTACTCTAAAGCTTAATAACACGAAAATAACTTAAAAAAATTATTAAAACCTTCATTAAACTTTAAAATACCTATCTAATAACATTTTACTAACAAAGTATGAGAAATAAATCTCCTTCGTTTTACGAGTAGGCATTTTAAAACAATTGTCTCAAATTCTTCTAACATATTAATTGAAATCTAAATCTGAAGCACCTAAAACTATAAAAACTTTGTGGTTCTGACAAACAGACGAACGAACGAAAGAACACGCCGATGTTAGAAAAGTTATTTTTATATGGAAAGGTCTTTGTTTAATACGTTCAAAAAAGTTATTAAAACCGAAAATTGGTCAACATGCTTGTTGACTTTCCTAAAATTTATAAATTGATTTTAATACACAAAACATAAACAACGTCCTTAATATTATGTGAATTAATTTCAAAGAAATAGTACACGTTTAATAGATATTAACCTTGAATGAAATCAATCATCAACAAAATTTTCAATATCCAATACATAAAATGTAGAGGATTTTATTAATTTGTGAGTGGATAGATAAAATTGGTTTATTTATCGAAAACGTTTTTCATTACGCTCGCAACGTCCAAATGACCGATCGGTATTTCCCAGCGGCGACAATTATATCGAAGATAGCAGATATCGAATACATTTTTGCAAACCGAAATTGCCTTGCCTAATAATATACTGGAAGGTAAGACAAGCCCATGAACTGATTAATATCGATGAATATTGGGATTCTGCAATGGGAAAACTCTATTAAATGACATGTTTGAGCTTATACGAATATGGGATAAACGACACTGAACGTCTTAATAATGACAAAGGTTGGACGTGAGTAAAACCTTTATAAATATATTATGATTGTTATATGCGTGGTTTTTGTTATCTTTAGTTTAGTAAATTTCAATAACATGTACAGTACATTTTTTTAACCTATGGCAATATATAATTTACTTTGAACGAACAATGTAAAACTATTGATATAAGTAAAATTATATAACTTTAAATATTATGATCGTTCAATAATAAAAGTGTTCTAGTATATTAAGCCTTTTCACAAAATTCTTGTTTGTATGAATTAAATTTATTCTCTAAATTAAATTAATATGCCTCAAAATACCATTAATTATTTGTCATTTCTGGGCATATAACGGAGTCCTCGGTACTTTGTTTCTAAATAACTTTTTTCATTGATCATGTCATCACAATATTAAAATATCTTCTTGTATCTATCTCATGATTCCGTTTTTAAGAGCAAACGATTCCCATCGTTTCTCTTGAACACTGGTGCGTTCACAATATTGTCCATATCGTTTTCAATTTCTTTTTTTTGTTTCTAAAATTGTGCTGTTTGGTCATTGTGCTGTTTAAATAATTATACAATTGAAATATCTAGACGTGTTACAGGATTTGTTTTTGAATTTAAAGTTGTGTGATATTAACAAAATCGTGTTTACCAAATATACTTAAGGGTTTTACGTATCTCGAAAGAAAAAAAAATGGTACCTTTATAAGACCACTCATGTGTCCGTTTGTCTGTCTATCAGAGTTGAGTTTCACAGAAATCGTTTTAAATTTTCGTGTAGTAATTAAACGCGCAAATATGTCAACAGGAGACACACAAAAATGTTTACAGGAAAATTTAAGGAAGGGCAAATTAATTACTCTCGATTTTTGTTTTAAATGCCATACGGAGTATCGTTTGAATGGCTTCAAAAAAAAATATATATATACATATATATATATATATATATATATATATATATATATATATATGTATATATATTTATATTATAACTTTGGTAATATACCTTCCGAGATATACTGAAAAATATAGAAAAAGTGTGAAAAATAAAGTTTTCGGAACGAAAATTTTAGAAGCCCGCACAAAGTTTTAAGAAAATGATAGCTATGATTCTCGATGTCAAAATTTTTCCAATATGCACCATGTTTTAACCCCTGTGAAAGATACAGTATTTTACGTTATGAAAAATTATGTCACTTGTTTAACAGAAATATTATATAATGTCAAAATATCTACAATTGCCAAAATATCTATGGAACTCTCGTTGTGTGAACGAATTAAACCCTTACAATGTTATTTGACGTGAACGATGCTTGCTAGCTTAACGTGATTAACGTGAACGATGTTAGCTAACTTTAAGTTTATTTATGGAAATATATTAAAAAAATTATTCAATTCTAGAGGATTAATAAATTGTACTGCAATTATTAATTACTACCTTTTTACCTATTAAATTTATGAATGATTAATATAATCTGTAACCCTTATAACCTGTAACAAATAAGTTAATTATAATTTTATAATTAACCTGTAACAAATAAGTTAATTATAATTTTATAATTAACCTGTAACAAATATGTTAATTATAATTTTATAATTAACTTGTAACAAATAAGGTAATTATAATTTTATAATTAACCTGTGACAAATAAGTTAATTATAGAGTGAAAATAATATTATATCACATTTTTTATTATGAACAATTGGCCTTTTAAATTTCTTCGCCTCTACACACTCACACATTTAATTATTGACAAAAGAATACTATGATGTTAATTTATTATTTACGGTTTCGGCTATCTGCGGCTGAACATAAACTTTCACAATTAAATGAAACTACGTGATGTAGTATTATTCCTACTTTCTTTAAGTTCTTTACCACGACCTAGGTTTCGTTGTATTACAACATCTTCAGGTGGGCTATTAGCAAATATATTATCAATATTCTTTCTTGTCCGCGTATCTGTTATTAATAACAATAAAAAACTCTACCACATACACTATAAAAAAAGTAATGAAATTTAGCAGCAATTCACTGGTTAATTGCAGAGATTTTAGATAAAAAATAAACAAAAAAAACGCTTTCACCTTCATAACATTAGTAGATAATAACAAGAAGTTTCGAAAGGAACAAGACCCATGGCGAGTCACTTGAATTATCCTATGAACATACAGGACTAAAATAGACCATCAGAAGCATCTAAAACTCAGTTTTCTACACAATTAAATGGTTCTTAAAAGTTAAGTATGTTTTTTTCATATATATTTTGTATACTTTCGTATATAAAAAATTACCAATGGTTTCCTTTAAAACAAAATTCAGTTCAATAAAATAAAAGAATTTTTTTCTCTACTTTTCACATCAAATTACAAAACATTATCCATTTTCCAATTTATTGCAAAACAAAACCGGTTTTTGAAAGCCAAAATATTTTTTCAAAATCAATTGAGATTCATCACTTGCTTTTTTAAGATTTATCTCGGCTAACTATACTCTCAGTAAAATTTAAAAAAAATTAAAACGGTACCCATTAACTTTGATTTAACCTAATAACGAAATGGTGCACTCATTTAGGTCAACTATATTTTAATTATCTTCTTACGAATATGAATAAGAACAAAATTCAGAATTGAAAATTAATTTTGTTAAAATTTTATTAATTTAAAACAAAATTTTGTATTAAAGATAACAAAGTGCTTAGAAGAATTTTTATTGGCACATTTGTTAGAAAAACCTAATATTTTCAATACTAATTTGTATTTAAATTACCCATTTAACATGAGGAATGTTATATAATAAAATTATGAACTTTGCATATATATACATTGACGTAATTTGCAAAAAATTATTGAGATATTAAAAATAACTAACAGATTGTAATAAGACAATTTACGGAATTTTTATCTACTTGTCTGTTAGTTTATTTATCTGTATGTAAAAATTACTGTCTCAATTTGAAAAAAAATTTTAAAGAAAAAAATTCTTCAAACTTGTTTTCCTTTTAGACTTGAAATATTAAGTTCTTATTTTATCGCAATCGATTTTATTCCTATAAATTCACTTAGCTTTATAATATGTTTTTATAAGTTAATTAATTCTATTATTTTTATAAATTAATTTACATTTCCTCAGCACAAGACTAATGTACAAGTGACTAGATATTCGACACATTATAATACTAAAAATGTATACCGTACCTAGGCGCATTAAGAGATGGCGCTACATATATTTCAAAGCGCGCAATGAACTTTCAGACAGAGCTAGTTGAAAATAATATATTAATTGTGGACTCAATGTGGATAGAATAAAATATTATTTACACCTACAACTTCTTTCACATCCCGAAACCTACAGCTTCTTTTACGTCCCTAAACATTCAACTTCTTTTATGTTCCTGTCGACGAAAATAGATCAAAAATTGTAAGGCTGTGATAGACTGAAAGACAGACATGATAAAGCTAAAAAAACTATTTGTTTAACCACGTAACCCTAAAAAAAGAAATGAGACATTTTGTAAATAACGTAAGCTTCAATGGTAATACCGTCCTTTATGCATATATCGTAAGACCGCCTTTTGATGAACTTGCTTAAAAAGTCTATTGTGAGGCTTTCATACAATTTATCTATTAAACGTTACCGGATAATAGGTATTTTAGTATATATTATAATATATATATATTATAATAGGTATTTACGAATGGTATAAAAATATAATATATTTCGACTTCTTATGTTACAATGCTGAAAATTGTTTACATAGCAATTTATATTAGTTTTGGATACGCATCATCCTTGAGAAAAAATTGTCCAGCTTATCGGTAAAATAAATATCTGCAATGATCTCCAACGGGCGATAACAAAAAAACTATATACTTAGAAAAAAAAAATTATGAATGTTTATAAATATGGATTGAGAAAATCATATGCATTTCATACAAAGATAATACAATCAAATAAAGACAATGCTTTATTTTATTAAAGAAGTATACAAAAATAGTTTTTATTAATATCAGAAAACATAAAAAAACATGGTTCCTGATCGGTGTATTCTAAAGGTGCGTTCTCAATAAAGTTTTATCATATTGCGTTAATTTATTCCACACGACCAAAATGATTTCAGCAGTAAATTTATTTATTTACTTTTAAGCGAATTTTAGTTGTATTCAACTTACTCGGTTTTTCTAACCGTGCCAAGTTATATACTGTTATTTAACTTATTCCAAAATTAGGATGTTATTCTGGTAGGATTTAGAAAGTAAGATCTTTTGCTTTAAAAAAATATGGGCTATTCACCCAAGGATATAATGACACCTTTTAATAATTAATTAATTTATCAGTGTTAGTTAATTATTTTTTATTTATAAATTAACTAAATTTATAACTAAATTAATTCATAGAGAGAAATTTTACAAAACTCATGAAAAATAAATTATAATCCGCATGTAACTTTCATTCAGTAAATTTTCGTACGTTTTCGTCTATTTTTAGCCGTAGTATTGTTTAAACACTTTTTTCATCCCAACTTTTTTATTGAAATTAACATCACTAAATTCCTGTATTTATATGATATTGTGCTGAATGGTTTAGTAATTTTACAATGTCCTTAAAACAGAGGGCAAAGTCGTGAAAGGATTATATTATTTGTCAAAAATATGCGAGTTAGACACGTCTAAATATAATAATAATAATAAAGTAGATATGTACCCCTTTTTCATTCATTATAGTAGAATGCAACGACCCTTATTAACAATTATATTATATTTCAGTATTTTTCAAAACGTCAAGTTTTAGGCTTTAGAACCGGGTAACTTTTTAAGAGTTTCACAAAATTTTTCCCAGTTGTTCGTTTTTGATTTATAAATTAACTAAAAATAGTCAAAAACTCTGTTAGAATATATATGGACAAATATGAAGCTTTACTATGTGTATATATCAACACACACTTGATCATATTTTACATATAATTAATTCGAGTAACGTGTGAGTTTGTGCCAATCAATTTGTTCATCGATATTTTACATAAAAATGTAAGAAAAACGAAATGATTCATATAGAATATTTATTCTTCAGAAACGCACAATTACATATTCAGGATGTCTAAGATCAGAAAGCTCATGTAGGTATGATTCAGAAACTCTTTTCGAAGCATAAATATCATTATAAGCCTAGTTCTTATGAATATGAAAATAATATATGTGCCAAAACAAATTTTAATAATTTTTTTTTTTAATTTTTATGAACATGAATATAGCACTAAGGTCAAGCATAACATTAGAAGCATTGTCTGTCCAAAGTCTCAAAAAATGTCATATACCACATTTTATAACAAATTGTCTGCCACAATTGAAGTTTTGGAAGGCGTTTATTTCCAGAGCAATGGGAAGAACATGCTTATTGAAACAGCTTATTATGCAGTGAACGAAGTATTAGCTGATAAATAAATATTTCATAATTACCATTATATTATAATAACGTACTTTTATACGTTGTCCTTTTTGACCATATTTAAACTGACAATATTAAAGTTGAATTTAAATTAATATTGTAGAGAACTCTGGATATAATGAAGCCCTCGCATTCCTTGGATATTATAAAGTAACTAGACCAAATAATAATTAAGAAATGAAACACAGCCATATTTGGGAAAATTGTTATAAAATAGAAGAGTTTTTAAACAGAAAACCGATTTTTCTGCAAATTATTAAAAAAATATTTTAATAATAAGAAATTATTAATTTTTTTGGATATTGTAAATCTATTTAGAATGTTGTTATTTGATATAGTGATATTTTTTGGATTACCCCGATAGACCAAATTATTCATACCATCTTTTTTACAGAGAAATAATTTGTTTTTCAGTGAAGACATTAAAAATTCAGTGTTTTCTTAGTTAGTAATACGTACAAATATTTAATTATTATGAATAGAACTTCTGTGTAAAAAGAAAAACTCAAAACAAATATTGAATTACCAGTATAGCTAATTTTTCTTTCTGCTAAGAAAGAAAAATCAGCTATACTGGTAATACTCGAATCGTTTACTATTCAAGGCGATAAGTTTGAAATAGTGTGTCTCAAGTCAAATCAAGTCTCAAATCGATGCCAAAAAATTATTGGTTATAATTTTCACATATTCGACTTTGGAATATATCGTAATATCCGTACGGTTTAATACATTTTGTCATAATTGGATATAGAGTTGTTGAGCTGTTAGATAAAAAAACTAACAAGTTTTCACTTTTATTATATTAGCAAGGATTCTCACCCTTACCAATATATATTCATAATACATCCCTTAATGACTCATATTGTTGGAAGGCTTTGGTTTATTGAATTAATTTACATTAAAATCTCAATGATATTTAACTTTTTTCCATTATTTTAATTTTAGTATAGGTATTTTGATAATTATTTTATAACTTGCTTGTTTATCGTTATAATTTAGCAATCTCTTATATATTAAATTAATTCCAGTTTTTGAATAAATTTATTACTATTCTTGTTCAGGAAACATGAAGTGGGGGTAAAATAAAAGAAAAAAATATACTTGAACCCTGTATTGACGGTGACTGTCTGTGTTTCAAATCTAACATATACCAACGATACGACCATAACTATAAAAACGTTATTCCTGGTCATTATGGAGTGTGTTAGTACAGTTGCGTCATAATGAACAAATTACAAATTTAAAAGATGGTCTCGTAAATCACCAAACACACTAATAGATGACTGTGTAAACAAATTATTATATTTACACATTCATCATTATATATTTGTTAAATAAAAAAAACCCGCGTATATTAAGTGCAGAGATTTAATCGCCTTCTTAGAAGTTGAACATTAATTGAAATATTATTTGTCTAATAAGTGCATGTGCACCTAAATCTCGTAAAATGCCTGTTCATATTTATAATATAAACGGTAAAAGTCAATGTTTTGTTTCGAAGTTCTTTAATGAAGTTATTATGAACTTGACACCTAATAGTTTTATACATTTTAATAAACGAGATATAATACTTTAGTGGCATTGTATTAATAATTTTTATTATTTTTGTAATGCTGTATTCTGTTTTGAAATGTCTTCAAAGTTGCCGTTTAAACGTAATAACATTTTGCAGTTTAGGCACAATCGACACACGATTCCTTTTGTGTACAATGACCATTTATCTTAGTGTGGAATTAGCCATTAAGTTTGAAATATTATCTCTTAAAATATACATTTTTTCTTGATTGTACTTTAGTACTAAAATATTTTACTTAACGTTGGAAAAATTAAAAAAATTTAACAAAAAGTTAATATGATCAAGAGAATAGACAAAGAATTTTAAATTATCTTCATTATTATGCCTTTGCAAGATTATAAAAATATATCTTTAAAATTATAAGACGTATATTTCAGACGTCAAGCAGTGCCCATATAAGTTACACTGAATATAGAAAGAATATTTAGAGTATGACAAGGTATCTCATTACTTGGTTTAGTCAATTAATGAGCTTAGGTCGATTTAAGCATAATGATCCTCAAATGTTATGTTAGAATTTTAGGCGCAAGCTTTTAAAATGAAAACCTGTTAAGTGCGAGTAGAACTCGCCCTACAAGTGTTCAGTATACACTTAGATATTTCTAAACATTTAAAGGTACATAGTATTTCTATTAAACTACTTGAAAAATAGTGGGGAGGGTGGAAATATGCAACTGTAATAAAATTAAAAGTAAATAGTAAATAGTTTGATTACGAAATCTTAGCTGAAAGGGTCTAGGATACATATGAAGTAAAATTCTCTGAAACTATATACGAATAATTTTCTTTTATGAAAATCGCCTGTTTGGCGGAAGTTCTAATCAAATAGTAAACTTTGAAATCCCTGCTGGTGGACAGAGAAATTATCTATTTTATTAAATTATATATTTTACAAACTTAATTTAAAAATTATTTGAGCAAACCTCAATTTTATTGTAGAAATTATATCCAATAACACCTTATTGCCTGAAATGAAAAATAGTCCCCACTTTTTATTATGGCAAGTACAATATCGATCTGAATGCCCATTAGAAGAAGCATCTGTTTGTAAAAAATTATGTCTGTTTATAAAGATGTAGAAGTATTATGAATAAGCATGACAAGGTAACTGAGCTTTTCTTATTCAAGTATAAAACCCCATAAAAGAAAATAAATAAAACACTTTACCAAACTTTTGGAAAGCAGCGCTTAACAACAATTAATAAAGGCACATTATAATAAATATGACAATAACACACTCATTCTTCCTATTAGTAATCAGAGTAATGAATTGTACGCGAATTGCTTAAAGTCATATTGTGACGTAAATGAGATTTTATTCCTATAAGTTTTAAACTTTTATTTGTTTTTCGTTACGCAAAATAATTTGTTCAGAATTAATTACGATGAATTCAAAAGAAGACTTGACGTAAAATTGTTTATAAGGTATTTGGGGAACATAATAAACATACTAAACGACGGTGACATAATAAACACAGTCATTCAGTGATAAAAAGCTCTTCATGGAATATTGAATCATAGTTGTTGAAAATTAGTATTTTTCACAAAGTGTTAATAAGGGATTTAATATTTTATTTAATGTGTTTTTTGTAGAATTCGTGAATCGCTAGAAGAGTAACGAGAATTAGTTATCACTTAGCATTTGTTTAAAATTACATGGTACATTATCATGATTATTTCCTTATTCTTTTAACCGACCAATAATTCAAATTAGGATCCAGAGTAAGGTAGTTAATTACAATATAAATATTAAAACGATAAATATTCCATAAATTTGAATATTATCTATCATAATCATTAATAATTTAAAAAAATATGGAGAAAACACACCGCCTCAGATGCATCTACAGTTAATTCATTCTATTAAAAACAGATTTTTTATATTTTATCAGCTTACTTCATATCATCCAAGTACAATTTACTTCATACCACAAAATATAGAAAAATATTGATTGATTTCAGGCAATCTAATAAATATCGAAAACTATGGAAATAAATACCCCATTGAAATGGTGGAAGCATAAGTTGGAAAAGAAAATGGTAAATATTCCTATTTAATATGTACATAATTACCTAATATTACAAGAAAAAATAAAATAGTTTTAGAATAATAACAAACCCGCCAACATGGCCACTACTTTATATTTAAGTTTTAAAACTGCTTCGAAAATTTACAAAATTATGTATATTGCATAAATTGTAGTGACAACTCTTCAGAGTCAAACCAAAACAAAAACGAATTTGCAAATACCAAAATTGAAATTACACTGTTTTCAATAGCGATTCTTTAAAAATTTACTTTTCTTTCTTTCACTAATAGGAAAAATAATTGTAAAGCATTCGTGATGTTGAAAAAATATTGGTAATGTAATTTGAATTTATATCAAAATATATTCAAAAGGCAATCTTCTAATGAACATTATTGCAACACACTTAATAATATAAAGACCAATAGTGAGTCAACCACATCTTGGCGGCTTCGAACAAACTGCGGCTGTTAAAGAATTTCGTAATTTAACGGTAATAATATCAAAGGTGCGCCGCCAAAAGGAGGTAGACAGCATTTAACATTATAACGTCGGACGATTTTGCAATAATTACTTTATGAAGTTTTAAACACCTTCTTGTTTTTTTTTAAATTATGGGACCAAGTTTCTTCAATATATGAGTATATATGAAGCATGTTTGAGTAAAAAAGTCCAATTTTTTGCCCTTGAAATTACAAATTTGTCAGTATTTCTTTTCAGAAACGGTTGATAATTTTCCCTACGTGTTCTAAAGTTTCCTATTCACCATTATGTTAAATTCTCATCATTATGTTAAATTCTTTGAAATCGTTTTGCGCTTACAATGCGCGGCAATGGCCGTTTGTAGAGTATAAGAGCAGCTACACTTTCAAAGATCTACAAATATTAAAAGATCAACAATTTATAAATTCCCATCTTTGGTTTCCGTAGACTTAAAGAAGAAATGTAAACATTATCTACATGTTCGTCCATTCTGTTCGATTAACCTGTTTATTTTTATAGCAGAGCATCATATATTCTTTTCAGTTTGTATATTCAGAAATAACTCACAAAATTTGATTTATTAAAAAATGACCTTAAATTAATTTAATAACAATAAGATTGTTTCTTTTATATTTCAAAATTTAATTATCTTCCTTATTTCAATTTATAAATGGGCTGTATATTCATAAATTTTTCAAACGAAAAAATTCATAATTTATTAAATGAAGGAATTTTTAGCAACCCAAAATAAATAAATGATCGAAAATAATATATAAATGAGACATAAATGTATATGGAGACTGCCCCTACTACAATTGCCGTATCTAACTGCTTTAATTGTTTGACGTCAGGAACTGACTAGAAAACAGTTAAATAATCATTGTTTTTAAACTGATTACGATTATTGAAATATTTTTCTTTTTACTTAAAAATCTCAAATTTTTGGGTAATAATGGCTGTTTTCATAGAATTGTGAACACCCAGAAGGCCACTGTTTTTTTAAATTTGTACTGAAATGGATATTTGGTTGCAGGGAATACGTTTCTATTAGAATATTGTTTAACAATTAATTTGGTAATATGATGTATATAATGTACAACGTAAATGGAATATAGCTATATTACGTGCGACATCTATCAATAAAACTTTTTCAACAATATTTCTATATATATATATGTTTTAAAGATTCGGTAAATTAATTTTCCCCAAACGTCAAGAATTTTACATTAACATTACGATTAAAACATCGCCATGGTATATTGGGTTGATCACAAGGCATACGACCTTCGGCGGCGAGGAGCACCGCGATGGCTAGGGTTTGATTCCCGGCCGCTCGTCGAGCGGGGCTGAAGTGGTGTTTTGGTTGGCTGTAAAAGATTGCTCTCGTAGCAATAAGTCCACCACACTTTTACAATACATTGTATTTTATTTTGTTAGAACGAATTCAATTCTAAAATTGAATATAATTTAATATGTCATCGGAAGGCATGAATTATTATAGGCCGATTACATGAAATATTAAACATATATCTAAGAGATTTTGTAGATATTTTTAATTATACTTTTTTTAATACTGTTTGCAGCTAAAAATATCCGTGGTATTTAGCTGAAACCCTAAATGACACATGATCTCTAATATATTACTTATAATTGAATCAGAACGCTTTCGGTACAGGGATTCATTCATGAAATATTTCAGTTCAGAACAGCCGATGATAGTAAAATTAATTTTCGTAACATTAAGTTTTTGATAACATAAGTCTGCAATGCAGAGTGAGATGTTATGACGTCAGAAATAAATGCTACTAACAAATCTAATTGTAGAATAAATTAATTATGACTATCCTTCATAATCGTTAATAACTGACTTTTAATAAATAATCATAAATTTTTGTATAGTTTGTGATTTAAAACTCCAAACGGAACCACGTTTAAAAAAACTCAATCAAACCTCTGAAATTGCGTCTTTCATTACTTCAATAATTCCTACATAAATTGATAATTTTTAGAAACTCCTAAGCGGTAGTTGGAAAATAATAAGTGTGCCAAACCAAATTAACTTGCTTTACCAAATTTGATTAAACGTTCAGTCACGAAGTTAAATATGCCAGCGCACAAACACCGATTCTAAGCGTACATACTTACTGCGTTGCCAGTGAATATGGTGAATGAGTAAATCTTTAAGAATAAGTGTACACCTTATACTTTTTGAAAATATACTTTTTTAAAATATTGAATTGACACCAGTAATGAGTATATAAATTTCCCATTAAGTGAAGGTTTTAAATGAACTTTATAACAAATATTATTCAAAATACTAGTATCAAGAAGAATTTATGAAATTATACAGAAAACTTTGTAATTCATGATTACAAAGTTTTCTGTATAATTTCATATTTGAATCCAATGCCTAATTAACTGCAATCAAATAACCTCCATGCTGTGTGCCATACAAAAAATAATTCTGGATGAAGAAATGTTACAAAGCAAGTGCAATGTGCTTGTTTTAGTTGTTTTTAGAACAAGAAGGCCGATATTGAATATTATTTAATATTTTCTCTATCTTCTTCATAAAAATTATTTTGCAATGAAAATATATTCATAACGTTTTTATAGAGTGAATGTATTTTATTTCATAGGTATGTTTAAACACACCGTCAAAATCAAAATGAAACTAGCGTTATTGTAAAATAAAAACATTTGATCCTCGTTTAATAGTATTAAATTTCCAATTCCAAAATTCAAAATTCCAAAGTTAAGAAAAGACACCGTTGTTTAAGAGGACAGAGAAAAATATTATTTTAGTAGGCCTGACACAGTCTGCAATGAATTTCATATATTCTATTGGCTCCATTATTAGCACCTTCCGTGGGCTCCGATATTTCTAACTACAAATTTTAGGTACTACTCCAATGAAACTTTGTTGATATTTGTACCACATAAATACGCATACAAAAACGCGAGCGCACGCACACACGCATACACGCACGCGCACACACACAAACACGCAACCACACACACACACACACACACACACACACAGACACACACACACACTTTACATAGTAAAAACCCAACACACACTGCAACAATTTTTTTAAAGAAACGAATCTAAATCTTTCAATTAATATTAGTTTTAAAAAAAATGGTAAAATTTTCATTTTCATGGACATAATTCTTATTTTTGTAACGTTTAATAAAAAGTCATGTTAAAGTAAAAATCGAATTGTATTAATTTCAAAATAATTAGTATTATTTTATACTAATATTAAGAAACCCATTGAAGTTACGAAAAAATTAGCACCCTATTGCGTAACGTATCACCGGTAAATAACACAAGTCAACGAATTTTAAATTTTGAATTTTATTCAACATCGTACTATGTGCTAATTATCCCTTGCCATTGACATAATCAGAACGCATAAATGAAATTTATTATCACGTCTCAGCCTCCAGATAGAAAGGCAGGCCAAAAATTACGACTATCTTATAAACTAAGGTACTCAATATGATCTTTGTTGATCTTTTGATTGGAAAGGTGAACATCTTTGGAACAATCTGGCTTTCTTTCCGTAATAATATTCAAGAGTATCTCTATTAAGGCTCCAGCAGTAATTTATGAGCATACTAGGGTCCCATCTTCCTGGTTAACGCTTTTCGATTGAAGTGACATCTTGATGAAAGCGTTCTCCATGCTTATTGCTAACTGCACTCATGTTTTTGAGGAAAAACTCATTTTAATTGCATTAGAGAGAAATAGCAATTCACAGAATGGTTTTTTGGCTTAGCCCATACCATTGGTGTATTCAAACGCTTTTTTTTCATTCTTCTATTATATCAACGGTTGAGATACGTATAACACCTTAAATAGCACACTTTAGGAACCCACATCCTTGTCTTTAAGTATAACGTCAAGATTAATATAAACTAGTTAGATTAAGATTAATATAAGCTAGATAGCACTTTTTAATTAAGTTTTTAGATTTTGACATAAAATCGTCACCAATATAATAAAACAAATCGGGGCTATTAATACACATGCATGACATTTTAAAGATATTCACTAACATAACCTATAAAGTAAGTTTTGTCTGTACAGTTTTATTTTAGAACGTCCCACATTTTTTAACTAGGACTTACGTCAAAATAATAAATGTCAAATTTCTCCGATTTAAGATGTGATTTGAAATTAAAATGCCCACAGATATGATTTACTAGTCAACCCAATTAAGAAACATTATGAACCAATTAAGCACAATTAAATGAAACTACGAGATGTAGTATTATTTCTACTATCTTTAAGTTATTTACCATGACCTCGGGTTCGTTGTATTACAACATCTTCAGGTGGGCTATTAGCAAAGATTATGTAATACAACGAAATCTAGGTCGTGGTAAAGAACTTAAAGAAAGTAGAAATAATACTACATCACGTAGTTTCATTTACTTGTGAATAATGAATTTCTTCAAAATTAACGCCAAATATATTCAATACAATTCTGTCGGAATAGGTAAATAGTCTATACACGAAATTTCCAGACATGGATCGCAATATTATAGCTCAAGGTCTGCTAGTGCATCTTCGACAGAATATAAAATCGTAAATGAGCATTTCGATTCACGTTTATTCTTAGGCATATTCACATTTATTAAAATGTTAAAAAAAACTTGTTTTCGATTTGCACAATTGCAAAACAAATTACGTTCACATCATGGATCATAATATAAAATTTTAAAGTGTATAGATATTGTATATAATATAAAAATCATTTTAGACACAAAGCCATTACTTTTTTTACACTTTTTAAAAATTTCATCTGTGTGGAGTGTAAGAAACCTTAGATAAAAAACAAACTCGAAAAAATATTGGTAGAAAAAACATATTCTACTCATTTAAAACAATAAATTTTAACAATATTGAGTTCACATTATTATCGCACAATACTTATTAACTTTCCAGCATATTTTTTCCTAACGTTGCTTATCACTGGTCTTTGGGATTTCATCTACGTGATCACAAACATAGGTCCAGCCCAGCTTGACGAGAAGCCGGGAATAGAACCAGGCATCCCGCATTGCACCGCGCTGTCAAAAGCCTTGTGTTTAACTCAACACACCACAGCAACGACTAAGTGACAAAAGTGAGAATCGAAAAAAAATTTGTAAAACAATATAAAGACCGAAGAGTTTTATTGCCATTTATACATCCATCTACGATTGATCGTGCCCAGAAATGTATGGACCGTTATCATGTGAATGATCTTCTCGCGGACAGAGAAAAAGTTAGGGCTTTATTTTAATAAAACCCTAATTCTATTTTTCATATTATTATATTTACAAGATAAACTTTGACGAAGACACATTGTGTTTACCGTGTTTCTTTACAAAAATGACGAGTTCTACATCAGTCACGAATTTTAATCGAACTAGGTTGGATACGGCTCGTACATAAACTTATAATCTAATATCCTTGTATTTTGGTTTCACGTACGTAGAGTTACTTAAATATGCTGCGTTTTCTTCCGTAATCATAAAACACCTCCGCTCTATTTACCAAACGATGTCGATCGTCATGTTCGGGGATATTTAGAAGGAAATATTCGGGATGATCAATCAGTAAATTGGCTAGTCTGTCTCCTCCTTGTACGATTTAAATAATGTTCCCCGTTATTGATTTGTGAATATATAACACGTGTTTTATATTCATAAAAATCTAAGTAATAGCTGTGTATTTACCTAATATTTTTTCAATATTTGAAAATTAATAATGATCCATACAGTAGAAAATATTTACTTATTGTAAATTTTTGTGATAGAAATAGTGCTAATAACTTTTTTAAATATATTTCAAGTGTATTTCTCTGAGTGGAGTTAAGTTTCGGTATGTACATATTTATAAATTACTACTTCATCATTTATTAAATACTTAAAATTAATAAATTACCATAAACATTTAGCATTTACATTTTTTTTCATTATTTATTAAATATTATTTAGATTGTTCTAGTAAATTTAACAAGTCATTGCATACATTTTAATATTTAAAATTTGGTTATTTGATTGAATTTAGTTTTTACCCACCGTATTTATAATCACGATCCAGTTCTTTTATTATTTTATATCCATTAATTTTTTCAAGTGTAAATAAAGTTATTCTTACATTATGCTAAAAAAGTATAACTTCTAAACATAGTCAAGATATATTCTTATCTGGCACGAACGAATTTGCAGGTCAAAGTTAGTAAATTGTTTATTATTTTTTCTATATTTTAGTTTGATTATATTAACTAACCATTGACAAAGCAAAGAATATTGATTAATCCTTAATAATTCAATTTACTATTCTGCTGAAATGAGGTGCTATTTATTTATATTATTATATTAAATACATGCTGAAAACTTCTCTTGGAAGCCTGTCTGACGAATGATTGGAAAAAATTCACTAAGAATTATAAATTCTCATTCATAAATTTATACCTATGAAAAGAATACAGAACTTGCGTCAATAAGTGTATCTACTAGCCATTGACAATATTTTTTGCACTAGCAAATAAATATAATTAAAATGTGATAATAATAATTAAAATGTTCCTGCTTCTATAAAGTCTCTATAAATATAAAAATTCTAGCATACGTATAATCTTTACAAACAATTTCGGCCTGAACCAAAGATGAGTGTGAACGAAAATAAAGAAATAAAATTTTTCCGCTTTGCAAAATAGTTTAGATGAAGGTATAATCTGTTCTGTATTCAGTTATAATGGTCATTGTAACGTGATAAAAGTATTAGTTTTTTATAACAGCGGAGGTATATAGAACTGAAAAAAATCTAACTCAAATTAGATTGCACACTTGGTCAAAAAAATAATTTTCGTCACCCAATACAGAGTTCGCCATTCAAATTAAGTAAAAATCTTTTTTAGGATCCCGTAGCCAAACTAGAAATATTTGTTGTTTCGTCGCGTTCAATCGTTTATCTGTATGTCACTATGAAGGTCGCAGCCGTTTAACTTGCCGACTGTTAGTGCTATTAAGCTGAAATTTTATTTAGTTATGCGTTTTGATTTTAAACTAGATGACTTATAATTGCTTAGCATTTTGAAAAGATAACACCTTCTTATCTTGTCGATAGGTAGAAACAAAACACCTGTCAAGAACAAACGGAACTCGCCCTACAAGGGTTCCATATACATTTTGTTCGTTCCATTTATATTTTCAATTTTGATGTAATCCAATATTTTCTTCCCCGTTGTTGTGACGTTTACTTATTTCTTAATTTTTGTACTGCGCTTTTAAAGAAGAAAGCATCTTTAAGAAAGCGTACCTCAGGTTTAACAGAAACGTGATTTTTTTGTATAGGTAGAGAAAAATATGACACATACAACTTAAACAAATCTGTTGTTACAACGCTTTAGTAAAATGAAACTCACTTTATTTTTATATCTTGGTAAATTATTAAAAGTAAAACCCAGTTAAGGATGATGTTATTCCCATATATATATATATATATATATACATACACATACATACATACACAAACACACACACACACATATATATATACATATATATATATATATATATATATATATATATATATAAATGTATATATACGTATATATGTATAAGTAAATACTTATATGTATCACTATTAATACGTAAGAATATTTATTATTGAATTAAATGCTTAAGGAAATTAGAAGTATATACTTATATTAAAAAAATTGTTTTTAGTTAGCCAACTCTACAAAATTCATGAAATGTTAATTATTGAGATGTATATGGGTTAATATGCTTTACAACCATGTCAAATTTCTGCAGCGAAAATTTCCTTGATCAAATAACTATGACATTTAGAAAGACAGGCGGAAAAATTGCTCTTATCAAAATTGTAACAATGAAGTATTTATCTGTAATTTACCTACTTAAAACTCAAGAAAAGTTTTGATATAACTTTGTCAATCTAATGAAATTGGTATATGATCTTAATCTACCTTTTCAGATGTTTTTCTAATTAAATTAGTAAGCTTCTTATTTTTGAACTTGCATAATTTTAATATACACACTTAAATGTGTGAACTCATTGATTATCACAACGTAGACGAAGAATTCTTGTGGATGTGGCAGCAGCCATCAGTCGACTTTTGTGGGACAAGGTCGTATTTTTACCGGAAAGCCGGTGAAAATACGACCTTGTCCTTTACCTTGCTGACTTTCCAGCGACCTATCATACAAATACATTGCAGGCAAATATCTGCAGTCTCCGTTAGTGTATGTTCATTCTTTTTTTCCATATTTTTATCCTTCATTGCTTTATAATAGGTAACGTTCGTATCGGCGAAAACTGGCTAGACACTCAACTTTTTTGTTGTGCCAACTTTTAGAAAATATGCGCAATAAAGTATTAAATATGATATAAATATATTTTATTTCATTCGAGTATTTGTCGGTCATCTGCCTAGCTTTCTAAGTGGAAGTCAGCTCATTTAGCTGCAAATTATCTGTGTTAAATTACTGTCATATCAATCAACTTATGAATGCTAAAATATGGACTATCATAAAATATAGACCATTATCTCATACAAATTTAAAATAGACGATGCAGAAGTAAGCAAAGAAGCTACGAAACAAGTTTTATTTAATTATCTCTTCGTTCCCTGTTCGCTGTAGAGGGAAAATAATAAAATGAATCTTTGAAATATACGGCGGTTATAGGGGCGGAAGCAAGTAATGTTCATTTTCTACGGTTGGAGATGCGGATATTAATTTCGGTTTGATGCAAATGGATTTATATTTTCCTTGGAGATTTATTTCGAACAGGTGGATCTCATGATAGTACAATATACGTTGCACACTTATACGATTTTTAGATAACGGTTAGAGTATTCTTTCGTTAAGGTGTAAGCGTCCTAAAAATAAGACATTTGGAAGTAACTTTTTACATCAAAAGTGAAGTAAAAGGAAAACCGAAACTGTAATTCATGAGTTGTTTAGGAACTTAGCAGTACTGAAGTTTGAGAACTGGTGGACGACTGCTAAGAATAATAGCCCGGAGACTTTATTTCTTTTTTTTTAAATTGTCACAAACACGGGATTAACTCGTATCGTAGAACTTCTAGTAGTCAAATGGATAGAAGGTTTACAATTTTGTATGTGTTTTTGTGAATAACGAAAGTTAGAAGGTTTACAAATTTTATGTGTTTTTGTGAATAAAGAAATGAAAGAAGTCAAATTAGAAGTTAATAAAAATCTATACAGAATTAATTGTGCATGAAATATATTTTTAAAAGGGTGATTGACTAAGGGTAATGAATGATAATAGAAGCCAGAAAACCTGTTTTAAAAATTTATCTACATGTTAATTTCTTTGTTAATTAAAAAATCTACTAGAGGCATTTTTATGAAAATTGGTTTTTATACCAAAGAGCAAAAAAAAATTGTAATAACTATTCTGATTCCGAACATCACATGGACAAAGAGGTACGTACAGCTAGTAAATATATAAATATATCGTAGACTTCATGAACATGTAGTAATAAATAAAAGAGTATTTAAAAACTCTTTTTCAAAAGAACTTATAGAGAATTGTATAAATGGAATTTTAAAAAATTCCCAAATTTTTGCAACAAATTTTCTTATTGAAAACGTTTCGAGTATGAAATTGATTTAAAAAAATTGTTTATGCCTTTTTTGTCGATTTTATAACTCTATTTCTTGAAGATTATACATGTATCGAGAATATAATTCAAATATACTTATTTTGTGAGTATGTATTCAGCCGATGCACATAATTTACCCAAAGAAATAACGAGGACCGAAACAAGACGAAGCCATCATTTTTAATTTCTATTAATAATTTTTTGATAAGTCCGGACTTTTGACCAATATTCGCTATATTGGCCAAAAGTCCGGACGAGTGAAATTCTCCACAAGCATTATATGATGACACTGCCGATAAAAAACCTTAAAGGAACAGATATTTAATTCACAAAATTTATTCAATTTAGTTGGACGCTAATAAACACAGTAATGACAGTAACAAGGAACATAAATACAAGGATACATATATGAAGTATTTATGCATGTATGCTTGTCTTTATGTTTTTTCTGCAAAGTGACATGCACGTGAATTTACTAAATTCCAGCAAAAAATTCACTAGTACAGAAAGTGCCAAAACGGTTTTAAACTAGCAATTTTGTATAAAATCTGTACTGAATCGAATAACATATTCAATCATCATATAATTCAAGACATTCAGTTTACAGAGTAAAATCTTATCCTCCATAGTTTCATACTGAGCAAGTATTTCTTCCATCATATTCAAAAGATAGAAAAAGCTTCGGTTTAACGAATGTGCTGCTATTGAAAATTCTTATTAAAAAACACTTTATGTGATTAAATCAAGAGATATCAATTGTTAGGGCATGGTAAATTTGAAGTTCGTTATTATTTCTATTAATTTACAGCATATCAGTTATTTGTATATTCTAATAGTATTTTAACTCTTTACCTATTAAAATTATAAATAAAGTCACATAGTAAATAGGCCAAAATAATTTAAATCTGCTTCGAACATGAAACGAATATATGGAAATATAGGTTTTATACGCATAAATTGCCTATAAATTGTCGTTTAAACTACACTTCATTAGGAAATGAAGTGTAGTTTAAACGACAATTTATAGGCAATTTAAGTTAAGTTAATTTGGTTAAGCAATTTAAGTTAATTTGGTTAACACTTATTATTAGTTGGCCAGGTTATCATTTATCTGTATAAAAATAGCTATAAACGACAATAGCTAAGGAACATTCATTGGCGGTGTTTTCCTCCAACATTTGTTGTGACTGAAAAAATATGTTTTAATTAAAATGACAATTACTGCAGCAACAAATAGCTCCAAGGCCGGCGCTTTCTTCGGGCACTCTGTTTGAGTTTTTAATGTAGTCATAAAGCTTTTTATCGTTCTACGCATTAAATAAATAATCCACGACGTGGTTCACGAGTCAATTTAATGTTCGTTATATTTTTGTTTCTGTAAATTGTATGTCTTTTCGAATAAAAGGAAATTAAAATAACAATATACAGGCTGTTATTAGTGTAATATTTCTTCCTGGTTTTATTTTGCTGCTGTTTGAATATAGGAAATACAACACACATGAAAGGGATTGAGATATGTTGACTAGATTAATTAGGTAAACTTTTAAACAAGTACAGTTATGTTGAAATAATATTTGAAGATATTGGAAATCTAGAAACAAACACACAATTTAGAAACATGCCCTGAACACAATTCCAAAATATTCAATTAACCCATAACTTTTATTGTGTCCATAATATTGTGATGCAAAAATCGATTCAGAATTCGAAATATCTGCTTAAACGTATTTTGAATATTTGTGATTAAATTTTGATTTCATAAAATGGTAAGTAAAAATTGTCTAGGAAGAAAGTGTTACAATTTTTAAATTTTTGAAGTTTCAACTTTAAAATGTTTTTTTTTCTTTTTCCTGTATTTTTCACTCAATAAAATGTGACTACTTTTTCAGGAAAAATTCTATCTTGCTATGTGGACATTAAAAAAAGTGTAATGGTGGAGAATTTTTAATGAAAAAAATTACCCTTTAATATAATTTTTCAATATATATGTCTATGAACATTAAATTTATGGGTTTATATATGCTTCTTATATTTTTGGAGTCTCGTGGCAAAACTAAGAACTTATTTATCTTTGTCCCATCCAACTGTTTGTCTGTCACTACGTCAAAGCTGCTTACCGGCAGTCTGTTAGTGCTATAAAGCATAAATTTGGCTAAATGTATGGCTGAAATTTGGCAAAATAAAACAGATATTTTAAAATTATTATTGAGGTATGTCGTGAATACCTTTTTGATACAGATACAATACTTTTTCATAATATATTACTTTTTTGATACAATATTTTTTCGAAATGAACCGTTTGAAATGTTAAGAAAAAAAGTGATTATTTTTTTTAGGCGCATGTTCCCACTCTATACTAGCTAAACCGCTATTTTTGAACACTTGTAAACATATTCACAATAAAACTATATACATCTGCATATATGTGTGTGCGGGCGTGCGTGTGTGTACACGTAAGAGCGCACTTGCGTGCATACGTACGTACGTGCCTGCGTATATACGTGAGTGTGTGCGTGCGAGCGCGCGTGTGAGCATGCGAACGTGCATGGGAGTGTGCGTCCGTGCGTGCGTGCACGGAGGTGCATGGTCGGAGGTTTATTTTTAGCTCTTATATTAGCCTACATTATTATGCGCAACACGTAGTCAGTTCAGTTCAGTACGTAGTGAGTTATATTTAAGTTGAATTTGTTACTTTTCGTGCTTTCAATTTAATTTTCAGTGAAAAGAAATTTGAAAACGAAAACGCATTCTACGATAAAAGAGTGAATCGGTTACTGGTAATTATACTTTCAATCACTAATTTAAAACAATTAGGTTTATTAAGATTACATTTACTACGTTCTGAAATGTAATAAAACTTGTACTTGGAGCAAATGGTAGACACATTTAATGTGTCTTCACTTTTGCATTATTTAAAAAATATACATAATGAATAAAAATTTGAGAATATGTAATTTTAAAAGAAGTAATTAATAATACATTTAACTTTTTTCACTTATTCTTAATTGTTTTGTTAAACTCAAAGTCAAACGAAGACTCTGAAGTCAAACGGAAAAATGTGTTTTGTTTTGATATATGACAAAGAATATACGAATTACACAAACGTAAAAATATGCTTTGTTAAAAGACGGAAATACGGTTGTCGCTGATATTTAAGTGGTTTTTGCTTCATATATTTGTCCATTATTGTAAAGAATTGTGTATAAAACTGGTAAAAAAATAGAATTGCAAATATTTTCATTTTCTTATTTGTGTTTAATTAAATGTATTATTATGCAAAATTAAATGTATTTCTCTAGAAAACCAAATTACTATCATGCGTTATAAACGCATGTTCTTAACAGGGGTATAAAATTTTAATATCATTAAATATTAGTTGGATACTTTTATAAGGTTTCTAAATAATATTAATTGATAGGTTTAGAAAATATTTGTTTTGAAGCACAAAATATTTAAAACAATTTGTTTATGTTATATACAAGGTTATAAACTAACTTAAAAAACTATGTAACAAATTTTTATAGACCCTTGTCTTGTCTTTGTCACTTCTGTAGGTATATTGGATTTATGTCTTAATAAAAATATTATTAGGGAATAAAAATGCTATTCTTATTTTAGTTATTACTATTGTAAACATAAAATGATTTTAGTGTAATAGTAAGTCTGATAATAAATATTCAACTTAAAAAAATTAGTGTAAAATACGTTCTGAAATTAACAAAATAAAATATGATTCCTGTACTGTCCTAATTAAAATCACGAATTTATAAAAGACGAGATGAATAGGAAATTATGAAATGTTGATCTTTTTCGATTGCTCGGAAAACTATATTTGCGATATGTATTTCCAGCAAAACAAAGATTTTTTAGTAAATATGATCTATTTAGATGCATTATTATAACATCATTACTCAGACAAGTTCTTGAATTTACTTCTGTGATAAATTGGGTTTAATTCAATGCATGAAAAACTTGTCAAACATGAGTGGAACTTGCACTACAAGGGTTCCGTACACATTTGGGCATTTATAAATTTTTAATAGCGGGTAATATTCATATTAAAATACTTACGAAATTTTAATTTTTCAAAACGAAAATATATGGCCTATTGTACCCTTCATAGGTGCATACTTAAAAAAAATTAACAATTTTCAGATTGTTTCCCTTACTTGGGCTGTGAGATTTTGCTTTTTGGCAGATTTTGCCTTTTATGATTCTAGATCAACGGAAAGTACCCCACAGGTTTCGATTTACTTGCGAGTGTTAAAAAATGCGGCATAAATGGCCATGTTTTTAAGGTTTTTTTATTGCGTTAACTTAGATGCTTGATTCTTTTACAGCTCCAAGGGACCATAAACCTAAATATTTGATATTAATTTCAACTTGATACCTTCATGTGTTCCCGAAAAAAGGGTTTTAACAGACAGACAGATATATGGGCAACGATATGATCCTATAAAGATTCCTTTTTCCTTTTAAGTTGAGGAATCTTAAAAATAAAGCTTAATGTTTATTCAATGGCCTTAATTTTCTGAAGTCGCAGGTATAATTAAGAAAATATTGTTAATTCAGGTGACATTTATTTTAATTTCACATAGCATAAATCCTAAACGGGATAGTACTATTTCAATACGACCAAATAAAAGCAGTCTTTGTTTTGTTTACTGGAAGTCTTGTGAACCACATGTCATGTGGTGAAACACAAATACTAAAATTGTATTATCATCATTTGACAGTAGCTAACGAAAATGCAAGTACCATTTGCACTATTATAAAACCTGCACTACATTGTCAGCGCAGTTGATCAAAGTTAGGAGAAGAGAATAGTATAGAGAGGTACTTCGATTTGTTTTGTACGTACTTCAGATTGTATTTCAGACGTACGAGTATTTCAGACTGCGATCAACTTCGACGAGCACTTCGTCGAGGTAACTTCACGACTAGATAGAGGGCGTTTAAATAAAATAATATTCTTATCTATGGTACCATCATAAAAGTAGCTTTCAGATTTTCCTGTCACTAGTTGAAATATGAACAAGACAGAAATAAGATTGTACGGGTAATGAAAGGAATAATTAGAAGTATTGTATTTAAACTCGTGTCATCTTCACACAGATTCCAGTACACACGCCGCTAAACTATTAATATTTCAGGAAATATTTAAGAAATTTTCTTGAATTACAAAGCAAGACCACATAGATAAGTGAAATAAAATGTGAATAATATATTAAACCATAATTATTCTCGTATAAAATTTCTTGTAATCACAGGAGAGGGTCTCCATAACCACTGGATTAAAACCTGCAAAAAATGGAAAACGTCGATAATAAGTAACATAGAAATTCCCTCGAGTGAACCGGTCCCAGTTTTTCATTTTTACTCATCGCTTGACAACGAGCGTCTATCCTGTTTATTGTCTGATATCTCTAGGGAGAGCTTTGATCATGTAGTGCTAGGAAAATAATTTAACGTTTCCGCAAAAACAAATTGGTTTTCTCGAAATTAGGCCAGAACCTATAAAATGAATATAACACGTTACTGAAATGTGTCAAAACGTAACATGTGTAAGGAAAAAATAGATTTACCTTTTCCTTTACACTTGTTTTAATCGGTATTCGTGTTTGTTGAGGTTTTCCTTTTGGTAACAAAATTAGAACTGTCTCTAATGAGCTCGTGGCTTCATTTAATTTATTAAATTATCCATTTAGTTTTTTTAATGACAAGTTTGTTATATGTATTTAACTTTGCTGTAGGTTTTAAAATTTAAATCTATTGCTATATACATTTTGTGAAATGTTGGTTTTATTGAACACATATATTTCAAATTATTTCTGATACCCTGTAAATTCTTATGTATCGATATAAATTTTAAGCTATTTTCACTCAATACTGGACCAATTAGTAAAATTTTCATCAAAATCAATGTAAAAATTTCATTTTATTGTATTCACCATTCTCAATTCTCTTTATAAAACTCCAAGGATAATATTATAGTGGAAAGAGGTAGATTATGCCACTAATTATTCATATTTAGACATTATCAGAAACATTTATTTTTCCATACCTACCAAATTTTAGTAATATATATATATATATATATATATATATATATATATGGAAACGTTCCAACGAAACAATCTTCCTTTTAAAATTTCAGAATTTTTTAAAAGGAAGTTGCTTTATGTTTATTTTATAAATTTTTATTAAATAATCAGACTTATTGAACAAGGAAATTCCGGTATGAATTATATTGTAAATTATGTAAACACAGTCAACTTATAATTTCTTGAAATTTAAATACATATTAATGGGAGGTCAAAGCATGTTATAACACATATCTTCACACATGACGAGATTCTTAGAAAACGTTAGTTTTTCATATGAACTTTAATTAATTCGCAAAACCTGTCAAGTCTGAACAGAACTTGTACTACAAAGGTTTATTACAAATATTGCACTTATAAACATTTATATATCCTATTTTGTTTATATTATTCAATTTACTTGACTATTTAAACATTTTTTGGTTCCATTTATCCCCCCTTTAATTTTTATATGAATATTTCAAAGAAATTATTCTGGTGTTAAATTTGTATATTAATTAAATATATCACTTCGTCAAACTTTGAATTTCTATGTAACATAGTTTATGTGAAAATCGAATTTGAGGAACGGAAAAACAAAAGGTCCCGTTTTCCTTTTAAGGTACGAAACCTTAAAATGTCACGAATCTAAGTATTTCATATTTGCAACTTCTACTGGTTAATCATAACTGTATAATGAGATGGGTACCTTTAAAATGGTGTTTTTGGCCCGCTTGGAGAACCGAAAATGATTTAACTAAATTTGGTTTTAATATGACACCTTTTACCGAGACACCGATGACAAAGGTATTAAGATTATCATAAAAATCGTCTCAGAGTTATGAAGAATCGCAACAGAGAAACGGACCCATGCATCGGGAATAAAACAATAAGTTATGGTAGTATAATACATTTGCATAAAAGGGAGCTTAAATTAAATTTATTGCCACTTTTTCTTATAAATATAAAGTATGAATTTCGTAATTTCATAAATTGATGAAAATTTAAACATTTTAATTCTTTCTAGGCGTTTACATATAATGTTTCATTAATGTATCAAGTAGCGATGCACGAGTCCCTTTTTACTATTTAGAGTCTTTATATATATGTAATTATTCCCACGCTCATCTTCATCAGTATATCATTATAAGCTTTTGTTCAGATCACATTTGAATTAAACATGTTTGGTTTCCGGTACGGGTCATTTGTCCAGACAATATTTCCAACCAAGTAGTGATGTATGTTGCAAAAGAATTAATACAATTATAAACAAAAGTAGTTAAAATGCAATTGATAAATTTAGGCAAACAACTATCGAGTGAAATTATATAATATTTCTTACTCTGTAGATTCAATAACGAGAACATATGTGTATTCCACAACTACTACTTGAAATCAAAATTATTTTTAATAACATAATTCTAGCTGTGTTAATAGTAGAACACGATAGGATGCCCGTTTGAATTGAGTCTTGTTAAAATTTCTTGTCCGTAAATGATTTCTTATGTACGCCACATAGCTAACACGAAGCTCACATTTTTTTCGCATATATAGGTTTAAAACCTACCGACAAATCAGTAGTTATGTAATAGCAAATACACTAGGTAATTTTTTTATGAATTACTATTCAACTGTATTTAATGCGACAAGTCATAACGTATTATTGTAATGTATAAGGTTTTGAGCTGTTTTTCTTTTAATTAATATCGGCTTGAAAAAATGTGACACTACTCTCGTACTATGTAAAACATTTTATTTTAAAATATCATATAAATTATAAAAATATACTTGAAAGTATTTCAAACTATTATCTCAGAGGTATACATTTAAACTTTAACAACTAGATGTGATAAGCATTAAATAAAAATACCATGTATACGAATTTAGATTAAGGTAAAATATTCATGAATAAGTTAAATATTTAAAATTAAATATTTGAATAGTTTTCAGATCATATTTTAAGGGTAATATTTAAATATACGTCGATAACTGTTATAAAACAAAGTCCCACGCCGGGTCTATTCGTATTCACCTAAGCAAGTACTGAAGAGACTTCATTTCGGTTTCTGTTAATTAATGTAATAATTCCAAAGAAAATTTTAATTTATAAAGAATATTTGAATACTGTATCAATAAATCATCAAATGCTTAATTATTTTGCAAATCATACTTCAAGGAGAGAATTTTAAAATACATCGATACCTGTTATAAATCAAAGACTCACATCTGATCTATTTGTATTTACTGGTTTTCTCTGCGAATACTGAAAAGATTTCGTCTTGGTATCTATTAATTTATATAATGCTTCTAAAGAAGGCTTAAATAAATAATTATTATTTGAACACATTGGAAAATTACACGTCTTACGACGATGAATGTCAACGAATTCGGAAAAAAACATTCGTCAAAGAGAGTGCGTTGCTTCCATTCATTAGATACATGGAAACAATGTATGGCAATGTTGCACTTCCCAAACTATTTTGGAATAAAGTCTGTAATAGCATATGTAACATAAAACTCATAATTGTCTAAAAAAATGTTTAGGCTTATTGTGATAAGCCTCTTAATTCTTATTAAATTTTGTGGTGAAATTCCACCATGTAAATATGTAAAATTTTACTTTTACACATAATTCTCTAATGAATGGTTTAAAAGCTAGTAGGACGGTACTTTAAAGTAAACAAAATTATACTTGCTGGCTTTCACACATTTTCCAATGCTTGCTATATCTGGGCGAGTATTAAGTTTCTAATAATATTAAAGCACGCTAGTTGCAATGTGTGTGAAAAAGACACACTTTGAAAGTCAGGACCTTTAGAATATTTTAAACAATATATAGCAATGTTGCACTTATTATTATATGTATCTTAAAGGCAATGTTGCACTTATTTTTATAGGTATATTTACCTGCTGAGGAAAGGTACAACAAAAATTAATAACATATAAAAAATAGAAGAAAAACCTGCAAGAAACATGGCTTCAAATCCGTCTGTTGTAATTTCCAACCCACGACCATAATATGCTTTCCTGTAGCTTCCTAATCCTGATCGTGAGAAGGTTGCAATGCAAATTGGAAAATATTTTTTCTTGTGTTTCCTATATAATATAAGCAAATAAACACTAACAAAGGAAATATTTAAATAAAATTATAGATTATTATATACTATCTACATACACGAAATATCAAACACATGTTTAAATACGTATGGATGTTAGCAGCTACATTTGCTATAGAAAATACTTCATGACTATTTAATTGATAATTGGAAGTACTGCGACGGACGTAATTTTATGTCTAAATTATATTTTTACGTATATATCACAGCAGTATTTCTCACAAACTGCTTGCTATAGAAACATCAAATTTGAAAAAGAATTAAATCATATTAACCCGCACAAATGAAATATTTGTTAGTCAATACTCTAAAAAACATAAATTTAAATTAGGAAAGCTAATTTAAAAAGGATTGAATAAATTGCTATATGGGAATTATTTAATTAATAACAATGGATTACATAATTCTTATATCTAAATAATTCAATGCATACAATTTTATTACAAAAAACACTTTTTATGAATTGTATGAAAATTAATTTTTCCTTGTCAGCGCCAAGTATTACTACCAACCCACACTAGAAAATAAATAATGGACATTCGTTTATTGTTCAAATTTGTCTCATAAAACTCTTAACCCAATTCAATGGAGATTTTCTTCTCAGTATTTGTACAGAATATGTTCTATTTCAGCAAATATTTTTGGAATATTTGAACGGATAAAAAATCTGGGTAAAGTTCAGATAAATTCAGTTTTACTCACGTATTTTTAAAGACGCCGTTTTAGCCCTGAAAAATGTATTCACTTCAAGATCAAAAATATCTAATACTGATAATTATATATAAAACATATCATGTACACGTTTCTCCCGGTTCTTCTTTTTCAGTCTTTCTTAATCAACTGCTAAATTCAGGCAGTTTCCTCTTTTTCACGTCAATCCTAACAATCTTTAGTCAGCAGCCGATTCGTTACTGCCACGAACGAAATATTATCATATCATACCATCTCGCTAATTGAAAAACAATACGGCGATTTCCGTTCCAAAATCTTTTATCTGTCCGTGAAATTCGTTCTAAAATCTTCCTGCTCTATTTAACTTCCCCTGTTTGGCCACGCAATGCTATTTTTTTTAATGACATGTATCAACGTGGATAGTTTGGCATGTCTCTAAATTTCGGTGTTTTGTATTCTATCACGAAAAGTAACCTCAAACATGTATACTCCAATTTTCTTTGGACAACTTGCAGTTAGCAAAAATACTGGCGAGTAAAATCTAGGTCTCCATAATGCACGGTAAATTGGTATTTTTTTTAAATGATATAAATATCGGTCAGAGTATTCAACTCCGCTGAATCGGTGGGCAGCAATTATTAAGCCAAAATTTAGCTGCAGTCTATTCTGAAAGAAAGACCGGAACGCATAAAACACTGTATTGAAATTAAATATACGGATATATTGACATACAATTTTTGAAATGCAGCCCTCGTGGAATCTACTCATATATGAAAACTTGACAGCCTCATTGCTATAATAACTAAGTGTATTTATGTTCAAAATTAAAATACGAATAATCCAAAATGGTAGATGGAAATTTTAAATAAATCAATTACCAGTTTACGTAACTCATTTTTGCTCAGGCTTTTGATATTTTTTCAATGTTTTCAATGTCAATGATCGCATAAAAATTGAAGACAAAGTTTCAAGGAAAAATAAGATTTATGCAGAGTTTATTATCTGTAAAAAAACTATTATTTAGAGAGTTATTCCACACTACTTGAAGTATTTAACATTGGTTCCAGCTCCAAAAAGTACATGGTAAATTATTGGAGTTTCGGAAACTGTTACCAATAGCATGAGCAGATATACTCAATTTAATTATGAGCATAATTATGAATTTGCTAAAAATGAAAAATGCACTAATACATTAAACATGCTCGATTTATTTTTAATCTGAAACCAAAAAAATATTTTGTTTAGACTCGTAATCTTTTCTCGTTGTGGTAAAAAAGTTTTTACATTTACGTAATAATCGCATGCCATGTAATATTCATAACTCTCCTAATTCTTTAAAAATAAAATTCTCCCTAATATAAATAAAATTTAACAGAGCTAATAGAATGTAATTGTAAATTGTAAAAACAGTAGTAAAAAGCAAGTGGAAATTGCCTAACCGCAAACTGCTTGCGTGACGTAAAATACTTCATTTCGCGAGGTCTACAGTTTTTAAATGAACTATCGCTTATGGTACACACTCGTAGAGGGAAAACTTTCACGTACAAGTTAACCGCATGAGTCTTTCTCCAAAAGTTGATGAAGCCTAAACTCATAATGAAGGCTTCACTTAAATTTGATATTAGTTTGCCGCTGGTTATTGCTAAGTGTGGTTGCTTTAAACATCCAAGCTTTGTTGAACAGAACAATACAATGATGCGCCTAGGATAGAGGTTGGTAATGGGATGAAAATTTTTAGGGTAAAGCAGTGAGGTTAATAAATTTTAAGGTAAATGTGAAAGCGTATTATAGGAAAATAAGTGTTATTTTATTTAAAAGTCGGTGGGGTTTACATTTCCTATATTCGTTTACACTAAAATGTCTTATATCAACGAATAACAGTAAACGACATGAAAAATAGTAAGTTGGAACCTTAACACATACATGTATATTCTGACTTAGCCTATTCTATGTCCTTATTTTAATTTTTATAACTTGATAATACAAAGATTTGAACCACAGTAAATAGATCGCGGAAACTGAAGAAGTATTTGGAATTGTTCAATTTAACAAATAACATCGGGACATAATATCCGCCTAAAAATTTAAAAATTCATCCACCATTGTGTTGCGATATTTGACAATTTAGACTTTAAAATTAAAATTAAGTTGCAGTGCTAGATATCTTAAAAAATTGCCGTTCAATTTCATATTTCTAATAGGGAGCATGAAATATATAAAAATATGTCTGTATCGATTACTGTTTCCCAGCTTAGTAGCATAATCATAGATTTATTGCTGATATATGGTAAAATGGTACCCAATCCGTATCTGCGCATGGGTCATGCAAAAATCACTAGACCGACTATACAAAAATTTACAGATTTATAGTTCAGTCTTATTAAAAGCCTGCAATATAGATTACGTGTCATTACTTATTGAGATTGAAAAGAATTAACGATAACTCGCATGAGCATGATACCCGTGGAATTTTTCATTTGTAAAAATATGAACATTTTTAAAATAAAAATATAGAAGTTCTCAAATAATTTACATTTATATAAACTAAATCTTTTTTGACATACCGTATCAGTGAGTAAAAAAAAACAAATGTTTTGGTATTATGCATGAGGGCAAGCAATGTACACCAAAACTTCAGTTTTAATTAGTGAGATATGAACATGAAATATTTTATTTGAACATCATATTAAAATAAACACTGACATCTTAAATTTAGTGCGAGCCAAACTCCATTTGAGAGCACAAAATCTACTTAGTTATAAACTAAAAATCACTATCCATTAAATTTTTTTAACCCAAATATTTAAAACTATAAATTTTTTTATGGAAACTAAATGAAATCTCTTATCTGGACGAGATTGGAAGTAATATTAATTATCATTAGTTATTATATTTTTACATAGCAATATACAAGTCGGTGCCATTTTTAACGTTACTTTTGACCCATGAATGTATCCATAAAAATTAAGTTTATTTGTCCAATTATATGTCCTGGAAATTTACTTTCTCAAAATTGAAATTAAGTTTTATATCCTTTTAACAAATCGGTAAACTCGAGAACCTTCGTAACTCTACGAAATAAATTAAATTTTAAACAATAATTAATTACATTGAAAGTGTTATCAAACGGATAATTCTAATCTTATAAATGATTTCAAATTACATATGTGAAATCCTAAACGAAAACTAGACTATAATATTTCAAAAATAATAGTGTAACTTTGCGGTATATTGACACGGTGTAATAATATTTTTAATTATTTTATGATCATATACGTATTGCCCTAAAACAAAACGATCGAAATAAATACCTTCTCTTAATAAGCCAGCTTTCCAAGCCTTTTAATCAAAACATTTACATCGAACAATACAATAATGGTTTTTGTAAGCTCGCGTCATCTAGGTCTTTCAGTAAAGCTAGCGCCCACTGCTAACCAGCGTAGATGTAATCGTATTATTGTACCAAAGTATTAATCTATCATCTATCGAGCTATATTTTCGGGTACAGTGAGTCATTAAACATCGTTTTGTCGGAAGTATTAATACAGTACTTGAAATATTCGAATAATACAAAGTGTTTTTCAGAATATTACATCAAATACAAAAACGGGTAATACAGATGTTTTGTGGGAAATGTTGCCCTAAACAAATTTATTTTAAAAGCGATATGTGTATGAATATAAAATATTTACATGTGTATGTATTGTTTGTAATTTTAGAGAGATTTACTGACAACAACATTAGAGTAGGTATCGTGAAACGAAAGAAAGTTTTTTTCATAAAAATAATTTTCAAGATAATGTTCTACATAACAAGATTGTATGTATCTTATATTATAATTGCACGTAAATAATAAACATTTCGAAGAAAAAAATACTATTTAAGAGAAATAAGTAATAATAAGGCTAGGTCCATTAGTTATCGATATTACGTCACATTCGGTCGTCTAACGGAAATGACTTCCATAAAATATAACTTGAAAAGTATTCACCTTTTTCTCTATTTTATCTACAATTTATTTTAAATTCCATTCATAATCGATTGCAATTTCACACTACTTATGAAATATTAACTTTTACTTTTAATGTTATATTTCAAAGTGTGTAAATTTGAGAATGCTTTTAAATCGTTATTGAAAAATTATACTAAACAACCTACTCTACAATATTAAAAACAGCAGCTTAAAGAAAAATATTTAAAAAAATATTTGTAATCTAAAAGTTATTTCAAGTATTTGTATCATGCCTTGATATTAATGAAAATTTACAGCAGCTTAATTCTATATTATTTTTAATTAAATTTTACCATTACCTTTTTTCCTAAAGTCAATATTCATGAGTGAATATCAATAAAAATGGATATGTTTTTACTAATAACACAATTTTTACTCTTTACTATAATTCAGAGAATAACAAAAACTAAAACAACCTGGGCTAACTTTATTTGCATATTACTGAGCGCTAAGTGATGAGATGTAGACTCGGAATCTATTGCTTGTTTTTTCCACCTTCAATATGTTTTACGAAAATACAAACTTCCAACGGAAAAATATTACCAAAAAAAAATTGTCTCATTTAACGTAATAAAACTGTCATATCTTTACAAATCCATGTTGACAATGCAAGTTTTATGATAATCCAATAGAACTATCAGTTTCTCCAACTATATTCATACTTATATATACTAAAATGTTTCAAAATGCAATGTTTATTTTTTAAAGACTCTAGTACTGTATTTAAAAATGCAAAAAAATATGTAAAAAAGGAAAAAAAAAGCAAAAAATTTAATCAAAATATTTGAAAGCTTTTAATTATTTATTTATTCCTCGTCATTTTTGTTTATTTATTTCTTGTCGGGAAAAATAAATTTATATCATGACAAATTACCAATTTCTAAGTTTCATGCTACGCCAATTTGTATTCTAATATTTTCACACCTTCATAATATTTTACGCGGAGTATTTATTTCCATATAAATAAGTTTAGAAAAAAATACTTTCAACCAAAATATACCACTGTAATTTCAGATTAATTGAAACAATAACCTCAATGTTAAGTTATGATTTTTAATAATACAATACGAAGACTTTACTCACACCTTCTTGTAAGTAAATGCGAAAGTCACAAATATTTTTTAAGTTATGAAACTTATAAATAAGGTCATCTTTGAATTGTAGTTCAAATCATAACATTAATTTTGAGATAACGTTATTTACTCATAAAAATAGACCAAGAAATGTCGTTAAGATTAATTCGCATATAAATGATACCGCGAATTACCGCGCATTGTGGGCGGTACATTCATCAGTACGCGATACAGTCAGTTACGTGAAAAAAGATTGAACTCAAAATAAAGTTCGTTTCCGCACTCTGTCTATTTGTACGCATCACTGTATTGGTAACAGCCTCGAATCATGCTAATAATAAAATCGGCCGCCAATACTTCCTGATCGTTGTGCAATAATAGGTAGCAATAATACACGACTACAAATTAAACTAAATGTGAGTTAAGGAAATATCCTTATATGGTACTTTTATTATTTCAATATCGGCAAAAAAATAAATACACTTACTATATCGAGGGATAAAAGAAAATTATGTGGGCATTTTCAAAAGCTAGAAGATATTTGAAAGATAATTTAAAATTGTAACTTTTTCTCGATAGTTTTTTTTCTGTTCTTTTATATCTGTTAGGATGATTTCCATAAAACCTATATTCAGTATCGCCAAATCACAATAGCGTTAGAAAACCATTATATGATTTTGCAGCTAAATATATTCACAATAAAATATTACCATGTTACTGGTACAACATATGAAACTAAATTAGAAATCTATGTGGAATGAAACAATTGAAGAAAGAACGCAGAGAACTTCATTTCAAGGTTTTAATTCAGTAATGGAATCTTAAAGGGTGTTTGATTAGAATTAGAGTTTACGATTGGACTTATAAATTTCTTTATTTATCTCGTATATTTCGCACTAGAGCAGAGACAGCCGATAGATGTAAGACCAGTAAATACCATTAAAATATATTTTCGTTAATTTTTTTCCTAAAAATGTTTAAGTGCATACCAATAGAAATTCCTTGACATGGTCATAACTTAACTTTGAACCAAATCTTAAATGCACCAAAAATAGAAATATACTGATGTTACCGAAAACATGCCCTTATTAATCTAATTGATTCTATGCGCCAATCTGAGTAAAAAATACTAGGAAACTATATGAAAATTCCTAACCATTTCTGAAAAATTTACCATTAAAATCTCAACGAAACAATTAATTTTCTTGCAGAAATCTTCAAATGTAATTAGTTTGATTGAATTTATCTCTATAAAAAAAATATGTCTCTTATTATATCCTGTTTATTGTCGAATTTTCAAAAAGAGCCAACGTTGTTTTTATGCTTAATGTCTCTCCTTTTACGACAGAGAAATTAATTTGATTACATGGACTAAATTTGTGTTATCTTTATTTGGAAAGATTATATTTCAAACAGTTTTAGGATATTCAGCCATTATAATAATATCAAACAAAGAAGTAATATATAGCATAACTTGTAACTAAAAAACTCTTCAAGTAGAAGAAAAATCTCACTATGAAAATAACGTTCACCCTGACACACTTAGAAATAATTACGTTAATTATTACGACAAAAATATACTGCCTACTGAATTTTTCGAAGGCGCATGAATATGGTGCGTATTCTAATAATATTCTTTCTCACCATGTAAATATATAAATACATTAGCTGTTATTTCTCCTACATTCATACAATAAACATTTACTTTTTAATTTTTTTTTTTAAATTTGATTTGAATTACCTGCATGGAGTTTCCGTGAACTTTTTACACACCTAACTACGTGTCACGAGTTGGTCGAGTATTATTCGTAGACAACTAGAGCCTGTTTAACCGAGATCTTTTTTCTTTTTAATTTCGTTATGTATACTAATATTTTGAATACTTTTGAGATATTAAAAAATGGCGGTTAAAAATACTAGCTAAGTCAGCGTTGAGAAGACGTAATTTTAACCAAAATTATCGTTTTAAAGCTTAATACGAATATAAAATAAACGGGTCCATGCATCGAAAAAGTGTTCCTGACATATCCCAAATATTTTTTAAACACCTGTTCAATGATATTCTACACTATGTGGAAAAGTAAAAAAAAATCATCCTCAATTTATATGTATGGAAGGTATTCTAAAAACGTTTTTCTTAAACACTGTGTAAACTATGACAAATTTTAGCTTTGTAGCGCAAATAGTCAACGAGTGAAACGGCTGTAATGTACAGAAACAGGTAGCCGAACAGATATTGTGAATTCATAAGGATTTCTAGTTTGACTGCAAAACTCTAGAAAGGACATTAAATTCAATTAAAAAGATTTTAAAAGTAAGTCCTTAATATGGAAAGTTTACTATTATTGAAATATTTAAAAAAAAATTGAAGTTGTGCACTTGTGTTGATATAGCTTAAAACTATTAGTGAAACAAATATCCCAGGTCTGTAGTTTTATCAGTGTATTTGTGTTAAATCATTTAAACTTTATTTCACGCGTTGTGTTTTATTAATTTTCTTGCCATTTTCTTGAAATTATACGACAGCGGTATTTTCGTTTTTTTTTTAATACTGCCCGCTAAAAGAAACGAATGGAAAATAATTAAATACAGCCATATGAAGTTATTATACTACGGAGGACTAGATAAAAAAAGAATTTTAATGAAATGCGTTAAAAACGTGAGGAACTAAAGATAACCATTAATGAACCTATCGCAAATACCGAAATAAATATTTAAAATAAATAATATCTAAAATACACATTTCAAATATTATTTAAACTTATTCATACGAGATTATAATGTCACCGTAAAAGTTCTAACTAGTACTTGTAATTTTACTACTTTATACTTTTCACTGCCTTCCCTATACAAAGGTTATTTGAATTCGGTAATTTTATTTATAAAAAAAAAATATTTTTCTATTTTATTGCCAATGATATATTAATCAGATTGTTTTCTATTTGATATTTGTGAAAGTTGTTCGAAAATAATTTGCATAATATTTTTTTTATTTCTGTGCGTTGTCGTAACTGAGTTACGCCTTCCTCTAATGATTCATCGTAATCAGTTTTAAATTGAATTATATATACCATGCAGAGGTATAAGAAGAAAGATGGAGCTAATAAAAGGATATATGTATATATATATATATATATATATATATATATATATATATATATATATATATATATATACATAATATATACATATATATATATGTATATATATATATATATATATATATATATATATATATACATAATATATACATATATATATGTATATATATATATATATATATATATATATATATATATATATATATGTGTGCATATACACATAATGTATTAGTAACTTGTTTAACATAAGTTTTTAATGCTTTATGTGCGCACTGACTCGTTCCTGAATATCTCATGAAGATGGCGAAGGTAATACTTGTCTTTAAGGACGTATTTACAAAATCCCACTGCCCAAAAACTAATATCTACTAGCCGAATATTATCAATACATGCGTAGCGATGCCGTTTGTTGTGTGCAATAAATTTATAGTATGTTTGCAAATCTTTGATTGCGATTAATTAAAATTATGCGTTATTAAAATTATGTCGACGCAATAATAATACACATTGTTATTATTACCGTATTAATTAGTATTTTAGCCACTGACCGGACCAGATAACTAGAATGGCTGTATCAATGATTTTATTTGTTTTATCGATGTAGCAATAACTCGTGACTAATTATAATTATTGTCTACTCTTCTTTTGATATTTGACATACGCTTTGGTTGGTCTATTTGGTTTCTGTCTGTAAATTAAAAACACTGTTTAGAAATATAATCAATAAATGTCATATTTTTACGTGCATAAGACGTTCTATATAAAAAAGTGACTTCTCTGATACTTTCTAAATCTGCCGACGCGTTTGCTTCTTCCGCCCTTTTAAAATGCGTGTAGTCTAGAAGCAAACGACTTAAAACCAATTTAATATAAGTAATTGAAGTGAGTAACAATGATAAATATGAAAATTTTGTCTCTAGGGATAAGTCACCCTGTTATAAACTAACATGTTCTAGAATGCAACCATATCTTTTGAATGAATCATGACGAACTACTTCAATAAACCGACATCGTAAGGGCGAAAAATACGAAATTTGTTGCTTTTATTCGAGGTTACAGCCCTATAGGCACCTCCCGACTCTTTTTAAAATAATATAGCATTACATATCTGTTAGAAAGTATCATTGTACTTTATTAAATAACCTTATGTAAAAAACCTGCAATAAAATATAAATATATATTTTTAGATATCTTTAATTTCTTCTTTACATGTGCAGTTGAAAAATTCACGAAACCTAGTATTTATTAATCTGCAAATAAAACAACACAGGTACCGATTTATTCTCAAACTAGCTTTGCCCTTTTCACAAAATATTATTAATTTAATTGTAAGATTAATTCCCGTAATGTCACCTATTATAAAATCAACAGGCTTACACAAATTTCAAAAACACTATTTTTGTGTTCTGTTACATTTAAAAAAAAAATTAAAACCCTAAATATTTTTTGGTAAATATCTTCGATGTACAATAGGCAAATTCTACAATTTTATCGTCCTAATCTATGTAATGCTAAAGTATGTTTGTTTGTCCTTCTTTCACTTCGCAATGGTGCAAAACATTGACATAATTTTTATTCAAAGATAGGGGGTGGGGGGAGGGGAGGAAATGACATGGCATACTTTTTTTGATGACAAAATCTTGTCCGATATTGGAAAATAGCACAAAGTTAATAAGAAAGCAACATCGCAACATAGCAATTAGTCAACGTGATTTTTTGAATCGTTACATTGGAATAAGAAACAGCAAGAGAATCACTCAGTTTAATCCATAATTTAGAGTCCAACCTATTATATTGTAAATGCAGATATTTTTTTTTCGTGACACAGCTGAATAGCTTATCTTTGTGATTTTTTGCCCAGAGATAGTTGGCTTACCGGGAAATGACATAAGCTACTTTTTGTACCGGGACACTTCATTCTAACTAACATTATAATCCAAAATTATGTTATAAATTCGAAAGTGCGGCTATTTGTCAATAGGTATCGACATGATTATTTGCACAGAGGTAATTATTGGGCGGAGTTATTATATAGGCTCCTTTTTGTTACGAAATATCTCATTACTTTAAAAATATTCTTATTTGAACAAAATAATACTCTATGGACATAATGCAGCAACGTTGCAACGGAGTCATGGATAGATGATGATTTTTTAAACGCTACATGCGAAATATAAACAATAGCATAACTCCCTTTAATCCCTTATTTAGAGGGAAATATTTTTATTTTCCTTATCATTTTTATAAAAAAGTCACGAAAAAAGCTTAGCATTTAAATTCCTTTAATTATTCTAGATGATACTGCATATATTTATTTCTCTCTATAAATTTTTAAGTATAACCATATGAGCAAATCCGCGGATAAAAGTTATTATTTATAGATAAAACGGGTTATTCTTTTCGAAATTATATACGCATTTTGACTAAATATGTGTTACCCTAGAATTTTATTTTGAAATTTTTATAAAAAAAACAGGACTTGTGGCTTTTCATTCGTTTGCACATTTTCGAAATCCAATTCAAAACTGACAAACTAATGAACGAAATCATTAAAATACTTCTTAAGAGTTTACTTACTAAAATAATTTTCTAGAATATATAATTGAAATGCACTAAGTGATCGAATAAAGGGAATGATATCAAAAATAATTATAATAAAACTGAAAGATGATTAATTTGATTAGGAATATAATGATAAAATGACTAAGAAACTAATTAAAATTTTTAAATTATAATATGTACACGTATTTACATAAAATTCACAAAAATTTTTCAAGCACGAGTTGAACTCGCGTTATGAGTATTTTATGCACATTTAGGCAGTTATAAACATTTAAGGGTGAATAGTGCGAGAACTGGATGGATGGCGCTGGCATTGGTGGTTATAAAATATCAAACTTACGTAGATGATATCGCCTCGTTTGCTTCTGATGCACGTCACATGTTGGGCTTACTTCTCCAGAGGGAGCGCGTAAGCTTTGGGTTTGGTTTAAAGATCAATCGCAGCAAAACAAAACTGATTATTGTCTATGCCGACAACAACTAGCCCGAGGTCATTCAAATAGCGAACTGCAAGTGGATGAGTCATATGTATACCTTGGAATGTTGATCACTAATAAGGGCGAATGTGGGGATGAGGTGAGGAGACATAGGGCGACGACAATATGCGCTACGGACAAATTGAAAAAAAATATGGAGGGACCGAAACATTAGGAAGGCCACTAAGACCTGCTTCATTCGAACTCGGTTATTCTCCATATTTCTCTATGTACAAATCATGGAAAAATTAGGGCTACTTTGCGATTTATCTAGAGTGTATAATTACGTGGACTACAGTGCACTGTTAGGCAAGCTAAAATATTATGGTGAAAGAATACAGGAACTCAAACATGTAAAATTATTTATCATGAAGTTCCTAAGTGGTAGATTTCAAATAGTCTAAATCTGAAACATACCCAATAAAGTACGGTATATTTAAAGGATCCGTGTAAGGTCCCTTATTTTTCGTAGTTGACATAAATGATCTCAGTGTTAATTTTCATGGAAAAACTGACATTTTCATGTTTATAGATGATGCGAAATTAATTGTAAAAGATTCTAGTTATAAAAATTTAATTAACTAATAATATAAAAAAACCTCATAAAATTATATAAGCCCTTTATTTTGGTTTATTTCTATGGTCATGTAAACTTATTGTTTGAATATTTATTCTTCAGAAACGCACAGTTTGATTTTTGTAGCTCGATGATTCATTAATGTAAATCATAAGCGTCCTGAATATATATAAGAAACGGATTGTTTATTTTTCTTTTTATAATGATTAACTAATATATTAGACAACGTGAACAGTTAATGCAAAACGATTCAATGAAGAAGAGCTTAAATTGTTACTTCATAAATTGGCAATAAAAAGGGAAGTCAAGATTTAATTCTGGTAATGTAACATGATACTTAAATGTTATTGATTAAATTTTGATGTTTATTTCCATAGAATTTCCTAATATTAACACCCTAATATTATATACATTTCTTCCGCTAATAAATAAAATAACAAAACAGTGAATATATCATAGCGTGATGTGCATTTCTAAATTGCAACAGTTTCACAGGCAACATTAACACGACGTAACAAATCGCAGTACTCAGGAATTTAATTTCCCACATAACTCTTGGGCGAATATTAAACAGATGCGCCTAAAAAATTCAACGCTTCTACCGAAAAAATATTTGGGCTGTGGCGCACAGCATATATGAACCTCAACTGTGATTATGGGGAACGTTCGCGCTCCGTTTGATGGCTGTCATCCATTTGCTCAAAAGGGATGATGTGGTCTCATCGTGCTCTCATCTCAATATGTATTCAACATGCTCTACATGTGTTCGCGATCTTCACCTCTCGCGACAGATGCATTTTGTGCTTGAATATTTTGAGAATAGAGAGAATTGGAAACCGTAAATCATTAAAATACTGGTAAGCACTTTCTAAATTTTAAGTAAATATAATTAATTTAATTTGAATGGAATAGTTACTAATATGCTTATTGTTGGGGCTGTTTTTTAACCATTTATATTTAAAAGTTGTGTAATCTAAATAAAGCGTAGTTTGACAGAATACATATGTATAAATCATATTTCCATTAAATGTCGAATTAATGTTCTAGTTTCACCACACGCTCTTGGTTGTTGAACTTACTGCACGTAAAATATATTAAACATACAGGTGAAGCAATCATGTAGTTTCATCAAGAAATTTAATTTCTCATGTATTTCCATTAGTATATATATATACATCGTCTTCTAAGTTGCAACCTCGTGGCCTGGGATCGTGTAAATTTAGAGCTAGCTATCATATAAAATTACCGCCATTCTACCTGGGTTCTCACAGAGCACCACAACATACCCTTCATTAAAAAAGGGGGGAACTCCAAAGGTCAGTCTAAATGTGTCACGTATCTATCATCGAGCGCTTCCACCCAACTGGGTTAAAGACTCTTCTTTCAAAGTGAGTCATTTAGAATCTTCATTTTTTCGAGAACCAACGTTGCAAACGCTCTAAATGGCTGAAAGATTGGTTCATTCTCAAACACGTCACAATGACTAAAGATACCACATATTCGAATGGCCCGCGTTATTCTACTCTACTATTAAGACGTATGCCCTTCAACAAAACTTTACTCCCATCATCGTGCTCACTGCAGTGAAACAAAACGTGATTCATGTCCTACGGATCGGAACTGCAGGTACGCGTTGAACTATCTCTGAGGGCGAATATAAACAAATTGGCACGGAATGCTTCACGTTCCGTTAAAAATTGTCAAGTATAATAATCACTAACGAGGTCTTACGTAACCAATCGGACATATCGGGGAGAAATAACCTAGTCGTTTCCCCCTTGGAAACGGAAAGAGACCACCTAGACTGCCAATGAGCATCGACGATCTATAAAATACGTCTCTTTCTATCAATTAGAGATTCTTCTGGCAAAAATACAGTGTGCAACAGACTCGCATCAAAACTCGCCACATACCAAAACAAAATTTGCCGTATGTTTCACATGCTAGCTATCATACATGCAGTCGAATGCATGTCGTTGAACTTGGTGGAATATGGTTTGTAGTTTCGCAAAAATTATAAAATTATTGCACACAAAAGCATCGAAATCTTTATATATGTATGTTCAAATATACACATGTACCTTTTAAAAACTTGTAAAACCCGAAATAAGTCTCTTTAGTGGAATGGACAAAATTATATGTTTCTGAAGGTGTTACTGCGTTGTACTCTTGAGTTAAGCTATCGAAAATTTAGTTTGTTTGCGTGGATCTTTGGAAAATACTATTAAGTTAACTGCAAGAATAGTAAATGTAAGTTCAAATATTATAATATTTATAAAAGTAAACTCTTTTTAGTAACTTATTTTGTATTGAAATATCAAATAACCATATTTGTTTTGTTGGTTCGTTACAATGAAGTCCAAAAAGTTCATGAAAATTGCTTTAGCTATTCTTGTGTGATGTACTAACAAATAAACAGACTAACAGACAAATATACAAATACTCCAAAAAAAGACAGTTTTGTGTTCTATTATTTTTGTTATGTCCTCTCTATTTTTATCCGTAAATATCTTCAATTTTTATTATGTACCCAGATGGCATTAAAATACGTAAAAACTAATTTTTTTAAGCCTGATACAAAAACGAACTTCTTCGTAATTAAATGAATTCTGAATAAAATTTTTGAATTTTATGTAGTTTGGGCATCCTAATTGTAAATTTAATTTGACCTGGCAGGCCACTATGCTTCAGGTGCTGAATTTACAAAGGAAATAATTTTTGCAGATTTTTAAAATATTTTTTTTCTGTAGTAAAAATTTCTGAACTCACAACCTCTCTAAATTTCATATTTACAATTTCCGGGTAACTTATAAGCTTCATATATATCTGAGGAAAATTTCTCCATTTTCATTTTTAAACTATTTGAATGAGTATCTGTCAGCGGAGGTAGAGTTATGCTAGATCAAGGTCTCTAGCGATCCATATGAAATATTAAAGACTGAAATTATATGTAGCCTGCAGAAAAGTTTAACATTGTCTTAATGTTTTTATGTGTATGGCAGGTGCCACAACGCATTGCTTCTATTGTATACTTGTCGAAAATTTTACTGTACGTTGTGTTTTTTTGCCAAGTTTAATTTTAAAAACTCTCGATAGAATTACCGGAAAAAGATATTGAAATAAAAAAATCCTTTCTCGTAATGCGACAGACACTGATGCTAACAAATTCCTTAAAGATTGCTAGAAACTTACGAATCACAGTTTATATTTATACAGTATAAGCGTGAAACTAAACTTATTTCCTGATTTTATTTTATTTTAAAGGGCTGTTGCCGACAATTTTCTTTTATGACGATTGGTGTTTCTTTCTGTAGTTACGTGCATGGAACCTTATTTAGAAACCCTGTGTGGATCAGCCTATAGTGTCGCGTATGTAAACACCTCTTTTATTCAAAATGTGTAAATTTTTAGTTTCTTTGTTCATTATTTACAAAATATTTAAGTTGTTTTTGGCAACAATTTGCTGATGTAATTATTAAAGCTGTTACAATTGCATTAGTGTTACTTTTAAATTTTAACAATTATCAAATAATATATTTTATTTTATTACATATTTAACTCAGATTGTTGTCACTTAATTTTGTTGTAATAAAACCGTAAGACATGAATAATTCAAAGTTTTAACAGAATGAATCAAAATGTTTATTGAAATATTAAGCAATAAGTCAATAAATAATTATTTTTAGGCAAACTTTTCTGTGATACTAATTGCTAGCATTCTAGATTTTTTTTAAATCTCACGCTGTTGCTTGAAAGAATTGCTGTAACGCTAGTCATGTACTCTTGAAATGTTCAACATCTATATATACTCATGTTATAAACCTTATGTCTCTCTATAACTACAATATTTGCATAATATATAGCCGGAAGACAAATAACAGAAAGCGTTAATATTATTATTTTAATTTTTGTTCGTTTTCCTCTTTTAGTCTATATTTGTGTACCCATTATGCAATAGCTACCGATCCAATTCGAATGTAGTTTGTAGAAAAACGTAGAGTCAACTTGAAGCAACATTGAGTTTTAATTTCAAACTAACGTGTTTACTCAATCAGAACAAAATTAAAATTTAAAGAGTCATATACATTATATTAGAACAATACGAGAAAAAAGTGCCTAACTATTGGACCAGTAGTAATTACACAATACATACTGTATCTGTGCACATAGATATTTATTATTTTAAAACACGCAATGAAGTTTGTCATCCTGACATACGTTGACAAATTAAGCATGGACCGAGGTGAAACGTAGAGTAGTGCCATAGGGTCAAGTGCTTCAGTAAGTAACCTGAATGTGAACAAACCTAGGAGAAATAACGTCATTGTCAATCGTCTTCGGTAAAAAAATGTTTTTATATTCTATGTATTCGATATAAACTTAAATTGTTTCCTCAATTTCTAACTTTGAAAACTTTCAATCTGTTTTCAATATATTTTGCAATCTACCTATATTTACGTACATATTCCTGATGGTTCTATTGTTAATATTGTTTATAGGGAAACTCAAGCATTACTACTGAAAAAAAGTACTTATAATTTATGTTTCTTTGTCGTTTTTTTTGCTTTTTTAAGCACGGTTTAAAGCTGAAAGGTGTGTTAGAAACGCAAGATTTGAATATTGCGGTATTTCTGGGGCAAAGTGATGTCGAGAAAAAAAGGGCGAGTGCCAACGGATACTTTGGGATTTAAAAAAAATGGAGAACTACATGAAATAACAAGGGGTTTTCCTTTTAAAAAGAATTTTAAAATAATGAAAATTTTGCAGCCACACTACGCAACTTTCGCACAAAATATTATCAGAATAATAATTTAGATTCTTGAAAAAATTGTGAAAAAATTAATTAAAACTCTTAGCGAGACTTAATTAATTAGATGGCAAAAAATTTCGAAACAATTCGCGAGAGTGTTGCTGAGAATCCAAGAACATAAATTGGGCACCATGTTCAAAAATTAAATATTCGAGGGGTTTTCTATACCGTATTTTTACAAAAGATGTTTACTGATCCCGTACAGTGAAAAGAGTTCGCTGAATGGATTTTGGAACAACGTGAAGCGGATGCTGATTTTTTGAACAAAATCATTTACAGTAATGAGATCCTTTTTCAACTTGACAGGTTTGTTAATCGATAAAATTGTCGCATTTCTTGGTCAGAAAATCCACGAGTGATTATTGAGAAACAAATTCATCCACAACGTTTGTGCAAATTTTGGGCTGGAGGCATCATCGGAATATTCCTCTTAAATACTTTCTCAGACATTAATAGATAATGGTCCTCGCTATTGTGACAAGATAAATCAGTATTTTATATCAAATTGCGAGATATATTCCAGATAGACAATATATTCCACATATCATACAGCCCGAAAAAAAATTCGATTAATACAAGAGCAATTTTCTGGAAGTGTAATTTATTGCTTTCGTGACCACAATTGTCCGCCCAGATCATATGACTTAAAGGCATTGAAATATTTTCTTTGGGGTTTTTTGAAGTCTAATTTTGAATGAGGAAATTTATTTTTTAAACATATACTTTACACGAGTTTATTGAGTGCTGTTTTAAGGAAATTATGCCATATTTATGAAAAACACTAAGAATATTTCGAAAAAAACGCGTATATGACAGCAAAGCCGCGGAGGTTATTTATCCGGTACGCTATTCCATAAATTAACCGTATACTACATACTTTAAGAAACAATAGAAAATGTATAATGTTTAATTAAAAACTTCTGTTTTATATCAAAATTACTTCTTACGTGGTTTTTGGGACACCTATATAATTATTAAAAATATCTGCGAGTACGAAGCCGCGACCAGGTACATGTAATTTATTTTTCCACGTGTAAATTAAACATGTGTTGTAAAAGTAATAATATACATGTATGTATATTTAATATATACAAATTAAGATATTATAGAAATATTTACAAAGCGGTGTGGAAAGAAATTCCTAATTAAAAACTATTATTACTGGAATAATAACACTAACAGAAATAACTAAGTATTATAAATAATTTTCAAAAATAACATTGTTTCCAAATGCTACCATTAACCTTAAGGTTTTAATTAAAAAAAAACAGTTGAGTAGGTACTTGTAGTAGGTACTTGATTTGTACTGCCAGGGTCTTTTGCATTTGAAAAACATGTAAAATTTAAACAAATAAATGTGAATTGAATAAACTATTTACAAATATAACATTGTTTATTATCTGGACTATTTATTACAAATTTTTATTTTGAATCTTTTTTAATTTTTAGTACGCGTGGACTTCTATCTTTCAAAGGCGATGCTGTATAAAAAATATTGCTGAAGATTTTTGATTGAATTTTAAATGACCTTTATAACGTAGACGAGTTCCGCGAAAAATAAATGTTTTGTACTCTAGTATGATAGATGAGGAGATAATTTAAAAACACAATTAAAAATACTTCTTTTTAACGCTATATAGCGAATACATTTAAATGTTATTAAATAAAAATATTTTTTTTTTATACATAAATTTATTGACATATTTAAATAGAAATATTTTAAATATCTCAAAACTGTAGAATTTCGAATCATCGCTACAGTTTTCTAGTAAATTTAAATAAAATTCCCAGTGACACGGTTTTTTCTTAGTTTTAATTTGATTAGTTAGGAAATAAATGGGATATCATTTTTCGAGGTTTTGAACAACATTCCAAAAATTATTTCACATAATGTTCTTGAAACATAGTTTAGAATCTTCGTAACTTACAAATAATATTCCCCACGACACATATAATTTGTAAAACAAATCTGTGTAATTATATACACCCCCCCCCTACCAATTTAAATGTTTTTGTGTAATTAAGAGCAAATTGAGTGATTAAAATATATGTAGATTAAAATGCATTGCCAATCCCTGTTTATTAATTGTAATGTAATTACAACATTCTGATTAGAGTTTCTGAAATAAAATTTGTGAACATTTCAGTACTACCTTTAGAACTATTTCTCATAAGATTCTTAAAAAATAGCTTCAATATCCTCATAAGTTACTCTTTCAGTCGATACATAAGTAAAAATGAAATTGCGTGTATTCTGTTAAAGCCCCATAATATCCACAATTTGAAATTTATGAAATTATACGATTGTATCCATTATATTTAAATGTCAGTTAATATGTACTAAGTATTTGAAGAGAGAAGTTATACTTGTAGAATGGATGAACAAGAAATTTATTTTTCTTACTCGTCCCACCGACTGGAGAATAGATAGAATAGGGAAAAATAAAGTTTAAATTTGTCATTTATCGTTTTAATATCACTTTGCTTTAATATTAAGCTTCAGGATGACTTACAATGTACTGCTTCCCACTGTTTTTTCAACTAATTATTTGAATAATCGGATAAAATTGGAAATGGAAAATTCTACTGATTTAGAATTTACGAACATAATTTACACTACATCGGTCTTTTATTCAATTACTCTAGTAGGATAAATGAATAAAAAAATTTAAGGAAACATGACATTATTTATTTATGTTTATAAACTGTTGGACGATGTAAAGAATATTTATAATTTAGTTGCCTTAACTTAAAATAAATAATTCTAATTTTATTGCTTTCTTTTTCATCTCAAACAATTGTCCCAGAGCTCACCAAAGTAAACTTTTTTCCATGCAGCCGAGGCCAACTGATCAACATCTGGGTACACCGTAGTGTCGAAGTATAAATTTTGTAAAACAGGTACTTTTTGAAAAATTGGTATATATAATTTACCGAATAATTATAAACTATGTAACATTGTTTTTACATTCAGTATTTACATCCTTTCATATAGATACATTTTAACAATCGGTAATATTTCAGTAAATATTTGATAATATATAAAAATACATCGATCCTTGAATTAATTCTCCAATATAAGGAATATATGTATATATTAAAGCTACAAGAATGACCAAATTATCCTTATTATTTATAATATAAACAAATATTTTTAATTGCGATAATCTAGAACCAAATTCAATCTCGCGGTATCTTCACACAGCAAACTACCCTCGATAAACAAAAAAATCAAATTGCAACAAGCGGCCATTTTACTTGGAAATCACTTCCACGAGTTTTTCTTTACAAAAATTGTACCGCCTCAAATCGGTCGCATCTGCAGCTCTCATATGCAAACTTTTAGACGAATTACTTTGAGAACTTTTTGGGGGAGAATATTATAAAAGTTTGTTGTTGTTTGTTTTAATTTGGTTGTAGTAAGGGCCTAGAAAATAAACGTTTATGGAAATGACTTAAAGTTCTTTGAGCTGGAAGCCTAAGAAATGTTGTGTGTTTATGTAAATTCAATAATATATTTACGTGTCTTGAGAACACTCTTTGTGATTAATTTATCTGAGTATCCTTTTTCTATTTTTTATTTTATTACAGTTCTAATTAAAGGTAAATCGCAGTTTCATATTTAAATCGCTTTTAATATTAAACCAGTGATGTCTTCTTCTTGAAGATTTTTTTTCACACTTCACTCCTTTACATATCGCATTAAAAATATTAGTAACATTAGTATTACAATTAAGTATTACAAATTTTGGCCTCGCTTGGGTGTTGCTGTTATTTAGGTACAATGGACAATGGGTGATCGCATATAATTTTGCTTTCTTTAAAACTCAACTATTTTAAATTATTCCCACACTCACCCTATTGCATACGTTCTGATACAGTTACTGACAACTAACCGAAAAGAGATATTAAAAAATGTATGTCTCTTTTTAGTTTTTTTAGCTCCCATATTGCGTTGTACTTAGAAGAAGATATGGACTAATCAATCCGAAAAGACTATAGTTAACGACACAAAAAATTAATATGAAATATATATTTATGTTAAATACATAAATAGATATTTATAACTAAGTATTAGAAATTTTTCTTATTCTATATATTCTACAAAACTGATATGGTTTTTAATATACTCTTGTTTCATGATAGATCACATATATAAATCTAATTTCATCTCCAATTGCAGATTTTATAATTATTTTTAAATAAGTTAATATTTTGGTAGCATGTAAATCAAATACATCCACAGATTCTTTATTTTGACTATAGGCCTTTTTCACAGATTAGTTAAATGCCAACTACTGGATATATTAAAAAATATTAATATTATTTATAACTATCATAATAATATTATTAGTATTACAATTGTAACAAATTGCCATTTTCTTAACAATTTTGTAGGTTTACTATTTTGTACGTTTATCATTACACCATAAACACAAACATATTGCGACCCAAGAAGATGATGAAATTTTCCTTCAGATGTAATTACACGAATCACTTTTATGAATAAGGACTGAAATACGGGTAATGATATACACGGTGTCCGGGAATAAGTGTTGGGACAAAGAGAGACGTTATTCCTTGTCTGAAAAATGGTTGATTATCGATAATATATTTATAATATTATTTATAAGATGAGTTTTTTTTCAGAAAATTGAAAACAATATTCGTAATTATTTGTAATCTTTTTCATACACACTGTATTTGCATAGATTGTTTAGCGCCGCTTGAGGGAATAACCCGCGAACAGCTGCGAAGACATCGCCTCTGCGGGTAAACACTGCACTCCAGGTAACTATTGAGTGTGTTAAAAAGAGTTACGTGTAATATTATTTTTTGTACTCAATTAGAAAATTGGCATGTTTTACGTTTTATTTCAACGAAAGTTTATTCCTTTATAGCCAATGAATAGCATCTTCCTTGTCAGACATCTATTTCCGGATACTATGTATATCGAAAAGAGAAATTTGAAACTTGATATGTCATAAGCTTTCAAAAGTTTTGATTAAATACATTTTTACATGGATAATGATTTTACGGTTAGCCAAACAATGCTGAAATATACATAAAAGTAAAACATTTAGTTTATGACCATTACAGGCAGCTTGTTAAATATTTTATTGTCGAATAACGGGTGTAGAGATTTAAGAGGTGATGCCTCATATAATGTTCCTAATTTTGATTAAGCATAAATTTACTCGTATTAACTTCCAGAATGTTTAGCTATATGTATATATATATATATATATATATATATATATATATATATATACGTGTATATATATATATATATATTCCGATGCAAGAATCATTACTCTATTGTAGGCAAATTTTATCAAAAGTATAAAATGATGTTCAAATGAGACAAAAATCTTTCATTAGTTTTTATGAGCTTTACCAACGTAAAAATATAAAAATATTTGGAAATCACAATCATTCAGAGCTTTTGATAGGCTGAGAATGTAGGAGGGTTTGGCGTCTTTTTTGTACATAGAAAGAAAATATTTCTCTTTTGATATTTATCATTCAATATTGCGTTCTCTTTTTTATATTGAATAAAGAATAATTTCTTACACCTATCATTCTTAAGCAACATCACTTACTTTCAATGTAACTTCCCTGATGACTTTTGACTTTCAACTTTTCCAAGCTATTCGATCGCTCAACTAAAGTAGTGCAATATAAGCGTACAACAATAAATTATAATAAATCTCATAAAATATCTGGGAAAAAAAACTTACTATTAATTACTTATAGAATTTATTTCTTTTAAAACCGATAATTAAGTGCGAATGTTTAAATAATACTGAAAAAAGTTAACATTGTTCATTGTCAATGGTATTCTCAATTCTTTACCTTAAACATTGTTCGACATCTCGAAATATTCACCGTTTTCCTTACGACACGTTTAACATTATGAACGTGAGTTGTCTGAAGAAAAAGCTTTAAGAAAAATGAAGCAAGGGAGCTGGGGAGAGACTTCGACAGGTAGGTATCCATACCATATAATTTATTGAGATTATAACCTTGTTTACTTTCCTTATCAATCGATACAATCCTGTTGCTCATCCAGTACTAAAATATAGGATCTGGCTCTTGTCAACCACTTTTCGTTTCCAGTTGTCTCCTAATACTGACGCTCTTCTCCAACTTTGGATAACCAGCTTCCGCAGATCGACCTCTACGTCGTCGAGCCAACGTATTTTTGACCGTCCTATTGGGCGATTGCCTTTTTTTGTGGTTTAACATCCTCCTCTTCCTTTCTCACTCTTTAAACATGACCAAACTATTCGTGTGTCCGTGTCTCGTTGTCCATCACTATTGAAAGGTTATCTTAGATGTTGTGAAGTTATTTATTATTTCAGATTACATGTGGGCTATTTACTATGTACTGAAAATGTTAAGAAATTTGGAATAATGGCTGTTTCCTGCCACTAGTTTTCAGTTCCGCAAGTAACTTCTAAAAACTCTAAGTTACTTGGATTAAAGTTCTTCAAACACTTACATACTGCACAGTTAGATTTATATATTATTTTATATAAAATCTGGTTAAAATTATATTTACTTCAAGTAACCCATAAGTCCTAACTGAATGCGAGGAGAAAAAAGATTTTAGATATTTTTTATATATTAAAAGTAGTATCAAGTTATGGGCTAATGGATGCTCTGATATTAATAACCATTACTTATTTGTTTTGGAAATTTATTCAACCTGGTATAATCCGTCTCGACATATTTATCTTATCTTATAATTCGTCTAGACATATTTTTCTTATCGTACAATTCATCTCGACATAAATTACTGGGTCCAATATCTCTTATTAATAGAAGTACACGATTGTAAAAAATCTAATTAAATGGTTATTAATAATTTGTTTAAATTTACATATATATTCCTTTCATAATTATTTATTCCATATTTCTGATGAGAGCTTATAAGTAAACCGACGTCACTAAAGTGCCGTTTGTTTTTCAAAAATTATTTTAAAAATTGCAGGTGTGAGATATATATACCATTAAATATTTTTAAATTACACTTATTAATGAGAGTAGTAGTCTATCGCCAATATCAGCCATTTATAAGCAAGTACGTTTGTTTCTACTTAACTTTTTTTTTAAAAATACTTGCATCGGAATGTGGCGAAATTACAAAGAATATATCAACGACCACAAAAATTGTAAGTAGGAAGTAACCCAGGAAAGAAAATATCATTTATAACACCTTCACCTCACTCATGTGCAAAAGACTAAAAACATCCTATTTTTTCCCAAACCTTGTGCAAAAGTGAACCCAATTTAAACGCGTCTAGTAAGTTTTATGTGATACGACTTTCTATTCACTAACTTATTTTTAGCCCTTAAACTCGTTTTCTTGCTTATTCTTGTTATAAATGATTGAAATTTATTTCATATAATTGTTAATTTATCAACAATTGAATAAGTTATTTAACACCGTGTGCGGTTTGACGCAGGCCCTCAGATAAGTTAATTTGCAAATTATTTATTATGCTCGTCTATTGTTAAGCTGCAGCAGTATACGAGGAAAATGAGCAGCTTGCCGTACCGTTTGTAACCGGTAAAGAGGTGCCATTCGATGTAATCTTAAGACGAGACTTGAAAGACCTTTTGAGAACAAACGATTTCATTTTATGTCTGAAGATATATTTTATTAATAATGGGCAAGAAATGTTGAACATATAGTCGACACCCAACAAAAAATCACACAAAAATATTAAAAAAGTGTACTTTGAATATAATCTCAAGCTTCCACTAATATATAGGATAATAAACATATAAAAGAAAGTTTTTGAGAAGAATATTTGAATTGTTCATAAACCTTTTAAACTAATTGACAAGAATAATTTTTCATAAATTGAATTTTTAAAATACGTTTTCTTTTTGGACACATAGTACAATTTTTTTATTTATTTACGTTTCTTTTCAAACAATTACACAATTACACTTTTTAATTAATTATAAATTAAGTTTTAAATTAGCAATTTTGAAGCCTCTTATTGTGTCTTTGTAGCTTTGTAATGTATGATTTATACAATATGATTTATATTCACACATTAGTTGTCACAATTAGTGAAAAACTACGATTATTTATTAAAATATCTTTCTGATGACAATAATTTGTATAATTTTTCGTAATTTTTACAATAGTACTCAAGAGGAAATTTTTTTGAAGTACAAAGGACTATGTTTCGTATCTTACTTACTATTTCTAAAGGGCTTCCAGTACGTAAATTGTTTGGCCCTTGAAACCACGTTTTCAAAATTAACTTTTTTCCATAATGATAAAAAGGGAAAGTGATAATTTGCCACTTTACTTGCTTCAGTGCTTGAATTAAAATATAAAATTATATGCTGGTGTATATGAGCGCGTGCGTGTGACTGAGGGCGAGGTCAAACGCGTGCGCCTGTGACTGCGCATGCACGTGCACCTACTCCTGCGTGTGAGTAGGTGCACGTGTGAGCATTGTGTGCATGCGAACGCATGTGCGTGCATGCATTTATATATAATTAACGCCTTCCCGGTAAAGTTTTATCATTGTTTTTAGTGACGTAAATATTTCTATAAATTACTTAATTAATTTCCATATTCTTACACAATCGATCGAAAATCAAAGTTGTTAATTGAGGAAGTAGAGCTAGTATTGTAACCTAGGCTAGTCTTGCATAGGCAATAGGAATCACTAAAAATATCCAGAAAGTAATATATCTAAAGACGCTCTGAAATATCAACGCGACGCAACGTCAACATTTCACAGGTATATCTGAAGAAAATTATATTAGTCATAACATTTTCTACAAAAGACACACGTAGACTGCTTCAAAACTTCATCAATATCTTATTTGACCTATCCTTTATTGTGAAAACGTACGTTATTTTATCTACGTTATTCTGTTATTATCCTAAGGTGAACATTTTGTATTATAACCATCTTTGCCTGTTTCAAAATGTGCTATCAATATTTTTCCTTTTGTCATCTCTTCCAGATTACCAACTCATTTTTCTAAATTTATTCTTGACAGAAATTGCTCCTTTATCAATAAGTCCGCCATATATAATAAATAATTGGATAATAATAAAAATAACTAAAACCAGACAAATGTGTTTCTGATTTGGGTTGGGTACAACGTATGAACTGAAATTGTTACAAACGTTTCTTATTACTTAACGATAACAAGAAACACACTTATTCTCGTTAATATCTAAAAAAATATGAAATCTAGAATTATTGTTACGTTGTGCTTTTCATAGCTAGATTTTTTATCTTCATAGGTTTCTAAAATTACACGACAAAATAACGTTATTCTTATGATTTTTTGGAAATGGGGGACAGTTTAAAAACTATTAAGTTTTTCGTACTTTACAAAAATGTATGATTTGTCAAAAAATGCAACAGGTGTCATAATCCAAGCCGGGTTCCAGGCAAACTAATCTTGGTCACACAAGGAAACGTCAAAATGGTAATAAATTAGATATTTTTACCCGTTAAACTTATGTCATCATAATTTAACGTTAATTAAAAAATTGATAAAGCAGAATAAACGCAACTGTAACTAATTTCAACAAAAGTACTCGTTTAAACTGATAAGTTTAACGTAATAATGAATATAACGTTATTATTAAGAATTTTCGAAAATGGGGGCAGTTTAAAAACTATTAAGTTTTTCATGCTGCAACAAAATTTTTTTTATGATTTGTCAAAAACGCAACAGCTGTCAAGATTCAAACCGAGTTCTGGGGAAAATAATCTTGGTAACACAAGGGAACGTCAAAATGGTAATAAATTAGATATTGTTATTCGTTAAACTTATGTCATCATAATTTAACGTTAATTCAAAAATTGAGAAAGCGGATTAAACGCAATTGTAACTAATTTCAACAGAAGTACTTATTTAAAGTGATCGGTTTTATGTAATAATTAATATAACGTTATTCTTATTATTTACGTTATGAACACGTGACTTTATACGCATTAAATAAATATGATATATTTTTAAAAAGTTTACAATAGTCATTGATTTAACAACTTGAAGCATTATATTCCGTCAAATTTTGCAATTTCCATGTCTACATAAATACACAATGTAATATTTCCAGTTTAGATTTTATTTTTAATATTATGACTTAATTTATTTGTAACATAATGCCATGTGTTCCGAAGCCAAATAAATATCTTGCATTTTGGTTTTAAATTAAACCAACGTATTACAATCTACAGCTTTTAAATACACAATAGTGAAATTGATAGGGCAAAATATAATTATTAGATAAAGCAAATACGACACAGACTACGTATCGATTAGCTATTTCTTACTTTCGAACCATTTAATAAACTCTGCAAAACTATATAAGTTTATTGTGGAACTCCAAAAAGGTCATTAAATACTGAAGTCATCAAATTATATGTAAAATATTTTATTAAACGAGTGTAAAGTTAAATTAAAAGTACCGATAATTGAAGCTGTTAGATTTAATTTAAGAAATTAATTAAAATTACGAACGAATCAATTTTCCGAAAGTTTAATTGGCTACTTTAATTACAACTCGTCCATCGGCTAGTAATAATTTCACAGATTTAAAACAATCTACATAAAAAAATTGATGCTGAACTAAATTAGAAAAAAATTTTACTTAAAGAAATAGTTAAAATAATATCATAAATTGTAAGAATATACAGTAAACCGTAAAGAAATATCGCTATCTGGTCCGAAAAGTTATTTTCTATACAATGAATGAAAAAGCAAGTGCTTAAAAAAGCTGAAATAAAGCTCATCTTTAATACAATAATTTTTAACTAGCCTTCGCATCTACATTAAATTTATATTTTTATATATTACATTTATGTGTATAATACAGTAATCTTAACTGATAATTTAAAAATATGTCGCAAATACTCTTGAATTAGGTGCCTGAAAAGAAAATTAAAATCGACATTTTGTATTCCTTTCAACCGTGAAATTATCATGAAATGTTCGAACTTTCCTGACTCCAGCCACTTAAGAACACTGGCGTGAACAAATAGTATGTTAACGGAGAAAATCGAATGCTCGATTAATATTTAACTCGAGCTTTCCCTCGGGTGCAGAGTTTCCGCTTTCTCATTTAAATTCATCGGTCAACGTCACGCTTTTATTTCGTGTACAGCGACGATGTCTGGGGGAAACTTCGCAGTATATATTCCGATGTACAGAAAATGTTTTTTGAATTGGTAAACGGTACTTTTTATAGAAGATTAATTGGTTATTGGTTATTTTAACCGTACATATCTAAATAGTTGGCAAAACTATTCAGAATATTTACGGGGAAATTATTTAATCGGTACTTTAATTCTATATAAAATAAAGAGAAAGATCTGCAAGGTTTAATTATAAAAGTTCCAAATATTTTCCAATAAATGTTATTTGGTAATATATTCCATATATACTTATGGATATATGCTACTTGGTCCCTTATAACGTCACTAATTATTTTTCATAACCATCTTGAAATTGTAGTTTGGCATAGAAATAAAACATTTTAACCCTTATATTTCTAAATAGCTAAAACTCGAAAATATTTGGCGAAGGAGGAGGGGAGGGGGCAAAATTAATTATTAGATTTTTTCGTATCATTGTAGCAACATTACATTTTAAATGGGCAAAAAGTGGGATTATAGTAAGACTAAAATTATATGAAACAATTCACCGGGGTTTAGAGGGACCAACTGAGCGTGTACATGAACTTTAATTAATTTATTCCGATTCTACAAGCGTTTGTAAAATTCGGTACTCATTAAATTCACATCGATATTCCATTAGTTCACTTTAATTATTGCCCCACTCAGTTAATTTTGAATTTAAAAATTTTCGACGGAGTTCTTCATAAAATTTAAAACATAACTAAAGGTATTATATTTCTTGTTCCTAAAATGAAACACTGTCCTAACGAAAATTAAAAATTTTACCGAGTCCAAAAAGTTTTACATAAGTTAATGTAATACATTTGAATACTATTTCCATGTGTTTATTTATATATAAAAAGACATTATTATTTAAATTTAGAAATGAAAAATTAATAAAGAAAATGGGAGTATTTTATAAATATAAAAATAAATTTATTACATAGACTGAAAGCTTCTCAAACATAATAATTAAAAGAAAAATAAATTAACAACTAAACCTTGGAAAATATATTTTTTCTCCTTTAAATAATTGAAAACTATATAATTTGAGTAAATAAACATCAACCATAATCGTTTCGTTTATTTCGTTTTCCCTCTTTTTCATTTTCATATTATTATTTACTTTCTGAGTAGTAGTCTTTCTGAGTAATCAATTCAAACAATTTCTACCCAGTTGAGATGGTCTCAAATTATAATCAGGATTTAAAATTTTCATGAGGTTTATATGAAGTAATTTTTTATCCATGGAAATATTGCCATGCCATGCCAATATTGAAAATATTTACCAATATTTCTCTTTCTTATATCAAAGTAGCTTTAAAAGAACAAGTGCGTACTTTTATCTCTATTCTCTTAATCTTATTCATCGAAGCACTTAAAAAAATATAATTTATTGAATATGTTCATATATATATATATATATATATATATATATATATATATATATATATATATATATATATATATATATATATATATATATATATATATATATATATATATATATATATATATACTTTAACTATAAAAAATAAGTATTTCCGAAAATAATCATTGTTTCGATTTACTAATTTTTTATGTAAACTTAATGCTACGTAAGCATTTAATACAGCCTACGTAGCATTAACAAATGTAACATGATTTGTTATTTGCTTATATTTTTATTAACACCTAAATTAAATGTTAACTACGTTTTATTTCAGGTTTTTCAGTTATATATTGAATCGGGCATTAATACCAGACCGAATTGCTAATTGCATCAATACTACGGTTGAATAAACAAGTAGCGCTACAGTATGGTCTCGATTTATGGCTGTTAGTTAAATAGTACACTTTAGTACACCTTTTCACTTTCTAACATCACATTCGTAACTTTAAATACAATAAAGTTTGCTACAATAAAGCATGTAATTTTCGACACATTTATAACACTTTTTTACGAACTTGTTTTTATGATGAATTCTAAACGACGATTACCTGGTATAACGATTATTGTGCCAAATAGTATGATAATAAAGCAAGATGCTTTAAGTAAAAAGGTAGATGAACTTAGACAAGAACCAATAACAGGAAAAGTACAAATACCAATGAGTACAACTGTTTGGTGAGCTATGTAAACTTATACACAATCCCAATAAAGTTACAAATGTGATGTAAGAAAGTCAAAAGATGTACTAAAGTGTACTATTTAACTGTATTTAATAAACTATATTAAACCACGTACTTTAATAAAACTTAAAATTAAGCGGATGGGCAACAAACTATTTTCAGTATCCATTTAATTTTAATGTGAATTAATGGTCATTGGTAGCTCTTTTCAGTAAGTGCTTACGTTTAAAATAACACCAGTTAAATCAGTTTATTGATCTCAATAGTACTGCCATGACGACGTATCAATGCGATGTCCATGTATTAAAATCATCGCTTAAGAAAGTGCAGTCAAAGTTAAATGTTGTTAAAATAATAAAACATAAGCTTATGAACTGGTAATATTATTATTGTAATATAAAATCCAATTAGAAGCATCTATGTAACTTCATTAGAAACCAAGCACAGAAAGATATATATTGTCTACTTGGTATTGTTGTATTATTACCACTGCGGGACATAAAACTCTTTTAAATTAAAAAAAAATAATGTTACATAAATGTCTTATAAGGAACATTTTAAATTTATATTTAAAATCGAGATTGTAATAAATTTATGAGCTAGAATAAAATAAGTCGTCTTATTCCCAAAACAATGGCGGAACAAAGTAAATAATAAAGCAAGAATTCTTCATAAATACAGTCTTCGTATAGCAGTAATAGAGAACCGATTCCAATAAATGCGTCAATAAGCAATTTTTGATCAGATGAGAGAATATAACGTATTTTATATTCAAACCTAACCAATTAAATAAAAGAGTACCCGATATATTACAAGGTTATGTAGTTTTAAGATAACGTTAGGCTTTAACCATTCATATACATAGTTTTATTCACCAGAGTGTTATGCCTCTGGACAGGACAGTTAATGCTAAATATATACTTTTAAAAACTACTGATGGTAGTTGAAAATTGTAATATTCAAGACTGATCGTTTGTTTCATTGCTTCTATCTAAAATAGGAAATAAGCAATCTGTACGATTTATGAATGAAAAGTCGACATCCTTTCCTGTGAAAAGATTTCTATTTTCAGCAATCCGTAAGAAATACAAATGATGTTTTCCGTCAAAAAAAATTAATTTTTTTTTGTTATCATTTCAAAAAATAAAATAGAATTTCGAAGAGGCTGTTTAAATGGCCATCAAAAATTTTGTCGAAGGGATTCACAAATAAATTTTAACTTACGTTTTCTAAACTAAATTTAAATTACAGCTACATAATTAAGAAAATATTTTATATTATTTATATATACTTAAATAGTGGACCATATAAAACAGTAGACCTGTAGATAAAAAGAACTAGGTAAGTATAAAATAAATAAAGAATTTTCGAAATACATTTCTCACCAACGAACGTTTTTCTTCATGTAAATCCTCTCGTATCAATTTGTACTACACAAGTAAGTAATTGATTTGAACATCAATCAAACATGCTTAATATTGCCGAACTTATAGAAAAACTAACCGGAAAACTTGACGACCACTTTAGCAATAATATCTTGCAATAATGTCGCCCTCCCCTCGATGCAGGGGGAAATGAGATTAATAAATTTTCCCTTGGCTGCTGATAACAAATGTTGGCAATTTTGTTTTGGGAAAAGTAAGTAATAAGGACAGATTTTCGAAGGAATAAACCAGTATAGTCATATAAATCGTTAAAATAAGAGACAATACGATATTTGCTATTGATTTCTTCGTTTAAAACAAATGTATACCAAAAAGAAACGTTCTTAAAAAATACTCTCTGGTCATTATAGCTGCCTAAGGAGAGTGTGTAAACGATAAATAAGTTGGAGTAAGCACTAAAAGCAGTGTCATATGGTGCTTTTCTGCTGATTCAATCCATCCTTTTATCGTGAACTGTGCTTTTGTAAGACAAATAATTAGTACTTAAAAATAAGTTTAAAATTATGTTCAAAATGAGAGCAAATAAATAGACGTGAAGATATTTCTTACAAAGTTATAATTTTACGTAAATATTCTTCCGGAAAATTAAAATTTTTAATCGACATTTCTATATAATATTCGTTTCAAGTAAATATTATAGTGGAAAATTTAATTTTGAAATAAATATTTTTGTCTTTGAACTTTCATCAAAATTTCATTTTTCACTTTTGTGATACAAAATAATAATTATCAAATCAGTCAGGTCAGCAAAATTTGATATAGTTTGAGCCTAATTATTAAAAAATAAAAACAAAATAAGTTAACTAGAAAAAAATTAACCGCTTGAAAGTTTTATTTACATCATCAATCGAGTAAATGTGAAATCTCACCTTTTTATGAGAAGTAAGGTTACATTTTTAACAGTTTGCAAGTGCTTTTTATTTTTCTGGGACTCTAGATGAAACGGGTTGTAGATAATATATCGTTGTATCCTCTGTACATATAAATATATATAAATATATGTATATATATATATATATATATATATATATATATATATATATGTATATAAATATATAATAAACCTATCTTACTAATTCACGAAATTCGCCAAATGGACAGGATCGTCAAAGAAGTCACGTAAAATTAGAAAAGATCGAAAAAGAAATAAATTATAATAAATAGAACATTGATATCCTTTCCGTCAGGCAAAAATAATTAACTTGTCATTTAATTATTTTTGTCAATGGTTATACATTAAAAGATACATAAGGAAAACTGAGACTTCCACTAAAGTTAACAGTATTTTACAAAAATGGATGTTCCAAACTAAGAAAAAACTATCGTCTTTGCTATAGAAAATTAATGGAGTCGAAACCAAAACTTTTATACTCTCCTACTCACCTACCTTCGCAAAAAGATCTTTGTATTTACTGTACTGGCCGCCTGTCAATTTAAAATAAATTCTATTAAATTTTCGGTGATTATAGACTTCGGCTTCGGGTACTTAATTATTTAATACTGTCGATAGTGATTTCAGTTGGAATTTTTAATAAATTTCTTTACTAACTGTAAACAATTCAACGCCCGTTGATGGGGTTAGTAGCAATAACGGAATATCGTATACATCCTAAGATACCTCTCCAAGTCATTGTTACCTGTATATTCTTCTCTAGAACCCGCATAATAACATTTTCTCTGCATTCTAAAGAAAAACAGTGTTTACTACGAACGAACATTTGCTTGTTTCGCCATATTATTTGTCTGCTTAATTAAGTTTGTTTAAGGGAATAAAAAAATGTCTCGTCCCTGAAATCTAACGGTTACCTTTTTTATGACCTGCCTAGTAGAAACTCTTAAATCGTAAGAAAGATGTTATATACAAATGTATTTATATAAATCGATCAGTATAAGGTTTGATAACGTTTTGTATCATTATTTATTGAATAAGCTTTGTATTAAAATTGGACTTGAATCAAAGAAAAACAAAGTAAGAGAAAATAGGTAATTTAATGAATGCTGCTCGTATAATGGAAGGTGTATTACAAATCATATAGAAACCAAGAGTTGAAGTAATTACTAACAAATCGAAGAATATCTACATTTATTTATCTATCTAAATTCATAAAAAAACCTGTAAGTCCTATATTCGAAAGAAATTATGTCTATTTGAAATCACATAAAAAAGTATAATGTGCTTTTCCGAAAAAGAAATACGCTTCTATTTTTAAATAAAAATAAAGATCTAGGGAAGTAAACTCTATTTTTATAAGTAATATCTCTTATCTATGTATTCACGTATTGATATCCACATTTGAGCTTTGACAACCAATTTGCGTTATATTTTTCAATTCAGCAAATTTGTTTAGCCAAAAAATGATTACTTTTCTGAAGAACATGAACAAATATGCATTTCCGATGTAGTTCGAGAATTTTATATTAGAGTTCCTATTAATCTTTTCGTTCTCCTAAAAATCTGGCATTAGATATGCTTCAGTAATATTAGGAGAGAGGAATTTAGTATTAGGAGAGATAATTTATATTAAATAATGACTGCGAACAAATTTTGTAAAATTATTGACTATAAACTGTCATATGTCATTAATGTCATAAAATATACCACATCAAGCTTATTTTTGTGTCAATTAATTTTAGTGTTTCTCTCATTTGATGTTTACAGGAATTAAGTAGCGTAAGTAGCTTGAAACATGACGTGAACCAGAACTCTTACCAACTTCTTCATTTTATGATAGCCATAGGTCTAAGTATTTATTTTGAAATGAAAACCGTTTTTCAATAACCGTAAATAAATAAATTACCGTAATTAATTTACTAGGGTTTTGAGCCGATACATTTGAACATAAATAAATGAGAGTGAGGATAACGTGATGTGCTGGTTTTTTGAAATTTCGATTTCAGAAATATTAAAAAAAAAATTATTTGAGTTTTAAAGTGAAATCGCTTAAAATAGTGTAAAAAATTACCACTTCGTAATTCTGTTTGATGTAATTTCACGTTTAGAATATTGTCTAAAATATAAAAATTCACTGTCGTATTCGAACGTACTTACGGTACGATAATAAGCTTTTAGTTTGCAGGTTTAAGTATGTATAATTTTAATATAGCAAACAATACTATAAAAATAAAATTTGTTCTTTATATTTTAAGTTTTGTTCAAGTCAAAGAATGATCGTAAACAGAAACAATTAAAATCAAATACATTTTTCGTTGCCATTTCTTACATAAATCTATTCTTTTAGCTTTTAATTAGTGAACATTTTTCAATTTAGCTAATGACGAATAATCTTGATACAAAAGATCTTTTTTAAAGATCATGGAAATCGTTCAGTTTCGAAACTGTAATATCATTCAGCAGCTCCAAAAACTATAAGTCAATTAAAAATTTAATTGCGATTATTTGGTTAATTAAAACAACATTTCCTTCAAACAACTGATATGACAAAACAAATTAAAGAAATTAAAGACATGGACATTGGTGACATCGAATATTTAAACAACTTATCGTTAAATTAACTAATTTGAATGTTTATTTCTTTGAGTGGTTTATTCGTTTATGGTAATTTATTTCGTCCGTTCAATTGTTAATTGAACTTTTCTCAAAATTACTTTTCCAAAATGTTTCTGTCGATTATTCGCATTTTTTAACACTCCAATTATTTTATTTCGTAATTTTTGCAACGGCAGCCATATCAGTAATATATAATATTTTTTTACTGAGTAGTGCTTAATTGAAAATAACATTGACGTCCTTTTTTATGTTCATAAAAGGAGTTCCCTCCTTTAGCGACTCTATGTAATACCCATCAAATTCGTATGCATCCTATGGAAACAATTCATGGCGATATTACGAAACACTCGAATAACAAGTTAATTAGTAGTACAATTGCTGGCTATTATCTAATTAAATGATTGCTGTTAAACACTAAGTTTGTAGATTAAAAGAAAATAATAATGATTCATTATAACTCTATTCAAATGTTATATCGCCTTTGAGAGACAATTTAATTAACAACTGTAGGATCAAATGCAATCTTATTAAGATATTAATTTAATTTACAAATTCTTAATATTAAACTATTTCAAGATTACCCAAGTAAACAACAAATAAAAAAAAACTTAAATGAGTATCTCAGAGGGAATTTCTTGGGTACAAAATTATTTAATTAGATATAATTGTGTGAAAAGACGATTTAAAGTATTTGTGTCAAAAACTAAAAAATTTTGTAGATAATGACAGAATGAAATATTAAAGTTATTTAAAAGTACGGTTAAGTTCAAGAGTAGAATTAAAGTGGAATAAAATTTAAAAACGTTTTAGGCTTTATCATTAAATTAATTTAAAAAAGGCAATGAGATGACAAAATAATTAAATATTAGAGCAAGCAGATTTTAATTCAAATAATTATAGAAATACGTTATTTAATATGAGTTCATGCAGTCTAAATTTTAGTCACTGATGCATTTTAAATAGAATGTATGTGTTGTATATATGTAAATAATCCATTGCGATGTTTTAACAAGTTTAAAAGGCGCAAAAGAATTGTGAAGGGAGGTCAGAATGGATGGGAAAATCACACCCTCTCTCCACCGTGTAGCTATCAAAAACATTGAAGACAATTTAACATTAGAGCACAGACTTTATTTTTACAAAAAGTTAAAATGGCGTTTTTACATTGCTGTAGAAAATTAATTTACAAATATTGACTTAAAATATTAGCGAGCCAAACATAGCCGTGGACTAATTTTCTACAAATCAACCCGACATTTTATATTTAAAAAAAATTGTACTGTAATGGAGAACAAACTCGTTGGAAAAGTAGTTCATATCTATGGAATCTTTTAAGATTTATTAACTCTACGGAAAATGACAGTAGACGCGGAATACAATAAAACACAATTAAAAAAAGCAAAATGACGGAGATTATTTGTGGAAAATTAGTCCTTAACAATTGAAATTCTCAAGAAAAATGTTTTCCTCCTTACGGCATATTATAGCACTTGCTCAGCATATTACAATATAAATATTTATTTTTTTTTAAGATTTCGTACTTCAAAGGGAATAACGAAAATTTTCAAACATTGTTGTTCACAAGGTTATCCTATAAAATTTTCGTCTGTCTGTCAAAATCCTTTTTCTCAGGAATGCAAGGAGACATCAAGTTGAAATTAATATCATATACTCAAGTCTATGGTCAGCTGTAAAATGAAACTTCCAAGTCAACGCAATCATGAAAAACTTCAAAAATGTGGTCACTTATGTCGACTATTTTGAGGTTCACAAATAAATCAAGGACCTCTAAGGATACTTCCCGTTTACATCAAATCATAAAATTTGTCAAGAAGGAAGATTTCACAGCACAAATAAAGGAAAAAATGAGAAAATTTTTGATTTGTATTTATATCACATAGAAATTTTGTTTTATATGATCGGTCTAAAAAATAAAACTTTGTAAATAGGTTAATAACAATAGTATGTACTGTTAAATGCTTATAAATGTGTAGTGAAGTGAACGCACGGAAGAACTCGTTGTGCGAGTTTCATTCGTGCTTGACAATTTTTTTTAAATAGAGTAAGTAACTTGTTTTCAAAGATTTATTTAAATTTATAGAGAATAACATTTTTTTTTCTCTTTACGGCACATGACGGAATACATTGAGCACATAACCAAGCAACTATTAAAAACAAAATAATAAGATAACATAAAGACGTAAAGACATCATTATCTAGAAAACCAGAAACTTGGTTGCTCATATATGTATGTATATAAATATATATATATATATATATATATATATATACACTTTGTGTGAATGTAAATAACCTATCACTTGTAAAAATGAATGAATCGACACGTTCAGCACCTGCATAATTACTTTGTATTCGTCAGTCTTATCGTCCGTATTTTTAGGATTCCGCAGCCAAAAGGTAAAGACGGAATTTGGACGGAATTGCCATACCAATGTCAGAGCATTGTGATGATCGGTTGTGAAGAAACTTTATAGGATAACTTAGATTAATTACACAAATGTATACAAAGCCTCAATATAATAATGAATTAATCAGTGAGATATTTATAAACAAGTCTTTTAAAAAGGAAACGAAGGTATTTAATAAAATTGTATACACTGTCTCGTTTGCGAGAAAACCGTGTCAAATGTTTGCCGCTTTTGTCATATACGTACAGCAAAAATCAAATAATGGAGTAGCGGTATTTAATAAGTATTTCGTCGTATAATTATTTCAGTCCACTTGCATTTATAAAACAATACGACACGGAAATGTAAAAATGACGACAGTGAAAAATATACAACCAAGATTATGAAAAAAAATATACTTCACGATATCACGGGATTAGGTGATCAGAGATGATAGGTGTCATATACGTACATCAAAAATTCGAAATAATGGAGTAGCGGTATTTAATAAGTATTTCGTCGTATAATTATTTCAGTCCACTTGCATTTATAAAACAATACGACACGGAAATGTAAAAATGACGACAGTGAAAAATATACAACCAAGATTATGAAAAAAAATATACTTCACGATATCACGGGATTAGGTGATCAGAGATGATAGGTGTCATATACGTACATCAAAAATTTGAAATAATGAGGGTAGCCGTATATAATAAGTATTTCGCCGTATAATTATTTCAGTCCATTTGCATTTATAAAAAAAAAACGACACGGAAATGTAAAAATGACGACAGGGAAAAATATACAAAAAAATTATGAAAAAAAATATACTTCACGATATCACGATATTAGGTGATCAGCGATTATATGTGTACGGCAAATAAGGTTTCGTTTTTCCTTTTGAGATACAGAGCCCAAAAAATAAAATAATAATAAGTCAGTAGAGTTTTATTTACGGGTACAATAGCTAAAACAAAAAATAACAGTAACAGTACCTCAATTAACAAAAAATCTGGACGTAATTTATTTAATACTACGTAAACACAAGTATGGATGACCTTCTATATTAATTGTACGCCTAATTATTTTGTTAATTACCAAATTCAAAACATTTCAATTAAACTAACATCTGAAAAATGTTATGTTATTATAAAATGTTTAAATCAATTTAGAAGGAAATTGCAATTCACATCATTAAGTCAAGAGAACCTTTGATTAGCCAAATGAATGAAACGGTCCCTTTATGCAATATTTCTCCTCCACCGAATTTGGATTTGCTATTCAATTTGGTTCATTACGACGTATTGACATAACAACTTTTGCTTGATTGAGCACCCCAAAAGCGTTCGATTCTGTTCGTGATTTAAGTATTTGATTCAATATAGCGTCGTTAACACTGTATCCTCTATTTCCAAAATATGAACGGGCCCAGATGTGCAAAATGAAATTACTGTTACAATAATAAGATGAAATATATGATCAAGAGGTAATTGATTACTGTCAATTTCTCATGGATACTTTATTTTATTTTTAAAAATTAAAATCAATATAATATAAACTTGGTAAAAATATCCCGAAGGAAAAATATATTAGTAAATATGACTAAACAAGTAGATTAAAGGCAGTTCTAAAAATAAATGATTTTGAAAAATGTTAGGTTATTTTGATATTGCTTTTTAATTAAATTAATCTTGTAGAATTAAATTAACAGTATTCTTCTATTAATCTTGTAGAATTAAATTAACAGTATTCTTCTGTTTTATTTTCCTAATTCAAAATAAATTAAATTAATAAAATATAATTTTTTTTTCTGTTTTTACGTAAACTTTCCATATCATATTCATATGGATATTGTTCTTAATATAAATTGTGCCTGTTTCGATTTTCATTTTGAAGAAAATACCAAAAATTATATTTTATAATATAACATACTGATGTCTTAGTACGTACTCATATACTTCATAATCGCTAAGCAAGAATAAATAATTCTTTATCTTTCACTAATAATTTGTCTATACAAAATCTGTTATAACAGAATATAACGTTAAAGAAGACGTTATTTATTATGTATTAATAGAAACAAATAGGGAAGTACCTACCGATGTTTGTTATACTTTTCGGCTTATTAAATTAGGATTTATTTTTACTGCACGGACACAGTCAAAAATATATTTGCTTACATTACGAGGTTTCATGTGCATTCTGCCCTGCTGTGGTGTTTTTATTTATTCACCTCTAAATACAACTCGCAAAAAGTTTAGAATCAAATCAGTTTATCGTTACAGACAGATTAATTACTACTTAGATAAGTAAGTTAATACAATGCACATTATCTTGTAGCATAAAAACATTTACCAACTACAGCGAAGGCAAATTTGAGGTTATGTTCTTTTGCATGTTATATATGTTATTGTTTTGCTAGCGCAGTGGAACTCGATAGAGTTATTTCCCCAATAAGTAGTTTAGCCAGACGTGGTATATTTCCCAACGGCACCGTATTTTTAGTAATATTTTAAGTATTGTAGAAACAACCGTTTTCCCTTATTTTTTCAATTTATAGCGAACAATATCTTACGGGAATGAAACACGTTGGCAAAGTTCATCTTACACGACGAAAATAGCCAAAACGAATGGCAATAAATCTATACATATAAATAATAATTGTAATATCCATATCGAATATATTACTACCTAGCTTTAAAACATTTGCTCCTTATTTTCTTTTCGCCCTGTACTAAATTATTAAATCCTGTATTTATTCCACTTTTTCACCCTCGGTCCTCTGATTCTACAAAAATGTTAGCTGGCAACGCAAATGTCGATATAAAAATCAATGACGGATTATATACATCTATAGAAATACAAGGTGAAAATGTCTCTAATAGTATACAGAAATCGATAGTCTCCCCATTATCGATTTCTGTTTTCCGGATATTCGATGTTTGTTTAATAAATTTGTTCTTATGGTAAATAAAATTATATCAACTATACGAAGACTCTGGCGGTTTTTACAGAAAATTGTTTAGTAAAAATTAAATTATTCAACAAATCATTACGAAAATCAATAGGCCTCTATTTTGATAGTTGACCAATTGGTAGAAAAATAATAATAAAATTGGTCAAGAATTGCGAACTGTAGCGGGGCCTCACATATGTGAGGCCCCGCTGTGCGTACATACAATCCGACGGACAGGGACACATATATTTTTTCAAAGGCAAATTCAGATCAAAATAGATAGGATTTTAAAAAGCTATATTGAATGTTTATTACTCGTAAAATTATTCGAATTATAATCACTTCTATCGTCGAAACTCAAGACTGGCGCATTAATCGATAATGACGCACACATATCATTTAAAACAATTTAGGAAAATTAAGTAGCTGTCAAGAAGTAAGAACTTCTTGATAGCTACTTAATTTTTTGTCAGGAGGGAACTTTATTGTTTTGAAATGTTCTTAAGTCCTAAGATTAGAAAGAAGTATATCGTGTATTGATTTTTTTGAGAAGCTTTAATTAGAAACGTATTAAGGTATTCATTAAAGATTATTTTATAAAAAATAAGAAAACATAAATATTTTTGTTAAAGACATTCAGTGGATTTTTCATATTTTTATAGCGTTAGAAAAAATTATCAAAAAATTGTTGAATTGTTGTGATTTCTTTTAGTAAATAAGTAATACAAATTATGTGAAACAAAAACTTGTTTTTTACATAAAACAAGCTGGTTATTCATAATTTATAAACTATTAATGAATAAGATTGTGAAAACTTGCTTGCTTCCATTAGGGGCCCCGCGGTTCATACGATACCAGTAACGTATGTCAAATTTACGATATAAGTTAAGGATTAACATTCATGGAAGCAATTTCGTGCTTATTGTTTTGGCAAATAATCTTTGTTACTTTTATTGCATATTTTAAATACGAATAAAAAAAAATGTATGGTTTGGTAAAGATATCATTCGAATAATTATATAAGTAGAGTAATATCCCGAATTATATAAACGAAATCGACACATAATAAAAATATAGCCAAAAAGAATATGATCGCAACTTATTACATTTGCATTTGTCAAAGAACTATTATCATACAACTATGCATACAACTATTATCATTGAAGTTTTCACTTTTTCACATTTCTCTTTGCTTTATTGAAGTAAAAACTTCTTTTGACTCACCTTCAACAATTTTTTTTTGATGGAAAAAGTTCGCGAAGACACGCTTCGGGTATATTCGGCGGTAGGCTGATAATAATCGAATGGTTCTACTTCGGGTACACTAGACTGAATGTGATTAAATGAGAGGAACCAAGTTAGTAAGTATATTTATATTTAATTACCTTACCTAGTGATTCAATTTTGGAGCGTATTTGAGCATTGGATTACTTAGAAAACGAGACGAAAGTCTAATCTCGGTGCTTATAATATTTTTTTATTGAATTCAAATCAAAACTTTTTTTGTCATAATCTAATTAAACTTTTACTTAGTTTTATGTGAGTAGTTATGTGTTTTCAATACATACCTATCTTGAGGTGGTTTAATGAAAAAATTATTAAATGTCAATGGTCTTTATCAGGATCCAACTGCTCAAATTTATTTTCATTTGTTGTTTTTATGAAAATAATACATGTTAATAGAATTAAAATAAATCTTCTTCTCTCCCGCGTTCAGGATATACTCTTAAGAAAAAAGTGTTTAATTATTATGTCGTATATTTCTTACGTAACTCAATAAATTTTATAATTAATTGAGCAAAGTTATGATTATAATTGTAATTTAATTATTTTTTATTTTTTTTTGACAGCATCTCCCGTATATAGTAAATTATACCGCTGTCGATTTTGCTGCTGTTGCGTGGTTTTAGGTACAAATACATTTTTATTCTTTAGTATCACTAAAGGGCTGGTGTCCTTATTTTGTAGCATACCACTATTATTTGCAATTTCCACTTAAAGAAATTCACGCGAATACAACTCTGCAAATACTACCAGGGTTGTTTGTAATGTAAATAGATTGAGACGTATTTACGCAAAATTTCTGTAATTAACTTGCTAGTAGATACAGAGCTTAAAAAATACGTTTACTATATACTGCCTAGGATACTTTTCAAATATAAATACTATTATTGGAAAAAGAACTCCGCCACATAAATAAAAAAAATTACAAAGCAAAGCTATAAAAGTAAGATTGTTCGCAAAAAATACCAACACTTTCCGATACTTAATAAGGCTTGAAATAAAGTTTAAAGACGAGGTTTATATGATACATTATATTATTAAGGAAAACGTATTATCTGACAGTATATAACTGTACTAAATCTGTACTAAGATAATATCGTATAGGCATGACCCGCTGTCATCAAAATTGGAAGTATCTTCGCTGGAGATTCAATTTTCTATAATATCATCTTAGTAGCTTCCCATTACCACAAAAACTGTCCAATGTGGTGTTTGGAAAATTTATGTTATTATTTATTCACCTGAATTGTGAAATTTTTGAGTATGAGTAGAGTTCTTACTATTAGTGTTCTGTACATATTTAGGCATACATAAACATTAAGGATATACAATATCTGGTCTCAAGATCGTTCCACCTAGAGAGTTAATAAATCGAAATAAAGTTCCAAAGTTTTCTTTCTATTACAGGTCAAAAGAATATTCAATCCTAAATTTAGTTATTGTAAAAATCATTCATTCATGAATCATCGAAAATATAAGTTACATCTCGTATACAATTCAAAACAGTACATGTTATTCCTTGATTTGCCTAATGAATCTAGCGGCATCTTTGAAGTACTTTATTGGAGTTGACGGGAATCTGAGTTTGAATCTCGTGACTCTTGTTTTCTTATTTTGTTTTATTTTATTGTAAAATGTATTGTTTTTTCACTGAATTGAAACCAGATAACACCTTTTTTATCAGTTTTAAATTACTAAAATTTGCTTTCATGGACGGTTAACATTTTTGTGTAGGTTGGTTTCAATATTGTAGAGAACTGATTTAATTGAAACGAACTCTATCCAAAATGAACTTTCCTGAAGAAATATAGATTACAAAACCATACTCAAACATTCATTATCAACTACTCTATATTTTGTAATGGATTTAACATGCTTGGTATGCTGTAAAATTACCTAAGCAAACATTTTTTGTGTATGAAGTGGCTTTTCAGTATATGTATGGCACAGTAGAAAAAACATAATGTCAAAACATAACCCCAATAGTGGTCTTCTTTTCTTGATAAAGCAACCATATCATAGATAATATATTCAAAGACTATTTACTAAAATATCGTGGCCGATTAAAATTTTTGAATAAAAAAATGCTTTTAATTATTTTTTTACACTTTTTCGAAGATATGAACGGAAGAGCTAAATAAGTTTAAATAAATTTTGAAAACAATGTATACAGAATCTAATGATATTAAATTTAAAACCGTTATAATAACAAATATGTCAACACTGTAAAAAAAATATTGAAGCCGCCGAGTGGCTCTGCGACCGCACAGCGGTCCTTGCCGACTAAACCTCACGCGTTGTTCATTACATTTTCTAATACACGGTGCGTGAGGATTAATCGTAAGAGAAATTTTCTTTAATTTTTAGCAAATGTTATTTATAACGTATATGCCCGAACTGTTAAAATAGAAAGATTTTTGTTGATATTTAATTTTACCTACCGTCCAAATTGAAACTAATTTCTTAAAAAAATATTTATTATTAATTTTGTGAAAATTTTCTGTTTTTACAATATCTTTCATTGTAATTTTTGTAAATAATTAAATTCAATATAAAGAAAATGTGTTAATTTCATTTCATTGTATATTTCAATAAGAGTAAATTTATAATATATTTTACTATCCAGTAACACCAGTCCAACTCCGCTCGACGAAGCCTGAACCTGGGTCCCCCCTGTACCTAAAATTTAACTACAGTTATCTGATTGGCCCAGGTAACTTGCGTAAACGAAGCAAGCTGTTATGAAAACAACCTTCGTTTAATATTCATCAGTTTACGAGGTTTCCTCGTTAAATTTGTTTATTGCACAATTAAACTAAGTACGTATAAACAAAATAAAAACTGTTAAGCTACATTAGGTAAGAGAAATGACAGTCAGCTTAATATTGTAATTTATTTATCGGCGTCAGTATTTTCATAAAAAATACCTCAATGATTCTTTCATTTATGCTTATGTATAGGTATACGAGCACAAATGATCTTTTACCTTTATGCCGACAATGAAGTCTTGAATGTATAACAGATAATTATGTTTAGTTTATTTTGAGAGATTAATTGACATGATTTTTCTCACACGTAAACTAGTATGTAATTTATGTTCACCTTCATACGTTCAATAAAATCACAAAGTTTTTGTTTGATCGCCCTCAGTTTTCTTGTGATAGTAGCAGTCGCATAGTTTGTGTTATTAGAGGAGATCGTTGACAATATTGTTTTTGTAATTAACTTACCTTTAAAATAGTAGTATGATTTGAGTAATCAACATCGATATGTTTGAGTATGATTTGAGAATCAATGCCAAGAACTTGTATAAATAATTCTGATAGTGTTAGTTAAGTTTTTGGAGAACTTTCTTTCATTAGGCAACGAAAAAATTTCACAGACTTAGACAAGAAATGTTATTTTAAATATTTTGGATTTCCATTGTACCATCAAGATAAATATTAGGTTCTTCATAAATAGTGTGCATTTTTTTTACTGTTTTGAGTGGATGGGATAAAGGGATGCGTCACACGGAATTAGCTATACAAATGACATGGGTTGAATCAAGAGATCGCATGTCAGAGTACCCTTTTTGCTTTACTGTAGTTAAAGGCTTCAGTATCAAAACTAAACAAACAATTATGTACCTAAACTTACCATCTATAAGGACACCAATTCCTTACAGTGAAATGGTGCCTGTACTAACACCTCCCGACAATGTATAATCGAGTTATTTCAATATGCCGCTGAGCTTACCTTCTACTCAAGAGGACATAAAGATGACACTTACGTACTTAGCATTTCTTCTACACCCATTTTAATAACACAAAGTGACCTAAATTACTTGGTGCGCCATTTGAATTTAACCAAAAACTCAAGTTGAAATTTTATCATCTAGAAGGAAGGAATGGAATTTACTTCATTTATAAGTCAGAAATTGCTATATTTGCGATCGTGACGGTGAATTCAGAAGACAGTTCTCTCAGGAAGTTTAACTTATTTACTTTAATGACATTAGTACTGGTATGATCTTATAATAACACAAGGTGACCTAATTTACTTGGTGCACCATTTGAATTTACCAAAAATCAAGTTGCAATTTTATCATATAGACTAAAGGAATGGAATTTACTTCACTCGGAAGGGAATATTTGCTATTTTTGAAATCCTGACGGTTAATCAGAAGTTAATTTTCTTAGGAGGGTTAACCTATTTTCTGTGATGACATTAGGTCCGTGATGAGTTTATCAGACAATACCAATACACTATACCAATACAGTCTGGCGACTATTTACAGAACCTTCAAAACTAAGTCTAAAGGGTTTTGCACATCTGAAAACAAAATCAAGTCTATCCAAACAGCCCATGCCACTGACATGAAAGAGTCGTATAATAATATGAAGCAACTTTTAAAGAACATAATATGGTCTGTGCATTCTTGGAAATTTGAATTATGTGAAGATTTGAATATTATTTTTATTTCATTAGGTTTGTAACTTAGTTACACAAAATTTTGCTGCTTCTTTGTGAGTGGGATAGTCGGGTTGGAAAAAAAAGATTGCCCGTGTTCTGGTTTATTTACCCTGGACAAAATTAAGTTTTGTTTCTACCTTTGGTAAAACTAAAAGGTCTATTTTCGCCACTATCTGCACCTTATTAAAATTTTGTCAAAGCAATGGACAAAGCTGACGAAGGATTAAAAATCCCTATTTGAAATACTTTTCCTAAAATTATTGATGCTATGATCATAGAAGGAAAATTTATTGGACCATAAAATAGAGAATTAATTAAAGACTCCATCTTTGAAAAACATTGAAATCATTAGAAATATCCACCTGAACATTTTCACAAAATGTGTTTAAATATTTTTGTAGAAACAATAAAGCTAAAAAGAACATAGATTTGATTAGAAACATTTTAACGTCTAATGAAAATAAGTGTGACATGTCACTAAAAACTATTTTGACAGATTCGTATTTGGGTCCGCAATTCTTCCTCAAAAATCTAGAGACTGTCAGTGATGAGCATGGTAAACCTTTCCATCGGGATATTTCAACTAAGGAAAAGAAATACTAAGGCAAATGGTATCTAGACATGTTGACTGATTAGTTTTGGACACTGTAGAGGGATATTCCAGTTGCTAAATATTTGAGAAAGTCCTACAATTCTTTTTCCATTCTATCTCTACAAAATTTTGATATTTTTTTATATTTTTTCAACAAATTATTATAATGAAATTGATGTATTATACAAATTCTTATTTTTATTTCATTGATTACTTCCTATAATATACGACATAACTAACACCATATGCAAAATATTTCATAATAATATAATATATATTTTAATAGTAATATATTATATTTTCATAATAATATATTTTAATAATAATATACCGATCCCAAAATCTAAAGCAATAATAGTATTTTACGAAATTATTTATATTTGAAAATGACTCTGTACTACAAAAATTCCAACTCTGTACTACCAAGTACTCAGTTGGAACTTTTGCAGTATTTTCATTATATCATATTTTCATTATTTCATACTTTTCAGTACTCTTCTCACTTTATTTAAATTATTCACCACTATCTGGATTTCGTTGTCAACACCTTCAGTGAGATATGTTTAGAGATCTATCTGATATCTATCTATCTGAGAGATATCTCTTCAAATGCTCCGCTTGAAGATGTTGTCATGCAACGAAACCTTGGTCGTGGTTAATAATTTAAATAAAGTAGATATAACACTGCATCACATAGTTTCATTTAGTTGTGAACAAAATTTAAGTGATAATGAATTTCTACAAAATTAAAAGCAAATATATGCAATTTTTGAAGTTGCTTAATTTTTTTTAATGTTTTATTTTTCAAATTTTAATGCTTATGATATGTCATATTATATAGAGTTTCACGAATATACGATGAACTCAATAAGAATAATATGTCATTCATCGGAATAGACGTGTAAAACATTTAATTAAACTAAATATATTCGTATATATCTACATACGCATATTTATGTACACACATGCATATTTACATATACGGTCACATAAATCGTTCTCGGCCAAACCGTATACGACACTTCACAGCTGTACATAGCTTTACAGACTATTTATATATATATACATATATATATATATATATATATATATATATATATATATATATATATATTTATGCCTAATAACTGTACATACTTATTTGTGTACCAAGCTACATACAAATATTTGTAAATTCGTCCATTAGTTTATAATGTAGTCATTTACTTATCCACCTACCACCTAGTAGCTTAGTAATTAATTAACCACCTGTACATACGTATGTACATTCCTATTTATTGTGTTTTATTGCTTACGTCAACACAAATGAAACGAATCCAAACTCGATGAGGTTACTCACTATTAATGATAAGTTCCTGTTAACTGCACGCAGACTTGTCAAAATTTTAGAGGTTTGATTACCAGATTATCACTAGACTTATATCATCCAAATTCGATAACGCCAACTGTAACGTATATTTCTGAAAAACTTTATGGTATACCTTCAATTTCCGTCGTCCAATTCTATCCAAATTTTAATGATATTCTACTAAGATCAACAGAAAACATAAATAGCTTATTGATATACAAAAAAGACAAAAAGAAATAACATTTTATGGAAATAACAAGAAATAACATTTCATCACAATTATATGACTACGGTCTATTGCAATAAACCATTTTAGAACTTTGAACGAAAGAGTGAAAGCGGATATTATCAATTCAATTAATTGTGAAGAATAAAATGAATATTTATACTAATATGAACGCACACCGAGAGGTAACGAGACGGAAAAGGAAAATTGTTTCCAGCCTAGTAATTGGACATCGAAAATATATCAATATCGCCTAATATATGAAAGCTAACCTTAGAAAAACTAAACATCTACTTTCATTTAAACGAAATCCCCGTCTAACATATAAAACACAAATTAATGCCACTCTTCGTTATATTATAAATATAAGGGGCTTATAATATAACAATCTACGAGATATGTAACCGCTCCTATTCATAGACGCATGATGCGGAAAACTTCCATAGGAACATGTTAGAGGAAAATAATTATTGTTAGGAAACAGGTGTTTTTGCCTCGTGTAGGCGCAAGGCTAAAATTGGTTTTGTATCAAGCAAATGTAAATACAATTCACGCCTGTACGTGTTCCAGGTATTTAAAATTACTCCAAAATTTCAAGAAATTTCTCCAAAACATATTTATTAACAGCTTAATGTACATAGTTTCTGATGCCAAATTTAGTTTATTTCATAATAAAGTGGTTTAATTAAAATACGATTATTCATAAGAAAAGAGCAGACACCCGCGTTTAACTTGTGACCAGTGAAATTTTTGGTAATTTTGGAAGATATTTATAATCTTTTTGACTATTTGTTTATTATTGGATTACAAAGAAACAAAATGATCCTACGTAAATAAAATCGTAAATAGCGTATAAAATTCTGTCCTTTCATAATGTACATATAGAAACAGTTCATTTGAAAAATAAGTGTTAAAAATAATGTCAAGATAAACAAAAGACAAATCTGTAAAGGTTAAAACCACGTAAAAGTGCTTAAAGCGATTAGTTAAAAAATTATAAAAGTGAAAAATAACAAAGAGATAAAAGAACAAAATAATGCAAGGAACTCACTAATTATGTGCGCAACGTTATAAACGTGATCGGTTACATTTTGGACAATTAAACATTTAATATCTTTCATGTTACTTATTTATTTATTTAATTAGGACAATAGAGTTAATGTTATATCTTATTAGGCAATAGATGTGCATTTATGAAAAAAGCGAGAATGCTTGTTGAAGTTGAAATATTTTTTATGGTATTTAGTCACACTCTAATGTACCTAAAATAAAATATCTTATTCGTTTTAATGCAGACAATTAGCTCGATCATAATAAGTGTCCTAGGGTTAACTAATTTGTGTTTTATTAAAATAATTTTAATTAGCAAAGATTACTATCTTTGCTAATAGCCCATCTGAAGATGTTGTAATACAACGAAACCTAGTTCGTGGCAAAGAACTTAAAGAGAGCAGAAATAGTACTACATCATGTAGTGTCATTTAATTGTGAATAATGAATTTCTACAAAATTAACGCCAAATATATTAAATAATTTTAAATATTTGAATCATTAAATTTACATTCCTAAATATTAGTTGCGTATATTTAATTAAGAAAATAACATCATATAAGTTTACAAGTAAAATTTGGCTTTGAATATGGGTTGAACATATTAACAAGTAAATGTTAAACTTGTCATCAACTGGTCATGGCTAAATTGTCGAGTAACTTGTGTCTTTAAATGCAATGTATGTTGTTTTAATTTGCATATGTCTATAACACCCTTGCCGTAATTTATAATAAACTTTGATTTTTAATTCGATTGAATTACAGTAATACGTCAAACGGATTTATTATCAACGCGGACAGATATAAAAAATTTACATAATTGTTTATATTTTAAAAGAAAGTAGCAAAATAAAGTTTGGTACATGAAAATGGTAAAAAACATTTTTAGAGCTCTGCTTCGCCTGAGATGTGTGCGCAAAATGAAATTTTTGGGTTACTGGTTTTTCTGTTTAGCTATTAGTTGGGTCTAGGTTTATTGTTATAGGTTTAAATTTTTCACAGGTTTGTTATTGTGAGATACGTAGGTTTAATATTATGAGAGTTACCTTAGCTCAAAAGAAAAAGAAACTTGTAAGGTAACTCAAGTGACCATTTGTCGGTCTGTAGTAGTTCTTTTTTTCTAAAGCTATTCAAGTTACAAACTTAAAATTGAAGTATCCATAAAGTGTATCAAGCCATATTCTATAGTTACGATTGAGAAATATTTATATGGAAATTTTGGAGGGTGAAAAATAAGTAGCCCAATTTTTTTTAATTTTTATGGCGTATGTGTAGTTATAATGTGAAAGGGCAAGATATGACGATTACCAAGTTATTTTCACATGGAAATGTTGTGTAAAAATTTTCAGTCATGATGGTGTTGCTGAAAACTTTAAAAAAAAAAAAAAAAATATATATATATATATATATATACATATATATATATATATATATATATATATATATATATATATATATATATATGTATATATATATATATAGTCCACTCAAATTTGTGGAAAAAAACAGCGTTATTAAACAATTTTTTTTCAATATTTGTACACCATAATACACAATACACTTATACGTCTGTGAATAATAGCCTATGCAATATATTAACATTTTGAAAAATAATATTAATATTTTTCAATAGTATAAAAGAAATAATATGTATACTTATCTGTTTATAGGTGATTAAGTGTAAGAAGACAACATTGTTTGAACGATGTTTGATTCTTATCTGACAGGTTTTTTTACTTTTACCTCTGAGACCTTTTGCTTAGGATTGCGAGTAAAAGAATTTAGAATAACCCGTAATTACATTTCAGTAGATAAATACCATTTTTTATTGGAAATGGCACATTTTTCCTAAATTGTTCACTACTGTGAAATTATAGTTTTTTAAATAGAGTAAAGTCATGAGAATTTAAATATTATTTAGATACTGCGAAAAAAAAAGTTAAATTATTTATAATGGTAGTGACAATAAACGAGAAAAAATGTAAACAAAATAACAATGGAAAACAAAATTATTTTGTAATTTAGACCTATGTTTTTATATTTGAAAGTTAAGTTTTATCTTTTTTGTTCTTCAAAACTTCTTTCAATGAATTTAACAAACAACTCGATAAAATATGCTTTATATTTAAGTACCTTTTATTACGAGACAAATAAATATAAACTGCCTCACTTGGAATAATCCACCGGAATTTGTAAAAGATTTAAATGTCACTTATTTTAAATGTCTTGGCGCAAAATGGCGAGGCTAAGGTAAAACTTTTAACTACCAGCTTTTATTCGTTTCGTTTTAAATGCGGAAGGATTAGAAATGTTTCTCAATGTAGTTTCCGCATAACGTGATATTAAATATAATCATTTTAGAGTATTTTCATGGTCAGTTGGATCATGAAAATGGAATTTAAATTGTCTAATAAATTAAGTAAACGTAATCAAGTCCAATTGTATTGAATCATTTTCTTTTTTAGTAAACATCAGCAAGAAATTAAAAGAATTGACGAAATATTTGATATATAATTAATGGGGCATTGATTTAAATCTTTGTAAGTTTAATAAATTTAAGCTTGTAAATTTTTTCCATTTTCCATAAACATTTTAAGAAGGAATATGTTTCAACAAAAAGAAACTCTTCAAATTAAAAAAAAAATTAATTTTTGCGAAACACGATGGTGGATGGTTATGTAAAACATTTAAAGAAGCCGCAGATTTAAAACAAAGTACAATGTTACTATGATTTAATAAACCACTCAAAGAAATAATTACTTTTGGTAATCAATATTTTCTACATACCATTCCCTTAATATTCTTGGATAAGTTAGTCAAAAAACCAAATAAGGTAAACATGAACAGGCCATTAATATCTATTCAATAGTGTTTACTTATTATGTGCATGAAAAGAAAAATAAAAAATTATATTTACATTTAAATTAAAAGTTACCTTTACGCAAAATAAAGTACAGCTCATGTATTTGCTCTTGGTTTGAATAGGAAATGGGACATTGTACTAGATTCCTGCACTGAAATAAAAAGCAAATCGTAACTTTTTAATTTTTATGGAAAAGCAAATCCTTATAAGATCACTCACGTGTCTTTCCATTTTCCTTTCACAGCTTTCTTCTCAGAAACCGGTTAATGCCGAAATTTAACGCTTGGCACAGCAATAAAACATATAAAACCGCACATATCTCAAAAGCTCTACTCTCAAAATTTTAGAGTGCAAGTGTAGACTTGTACTCTAAAATTTTCTTATGGAAATTTTAATGGGAGCAAATTAAATACTCTGAACTTTTGTAATTAAATATAATTAATTTTTTTTATTACAATTTTAACCTTATTCTAAGTAATCATCAAATTGCTGTTTCAAATTTCTGATTAGAAAAAACAAACTAATTACTTCATAAATATGGACTTACCCAATCTAATTCTAATAAAGTAGTTATTATCAAATATAATTGCAGCTTGTTTGTTGCAAGGTTATAATTTGCAATCAGTCGATCCTATATTAAAATAGAGCTACTTATCCTGTAGTAAAATAGGGACCAGATCATTTGAAAAATCCTTAACTCATTAACGTACCTTTGTAATGAGGTATGAAAATGTTGACATAACAAAATTTTGACAAGGAAAAGGGAAAATTTATATAGAATTTAGAAATAAATATTTTTAAAATTAAATATTGTTTGAAAAGCTTTTATCCTCTTATTTCATTATTTTAAAACATGTATTACCTACCTATTGCATTTATTTACTTCTCTATGGTCCCTATTTTACTATAGGATAAGTAGCTGTAAATTTTTTGGAAAAAGAATTTGTCCGATTTATAGCTGAATTTTAGCAATTTTTGCTTATAGCTTAAGGAAATAATATTATCAAAGATAGTACATTTAACAAAAAAGAAATAATATGATACTTGTATTATGAACACAACATAAATTTGAAATAAAGATGTATTTAACTTTAAAATCTTGTTAAAATCTGAAAATATATCATAGTTAATACTGAAATTTACTGACCTACAACTAATTTTTTATTAGAATAATGAAATGTCAGGTTTTCTTTCTCTTTTTGAAAATTTAAAACTTTTATTTTTACGAAAATAAAAATTATAGATTGCGATTAAAACTGGAACTTGTACATTACCCATGGTATATTAATAAATGTGCTTTTACAGTACTAAAAAGTAGTTATTCGATCTTGTTACTAATAATCTACCATCGATTTACGTAATAATTTTTGACAATGAAATTGGTTCATGGAATAAAACTTAATGTAATCACCAAAAGAAGATATTAGTTCACATGATATTAGTTAATTTGTCTCTATAGCAATAAATGGAGTGGAATAAACTAATATTTTCTCATTAAAAGTAGAGCAAAATTTCTTAGATATGTATAAACTACGCCACAGGAAAAAATATCATATTTGTATATAAAATTAAATTCGAAAGTTTTTATGATAACATAACATTAAAATAATTACTTTTATTTTTTGTATTCAATAGGCATATTAGGTCAACAAATGGTATGAACTAACTACGTTACTCGGCTCGGAAGCCAGTTAATTTGCTTTACTAATCTTTCCGCCCATCAACCGCTAACGACTCTACTTAACGCAACAATACTAAACTTTACATAATAAATTGTAACAGCACAAAAGCTACGTTCCTTAGCTTTCAAGCTGCCATAGCTTTTGAGCGCTATAAAGCACGACAAACAACAGTTTGTGACGAAAACTTCAACTTAACCAGAAACAATGTAGGTATTTGAATTCAACGCGAAAATTACTTAAATAGACGGAACAAGAATGTTTATGGTGTTTCCTGTTAAGTTATTCTCGTTAAGGATCAGTTAGCTTAATGTAAGAAGTCACGTTGTTTTAGGTCAATTAACTTAATGTTAGAAGTTACGTTTCCACTGATGGATGGGATATTTATTTTAGTTTTGCGAGAAAATTTCGAGAACAAATTGAAGCTAATGTAAAAACTTTCAAGATTAAATTGAGATTCATAAACAGGAATAGTTTAGAAAAAAAATCGGAAGTAGTCATGAGGACTGTTTACCCAAGTGAAAACTTAAAACTGTGTTTTGAAATTTCAAACTGATTGTATTATTAAAAATACCATAAAATTATAAAGACTTTTTAAAATTAAAAACTTAATAATTTTATAATTTGTATTTCATTATTAGTTGTCGACCGAATGTTTTATATGAGTATATATATATATATATATATATATATATATATATATATATATATATATATATCTGTGTGTGTGTGTGTGTGTATGTATATAGTACCAGGTTACCGAGCGATGCTCGGTGTATTTCGAGTTCCCCTTCCCCTTCCCCTTCCCCTTCCCCTTCCCCTTCCCCTTCCCCTTCCCCTTCCCCTTCCCCTTCCCCTTCCCCTTCCCCTTCCCCTTCCCCTTCCCCTTCCCCTTCCCCTTCCCCTTCCCCTTCCCCTTCCCCTTCCCCTTCCCCTTCCCCTTCCCCTTCCCCTTCCCCTTCCCCTTCCCCTTCCCCTTCCCCTTCCCCTTCCCCTTCCCCTTCCCCTTCCCCTTCCCCTTCCCCTTCCCCTTCCCCTTCCCCTTCCCCTTCCCCTTCCCCTTCCCCTTCCCCTTCCCCTTCCCCTTCCCCTTCCCCTTCCCCTTCCCCTTCCCCTTCCCCTTCCCCTTCCCCTTCCCCTTCCCCTTCCCCTTCCCCTTCCCCTTCCCCTTCCCCTTCCCCTTCCCCTTCCCCTTCCCCTTCCCCTTCTACGAAAGCCTCTAAGAAAGCCTCAACATGGTCATATTTTTTTTAATATTTTTAAGTCAAGATATTGCTAACACAGAACCTGCAACCAAAGTTCTGCTAATAGTTCATAATACAGTAGAAATAAATTTGAATATGAAATGATAATAAAACTTCCATAATATTGTCAACGGTTTTGTAATAATGTAATACATACTTCGCAGTCAACTAGCTGAACAGTTACATGCGCAAAATAAATGAATAAACATACGCAAAATAAACGAACGTCAGACACATTGATTCTTCATTTAACTTACCTGTCTAGAATAGATTCTCCGATGTAATATAATAAAAACAAAACTCAATGCAGAGACGATAACAACTGAAATAGTCAAACCCAGAGATATCTTTATGTGTAGCCGTTATTTTAATAACGTGATTTTTAATTACAAGACGTTATTGAAGATGAAACACTAGTTACGTCTGCTTTAAAATTTAAATGATTATACTCCAATATCATTGCTATTTATTATATATCTGGATCAACCATAAGTATTCACTGACTTCTTCAGTTTAAAGAATTCATGTGACAGATAATTACCTTAAAACATTTGTTTTAAATATTTTATTTAAACATCGTCTAAGTGGATCTGAATGTAAAAGGAATGCAAATTTGTGCTAATATTAGACGTAACAATTTAAACTTTTCCAAAAATTAAAATTTTTATAAAATTAATCAAAATTAAAAATATAAATATTTCGTACTATTTTGTGTAAACATGAATTTTGTTGTATTTTTCCATAAATATATGGAAAAATACAACAAAATTTAAAAAGAAACATATCTTACAAATTATTAAATTTTTCTCACATCATCTTTCAATAATCGGCAAGGATATTTTTTCGACAATTTATTTAATAGACAATATTCGCAAATTTTAAATGAAACTTTATCAATATTTATCAGTGTTGAATTAAATTCCAGTCACTTATGTGAATTATTTACTTTAAAATTAATAAGTTTCCCAAGTTTCAATAATATGTAAAACAAAAATTGTTGTATATCCATAAAATTACAAAGTACATAAAGCAATGGTAAGACGATTTAGAAGCTTTAATTTTTTTAACAAGTCGTTTATTGTCTGTTGGAGTTCCTATAGAAGATAGTTGGATTTTTTCAATTCGTATATTTAAAAGTACAAATCATTAAATATTTGAAAAACATACATATGTTGTAATATTGTTTCATGTTCGAGGTTTTATATTTAACCTAAGTAACAATTTATTTTATTCGTTTATATGCTGGTATTTGCAAATTTATATGCATATCCACATAAGTTCACACTCGTGCCACAATATATTGTAAAAATCAAAAGGCATCAGTGAGGACTCGATCATTTTAGTCATGTGAAAAGTTAATTGATTGACTTAAAACTCCTTTGGATGCGTGTATATTCCGTAGACAAGGAGTTTTATCTGTAATTTTTAATGCCAAACTGATGGAAACCCTTCCACATAAAGTGTTCTGATTAAGCTTTCCTTAAATGTTTCATCGCCTGCCTGTCTACGACGTACCGTACGTCGTCCGTACGAAGCATTCAATGAATATTTTTAGAAGTGCGTAATTTAATGAAAGGGGCTAAAAAAATAAAAGCGCAGCTCGCACAATTAATATCCCTTACGATCAATTATTTTCGAAAATTAAGGTTATTCAGGTATCATAAAATATATATCGTTAAATAAAAAGTCTACGCATTGAGATCAATACAAGTTTTAAAAGAATTGATTAGTGTGTGGAATTATTTAAGCTTGACTATAAAATTTACGTACCTGAGTACATTATCATCCCAGGATAACACTCGTAGTAGAAAAAGAGATAAATAAAGAAATTCACTTAGAATAATTCCTTTCAGATCTTTTTTTTCATGAGGTGTACTCGATGGTAGATCGTAATCTTAATTTCGCAATCTTCTTCTTAATTTCTCAATGAAAATAAATTTCTTTTTCTTAGCGTGGAATTGAATATTACTTATTTTGCGTTCTCGTTAAAGGGGACTAAAATAGTAATTATTATTGTTGAAGAGGTGAATTACAAAAGAGTGATAAAAGAAGAATAATGAATTTATTTTTCGAGGAATAAAAAAGGAAAACCTGTGAGATAAGGACGTTTAGATCCATCAAAAAAGTCGATTGGGGATATTTAAAAAAATATTAATATTTTCGCGGAAAACAAAAAAAATACCAAAAAAGAATACCAAACTTATTAATACAGGAAAGATAATTTAGTAGGGGATCAGTATTCAGTACTGCTTGAAAGAGATGATTAATTTTACGTTAATTAGTAGCAAAATAAAATTTAGTATATTATAATCTTCTTTCTTTTTTCCCTAAATTTGTTCATAAAGTGAGAGCGCATGTCTTTTTGCTTTCCTAATCGAAAGTGATAGGTTCTCTAATTAAAGACTACTTGTTTATAGTCTTTCATGTTTAAGACAGGTTTGCGAAATATTAACGCCAAATTGCAGGATTATGGAACTTCATACAATAATGATTTTCTCTGTAATTTTCTAACCTACATATGCGCAATGCCGTGTATTCTAATACCTTCTGACAAAAATCACGATCGTGAAGGATAGAGTATGTTTGTGCTTGCAATACGCCGGTCGTTCTGAAAAATGAAATTATGCACATTTTGTTACTTTTATAAATTTTTGTACTTTTGATCTGCAGGGTGCACTCTGTGTAAATAAACTTGCATTTGTTGCAATATGGCCAAGTTGTATTTTTTCAAGTATATGTATATAGATTGTTATACCCATTTCAGATTGTTAAAATAATATCCCGTAGGCGTAAGATTTATTAAATAAAAGTTTCCAATGGAAATGACGGCTCTATAATAAAAATTCCATCCATAAAACCAGGCCAGTTGAATTATCTCTCTTTCGATTTACTCCTTGCACCACAGAAGTAACATCGTGAAACAAGGTAGCCGCCGTACAGTTCGACGGCGCCTAGTAATATTTCGAATTCTAAATATGTGTGTAGTAAGCAACTTTACTAACCTTCATAGCTACTTTTTTGAAAAATAGGACTCTCGTTATTTTTGATAATTACGCCTTGACAATTACGATTTACAACATCTTATATCATAAATTAATTCCTCGCATTTGACGTAGACCTCTCTTACGAGAGAATTCCAGGTGAACAAAAAGAAAGTATTGTTTTGTCACACTTATATGTTTATCACATTAAAATAAAAAATATTTATCTTTTTCATACCTGTTCGCGACCGACATTTCTCTATGCAAAAAACGAGCCTATTATACCAAAGAATGAAGCCCTTTATATTTTGTTGTTATTATAATTTCAAGAATTTTTATTTTAATTTATTATGATATTTATTAGATAAATACGGAAGAGTTATATTGCATTTTGTTCAAATACAGTTCTTTATTGTAATAACTATTTTGAAATTTTATGCTAATATCATAAAAGTTAAACAAGGTTAAATAATTTTTTTTTCAATGTTCCGCACTTTACGTTATTTATTTCTATTCCCGACATATTTTAAGTCACAGGGACTCCATCATTTTCTGTAGGAAATGATATTCCAACCTGTTAACTAAGAGTCAGGCTTCATAAAATTTCTGCCCTCTGTCATCGCTTTGTACTTTTAACCAAGATTTTACCGAATTGGAATATGTTTGAGGTTTCGGTGAGAACTTTCAATAAAAATTGTTTCAATTAAACTTAAAGAAATAGAAACAACGGCCAAAATCCTACTTTGTGCACATTTCGACACGTCCACGTAAGATCTTTATACAAAATTAGCCGCCTGTTTATAGGAACTAAGAATAACATTGGTATAAGTGGTTCCAATAATCTGCTTATTTTGCCATTACCTAAAACTTTTGTATCATAAAATATGTACCTTTGTGAAATTCATGTGTGTGTGTGAACCTCATCGTCATCATCCTTTTACTGTTTTGCCATTTCTTTATGACAAAAAAATTACATGAAAAGGTCTATTTGTTTTATTTATATTTTGAGAGAGTTTGTGCTTATTTATATTTGAAATATTATCTATAATTTTTGCATAAATACTTTAAAGAAAAAGAGACGATTGTCATTTGATATAAAGCTACGGTCCTGCCGAATCATATGAAGTAATTTCACAAGTGTCTCAGAACTTGTAATGAGTTTGCATTAAAAAAATAATAAATATGCGTATAGAAGACAAATCTATACCCACTTTCAAAGTGCAGTAGTTAGTTTATCATAAAGTAAGAAGATATAATCCAAAAAATAAGCCAAGATTAACTTCAGTATTTACATGTTCATGTAATATTTTGATAATATTTAAGTTAAAGAGAATTACATTTTTGAATGGTCTTGAAATTAATATTACGTGTTTACCGAGATTAATTTAAAACTATCTAGTAAAGAAACAGGTTTTAATCAAGTTAAGTTAGTTATATAAAGTGTTATAAACATGACATTTGGAAACTGTGATTTTTATGTAAGCAATTTTAACTACTGCAAAATTGGAAACATTTACGTGATTCATAACAAATTGTACTAATTTACAGCAGAAAGTATAAAGTATAAAACAATATGGGAAAGTTGATTATAAAACTAGTTGTGACACTGAAAATCCGGACAATTTCTTTAGTTCGAAACAAGTAAATATATTTGCGCTCTACAATGAACGAAAGAATTTAAAGCTGATCTTCCGAAATAGTTTTCTCTGTTTGATTTGATTAACTCGTATATTTTTTGATTTTGAAACCCATTTCTATAATTTATTTAACGGTGTTACAGCCATTAAAATGACATCCAATTTTACATATTAAACGATAAGATTGTTAACAAATATTTTCGGTAATTTATTTACCTAACATTATTAACATGCTTCTTAAATTTTTACCGATATACAATAATACATTTACTTTCATATCGGTTAGTGACAAATGAATTATGTGAACAACTGTGATATTTCAATCGAAAATGGAAATGTCGTATAGTAATATGAGTGTCTTGTATCTGTCATGGCTCCCGATATTTCATTCAGTTCATCAATGAATTGAAGATTGTGTATTTATATTTGTATTATATTATTGATGATTGAATGAAGATTGTGTATTTATATTATTATTGTATTTATATTAAAATGTAGATTTCGAAACAAATTGAAAGCGACAAGTGAGGCTCCTAGTGGACAAAAAAATTCAATTTAAAATTATTTCACCTACGTCTATCTTGAAATCAAACTAATATCTAAGACAAATAATTTTATATAACGATAGGGAAATAACAATGATATTTCCACTTTACTCCAATAATTAATCGCGAATTTTGCAAAACGTTTAATTGGATCATGAGACTGTTATTTACGCCCCTCCATCGAAAACATGATTCTGTTGCTCCTGTATATATATATATATATATATATATATATATATATATATATACATATATATATATATATGTATATATATATATATATATACATATATATATATATATATATATATATATAAATATATATTTATATATATATAAAATAACACAAAACTTTTATAGGCAACTCATTTTTATTCTGAGAGCCAAAATTGGTTTAAATTTTTAAATTAATACTATGTATTTATATTTTCTCGTCTATACTCTGTGTAAACAAGAAGCCAAATAAAATGAAGCATGAAAATCAAAATGTAAATCTGTTCACCGAATTCTCATAAACCACATCAAAGCAAACGGCTGCGAACTAATTCTCTAAATCGCAGTAGCGCCGAGCCAGTTCCGAGAGACGTATTTTTATTTTATTTTATTCCGGAAAAAATGTGAGGCAGAGTACAATCTGCAACGACAAATCCTAAATTGTAATTTATATCTCGTCGAGGCGCCCTGTCTTGTGAAGATTTAAAGCAATTATATTTTGGCAACTAACAATGTTTAGATTTACTCTGTAATAAAAATAATGGTTTCAATCGTGTCTCATGTCTTTCTGCTAAAATATGCCAATATGACTATGTGAATTGTGTTTTCACTGTAAAACCACATACCATACTAAGCTATTTATATTATAAAAATATGTCATAAATATAAACGACAAAAGGTATTTGAATTTATGGTTACTTTGTTTCTTTTGTATTATTTACCTCATTCTTATGCACTCTAGATATACAAGGAGAGCAATATCGAAATTTATGTTTCAAATATCAGATACATTCTTTATTTCCCCATTTTAAAGAATTTGTAAGAAACTGCAATCTAGTAAATGAAACTTGTTTTTATACCACTCTCTAGATATAAGTATCAGAATTTTGAAAAACAGAATGTCAAAGTCAGAATTCTTTTATTATACTCAATTGTTATAATTTCAATGTGATTAAATTAAACTTGAAGAACGTCAATTATCAAAATAGTATTCATTAAAATACGCAAACAAATATAGAATGTTTATAATTTATTTATAGATATCTGTACTAAAATGTATATATATATATATATATATATATATATATATATATATATATATATATATATATATATATATATATAAAATATTAAATTCCTCCATACCCTCGTACATGGTACCGTTTAACGCTGATTTTACAAATTAAATACCAATGTTAGTTCTAAAATAAAATTTAAAAGTTTTCTACATTTGAATTAATGATATTTTCGCATCCTGAGTCTTCGCGTATGCTTTGACAATTTGACAGAAAATAAAACTAGTGGAGATGACAGAATTGTTTTCCGAATATGAGTGTTTGACTTGGTTCTTTACTTTTTAGCATTTAGAAAAATTTTAGAGTTTGTATTCTGCATCAACTTTTCTCACATGATATATATATATATATATATATATATATTACGAAATTTTATGCAAGCTACATGAAAAATATACACAAATTTATAAATAATTTATTAGATAAATATGTGATATTAAACGTTTTACGTGCCAGAATGTGTACGAAACCGTCGCGTTTGATAGACATTTAACTTTTATGTAATTATGCTTTAATTATTTATCAACGTCTATCATCCATTATATACCTGGAATAATTAGAGAGGAATGTAACATATTTAAACGACTTGTTGATTTGCAGGCTGTATTAAAATAACTTATAAAACAGAATTTTAATGCCCATTTATAAATTTTATTACCACAACAGAAGTAACGTAAGTGAGCTGATGCACCGATATTTTCCTCTTATTTCAGTCGCTAGAAAATAGTCCAATTTCAAAGGAATATACTAATTGCTACAAAGAAACTCATTTGGGTGGAGTTTAATAAAATACATCGTTACATTCTAATGACATGAATCCCGTCTTTCTATCAGTTACATGTAGAAGGTAAAGTGTTTCTCTAATTTACTTTATGTAATGAATTTTTATTCTAAACTAATTCAGTTTTCATACTGAACATATACTTCTGCTCATTTTATTCAGACTTGCCGTGGTGAAAAATATCGCACGATATTCCTAATACAACCAGACAGCTCAAATTATAAAACGATAAGATTAATTTAAATTGAAATACGTATGTCGAATACGAAGTATCGAAATATATTTCGATATACCGTGTACGTAACATATGTTACATTTAATACAAAACAACAAAATCTAATCCAAATATGTATAAACTGTACGCCTAACGTAAGTTAATTTGAATGCAAAAATGACAGAGAGAGCAAAGCAATAAATGCAATTTCGGAATTAATAGTGAATATTATTTTTATGTTTAATACTTAGACCTTGTATCCATAGCGTTAAGTGCTTAGTGAGAAAAGAAAATTCAAATCAGGTAAAAAAAAGAAACAAAAAAATAATCTCTCACAAATCTTAGTGAGCAAGTACGAAATTTTCTAAGTGGAATTTCTGTTTACTATATTAAATCATGAGCGGCTTGTACAAGTAATATGATTTTTTTCGAACAAAGTTTCCCATTTAAAAACAGATGGAAAGTACTCTTTGATCTTATTAAGTTGTACATTTTTTGTTTAATGTACAATTTAATAAGATCATATATATATATATATATATATATATATATATATATATATATATGTATATATATGTATATATATATATATATATATATATATATATATATATATATATATATATATATATTTATATATATATATACTTTTCAAGCGAAACTTTTATTATTTTTTCTCAAAGTTGTTTTTTTATCGGTACGCGACATATCCCTTAATACGTCTTCAAAACCAGTGCTTGAGCTATAATCTTGAGGATTACCTTCACCGTTAATGACGAGAAATAGACGAACAATCGAAAAAATTTTATTAATTTTTTTAATTTTTAATTCTCTATGGATTATTTCTCAAAACTTTTTATTTTGTAAACAGCACCATCTGTTCACGACCTGTTTAACTAGTAGCATGACTTATTTTCACTTTTTATTACGGTTCGGTGACCTGCGAATTATTCGCACGGTCAACTAGTATTTTATTAAATCTTGTCCTAGAGGATTTACCAAATTTTTTATTGAGCATTGTTTTTCATTGAGCGTGACACTCGCCCGTTGCTGTCAATTTCAACGGCAAAGTAGGGAGCATACATTTTGAATATAAGTATCTTAACATAATAGTCTCGTTCTGTCGTTTTGTCACTTACGTAGTAATGAGACCGGAAATGAACTGCGCGCGTACCGATGCGACAAATTGGTTTTACCCCCACCGCCATCCGCTTCCATCTCAGCGTATTGCTTTTCTCGTTGCTAATATTTCATCTTCTGCAATTTCATGTCTACCTATCAAGATTGTGTACTTTGGTGACATTTGCAACCGGCAAACCGAGCTGTCCTATATGTGTAATAAAAGCTACAAATAACATAGAAAAGTATGGAAAAGAAAATTTAAAGCCAAGGCTTTTACTAATCGAATATTGGGTAAATAATTTTTTCATCTGTTCTTAAATATTTTTTTATTCATGTATTTAATGAATGGAATATTTAATAAGAAATACGTGAAAGATATACGGAACGTCATTCGTAGAACGAATTCAATACGATATATTTTCACTTTAGTGATTTGGCTCTCCCTTTGGAAAAAAAATCCTAATAAAAATATTTATATTACCTACACTACATATCGTCAGCTGAACTTATTAGTGACATTTAATTTTGGAAGAGTTCTCGGTTTTTTTTAACCAAGTTTTAGGATTTCGATTAGAAGTAACAGAATTTAATATAAAAATACACGGAAGAGATTTTGTAAAAAAAACAATTGTGCTAGACGTGGTTCACATTATTTGCATTCATTTAACATATTTTACGTGCAGAATAATTTCACGTATTAGTTTTGTGAAAACATGTATAAAGAAAATATCGAGCCTCCTATTGACATATGTGTGCGTGTATGTGTTTAAAAACATACACACACACACACATATATATATATATAAATATAATTCTATGGCGGTTTTTTCAAAACACTGTTCTTCGAATTTATTTCAACGCGAGGATAAAACTTACTATAGCAGAGTGAGTAAATTTATATTATTTGAAATATTCATATTATTTTAAATATTACCATAAAAATGTGTAATTATATTCCGTTATAATAAAAAAAAATTATATTTTGCAATAATAAAAGTAATTAACCGTTAACGGTATTTGTGTTTAATTAATATATTTGGAAATATCATTCCACAAGAAACAGTAGTAAAAGTATATTTAAGTACATTAGTAATTTAAATTAATGAAAACCATGATTTTGTGAAGTAAAACTTTCCAATTGTAGGACTTCTCTCATCATATTTAGGTGCATTGCATTTTTACTTATAATGGTATTAACTTATTATGAATGAACGTAATTAAACAACCTCGAACCTCAGATAAGTTCATAAAGTAAAAATAGGAATAAATTTCTTCGTTATTTAACCAAAAGGCACAAGATCATAACATCCATTACTGTTACATCAAAAGCGCTGAAAACTTTACTGCCGTCCTTAATTAAACATTAAACAAGTGTTACGTTCACGTTTCAGCTGAAATATATTTGTTCACTTGTTCAAGTCCTCTGCCATCGTGCACCATTAATTTAAATTTCTTATTTATTTTTCATTATCTTGTGGTTTTTCAGGCTAACGAAGCGAAAGTAAATAGAAATGTCATAAACAAATGTTTGTAAAACGCCTGTTTTTACTACTGAGTGTTTATTATAAAAACAAAGTTAACAGACATACGGAATGTTCATGTTTTTGCTTGCATTAATATAAAAAAGAAGTTTGAATTTTTTAAATTTTTTTTTAAGTAACTTTAAATAAATATTCTAAATCACTAATGCATTATAATAAGAATTCAGGGGACACAATTATTTTTTTAAATGAACGTTTCTTCTCGTGATATATAATTGTAGAATGGAATGAGCATTAATTTTAGTTGTTTACCATTTATGGAACTCTATGTAATATTGGTATGGCCAAAATAATTTAAGAATTACATTTAATCCTAAATTTATATAATGATAAGTACATGCTTTTGGTTTTTATTAAGATACCGTTACAAACAATTGCAGTGGAAATAAACTAGTTTCACCAACAAATTACATTTATTGCAAATAACAACGAACAAATTGGAAATTATTCGTAGAGCAATTGTATCGAGGAAGAGTAAAAATATTATGAAAAAATCATGACTTGCATACACAGTCGACATTAGAAGCTATTTGACACAAAAAAAATATTCTTAATATTATAGGCGATAACATCCTGTTATTTGACAATTTAAATATAATTGTACAAGAGCAAAGTATTCTTTTAATTGTATTAAGTCAGCATTAAAATTAGCTAAGTATAGAAACAGGAAGTAACTAACGACATATTACGTACTGTTGTCATAAGAATAGCTTTGTATAAACCACTCAAAATATAGCTGTATTCCAATTTGTTTCACGCGAGCCAGGTAGACATCAAATAATCCGTCCATACATGACGAAACCCCTAGAAGTTTAAAACACGCAACTAACAATTTTTTTCATGGTATCTTCTTTATGACCATTGTGAGTTAGCGGAAAATCAATTCTAATGAAAAATTACGTCATTGAAAAAACATGAAGGTCTTTCATGGATAATATATCTTAATATAATTAAGTTAAAAGGGTTGTTTATTTTGCAAGTAGTCAGTTATCGGTATTAAATGCTAAGTGACCTATTATAACATCTCAGGCAGTTAACATTTTATTAAATCATATCTAACCATCGCATGTCATTATAAAGAAGGTGAACAATAAGAGACGGAATATATATATATATATATATATATATACATATACACACACATATATATATATATATATATATATATATATATATATATATATATATATATAACGGAGGGAGAAAACACGTTACGGTAAGATTTTATGTGACCGCGTACAAATTTATGTTAGTATGACCATTAAAATAAGGGTGGTCTTCGACGCGATCGCTTATAGTAGTCTTATTGCTGGCCCTATCGCACAGAATGACATCTATCCTATTTTATTAAGATTCCATTTAAATTATGTACTTACCAGTAACATGGAAAAGATGAATATACAATTTAAGGTGAAAGGATCTGATCAACGATATCTTAGAATTTCGTTAGAGAGATTATTTTTGGTTTAAAGGCTGCGACTTATTTTGATACTAGCTTCAGATGAACGAGATAATTATCATAGAACTAGCTTAGTTCTGAAAAGTGATTTATAAGTAGACGATCTGCTTACCGGGTCCGACATCGTAGAACAACTAATTAAGTTGTATAAAGAAATGGTGGCGCTTTTACATGGGATTCTTGGAGGAGGCTTCGAATTCGATCGAAGTTCTCAATGCAATTCTTGATTGTAATGTTAATATAAAACTACAAAGTAACAACGATACAGTAATAACAATTCTAATGATAAAATGGAACTCCGAAGAGGATTCGAGTATCTACAATGTGATTGAACTAGGGATCCAGCATATTACGAAGAGAACCATATTTTTTGAAGTAGCCAAGATTTTTGATCTCCTAAGATTTTCTAGTCCAGTGGTGACAGCTAAATTGCTCATACAAAAATTATGTAAAGTGGTAACTGCAAAATTGCTCATACAAAAATTATGGACGCTGAAATTTGATTGCGATAAGTCGCTATCTGTTGAAGTACATACGCGTTGGGTATCCTTTGCTTTTCAATTGACGGAATTGGGTGACGTTATCTTTCCTAGAAAAACGTACAAATAATCCGATGGAAGTGCAGTTTCGTGGTTTACGATGCTAGCGCAAAGGGTTATGATGCACAAATCTATCCAAAGTCTCCGCTTTATAAAAAAATTTAAAAAACGGGACGGGAACCAAATGAAATTAAAATTTTATGTCGTCTTCGTTTGTCTATAAAGAAAAGCAGTACGTCCCTAGGTTGCCGGGGGAAATCCGGCTCGAAGGATCATAATATTGACTATGAGAGTGATGCCACATTTAGGTTTTTACGAGTGTGGCTAATTTTTATACAAAATAAAGATTGAACACTTATTCCGTTGGACTAATACATTTATAACAGGATAAAGGCTGAATCTTCAATTAATAATTTTCACTGTATTTTTAATCTCAAAAAATTATGTTTAAATTAACGTAGGTATGAATCAATTAAACAAAAGATATGAGTTTTACGTTAAATAATAGTGGAAGTTATGTACCGGAAGATTCGCTCGTCTCAATGCTTTGTAATAATCTAATCTTAATTCTTACAATGTTCGCCATACTTCCAGAAAAATTACAAAATTATCTCTGATTGCTAAATGTATAATAATTAAATTTTTTTATTAATTGTCTTATGTCGCTTGGGGTATAAATTGCAAGTAAATTTATTTCGTCCTAAGAATGTTTTAAATTTCATGCAAGATTAACGAAATTTTGTCGCCGTGGAGTCTTGGGTTGATGACATGCTTAAGACCAATGACGGCGTGACACAACGCGGTTTCCCTAGTTTGATACTCGGCCGCTCGTTGAGCAAGGCTAGGCTCGTATTCAAGTTAGTCGTAAGAGATTGCTTTCGTAGTAGTAGCATATGCCTAAATTTTATTAAAGCCTGTGAATAAAAACAATTAATACATAATTCTACATACATTAATAATATAAATTTTACAAGTTGCAAGTATTCTAAAATGATTTATCTAACAGTTTATTTAAAATAGATCTAGAGATATTTTTCAAAATAATGTGTTCCACCTATCGAACTTCCAGAACTCCTATATGCAAAATTATGGAACAAAAATAGTGTCTTAGCAATAATTGTACATTCCATAACTTTTGAGAAACCAACTATATTTTACGCCTGTGAAATATATATATATATATATATATACATATATATAAATATATATATATATATATATATATATACATATATATATATATATATATATATATATATATATATATATAAAACGCAATGTATTTATAAAAACTAAACGATTAAACATAAAAATATATTGTAAATGTAAAACTTGAAACATTAAACATTTATTTGTATATAGTGCCTGGTCCACTTGTATTCAATAAATTTTTTAATAGTTACATTTCTCTAATAACTATGGTGAAGAAACTTAATTTTACATAGTTATAAGACAAATGCACGTCCCATAGTGCCCCTTGTACTATTATAAGGAAATTATCGTGTATATGTATTATCTATTAAAAATGTTCTGTTTTTGGACATATTTTGTAAATACTTTTATGGGAGGGAAATATTTTGTAATTAGTAAACTATTTGTTGAGGTTAACGAAATTTTAATAGGCACTGACACATAGGTCTACTGTGCCTATTACAATTCCGTTAACCTCATAAAATAGCTTACTAATTACAAAGTATTTCCCTCCCATGAAAGTATTTGCAAAATATGTCCAAAAACAGAACATTTTTAATAGATAATACAGAAAGTAGAAATAATATTACATCACGTAGTTTCATTTAATTGCGAATAATGAATTTCTACAAAATTAACGCCAAATATATTCAAGGCACAGTAGAATTAATTTTCATGAAAACGGAGAATTTGATAAAAGCAATTACATAACTTAATATCCATATTTGTAACGTAGAGATTCTGTTTTATGCTGATTAGAATATTAATTTTCTGATTTTATTTTATACAGTTGTAAATAATTCGTCCAGATTTAAATAAATTTTGTATCTGGAAAATTGTATTAATATTTTCGAAAATTTGTTGTTCGTTCAAACGAACCTTTTACAATTACTCTTAGATTTTGCTTTTATATTAGCAATATTGTTTTAATGACACTAAACATTATTTAAAAATTGTGCATTTTTATAGCCACTAATATTATCAAAATTTCTGAACATGTTTTAAATACTGAAAATTTTCTGATGTAAATTAAGAACCCTGTCTTCAATGTTTTAAGTAGTTTACATAACCCAAAAATGTTCATACTTCGATTCAAAGTCTTACTGGTTCGTATTCTCTGGTAACATTTTGCAAATTTGTTTGAACTTTTTTGTTTTCAATTATGTGAAAAATTATTTGAAATATAATTTTCTTTTTAATATGCAAAATTTTGAAATTACCTCAATTCTGACTCATTTATTTTTATTCAAAATTATTAAGGAATAGTTTACCCCATTTAATCAGATTTAATATTTTTTCCTACTAATTTATTTTGATTAATACGAGACATACTTTCAATACCAGTAAAATTGCGATGTGTGTACTGGGTACAGCAATAGAATGAGACAATTCATATGTGGTGATCTATTCTCTTTATTAGATATTCAATGTTAATGCAATATCATTATTTTTTATTTATTTTGAAAAAATGTTATTACATTATTTTACTTGTAATTAATTTAGGCTGACGTTTGCATTAATAAATATTAAATTATCAAATATCATTTTAATGATCGTTTGAAGCCACTTATTCAAAGTTATTGTCTACTATAATAAAACCACAATGGAAAACATGTAATTTATTTAAAAATGTATAATAATTCTATTTATATTTCGTTTTGCGGCATTTGTTATTTTAATTCAATAATTTACATTGAAATGAGAAAAACACATTTTCTGTAAATATACACTTGTTGGAATAATTATCTCAATGACATCAATTCTATCAGTTTCAGTGTGAATAAATAATAAAGTTTGAGTAACAATTGTTCACTGGGGCAAGAAAATACGAACCTATGAAACAAATTTTGTTCTATTGCAGACCACACAGAAATGTTAATGCGCACGGTAGCAAAGCCATAATCGAGGTTACTTATTACATAAGGGAAAATATTTTTTAACGTCCCCTATCAGTCCTGGTCTTTTCTTTGCTTAACTGTCAATTACAAAATATTATTTTAAAACAATGTAAATAAAAGTTTTTTTGAGTTTAGTTATTGCACATAATAAGTATTTTTATTGAATAAAACTCATAAAATCACGAGAGCTTTAGTCGTGCGAATTCTCATAACAGCTGAGAATAAATCCTGGGTTGTCACCTAATTCTAAAGATTTTCGAACAGCGTTACTATTTCCACTAGTCTCCAATGAGCCTTCTGAAGCGAAACACACTAGTTAAATTTTTGTATAAGGCTTTCTCAAACTTTTTTTGATGTTGAAGTTCTTCTAAAAATACTCATAAACCAGCGGTGTACCTATTTCATACGGATTAAATTAATTAATTTGATTAGAGTTTTTTAATCAATATTTATTTTTCTTTCAGAATCAATGAACATATTCGCCTACTTTGTTTTAATTTACAAACAAATAATCATATAAAAATGTTATTATTCTGATTACCCATATACCGTACTTCAAAATTAAACCATCTACGTAATGCGGTTTTTAGAACTAGTTATATAGTTTTTTTAAATTTTAATGTAATTCTCCATGTTCAATATGTGTTGTTTTGTTTTTATTTCAGCTATTTTAACGAAAAAGTACGATATGTAATTGCCCAGATAAAAATAATTCTGCGTAAATCTATTTCCACGCCACCAAAAGTTACCTGGCCTTAAGGTCAAATCAACATAAAAACATTCTTTACACTATAAGCTTAACCAAAGTCAAAGAAAATAATATAATCTAGACTAACTAATGACTACAATCGATTCTTTGATATGGGGAATTACACACGCTACAAACACAAGGAATGTTAAAATATACCGTACATACCAAGTGCCAAAGTAAAAAAATAATATTTATCTAAAGAAAATTTATAAAGAAATTTCAAGAAAACAAATAAATACAATTACCTTCAGAATTTATAAACAAAAGAAAATTAGGCACCGCGCTAATAACCAAAATAAATTATAGGAACGACGTAAAACGCACACACCCAAATCATTCCAGAATGCAGTGACGTCATTCATAAAATATTTGAGCAGACTGCTAGGTAAACGACCACACTTTGTAACCGCTTCACATGGCTGTTTGAATGTAACTTAATGCGGTTGGGACATGTCCGCGCCAAGCGTGCCCATTCCACCTCTCTGTTCCTACTCTCGGTACGTATATAAAGATGGACCTTTTATGTTGATAAGGATTATTTACTGTGAGGAAGATTGATAATCTAAGCTTCAACTTAACCTTTTTTCAATAATCGAACTAAAATGTTATATATTAAAACAGTTACTGTGGTTTGTTTAGGAAAATAGGTATATCGTAGACTATAGACCTTTTTAACATCTACAATTCTTCCACATCAATTTAAATTTATTTATTTATTTATTTATTTATCACCTATGGAGAAAAAACAGATACAAGTCATAGTGAAATACAAAGTAATAGATTTTTGACAATAAGGTTAACTTATATCCTAACATTCCCACATGAAAGTAATATTCTACATACATATATCCTCAGTCTTTTCTAGATATTTCCATGATACATTAAATATTCAGAAATTTTATAAAATATCAAATTAAATTTTAATAAAGTAATATTGTTAACAATCAAGCAATAACTATTGAAATTATTGAAATCTGCCTTTCATTTAAAGTTCACTGTAACAGTTATCAATAATAGAATTAATAGTAATAACTGTCCCGCTTATAATAATATCGATTAAATAAAAAGATACAAAAACAGAATTTCACGTCGATTTGAATAAATGAAAATGTTGTGTCAATGCTTTCAAAGGACTAATGGTTGTATAGTATCCGTTTAACTGACTGTTTGTATTGAAGTACTGAGCTGGCAAATATATATAGAGAATGAAATTTTCCGTCGCATTCATCACAAAGCCTGCGTAGTGGTACACGAGCACCAGCATTAGTGCGAGCGGTAGGTAGATGGAACAGTGCGATGCTACGGGTCGCTCTCCCTGGCACACGAAACTGCAACTGAGTCACTATATCGGCGCAATCATAACGACTATGGCAAATATTATAAAGTACAATTGCTCCGAGTTCGATACGCCTTTCGTGGAGAGTACGGTATTTGAATGTATACAATGCAATATAATAGTCTATTTTGGGTGTATTGAAGAGAGATTGCAATGTACGTATAAATCGTTTTTGCACTCTTTCGATCATATCAGAATATGTAAGATAGTAAGGATTCCAGACGGCAACAGCATATTCGAGTTGAGATCGCCAAGCCTTGTGTAGAGAATGCGATACGTTCTCATTTGCTTAAAGGGTTTGGTAGTTCGTAAGACAAAGCCTAGCAAAGCATAAGCTCGCGATGTGATCTGCTTTACTTGAACATAAAAATGTAGCTTTTGATCAAACATTACACCAAGGTCACGTATGCAATTAACAGATTTCAAAGAATGACCACCTATGTCATGGGTATGAAAATAGATTGTCTTATTTTTAGAAAAGGTAATCGATTTACACTTACTGTGACTTAATTGTATTTTGTTTATTTTGCAATACGCATCTAGTCTTTTAAGATCTTCTTGTAACTTCGAATGATCAGAAGAATCTCTTATTTTGGAGAAAATCTTTAGGTCGTCAGCATATAACAAGAACTTGTTGTGTTTAAAACAATTGCTGATGTCATTTATAAAGATGATAAACAAAAAGGGACCCAATATGGAACCTTGAGGTACCCCTGAAGTCACGGGAACATGAGGTGATATAAAACCGTTAATTTCTACCGCTTGTTGCCTGTTGCTGAGATAGGAGACGAACCAACGAAGTAAGTTGCCCTTTATATCGTTAAAAGAGAGTTTTTTCAGGAAGATGAGATGATCAACCTTGTCGAAAGCTTTTTTAAAATCTGTGTAGATGGAATCAACCTGTGTCCTGCAATCCATAGATTTAAAGAGATATTGCGTGTACAATAACAGGTTGGTTAATTTTGACCGAACCATGCTGTTTTACGAATTCATGCTGCTCCTTAATAATATGCCGATGCAATGTCGGATAAATCCTATTGTGAACCACTTTTTCAAATACCTTAGACACCGCTGACAAAATGGATATAGGCCGATAATTTTAGATAGATTGTTTACTCCCAGATTTATATACTGGTATTATATGTGCATCTTTCCAGCACCCGGGAAACGTACCCTGCGCGATACACATGTTAAATATTATAGTGAGTGCAGCAGAAATCGTATCGTGTGTGTTTTTAAGAAATATAGGTTCAATGTTGTCTGGACCTGCTCCCTTATTGGGATTGATTTTCTTGAGGGCATTAGTTATTTCATCTCTTTGGAAGCGGATGGAGGTGATATTAATATCCATCTGAAGTGCTAAATTGTGATGAGGAGGTAGGTTTTGTTCGAAGGATTCACAAATATTATTTGGATCTAGAGGTGGGTTCCGTTCAAAGGTAGATTTGAAGAACTTAGAAAACATTTGGCATATCATTTGAATGTCATTCGATTCATAACCTTCAAAATTCATCGACGATGGGTGTCCTCCTGACTTCTTTAGTGATGAGACGCATGACCAGAAACCTTTTACGTTGTTATTAATAAGTTTCTCAGTATTGTGGATGTAGTCACGAAAACAAGACCGGGATATTTTCTTAAATTGACTTCTCAATTTAGAGAAATTTAAATAATCGGAGAAGTTACCGTATAATTTCCATTTTACCCAGAATTTTTCTTTACGTTTACTTACCTATATGAATTTAGGAGTATACCAAGTTGGATGTTTCCTGGATTTTTGTGGTTTCTTTGTCACTAATTTATTGATAATATCAAAAATAATAATATAAAATCTATCCACCGCGCAGGTAGCTAAAAGCTGGTGGAACTCCTTTTCCCAGTTTATAGATTCTAGCGCTTTATTGATTGCAGTATAGTCGCATTTGCGGAAATTGTATTTTGAGTTGTCAGCCTTTTTCATAGCGACCTCTGGACAGCAATCAATTGTGAGGAGGGAAGTAGGATGATGGCGGTCCTCACAAAGTAATGGTTCCGCAGAAGAGAGTTTACATTTACAATTACTCAGCGCGAGATCGAGAGTTCTGTTATTACAATTTTTAAGGTAATTAAGCTGTTGCAATTTCATGAACGAGGTGACGCCAGTAACAAGGGCAACTAAGGGGTCAGAGCTGTCATTTATGATGCCATAGGGACAATTTTCCATAAACTGATAATTTAGGGTTGGAATATTGTAATCACCAACAATTAATATGTGGTTACTAAAATTATCAGTATATAAATTTTGTAAATTGCAGAAATGTTTTTTATAGATATTTTGCGAAAATTTTGGTGAAATATAAACAGCACATAATATAAGGGAGAAATTCTTCATTCGCAAAGAAATAAATATTTCCTCCAAATCCTCTTTCCTTGTCATAACCGCAACAACAATTCCACCTCCATACGATTTAATGCTACTGGATAGATCTCGATCACGTCGAAACACCGTGTATCGGTCTGTTTGTTCAATTTCTTCAACTTTCGATTTTAATAAGTCGAATTCTTTTCGCATCAAGTCACTGGAGGCCTTTAAACTCTCTATGGTTTTGTTATTGTCCGCTATTATTGCCTTTAGGCGATCTTGTTCGGCAGTATGGAATTCCAAAGACCTTTCGAATCCTTCCATTGACGTGATTTTTTCTTTAATTGCATTTAGTTCGGTTTTAATTGAGTAAATCACTAACTCCTTTAAATCATTTTTAATTTTTTCTTTGAAGGTAGTCGCAAATTTATCAATTTTTGTATCAATATGTGTTATATAACATTCAAAGTCAATCGGAAATATTTCTGAGCCGACAGATGATGACGGCGAAGCTACTATTTTCGTGTTCTACCAAATTTTAAATGTTGGACATTTCCATTTACCTTTGTTCATCGGGACCATTTTTTTTAAATCTTTCTCTCCCATTCCGATGCAAGTGTAATGAAATTTTAATGTATATTTAGCACATTTTAACCCCTCAGTATCCTGGCAACTTGGAGCAATTAGAGCAGTTCATGGTTGATTCAACGAAATTAATTATAATATATGCTCAATATGGTATACTAATTGAGTGAACGTTAAATTTATCTCAATTAAATTTTGCCATCTACCGATGACTTAATATTACTAATTACACTGTTATCAAAATAAGTTCGTTGGTCTTAAAACTTTAAGATGTTGTCAGTAGGCGGCGCTGTTCATCTGTGGTGCCATTAGCAGTGGCGCTGTTTAGCAAATTAATAATTGCCGATTTTGACACTTTCTTCAGTGTCGTATTTTTGAAGAACTTGTATGGTAGTATTCTATTTGGTAAATTTCTGTTATTCAATTAACTGAGTCTCCAGTGGTCAGTGGTTAAGGCAATACAATAGATTGGTGTAATAATATAAATTGCTTAGTGAAATTACAGATCACTAATTTCCCTTCAGTGTCTTAAACAGGATATTAGTTTTGGCTGAAATGAAATGTGTACCTTATGCAATCTATGTGTAACTAAGAATAAGGTGATAAAATTAGTAAACTTGCCAATAGTTACTGCTGAGGTCTGGATATGCACAGCTACTTCTGCAGGTCAGTAATCGATGATAGTTTCACTTGTATAGTTTTCTTTATTTTATTAACAAATAACTTATACCTCATTATACTTCTGGTAATAACTGCTTTGTTTATTTGTGAAAAGATAGAGAATAAGATTACGTCCCTAACGTTTGAAAAGTAATAAATGTTCACAATAGCATTTTCACTCTGCGGATAGATTGTGTTTTTAAATTTGCCTAAAAGTAATGTAGACACGAATTAATACATAATTAATTTTAGCTATTATCCATCAAAAACCAAAGTATATTTTGTTATTTTTTATATCGACATTTGTCTCATGTAATGAACAAAAAAATGTTTTGAAGTTTCTTTACGGCTGAGAAAAGGATTTGTAATTAGTTTCATTATGATTCAGAAAATTTAAATTTTTTAAAATTTTAAGTAAAAGTTATGGAATACCAAGCTAAACATAATATATTTGAAATATTATAGGAACACTTTTAAGAATTTATTATTAATTTTTATTCCGCGATATTAATGGATGTTATGTAGATATAGTAGGAAAGGGTCAAATTACACAAGAATTATTAAAATTTCATTGAGATTTTTATAAACCTGTTGCCAATTCTTCATTTTATTCCGACAAATATTTGCAGGCACTGAACTATAATCCCTTAAGTTATAATTCAACTGAATTCTCCCTATCGTAGCTTTCAGGGTTTATATGACATAATATTTATATAACCTATACATAATATTTATATAACATTATTTAAATAGTGGTTAAACTTTTGTATATTTATATTAATTAAGTTTTAAATATCTCCTTTAATTATTCTTCCAAATCTTAATCCCTAAATGTAAATCATTGAATATGTAGTTCAATTGTGTACGCTAAATTGAACGCAAGTTCGATGCCAAAATTTTTGATTGCTGATTCACGTTATATGCCAGATAAAACATATGGCAGTGCACATCTTGGTTTAAAACAGTCTTTTCATTGTATCAAAACACACCTGCCAAGTCTATTATGCTGAAGAATGAGACAATATACTGGTACAGGAGAAAAATGTTGGCAGACACACGCGACGTCTAATTCGGTTCACTCACCCTCAATATCAATCGGACTGCGCTAAACCACAAGGCTCGTAAAAAGTGTCGCTCGCTTTTAAAGATAAATAAACGTATAAGATATAAAATATCATACAGGTAAAGATGTTTACATTAGACATTACAAAACCTTTAAGAAGTAACCGTTTTATAAGAAAGTAAATTATAAATTTACACCAAAACATTTCTTCAAAATATTTTCAAAATAATCAATTATCTAAACCAAGTTATTTATTTTGAAAGTTGTTTTGAATAAACAATATTAGTATTTCACAAAAATAATATTTACAATGAAATACACATAAAATGAAAATTCAAAATAATCAGCGTTAGATGAAAATGAAGCATGCCATGAAAAATATATGCATTTTAATTGTATTATCTACTTAATACTTTTGTGTAAATTCGTTTCTTCAAAAAGGGGAAAAATATTGATTTCTGTAATATTGGATAATCGAATGTTATCTAAATGTTTTTTCATGTTGTGTAATTGCTGTTTCTTTGTGACAGCAATTTATTATTTTACGGAAAATAATGTAATAATTATTACAATGATGAATATGTGAATAATATTGATTATATATTTTTACGCTAACTCATAATCACTAAATGCTTTTAAACGATAGTTTTTCTGTTAAACAGCTTTTAAACGACAGTGTTATACACACATACAATAACTTTTTAAATTTACCTAGCTCTAGAATAAATTTTCTACGGTTTTTATTCCACAAAAATAAAAGACTAATTGTAAGTATTTTGCAAACCTGAATTAAAGAACTGTTTTTTAAGATGTGGAAAAAAATTATATATATATATATATATATATATACACATATATATATATATATATATATTATATATATATATATATATATATATATATATATATATATATATATATATATATATATATATATATGACGCCTTTGTCGGTATAAAATGGAAATACACATAAATAAACCGAGATGGACACACAGTGCATTTATTATTGAAAAAGTGTCTTCTGCAACAATAAGGAAATGAAGCCCTGTATATAATAGAAAAGTTAAATCGAAAAATAACGCAATGTTTATATACAATTGTAACGGGGTACAATTATTAAAAATGTGTTTTGAAACAAATATTAAGACATCTTTAAATTGAAATGATTGGTGCGTTTCGATTTTTCTTTAGATCCTTTAACGATATTTAATAATTTTTAAATAATTTCAGTGTAATATTACGTTATTATTATTTTACTATTCTTAGCTTTTTAATTGTATTTTGTGCTTGATATAATATTATCTAACGTGAAAAATATTACACACCAAAAATTTTTATTCAGTTCAATTTGGTATTATATATTTTTTTTGAGATTAGCTAATAGGTACTTATTAGACTAAAATGATATTAATTTAACAGCCAAATAGAAAAGGTATGAGCAGGTCAAATTTTGATGCCAAATGTTCCATGCCAGAAATATACTCTGTATGTTTATTAAATTTTATTTTTTGCAACCGACTAATTTTTAATATAGTTTAATAAGTATATCTTCTATTTTGAAAAGCTTTTTGCCTGTTGATGAATGGTAAATGTCTATGTATCCTTTTTAAAAATATAATTCAACCTACACCAAAAACCAGAATCAGTTCCTATGATATTGTTGTTATCTTTTCTTCCACATATACTATTACATAGCCTATAATAACTTAAAAATTAATAAATTGTTATATTGTGGAAGTCTTATATCAGCCTCAGTAGTTTTTATGTAAATTGTTGAAAACAATCAAAACTTTCATCTTCTTTCTTAATATTAGCGGAATTTCCTTCAGTTTTTTTCAGGGGCTCAAAAAGAAAAAAGAAAACCTTATCACTTCGTTGCCTGTCTGTCTGACTGTCGAAACTTCTAATTTGATTACAGAAATGAAAATAAAAGTAAAAGTTTCCACTTTTTAGTTTCCAGAGGCCTATGTTGAATTAAATCATCGTCATTGTAGCCAAATCAATAAGTTCGTATGCTTTACAAGCAGACCTATAAAGAATTCAACTTTACGAAATATTAGCTATTTACACCTTCCTTAATCAGATGCTCTCTAAGAAAAAAAACACTGCGATATGTAGGCAGATAAATGAACAAACGCCAGGTAAGTTCTACAATCGTTTTTCTTTTTTTGTCATTTTTTCCATTCTCATCCGAGAAAGTTTTGAAAAAGAGTAGAAGTACTCTTATTTTGGTAATTTTTTCATCATCCAAGAATCTAAAATTAATGTTTGTTATTAATAACAATGGGTAATCAAAATAGGCCCATTTAATAGTATTAAACGATTGCTCAACAACGTAAAGTAATTTTATTTTTATTGTCAATTTTATTTTTTATATTTTGGGAATTGGTATTGAAGATTTGTCGAAGATTAACTAATATTATTTTTTTTTGTAAACGACTCAGAAAAGCTTGAGGAATTATTTTTTGATATTTACGGTAAGGTAGACTTTGATTAACATTTTATAAGATTATATTTTTCCGCTAGAATATTTTCACATTTTTGCGTAAAAAATTGAATAGGAAAACTTAACACAGGTCACTTGGATTCAGTGCATAAAAAACGTGTTTTCACTGAAAGAAAAAATAAATCGCAATAATATTATCAAATGTTGCAAAAATAAATATAAAATAATTGGGTCTGTTATATTTAAAAACTACCAAAACTGTTCAAAATTAAATGAAAATCGTGATGTGTTATTATTTCTACTTTCTTTAAGTTCTTTACTATGACGTAGGTTTCATTGTATTGCAACATCTTCAGATCGGCTATGGGCTATAGCTAATAGCCCACCTGAAGGGACCTCGAGATGCGACACTTTAATACTCAGTGGAACGCAATATTTGACAAGGATATAATCAAAATTGAAATACTATTTGATCCACCTGAGAAAATTGGTAAGTCGTTCGAAGAGATGTACAAGAGTATCTACTTGGAAGGAATATCGTAACATAATTCCATACAGAGAGATTTTTAAAACATTTTTCTTAATGATTTATGGTGCAATGATGTAGTTATTTATCTGTTGATATTTTTATTTGATCTCCCACTAAAATCGGGTACATACTTATAAGTTATCAATATATCCTAAATTTCGACTTACTTCATTTTCTTCTTGCATTGAATTCTTTTAACTTCCACCAAGACTCTTAACAATACGCTTCATTAATTAAATCTTAATTCAATCCAATTCAAGAATAATAATGCGAAACGTTATATACGTACTAATTTGAACCGTTATGTATTACACTTCTATTATTGACGTATGCGTTGCTTCTAACAGCATATAATTTAGATTTTTTTTTACGTATAAACTTATAATAACTTTTAATTACACTACTTTGGCTCTTAAATTGTTTATTAATATAATACAAATTTTAAGTTTGTTGTACTAAGGCTACTAAAAAAAGTACTGGGGATGAAATTAAAACGGGAGTATACTATATAGCCTTATTTTATAATTTCTCCAGTTATAATCCTTATCAAGGCCGTGACCAAAATTTTATGAGAATTCTTTTTCGCTTTCTATGTGCGATGAATATTATTGCTATAATTTGCTATTTTTACGCTTTGTATTATTACGAAAATGAATTAGTCTTCAGATCACGGCCTCTTATATCGAAGCTGTATATTGTTGAAGCAGACGTTTTTCACAAGGTGTGAAAAGGCACGTACTTGAAGTACATTATTCGAAGTACATCAATATATACTTATTTTTTCTTTTATGTCTTGAATAATGTATCACATCCACATATATCGAAAACAAAAACAAGTACGTGGATATAGGGCATGTTTCTTTTCACATTGTAACTAAAATAATTGTAAGGTACAAGTAGTGGCGAGAATGATAATTTGGCAAAGAATCACCGTTGCTGGCGCAATGTTGATCCCGATGTTGAAATATGGTAAAAGATTTTAAGAAATATTATGATTTGAACAATAACCCAGATACAGGCCATTAATGGACAACACTTATTAAAACATAATACTAATTACGCCGACTAGTAAACGCGGTATTACTTCTTTATGCAACTTATTGCACTGTCTAAAGAGTCAGAAATACAGCAAAAAAATTACAATAGACGAAGAAACAAATCATTACTGATTTTCAGATAATTAAATTTGCATTGCTAATTTCTTGCAAGTGACCTATTTCCTAATCTAAAGATTTACAGGAATTTTGAATTACAAAGAAATCACATAGTGATTTATTACTTTGAGATATCAAACTTGAAATGATCGATCCAAAATATAGGATCTATGCTTTAGACGACATTTAAATGTATGATATTACAGGTACAGATATTACAAAAGTAACTTCACTAGTTGCTCATTCAACATCAATCTACTTTTCTTGCACATGGAAGGAAATAGACAAAGCAAATGTGTAGCTGGTACCTTAATATGAAACCGGACTCATTGAAGCCATCATCTAGACATGTTTGTAGGAATACCGTCGAAGAGTTCAAGCTTAAAAAATTATATGAATTTGGCGATGCATCCAATCAAAGGAATTATGCAACTTCATGTATAAAGAAGTACCTACAGGCGATTAAAAAAGACACCTGGTAAAGTTTAATTTGGGATCAAGTTTGGTGACAGAGATTGTCTAAAATGTAATTTCGGAAAATTGGCTACAAATGAAAAAACTTTACTTGTCAAATTAAAGATGCTTGCTGAAATCAAGCGCTCGTCGTCACTAAAGAAACATTTAATATTTTGAGTAGACTACTATGGTGCACCGGTAACTAATTTTCAAGGATATATGGTTAGAATTAATAGAACAGGAAATACATTAACATCGATGATGATAAAGTTTACTCAGCCGGGAGGGTCTATGTAATGACCCTGAAACGCTTTGCAGGGATTATAAGACCGGTTGAAGATTTTTTAAGAAAGGTTTTGTGTAAATATTAAATTATATACGTATATATATCGAGCATATATATATAGCAAATGTGCTCTACCATTTTAAATAATGTCGGTGCACACTTGCTTTGTTGTATTTATTTGTATTAGCCTAGTAGAATTGTTAGGTTTGTTTTGTGTATGTGGCTAGTTTACAAAAATTATGTTTTAGAAATTGAAATTGTCAACTGTAATTGTATCATTTCATTGAACAAAATAAAATGATTAATATATGACAGCTATGTAATTTTCTTTTTTAAAAATGTCTAATGGAATAATTCAAATTACATGTAATTTGAACTTTTCGCAAAGTATAACATTTTAAGTAAATATACTATTGCAATTAGTACAATTTCTTTTAAAAATACATTAGTATGATAGCGAAAGCTGAATCAAATATTATTAGAAATAAAATACATTTCGAGTAACATTGTTTTGCCTTAATATAAATATCTTCTATCATGGTATAAATTTGTGTGATAATTTTATTTCTCTATTTAGCATATTATACTTCCAAGGAGTATTGTATTCAAAATGGTAGTCATTAATTTTAGAGTACTTTACTTTGAAGGACTCTTCGAAAATGCTTAAAAAATATAACCTTTTAGGCATTCTATATTTTAACTAAATTTTTACCTATCTCCTACTATATGTAATCCAAATAGTATAACCATATTTTAATTGGTTTTGTATGAAAAAGAGTATACTTAACGAACACTCAAGCCAAAATTTTATAAACGCATAATACGAAAACAGCCTTTTAATATTTTTTAACGTATCGTATTTTGAAGATAATGAACCTAGTTTTAAAAAACCGATAAAGAACACGCCTGAATCCACATATCGAAGGTTTTGTAGTTATTCGTATCTCTTGAAATTGTAGATAAAAGTTAAATAACTTAGTTTGAAGGTCTTGTTAATAAAGTTCTTTTAATTTTATTAAAAACCATTCGGTTAATTTAAAACTTCTTTTGAAATATTTCCAGATTTTCAAAGCCTTCGTTAAAAAACTACATAGGGCAGTAAAATGTGTGCCATTTTGAAATGGGGGGAAACAATTTCGTTTTGATTTAAATGATACTTAAAAATGACAGTGTACTCTATGGAATGTGAAGAAAAATTTTCTGAATTTTTAGTAAGTAGGTAATTTTAGAAGTAGATAAATTAATTTTAAATATTTTGGTACAGGTGAATTGATAACTCTATATATAGAATCTACTTGCAAAATTTTACCCACAAATATTTAAAACTTTGATGATAGAACAGACAGGCGGATGAACGTAACTGAGAAAATCATGGTTTACTACGAAATCCAAAATACTGAACATTTTAGGGTGACATGTAAATATCAATGTGGCAATTTTGTAATAATTCCTATTATTAAACTAATTAATACTCTTGGGTACATTAAAAAATAAGACATAGAGAGACTACACGTAAAGTAAAATTTAGGTTGGTAGTAAAAATACGCACGTCTTAAAACATTTTATAAAAGATTAAATAAAAAATTCCTATTCATTCCACCCAACAGATAACACAATTTTCTTTTACTTTCGCATATAGTTTAAACACAGAATCCATTTTTGGTCTCCAGATATCAACTGGTTAAGCCAGTATTGGGAGCGTTTCAGGAGAATAGATTCACGTTATTGGCATGCTGGTGTGCCGGAGCGATGATCAGCTTATATTATATACACACATGTAGTATGTAATGCAATACGTAATTCGGCTATTGACATTATAAAAGTATTAATCGTTTACAAAATAGGTTTTTTATATCTTTTCTTGCGCTAAGTTTCAACCAAATTATCAGTATTTCTGCAGGTTGTATTTTAATCTAGGTTTATTTTCGAAACGTAAATATATATATTAAGGAACGACCAAGTATCATCTTGTGGAAACAATTGTATTTCCCGAGTTAATAGTGTTTATATATTTATCTACTTAAATGTATATAATGTTTCATATGATGGACTTATTGCTATAAGAGCAATCTCTTACAGCCAACCATAATATCCGTCCAACCCCGCTCGACGAACTGTCTGGAATCGAACCCTGGTCCCCGCAGTGCGCTACCTCGTCAAAGGCCGTATGTCTTGAGATCAACCCAACATGCAACCCAAATAATTTTTAAATATATATCTCATGATAATAATATTTCCTGCGTGAGAAATCACGGATAATAACTTTTAAGTTAGTTACACTGCATTATGCAATATAAGTGTACCGAGTTTGTTAATGATTCTTTTACTTAGTTGCAGAGTTATTTAGATAGCAAGCGAGCAAACTTTCGTACATGTAATATTATTATGACGCATGATAGCTCATATTATTATGACGCATGATAGCTCATATCATATCTAACCAGAAGCACCTCTAAATGTAAAATTATACCAAAAAAATTTAATATATTTTTAAATGGGTCCACCACGTTATTCAAAATAAAAATTTACTCAACCCTATAAGGTAATTTAGTATAGATTTAAAAAAGATTCTTTCTTCAGCGAAAAGGTATGAATCAATATTTTCATATCAATCCTTTTTAATTATTGTAACTAAAATAATAAATGCAAAACTAAATTTGAATATTTTTTTATTTAAAGAAATACTATTATCAGGTCTACTTTTTATGGCTCAATTTTTTAATCAGATATTAAAAAAATGATCATCCACACAAAGCGTATTATGTAAGTAAATATAGAATACAACTTATCTTCGAAGAAATAAAATCCGAACAAGCGAAACCATCGCCAACAGTTAATATTTTCGTCTGAATTCAATTTTAATGATATTTGTGCATATTTTTGTTTAATTTATAAGTTGAAAATGGATATAAGTTCTATTTTAGCTCATTACCCCTTTACAACTCTCAGTTACCATATTCATAAAAAAGTCTATTTATTAGCACGCGAATGTAACATTTCTATTTTTATATGCAAAAAAGCTAATTTATTTCATTCCAGGCGGTGTGTCGAACAATTTTAATCTGCTTTATATATTTCATCTCAAAATTTTCCCGCTCAAATTTTTCTTTTTACTCCTCAGTGCCCCGGTTTTGAATCCAATATATCAGATAATACTGTTGAACACTTTCAAATTTCTTTTGGTTTAAAAGTGAAGTTATCCAAAAAATGTTTTGAAATCTTTCTTTTATTACTTTTGATTTTTAACAGAATAAATATTCATGACACTCGTTCTTAATTTAAATGAAAAAAATATAAATTTTGATCAATCTTTATGTTTTATTCCAAACCTGCTCAGGATTATATGGGCTAATGCTGAATAGTTATTAAAATCATTAAACGAAAATTAATATAAATTTAAATGGAAGCAAAGATTACAAATTTCCTCTGCTAATCTTATTATGAATTACCCAAGAGATTCAACAGAAAAACACAGCAGCTTTATTCAGATCTATAGACGAAACCAGTCACTATTTTGGCCTCGATATTAATAAAAATGAGACGAACATTATAGTCAAAAATAAAATAAAAGACGAAGATTTTTTGTACATAAATAAATACGTTATTTGATTGGCAAATTCAGAGATAAATTATCTGACTGGAATATAGAAAGACCATTACTTAATAAAATCAGCTAAAGTACATATTTTTCTTACCGTCTTAAAATATTTATTCACGGGTCTGACTCTGAAGTCTTGAAATTCATAGAAAAGAACAGAATTAACAAGTTTGTTATTAGACCAGGGTCGATTATTTTTGAAAACAAACAAAATCGTAGTAGAATGAAACCTATTGGAAAATGTTGAGAATATTACAAAAATGAAAGGAAAAATAAATTACGGTCGATTCGAGGTCGGCAAGTGGGAGAGGGTGGGTTTTTAAGGGTTAAAATCGGTTTATCTCGATTTCCGGCAAAACTACAAGTCTTGTGGAAAAAAGTTAAATAGCAAAGTTGTAGGTAATAAAAAGATCTACAACTTTTGTATTTACACTTTTTTCTCATAACCTCAAAATTTACATGAAAAACTCAAAAAACCACGTTTTTGGTTTTTTATTTTTATCTTTTACAAAAATAGTTTTTTTTTCATGAAATTTGGTGAGAACTTACATTTGTATATACCAAATACACAAGAGTTTTTTTGATTTGAAAAATTAATTTTTTCTCCTTATTTTTATTCAATACCGAAAAAGCATCCTAATTTTCAATCGAAAATTCACGCGTCAAAATATTAGCTTTTTTAAAAAAGTTGGTGGGCTTTTTATTCATTGTAATCTCTACTTTCTGATAGTGTAATAAAAAATATACGTCACTATCGAAAATATTTTCAAAAAATTTAAAAAACGAAAAAAACTCGAGACCAAAAATTATTTTTCTATCATTATGTACAAATTTGAGCTATTTATTAATATTAACGCTGTAATTACTCATTTAACGTATGATTCTAAGTTACATTGATGAACAAAGAAATTTTCAATTAAAAGATACTGCTATAATTAACAAACAACTAAGTTAATAATGTGTATATTTGATAAAACATCTACAATATTATAAGAAAGTCATAAAATTTTCTTTAAATTAAATGCGTAGATGCTTATTTATTACTATTTGAAGATAATTTATATACCTGAGTGACCTTCAGAAAATTTTAGTCCATGAATAGATATTTCGTAAAGAAGTGGGGAAGGGACTAGGAGGGTCGGACTTATTACTATACCTCTTCTTTCGTAGCAGCTGTAAGAACCGTTAGTATTGCTAGTATACAAGATACAGAGCAGTGAACAACATCATTTATAAAAATACACGTGCAGGCTGTTTTAGAAAATTGTGACAAATTTACTTTAAACGAAACTATTGGAATCTACATAGCAAGGTAAATATTACTTGTATTTTAATCTATATCAATCAGCTCTAAGATAAAAATAGTAATATTTTCTCTCATAAATAGCGTATTTACCGTAACATAACCTACAAAATTAAAATCAAATGATAATTTAGTACAAGATTAAAATATAATAATTTTATTTATTTTGCACAAACAAATTTAATTATACTTATGATTAAACTGTGAAGGCATTATTAATTTGATTTTGTCTTTTCAGATTATCAGTATGGATGAATCTGTTTGTATAATCTGCAATAAGGCAGATGATAAGCCGATGTGTGAAATCAAAAAAACAGCTTTGAACCGTTTAGTCATCTCCAGCAAGAAAAGAATCGACAATAAATACAAAAAATTTGAGACTATGACGTCTGCTTTTATTCATCGAACTTGTCAAAGTCAATATAATAGTGAAACTGCGATAGCAGCGTTCTGTAGTTCAAGATCTAAAAAATCCAAGGAAGGAAAAGAAATGAATAAAGACGCCCTTCGATTTAATTTTCAATCTAATTGCTTCCTTTGCGGTGGGTTTTTATCATTGTATTACAACATCTATTTTTATCATTATTTTTTTTATCATTTATATAGTATGAGATTTTTTTTATCACAAAAATATAATAAAACTGCAATAAACCAGCTTTTTTACTGAAAAAAAAAATTGTATCATCCTCATTTTTTAGATAAAATTCCCTTTAAATCCTATCTTGAATTTTTTAACAACCATTTTCCCATTTTTTATTTTGCAATCTTAATGTTTGATGGATTGAAAATTTGTTTGTTCATCAATGTAACTTAGAATCATACGTTAAATGAATAATTACAGCGTTAATATTAATAAATAGCTCAAATTTGTACATAGTGATAGAAAAATAATTTTTCGATTCGAGTTTTTTTCGTTTTTTAAATTTTTTGAAAATATTTTCCATAGTTATGTATATTTTTTATTACACTATCAGAAAGTAGATATTTCAACGAATAAAAAGCCCACCAACTTTTTTAAAAAAGCTAATATTTTGACGCGTGAATTTTCGATTGAAAATTAGGGTGCTTTTTCGGTATTGAATAAAAATAAGGAGAAAAAATTAATTTTTCAAATCCAAAAAATTCTTGTGTGTTTGGTATATACAAATGTAAGTTCTCACCAAATTTCATGAAAAAAAAAATATTTTTGTAAAAGATAAAAATAAAAAACCAAAAACGCGGTTTTTTGAGTTATTCAAGTGAATTTTGAGGTTATGAGAAAGAAGTGTAAATGCAAAAGTTGTAGATCTTTTTATTACCTACAACTTTGCTATTTAACTTTTTTCCATAAGACTTATAGTTTTGCCGGAAATCGAGATAAACCGATTTTAACCCTTAAAAACCCACCCTCTCCCACTTCCCGACCTCGAATCGACCCTAATTTATTTTTCCTTTAATTTTTGTAATATTCTCAACATTTTCCAATAGGTTTCATTCTACTACGATTTTTTTATACTTTTTACCTTTTTTGAAGGCTTCGACACTGGTTTATATGGGGTGTTCTGACTCTGAAGTCTTGAAATCTATGGAAAAGAACAAAATTAACACATCTGTCATGGGGTGCTTGGGCCAAAGGCTTTGAATCTATTCTAAAGTACGCTGCGTTAAAATCTCAGTTCTAAATGATGACGGGGCTGAATTGTCATTATTAAAAGTAATGTTGAGAAATTATATATACTTATTATATATATATATATATATATATACATACATTATACTTATTTTGTTTTAGGTATGAAATACCTAAAAACCTATGTTTTTAGGTATTTCATACCTGAATTGTTATCTACGGTATCAAATACAAATTTCTATTGCTTAAATAATATCTTGATTGTTCATTTTTACCAATATGGAAATCATATCTCTCTTCTTCTTTTTTACAAGGCGTCTTTACTACTCGCTCCTTCTAGTATCTCCTATCAGATGCGACTCATTTCAAATTACTTACTGGTCCTCCAGGTTATGGATTGGGCTCGGAGCTAACGACCCCACCTCGGAAAAAAGAACTCTATTCAGAAACCTCACATTTCTGTACCATGCATATATGAAGAAGGTTGAGAAGTGTCAATAAATTTTTGCGGGTAATTTTTTTTTATAATTGTTTATCTTACTGACATATTATTTGGTCACTATTTATCGCCGAGAAGTAACTAAAAGAATAACATGTGAATATAGAGGAACTTTAATGGTTTAGTGTTTTATCTTGAACAGAAGTCATTATTTTTACTGTTGCCTATTATAGTCACAATACTTAATGACATCGTTAATCAATATTCAAAGGATTCATATAAATTAGTGTATCTATTTAAAAGTTAGACGTAAACAAATTTAAACAAATTCAACGTATATCGAATTGAAGGTCACCTTTCTGAAGTGTATTCTTTTAGATTTTAACTTTTATGTGATGTAGGTGTCATGAAATTTTTGCCTCCTTGATGAAGGCAATTGAGTTCTATACGTGATGTCAGAAAAATGATGATCTTAATGTTTCGTTAAAGAAGTCGGTTACTAGCAGGATAAAGACGATAAATATTGCATGAAATATGATCGCCTTTTCGAATTGAGTTTTGAGCTTAAGTAATTGACGTCAGTTTCAAATAGATTTCGTCGTTATATAAACGTAATTTAGCGTTTTTGACGTGGTTTTTGGTAAACATATTGTTTCACACCTTTCCAAATGGCAGAAAGTTTGCAATGGTTTAGTAGATGATTCAAGTTTAGTAAAAATTACTCAGTTTTAATGGTACATTTTAATTGTAGAAAAAAATTTAAACAGAATATATAGTCATAATGACAATTCCTTAAACGATATTTCTAGATATTATTTAATTTTCTAAAGATAAGTTTACTTTTATTAATGATAATTCATCCCCGCCATCCCTATATTAGTTTACAAAATCATTTGAATATGTCTGATTATTTAATTGTTGAACAAACATGATTGATGGGATATTTCATGTGTTAGGAGAGTAGCTGACTGCAATCAAATTCAAAACGCAAGGATAAGTTACCAGGACAGCTATACATATTTATTTCTGAAAAATTTCCTGAAAACGTTTTCTGAATTGTATACATTTCGGGACACACATCTTGTACATGATTGAGTTACGAGGATCACGTTATTTTTGTGTACATTGTGTTCTTTTTGGATAAGTTGCGAGCTAAAGCTGATAACATTAGAAAAACATCAATACACACAATTTAAATGAAATCAGTTTTAAAACGATTTAGTTGAGTTTTTTGATTAGAAAAATCTTGACAAGTCTAAGAAGTGCAAATTATTTTCAAATTTTTGTACGTAGTCAATAAATTCAATCCGCAATTATATAATCACCGAATGTATTTAATATTTTTGCCAAGGTGTAGGTAGAGCTAAAGTTCAGTCGTCGTAGAAATATTCGGGGTTTTGAGTAAAAAACGGGTGAATTTTGATTTTGGTATGATTTTCGTTTTTATATTTTCTATCACGTAAATTATTAGGCAGAGAGCGAAACAGATGGTAATTAAATGACAAAATATCTGAAGAATACAGTGGGTGAAGTAGCATATTCGTAGTTTTTCACGTATTACTTTTGTTGCATGTCGAGCATTGTCATGTAAAAAATAAACTTTGTTTTGATTTGAATGAAGTTTAGCGGTGACTTTCTCAACTCTTCACGATAAATATTACCTGTAATTGTACTGCTAGCTTGAAAGAGTTTCCAATGAATAACTTCATTTATACCCCAACACGCACTTAAAAGTATCCTTTGTCCGATATTATATTTTGGTCTAGGTGTACCTTTTCCTCCAGCTTTTAGCCACTGGCGTTTATGCTCAAAATTAACAGAAGCCATCCACTTTTATCTCCTGTAACCAGATATTTTAACCCCTTGTTGGTACGATGGGAACTTAATAGCTTCAAGCATCTATTAGCTCTCCTCTGAATTAAAATAATGTTAGCTCCTGTGGTAGCTAAACGGAATATTTCCACTTCTTTTTCATAGCATGAAGTTTTTTGTCCATTGCAGCATGAATGTAAGAAAAGCAAGAGCTTGAATGTAGAAAGTAAAAATCAAGGTTGCTTTGGGTAAGGTTTTTCGGACAGGCCAACATTTCCTTCTTTGAATTTTTGGAGCCAATGCTTGGCGGTTTCGTAAGAGGGCATAATTTACCCGTCATAAAACTTTGCTGGTTTTTCGCCCAAAACAATATTCATGAAAAAGACTCCTTTAAGTTCCCTTCGAAATACTTCCATTTTTAATTTAATTTTTACTACTCAATTGCAAACTGAACAGAAGTTCGAATGCCGCCCTCTTTTAATTCCCTGCAAGAAATAATTTGGAAACTTCCATAATATTTCAGAAATCGGTCGTAAAAAATCGCAGGTTTATAAGTTGCCAACCTAATAGAAACCGCGAGTTATTTATTTATCGTTTCTTATACTTGATTGAATTTACTTAAATATATTTATTAGAGTTTGGAAAAACAATTTCTTTTTAAATTTTCATGTAATTTCGACGTCATTTTTTATATAATTTTAAATTTAAGATAGTTAACATGGTAATGAAATATATATTGCTTTTGATTTTCTCATTAAATTTATTTTTGCTAAATCTTACGGACTATATCAATTTTCACGATTTTCACGACCATTTTCATTCAGTTCTCCATGAGCCAGAGCAACTTTATTTAAAGGACACACGCGCTGCTTAGACAGATGATCTTAAACGGAAAAAAGAAACAACCCTCCCGGAAAAACGCCGATGTCAAGTATTAACGTTTTTTCCCGTAAATCACTCTCACCTCATCGGCTCAGAGAACGCTGGAGACGAAAATGTTTTCGGCATTTCCGGACAGTTTATCGGAAGAAACAAGCGCTTTATAATCATTTTCAACTTTACCCACTTTAGAAAAGTACTAAGTCAAAAAAGTTTGCTTTTGTATGTGCATGAGTAGCAATATTTTATTTCAGGTTGCTTAGAAGGAGAACGAATTTTAGTAAGTGTTACATTTATCTACACTAACCTATGTGAATTTTTTTCTGTTTTCCTTTTTTCACACAAACCATGCTAATAAAAAGTTAATACATTTAAAAGATATGTGTGTGTAACGTTTTTAAATCCTGGTTTTGAAAAAAAATCATTATGAAAGTCTCGCAAAAGAGCACGTATTTGTTACCGGTAACCTAAAATATTTTCACTCAAATATTTTAAAATGAAGCTAAAACTTATTCTTGCTGATTTTTACTTCTATTTGATATTTTCATCAATAATGGAATTTATATATATTATCACGAATAATCACGAGACGCTTCTGTATGTTTTAGGTAATGTAATACTCATAGTGATATAACTACTCTTTATACGTGCACTGATAGTCCACTTGTCCGTAATTAAAAAGTAAATGATATTATAACATAAATACCTTAGATATTTTTGATTCAAACAACATAATGTACGTAATAAAGACAACAAATAATTAATAGTATGAGTATGTGAAATTCGTAAATTCTTGTTTTGTAAAAGACTTACTTTGGAAGCCTCGTTAATTAAGCATATATTTTTTACGGATAACTTAAAATATTTTTACTCAAATCTTACAAAATGAAGGCAAAACATATTGTTGTTAGCTTTTGCTACTATTTAATATTTTCAATAATATCAAATAATAGTAGTATTGACGACTAATTACAAGATGCTTCGGTTTTTTTAGGTAAACTGTTACATGATATATTGGATATTGAAATGTTATATTTCATATTTACAAAAACGCACTTATTTACAACCGACATCATTGACCGTATTTCATTCATCGTAAAATATTGCTGTATCGTAATATGATGAATGCTAGGAACTTCAAAAACATAGGTAAAACTCATACAAGTCATTTGCATGTCACATATTTTGCATGTCACGTATTTTTGTGGCGTAGTATACTATTTACTTTAAAGTAAAATTTATTAAATCGTATATTAAATACTTTGAAGTAAAATTTATTAATCGTACATTTTTTAAATAATAGCTCTATCTACTTGTTGTTTGTTGAATGTTGGAGGGACAGTTTAAAATTTATTTTGTCCATCGTATGACATCATTGGCTCTTAGAGCCAAATAAAAATTATCGTATCATTGCATATCACATAATAAAGTAAGCTTACAAGGTTTTAATACTAGGGATTGCATCCGCTTAAAAAGTAAAATTAAATCATCAGTAAGCTCGTATTTCATGCTCATGGAAAAATAAAAAAGGCAAAATAAAATGTCGCTCAATAAACTCAATCTTATTGTAACTATTAAAATGAGAAGATTTCTTAAAATTTCCATTCAGATCAACTTGATAAAAAATTTTGAATGATCTGTGAGAGTAAATTAAATTAATATCAGAAATTATCTGTTAATGACTCTGTTCAAAGTACGGATGAGCTAAAATAAAATTTTGCCGAATTTATGTCTAAACAGTTCTTTTTACTTATATAATTCTAAAGATTCAAGAATAGGTGTATTGTGAAAAAAAATATTTATTTTAAATATTTTACGTTAATTAACAAACAGAAAATCATTACCGACTACAATTTATGAATAAAAATATTCATGTTTTTAAAGACTAAACACGTGGGTTTAAATATTAGGTTCATTCCTCTATTTTAACTAACTAAAATTTTTATTCAATAATACTGACCCGATAGTATAACCATAAAGCTTTTTCGTAACAAGAGAAAAATTCCAATAGTAAAATAGCATGTAAATTTTTTAAATAATAGTTAAGCACGAAAAATGATCATTAAACTTACGAAAAAGGGTATACTAGCTGACGAAGTTTAGTTGAGGTTATATGTAATATCAAAGAAGTTTCTTCACCTTAACAAAAGATAACCAGTCATTATAGGAAGTTAAAAAGTAAATACAGAGTCCTAAAACTTAAATATATACTTCATAAAATTTTCAATCTAAAATTTTAATATTAAATAATTAAGCTCTTCGACTATTAATTTACATTTTCCATATTAACTTTGTTTTTAAATTTTCAAGTAGAATAAATTGCGTATTTGAAACTAGACGCCATTTACCAGTGAAATAATAAATTATATGGTTATGCTTTCCAAATTCAGTTTGAGGTATGTAATTTTTGATGTTTCTAGGATTTGGCTAAAATAAACTTGAACTTCTATAATTAAAATACCTATAATATGTAATTAAGTTACACAAAACGTTTATATATTGTAAAATGTTGGTCGCTGTAATTAAAAGATATATAAAATAAGATGATCTGAGAAAATATTTAATACACATAAAATAAATGTGTACTTTTTGTGTACACACAATCATTCATCATCAAATTTAATGAACGTTTATATAATATTGGTACGTCTAAAACCAATTCGTAGTAGAAATAACAGGTTAAAAGTAAGAAAAATGTAGTCAATTAGCGAGTGAATCGGCTAGCCTCGAAGTAAGATAATGTGAAAGGGCAGCCAGTTAGAGGTTAACGCCCTTACTGACAATGGTGCTAATATATTCATGCTCTTCATATTATAAAGCAGAAATCTTTAAATAAAAAATATACTTAATATTCAGAAGAAAAAAATATAGAACATAAAGAGATTGTCGCTATCCAGAGATAAATAAACTAAAACAACATGGAAACCAGAATAAAATTGAACACAAAAGCAACTAAATGTAAACTTAGCTAGGATCGATTGGTGAATCAACTGATAATGAAGTAGAAAGAGTAAATATAGAAAGGGCAATAAGAGGCTGGGCGCCACCTGTTCATTGAATTGTTGGATGTCCGGTTTCCAGGGAAAAGTCGTGGGACTTTTAGGTATTGATTTACATTTGAGGAAATTCCGTACGAAAACTTTAGTCCTTTACTTTTTGTGTGGCTATTTCTCTTTTTTATATGTACTTTAATATTATTAATACGAAAGTGAGTTTATGTGTCCATGCACTTTTTTATATCTTTATCGCTAAACTAGTAAACTGACTGTAATTAAATGTGACGGAGACATAAATTAATATCCGAAGAAGAAAATCAAGTGGATGACACCAACATTAATTTAATATAGCAAATTCTATATAAACTTAGAAAATTTATTATATGATTTAATGTCATCGTATTATTTATTTGAGGCAATGAAGCGGTCATCGTCTAACATTTGTTTATCTATTGAAAAATTGTAGGGTTCAGTAATTAATTTATTTCACAAAAATTTTCCAAAAATACTTCAATGAATATTGGTACAAAAAACCGAAATTACGAAAAATTTAAATGAAGGAATTTTCGAAAATAAACATAGAAAACAACCTTATGATCTTTTAATTTCCGGTAAAGCCTTTTGAAAATCGTTTGTAATAAAAAAATACTTGATTCCTAAAACGTACTTCTGTATCGTAAACCATACATTCAAATGACACCTCGTTATTTAATATTGTTTATTTCTACAACTATTACAAACGATTTACTGAATTTGTAGAATTGGTATCTTTATTCTCCTCCGTGTTGTTATTCCTAAAAAAATCGCTACTATAGAATTGAAAAAGAGCATTACCTGAGCATATTATGAAACTTTATGGTAAATATGAACCAAAATAATAATGAAATAACGAGAAAAATAAGTTAGATTAAATTACTTTTTATACACATTGTTTATATCTAATATCATAGACATATACAAAATACACACATAGGCTTGCATTAAAAATCAAATTTGTCAAAATGACAAGTTTTATAAAGTGAAACGACAAAATATAGAACAAAATTGAGCACTGGAGAAATAGAATACATCGTTAAAAATACAAAACCAAACAATTAAGCCATTACAAAAGCACAAAAATTAAATGTAATTTGTAATCGTAATTTGAAACCAAAAGTAGCTATTTTATATTTTCAACATGTCAGTAATTGTTAATATAAATTAGAATAAACATTTAATAGAATTCAGAATAACTTTCTAGAAAAAATTACAGAAAAGTTTTAAAATATTACATTAATATACATTAATATACGCATTAAAACTGATTTAGTTTTAATGCGTGACCATAGAGACATTAAAAATGAACTGTCAAGTTGACATTCGTTGTACTTTTGTCAAAACGAATGCTAATTAAGAACGAAACGAAACGAACAGTGAACGAAAAATATTTAAGAGATACAAGTCGCTGAATTATAGGCAAATAAATAAAAATTAAAGTTATCTTTTCATTTTAATTTTCATAAAAAATCATGCCATAATAATTATCATGCAATATTTTATAATTTCAGGGTTTTTAAACCGAACATTTTTGATTACATATGTTAGAAATGTAAAACTTGCTATTAAGCATATGTGATAAATGCTTTAGCTGACATTGTTTCTAATTCCTTACACAAAAACTCTGTCATAAAAACGAAAATTAATACTAAATGTAGAACAAACTATTTCTTTTACATACTTTTCACTTACTTTTACAGAGTTTAATAATCAGAAAAAAGTGGACCGCTTTCTACGTAATTAAAATTGAATGGCAAAGGGCAACACTCTGTGTATTTTGTTATTATGTTAGCATTAAAATCTTGAAATATCAAATTTCTATAAAAATAGGACAATGGAAATCTTGTCTTATCCTCAACGACAACAAAATTGATACTCAAATGGACTTGAAGAATGAAATTTTTGTAATAAAATATGAATAAAACCGACATAAATTAAATTAAACTTTTCCAATATGCCAATTAAACGGTGGAAACATACAGCCATCTAACCGATGGAGTAGAGACTACAAATAAAATGGTAGCAATCAGGGACAAGGTTGCCGCCGATTACACGATTTATTGGATACTCATTTATAAGCCGTAAGCAGCCAGGGCGGAACCGTTCGTTTCTTTGGGGGTAAATTTACATTTCTGATGAAGCGTCCGCAAATAATGCCCTTGAGGGATTGTTTTGCCGTTTTATTCTTTATCTACTTGAGTTTAATTTTTTTATTGACATACTTAATCACAATTCGACATATAAATATATATATATATATATATATATATATATATATATATATATATATATATATATGTACATATATATATGTACATATATAATAAGTATATATATTAATTCAAGTACGGCTTTTAGGAGTAATTCTGAAATACGTATTTGTAAATACTTTATGGCGATTTTCTAACATGGTCAACATAAATAATATTTTGTCCATATTTACATATTTTTTGTTTTTTTAATATCAATTAAAGGCTCGGAGATTTTAAAAAAAATACAGAGAATATATTGTCACTTTTATATTCTTGACGCAAAATAGTACTAAAAATATAACTCATATAGATTTTAGTTTATTCAATTCCATTATTTAGCACTATTGATTATATGATTAATACAATATATGTAATGTCAAAATTTATGGGAAGATATTTACCTTGAAGGGACTCTTTTTTACATATAAAAATATCGTAATTACATCCTATAGAAATTAAAAAACTAACGTAATTTCAGGAATAAGTTTAGTTTTTTTGGCGCCTGTACGGTAACGGTGTGGATTATGTTACCGATGTGTTTTTCGTATGCGTTTTTATTTATTCAAATTGTTATTTTTTTAAAGGCTGTTCTTATTTAAACTAGAAGAAAATAAACGTAGTTAGTAATATATATAATATAGTAATATATCTGAAAAAAAAAAAATTTTATCATAAAACTGGAAGATATATTGCTCACGTCCTTTAGTCCTTCATTTACTTTAACGTTTGTGTTAAATAAAAAAGCTTGTTTGCGATTTTTTTCGTTATTTGTATTTCTTTCATCAACTTTTCAAGAGGAAGTTACAATAAAATCAACAAACAATGAAGAATGGATGAATACTTATTACTCGTCTGCGTAGTGTGCTGTACTGATCAGAAGCCATGCGACCTTTGACGGTGCGGTGCACAACGGGGATCTGAGTGGACAGCTGTTCTGGTCGGCTGAAAGAGATTGCTCTTGTGGTAGTAATTCCGCTATACGTTTGAAATGTTTACACTAAAGTAGAAAAATAAATAAATAAGTTAATAAATAAATAGAAAGGTAAATTAAATCAAAGTTGAATTGCCATAACAAGGGTGCAGTGACCTATTCGTGTTTTGAGTTTATCTGCTGACAAATCGCAAGCAATGACGCATTAATTTTTGTTAAGGTGCAGCGGATTCAATTAGATTTTTAAATTCGAAGACCTCGGAACTGAGAATCATATGTCAAATATTGATCACTCTTTTCATCGTATAATTGCAAGTTTGTGAAACTGAAATAAGTCAAGTTCATAAATATTTGGGATGATCACCAATGAGTTTCGTACATAGCAGGATGTTCCAGGTGCAATTCGAGGATTTGGTCAAATGAGGGGATGGCCAATCGGTTGAATTTCATAAAAAAATACCAACTTTTGTATGCGTGAAGTTGATTGAGCCAGTTCATAATTAAGAAAGATAAAAAGACCAAAAATGTCAATAAAAATATAGATTTATTGCAAATAGAAAAATTAATTAATAATTAAAAAAGACAAACAAAAAACCAATTTTGAAATAAGTAAAAATGTTTGATGTTTGATGAAATGTAAATCAGAGATAAGAAACGTAGATTTATTAATTTTTGAATATTAATACTTAGTAGTGAATTGTGGAATTTAAATAATTATTATTTTTCAATATTTATTTCTTAAATTTTATTCAATTTTTGTGATAAACTTTTAATGAAAAAAGTTAAAAGGCATTATGCACTGTGGAGTATAAAAATATATCAGTAAAATTTTTCAAGTAAATCCTCAAGTGCAAAAAATAATACAATTTTATTAAATTCACATTAATAAAAGTAATTTGACACATACGATTGACTTAATATTACGTTCAGATTATAAAGCAAGCTTATTTTGTTATGATTAATCATTTTGATATGAAATCATATTTCGTAACTCACGTTCATTAAAAAACCAATCTGTTTGTAACGAACACTCCAAATGGTGAGGTAGCGCGCGTGTTCATTAAGGCTAACCACTGAAACTCGCCTCTGTTCCGTAGTCAAATGAAACCAATTTGTAATTCAAATCCGCGAACGTGGGATAATGAAGCGGTGACGAGAAAAGGTTGTACATTTCAAGTGGGATTGTTCCTGTCGTAGCATTTCCATTATGATTGTTACTTCAGTATTTTACTGTTAGAAATATTTACACATATTTTATATTTCAATTTTCATATTTTTATCTAATATTTCATATATTCTTTTATTTAGGTGTAATAAAAAATATTTCTTTTCAATTATTACCATATATATATATATATATATAAATATATATATAAATATATATATATATATATATATATATATATATATTTCTAATAACATAACCTCCATCAATGCACATACTATAATGGTGGTGTGTGATGGTATGTGATATAAATAATCGTACTTGAAAAAAATATTTTCTTCCTAACCATGCTGAGTAAATTCATGTGAAGTAATATTAAAAAAATACAGTTTTTGATAGCACTTGTACTGAGATAGCAAACATATTTAAATTTTAGGGTTTCCTTCTTTAAAAGAAAAATGGAACCACCAAGTTTGTTATTAAATATTCGTATAACAATTAAAAAGGTAATAACTAAAATTTAAGAAAAATATTTTTCCTCATTTTGTATATCACGTGGAGTATCAGTTGGAATGCCTTGTTGTGAGAAAACAAACAATTTTGTCATTGCTTATTTAGTAAGACATTCTTAATTATATGAAAAAATGTATTATACTGCGCACTTATTTATGAAATTATTGAGCCAAAAATCTTGAAAAAATAGGTTTAGCGCCATCTACAAGATTACTGGGAAACCTGTAGCAATTAGGAACATGTTTTGAATTTTGAAATATGTATCTATTTTTAAACCTTATAGATACATTATATAACCTATAAGATACATTATATAATATAATAAGAACCTATAAGATACATTATATAATATATTTTAATTTTTTTATGGCTTTGGCGTTTATACTTAGAAAGAAGTAATAGTTTGCATTCATGAACAGACACTCATGTGCACGACTCGATCTTTGGAATCTCCCTCCCTAGAGGTAAGAACTGGGAGCTTCTTAACGTCCGTATTTCTCTCTCAACCTTAAGAATCAAAAATTTCTTAAAGAAGCTTTGCTTCCCTTTTATCACGCTCGGATTCACACTCGCGCGTTTTATTTTTCTTACTTAGCTTTCCATCCCAAACGTCCGTCAAGAAGACCAGAAAAAGAAGAGAAAATTTTTGTTGCTGTAATTACTAGAAGGGTTGTTATATTTCCCTGCATAGTTGTATAAAAATTGTTAGGACTCTTTCATTAAATGTATATTATACTTTTAAGAATCACAAATAACTCAAAGTTATGTATCTTAAATATTTAAAAGACGCTTGAAGGAATTTTTGATATTTATAAAATAATGAATATTGAACATATTTAGCGTTAATTTTGTAGAAATTCATTATTCACAATTAAATGAAACTACGTGATGTATTATTTCTACTTCCTTTATGTTCTTTACCACGACCTAGGTTTCGTTGTATAACAACATCTTCAGGTGGGCTATTAGCAAAGATCTTTGCAAATAGCCCACCCCAGTAATATAACGAAACCTAGTCCGTGGTAAAGAACTTAAAGAAAGTAGAAATAACACTGTCACCTAGTTTCATTTAATTGTGATTTATAAAATAAAGTGAAATTCTAAATGTAATAATTATTGTGTGTAAGGTTATAGAGCAACTTTTCAATGAAACCGTTTCATCTTATAAGTTATCATCAATATTAAATGAAATGTTAGACGTCGTATTTTACATTTCTCAGATGAAATTGGCTGCAGCCAGCTGTCAATAATGGAGGGATGCAATTGCAATCTGCACTGCAAATCGTTTACTCTATTGTTAGATATTGGAACAGGAAATAGCTGTTCCTGATATTGAACGCAATACAAGGAATCAAGTTTCCTTTTACTTATTGTTTTTCCTTCTGTATATTTAAAAAAAATATTTTACTAAATTGTCACTAAATGGCGTTTAAATGTGGGTATTACTTCAAAAAATAACATTGTTTGAGTTTGAAATGAAGTTTTTAGATGCTGAATTAGGGTTTCATGATGTTTTTGAAAAGTAAGATGGACGCATTTGTACTCGATATTGCAATTTTAGTTTTCCACAAAATTTTAGTTTCGAATTCGAATTTTATAATTTATTTAAATGAAAGATGGTGGCCTGTGTCACTTGCAATAAATATCCACTTCATTCGGAGCCGAATGATTTTAGAGTGCCAAATTCGAATTTTAAAATATATTTGAGAATAAAAATCGGTCGGTCGGTCTTCAAAAGATCTTAAAAAGATCTTCAAAGATCTTAAAGAAAGAAAGAGAAAGAAGATATCTTTTCTTATATCCCACCTGAAGATGTTGTAATACAACGAAACCTAGGTCGTGGTAAAGAAATTAAAGATAGTAGAAATAATACTACATCACGTAGTTTCATTTAATTGTGAATATAATTTTCCCAAATGAATTGGTAAAATTCTTCAATAAAATTAAAACATATATGAACCCTTCCATCCACATGAAAAGAGGCTCATAGTCAGTATGGAATCCAAGATACTAGGTTTCGCCTGGCATTTTAGATATGAAACTATATTTTGAACTGCTCTATGCATTACATTTGACAGAAGCTCATATTGTATAAAGAAGGACATATTGGAATGATAAATAGATAAGCTTATATGAAAAGTTGCTTTTTGTGCAAAGCAATTTTACTTTAATGTGATATTTATGCTAGCTAGTATTTAATTGACTCCTTGTTTTGTTTCTATTTTAAATTTAATTAACTTAGTATATATAATATAAATTTTTGAGAGTTAATTTATGTTCAAATTTATATTTCTAACTGACTCTGAGAAAAACGGCCGTGATAGAAGGACAGATGAAGGCAAAATAAGTGATCTTGCAAGGGTTTTTAAGGCAAGAAATACTAAAAAACGCGTCGGTATAAATGATAATTAATAAGCTTCAAAAGTCTCGAATTATATTGTTAAGACCATTATTTAAGAGTCGTCATTTTTCTCACACATTTTCTCAAACTTAAATAAATTATAAGCTAAATTGTACTCGGTTTACTTATCAATTGCTATCCGAAATGAAAGAAAACAATAACTTTACAGCGTCTATGTATTCACAAAATATAACTTATCCCAGTAATTTGATCCAGAGCGTCTCATAATTGGTAATCAACTCAATCAATCAATTTCCGTCTAGCATTTACAAGGTCGTAGGTTTATATTTAATTTAACTTTAAATTTAGAATATATTTCATGGCAGATCGTGGTTTACATGTGTATTTTAAACTATCTGCAAAATTTCAATAATTTTTAAAGAGATATACGATTTGTTTGGATTTACTGATGTATTTTTTTTACTTTTCATCAAATTAACTATTTAGTTTTTTTTCCCCTTTTATCATATTTACATAGATTTATATTTTATGTCAATAAATATCGACCGTCCTGCATCTTTTTAAATAATTTTACACATACATACATACCAGGGGCATATGATTAAGTCATTTACTGGGGAATATAAATAAAGCCCCATAAATAATATATTCCCAAATTAGTATTTAGAAATCGAAAAAAGACATTCAAGGTATTCAGATTACTACTATACGGAGGACAAGGAAAATGGTATATCTAGTTCTATCTGGCTTAAGAAACTTAATAAAACTGTTTTTGATGGTTAAATACGCAACTATTTGTGGTGTACATTACAAATAATAGATATCTTCCGTAACGTAGAGTCTCGTAAATAATATAATATTAAGAAAAATGCATCCAAAATATGTATGTTAAAATTAACATATACTATTTTATTCTTTCAACATTTACTGTGTAAAAAATATTAAGAATAAGAAAAGTAATTCAAAATGATTATGCATTTACTTCACGAACATTGAAGAAGGAAAAATTAAGTGAAAAAGTTTATTACTAAGCCATTCCCGTTCTCTAATTTCAGCAGTATGTTATGGATATTACAAGTACAAATGCAACTCTTTGGGTTCAATATTTAATGTTAAAAAGGTGAAAATTACTCTAAAATCGAAATACATTAATTTCTTAAAAAGTTTTAAAGCAGAGAACTATGTTTCTTTTTCCTAATTATAACTAATATCTGAATATATACTAAAATACTTATGATTTAATTTTGATTTAAAATAAAATTAATTTCCAGTTTCGAATTCAGTAGTTCAGACCAGGATCCTATCTTACCTGCGTTAATGGCTCATTTAGGGTGGCGACAAATTAAAGACACACTTGCTATTAATCTTTTAACTATTCGAATTTGTTTATCAATTAGGTGAAAAACTCATTACGCCCGTAAACATTTTTTGGGTATTTAAAATGCATTTATTATCCATATGCCAAGTATTAATTTCTCAGCGAAACTAAAAGTGCGCATATATCCATAAAAAACCGCCTCATAATTGCTTCACATGTCAAGGAATTTTTGTTTAAAAAATTAAAAGTAGCAAGATTTGAAATTACTTTTTAACTAATAAACAAATGCGATTGATCAAAAATGCATGACCTACTGCCAAAACAACTAATATTTATAATAATTGGTTTGTCGGTTAGATAAATTATTGAAATGCGCATAGTTCTGTTTTTACGAAATGTTCCATCCATAAGTAAGTTCTATGTATCAGTGAACCGATATATGCATTTAGTACTTATTTTAATATTATTACTATTTTTTCTTTATAAAGGAACAATACATATATACTCGAAATCTTTTTACAACGATAATTTTTTTGTGGAATTGATGGTAAATTTACTTGCATAATATACAAAAAAAAAAGTGATTTTTATTTTAACATAACTATAAAATCAAGAATTTATATGTTAGGTACACAGAAATAACATTAGAAAATTCAAATTCCATTCTAACTATTTGCTATTTAATACATGAGATAAATAATAAAGCACAAATATTTTACAGTAAAAAAATAGGTAATGTTTATGACAGAATAAATATTTGTCGTCCAAAATAGTTCCCATTTAAAAAAAAAATTTTAATCTGTCATGGAAACATAATAACTGAGACATAGTAAACTTAAAATTATTTTTTTTCACGATATAAAGTCCTCCTGCAGAATATTTTACTGCCAAGGCTTTCTCCAGCGTTCTTTATACACTGCTGCCTTTCTCCATCCTTCATTCTTAAGGTTATCAAATTCTTTTCAGATCATCATCCAACCATCGAGTTGGCGGTTTACTCCGGATCCGAGTGCTTTTTTATTTTTTGAGACTTAGGGTTTTGACTGGGTAGTTATTCGAATGTAGTTATTCTAAACCGTAGGTCAGCCAACTAACTGACTCAGTTACTTGGCACTATTTAAATGTTGCTAGAGCTACGTATATACAACAAAATAAAAAATTGTGCTCTCCGTTACCCCACACTAATCCAAAATTTGCTATTAGGATTTTCCTTTCAAATGTTTCTGGTAATATTGGATATTTTTAAGGTTCATGTTAAGGTACCTTATAATAGAATTGGCTGTACCGGGATTTATATATCCTAAATTTTGTTTCGTGGGTAATGAGATATTTCCTTAATTTTTCATATATATTTCCTCAATATTTCCTTAGCCCATAAGAAATTTCCTTGCCATTTAAATTTGGCTATCACTTGCAGCAATCGACATGGAATTCAGTTTATTTCTAATATTTCACAACCTATGTCTATCTCGTTTATTTAATTTGTTTTATTAGATTAGTTATTTCAATAAGGTCTTATTTTGAATAAAAACATAATTTTAGGAAAGATCAGAAATTTATTAAGGTTTCTTGAGTTATATTTTGCTATTTAAATTAGTATTTTAGGGATATTAACATGGATCCATAACCTAATCACACTATATTTATTTTATTCTCCTTATATAGACATCCTTTGGCAATGGCTCTTTATTCTATTAAAATTATTCATGAAAAATCCTGAAACGAAATGTAAATCTTGAAATAATAAATGCCAGAGAAAAATCAAATTACTTCATTCAAAGTTAATTCTGATTTGAGTTCGGTTGAAGGTTTTATTTTTAAGTTTATTAGAGTGTTAAATATTATGCAACCTATTTTAGGGTATTTATTATAATTTAATATTTCATAGGCCTAGTTAATAAATCCTATGGATTATTGTCGGCTAATTAACATTCTTTTGCAATAAAATATATTACGACTCTCACAATTTGAAAATATGAGGCTTACTTTGGCGATATGTCCCCAGCTTAAATAAAAATGTTTTGATATCCTGAAATTTTAAAATAAGTTGAAGATATCAGACTGTATTGTGTGAGGTCATATCCGTGTACTCCTAAGTATTTTCTTTTTAAAATGTTATACATTTATTTCCATCTTTTTAAATTACAATTTTTTTAATACAAAAGAAAATGGCTAGGTTATTGAACCCACGTCGTCGAGTAGAGGAGCATATTTTTATTTTAAAAAGGCATTTGATCCAGTTAAAAATGATAAGTACAAGTGAAATTTTGGAGGAATGCCTTAAGTTCTAGTAAAATTCTTCGCCAATTACTTTCGGGCTCGTAAACAATACAAATACTTTGGAAATTTTAAATTTCGGCCTTACATTACTCAATCTAGTCAGTCAAGGAAGTAACTTAGATTCACTTCTATTTCTCTTAATTATGATTGACTCACTCTTAATGTGAAAGCTACTTATTGCCTTCCATTTGCTTATGATTTAAAACTCTTTTTAGACGTCAATATTCAATTTAATAAGAAGCTGTTCCAATGTGATGTCAACTGAGTATTCTAATGAAATCTGAGCAAAAAGCTCCATTTAATTATGACCAATATGCCATAATGACACACTCCCGCTTACTTTTTACTTATTGTGCCTAGTTATGAGCTGAATGGATCTCAAAAGAATTTCATATGCACGGGATCGGGGTGTAATTATAAATAATCAACTCACACTTTATAGTCATGTCGTCGAAAATTATTCGAAAGCCTAAAAGGTCCTATGATTTACCATAGGGCATTCCTATCATTTTTATGATATTGCATATATTGTCACTTTATTTAATTCTTTATTCATGATCACGTTGGTGAAAATATTTTGAAAAACTTAATAGGTATAAAATATAAATATAAAATATGTTTGAATATTATCCTTATTTACGACGGGCATGTCAAAATATAGTCGATATAGCTTCAAGTCCGACGGGAATTGCTTTTGGTTAAACATTTTTTTAAATTATTAATTATTACGTTGATAACTTGGTGATAACTTGGGATTAATTGGTAGTAGACAATTAATGGCTAAATGATATTTATGACAATTTCTGTATATTACAATCTTATCTCTTATTCTTACCAGTTTTCTGCCCTATTATTGTTTTGTAAGCATTTGCTCTAATGTTTTTTTCTGTGAGCAAACGTATAAGTTTTTCATGGGGTTTTCAAGAAATAAGTAAATAAATACGAGCGTAACAAAATTCGATTATAAACAAAATTAAACACAAAGTTTATCTTTTTTCCACTTTATGGGATTAATTCTGATTAAATGTTCCCCGGAAATTCGTTAAGTCAGGAAAATCTAGAAACTGCATTGGGAAATCAATACACATAAATATAATTTAAAGGCCCTTCTGAGGTTTCTGAATTTTTAGCTCTTTCCCTTTTGCATATTCAGTTACTAAAACTAACCTAATGTTAACGCCGTTAATAGATATACTTTTATCTATTAACGGCGTTAACGGCTAAAATTTAAAAAGCACTAGAGCTGTTATATCAATATTATATTACTATGTTATATAATGTAGATTAAAGAAAGCAACTCCAAGACTAACTTAATTTTAATTTAGAAATGTTTCAAAAATTTTTAAAATTATCATGATGTTAGTTCTAAACTCCTTGAAATCTGACTTTTACTTTGTAATTTCTGAGGCACATTTTTAATTTCTGAAGCTGTGGCACTAGGGCATATTACGTAGGCGATACTTCGTACTTAAAGCAAAGGAAATACCCATTTAGATACAGAGTGTCTTTTTAACGGCAAAATATATATATCCAAAAAAAACTGCCAAAGATAATAAATAAAATATAAAGATAATAAATAAACTATGCAAGAGAAATAAACCTTATGAATTTTAGATCTACGCATTTACGACGATGTCTCAAGAGAATTATACCTTATGAATTAATGGACTAGTACCATAGTGGAGACCGATACTATGGTAAGTGCTCACATTAATCAAATAAAAATGAAATAAAAGATCGTAGTTGGTCTACATTTCGTTGGTCATAATTTAGTAGATGTTTTTAGAAGGTAAAAATCCCACTTAACACTTTGACTCAGTTGTCTTTTGAAGATTATTTTACTTCACATTAAAAACTTTGTGCACAAAGTAAAATCTAGAAATCTGCCTTCATAAAACCAAAACCATTTCTTTAATCTCTGATTAGTATCTAACACATATTTTGTAGACATCGATACTTTCAATTATATTTCACACGACGACGATATCTACATTTCGCAGACGATATTTACATTTTTGGTTATATTTCACAAGACTTTGATTAAAAAAATTTCTTCTGCTCCCATCCATGGTGCAGTGGCAGTTGGTTAATTATATTTGTTCAAGTTTGGCACAGCTAATTTGGAACTCAGTAATTTTGAAGTAAATATTTGATTACATATTATATATATATATATATATATATATATATATATATATATTATATATATATATTTATATATATATATATATATATATATATATATATATATATATATATATATATATATATATATATATATCTGATGAAACAGTAAAAATAGAAAAGTTTACATATCAACATTTTTTTAAAGAGAATGTGTTAAGAAGTTATAAACGATTTACTTTTGGGTACACCACTCTTATTTTTGGGTATTGTTTCACCATCTGTTCATTGTCGCCTCTCTTAGAGCCTAAGATAAAGTATGAGCATTCTTCGAATCTTCATCGCACATTTATTTGTCGGTTTATTTTATTTCTTTGCATACGTGTCGCTTGGAAATTATTTTACTTTTACTGGTTTCTGCTCAAAACGTCGTCGAGAAGGAATTCTACCTGATTAAAATTATGTGAAAGTAGTGATCATCACAAATTATTTTTGTCATCCTTCAAGAACTCCTTCAGATTTGGGGATAATAAGTAGTATATAAATTAATTAAATCTATAATCTATTCGTATGCCGTCATTGTAATTTTGTGTATTCGCTGAGAAATTTCGGAGTTATAGGTTATATTCTTCAACATTTAAAATACAGGCACCGAGATTGAGTCTTATGATTTTGGTCTAATAACAATCTAATAAGACACCATTAGGGGCTACATAAATTTGCCACTTCGCAAAATCTGCGTGCAAAAATGAAACCGGAAAGTGCTGACAGGAATTCTTTAGTGATGAGGAGTGAACTCATCTAGTTTGGATTCGTTTGACTCGTCTTGACTTAGCAAGAAAGTAAGAGGGTAAAAAGTACATTAATATTAACACTGCGGAAGTACTGTTCATCTCAGCTGTGAGTCTTGAAAATATCCTGTCTTTTATATGGTGTTGTGAGTCTCAAGCAGACTTTTCCAGTTATATCCGAATTTTATCTCCTCAGTCCTGATTTTGCAGGAGTACTATCTACTTAAAGTGTGAGATTTGAGGATTTGATGTTTCAATATTAGTATTTTGAATCTTAAGCAAAGACTCTCCCACTAAACTTTGGATTCGAATTCCATAGTCTTGGCGCTGGGAAAGGGGGGGGGGGTACTGCCTGCTTTATACGTGAGACTTAAAAATCTGCTTTTTTAAATTCTTTTTTTGGGTCTTAAACAGAGACACTGTTTTTGAATTTCGGATTGAAACTTCTCAGTTTTGTTTCGTCAGGGGTACTGCCTAATTCAACCGTGAAATTTTAGAATTTGCTATTTTTAAATTAGTATTTTGGTACTCCAAGTTCTAATTACTCAATATTGGTGATGTAAAAGTAGTGCCTGTATAAATCGTGAGATTTGAGGTTCAGCGATTTTAGATTGGTATTGCAGATCACAAGCACAGACTCTCATATTGAACTTTGGGTTGCAATTTCTAAATCCTGCTGCTTTAGGTGCACTACCTGTATAAATCGTGAGACTTTCATTCTGCTCTGTTGTTTTCAATTGGTATTTTGAGTCTTAACAAAGACTTGGCCAATGAACTCCGTATTCCAACTTCTCAGTCTTGAGGGTGTGGGGGTATTGCTTGCTTAAATCATGAGATTTGGGAATAAGTTGCTTTAAATTATTATATTCAGTCTCAAGCAGAAACTCTGTTATTGAACTCCTAGTTGCAACTCTTCAGCCTTGATTCTGTAAGAGTACTACTTGGCTAAACCATGAGACTTGAGGATCCGCTGTTTTTGAATCAGAATGATGGGTCTCAAGCAGAGATTGTACCATTAAACTCCAGGTTCCTATTCTTCAGTCCCTGCGTTGCAGTGGTACTGCCTGCTTAAACCATGACACTTTAGAACCCGCTCTTTATAGGTCTTTTAGGGTTTTAAGCAGAGACTCCACCAATGAAATACGAATTAAAATTTTTCAGCCTGATGCTGGCTTGTACAGCCTGTTTTGTACACGTTAGCTCGCATCTCAGACATGAATTAATCAATTTGAATGATATTTTTTTGTTTAAATGTGTAAAAATCTTGAACAAGGTACAGAACAAGTAGTATGGTCAAGTATGGATGATATGTATTTAACGATTATCTATTGAGAAAGTTTCTAAAGTTTTGACGTAATTAAGAGCAGCATGAGTGAGTCGGTGAAAATAAATTCAATGTAAAATTATGGTGACCGGAACTTCTTAATGATAAGGAGTAAACTCATCGAATATGAGCTCGCTATACTTTTTTGTAATTCCAAAATCTCCTCTGATTCTTATTTACCCTACTTAAATAAACATCTCTGGTGGGGTAAATAGAGCGAAGCGTTTAGTATTATGTTCATTTAGAACTAAATATATACTCATTTAGAATTTATATATATATATATATATATATATATATATATATATATATATATATCTCCGTCAGATATCTTAAGTTGTACTCTTCTATGAATGTGATGGCCAAAGATCGGTTTTGAAGATTTCAAAAAGGAAATTTTGACTTATCAACTAATTCTCATCCAGGATGCCTTCCTACATTACATTAAGGAAGATTAAAAAGCCTTACTAGTAGATATCTCAGTTTAAAATCACGTTGTGTCACTGAGCTACCCTATACTGTAATATAAAAACTTCAAGCTTAAGAGAAGTGGAAAATTTTTGATTGAGTTAATTTTGATAAACTGAAGTGGAGCACTCATTAGTAACCGATCTGATAAAAATATTTTAAAATTTTAATGCTTTATATTTGTAATTGTAACAAAAATATAGATATAAGTACATAAATGAAGAAGTGTTTTAAAATTTTTCAGAAATTATTTAGGTAATGACTTTTTTATAATTATTTACCAAAAATTGAGCAGTGCTGAAATAACATTGTCATATTTTGCTAAATATAAAATAACAAAACATACCATTAACTGTCTTTAACACTTTTGCACAGTCTAACGTAAAACTAAAAATACATTTTTTACAGCTATTGACCCTGACTTTCCTTAGAAGTTGGTAAATTGATTTTGTTCCGAAACAACATCAAGACCATTAGAACCGATCGAGGGATATAAGTTCAATTATATTACACTTGCTGCTGATGCCCGAACTAATCGAATCGATATCTTGGAGCGGCTTAATTGGATGCCGTATCATGTTAATTTTGCAATTGTAACGACTGAAAGGGTTTAAGATATCAACTTACCGCATATTGCTCTTAGCTAATTTAGAGTTTCTCCTTCTCAATAGTTCCTGCAATACGATTTGATGCTAGTTTTAAATTACCCTCGGTAATGAAATAGGTCTTTGATTTAATTATTTTCCCAAAGAAAAATTATCCTTCGCCGGGTCATAATAAATCGATGTATTTACATGTAACAAAATGTATCACAGCCCTCAACACCAAAATAAGTAATAGCAAAATGCGAACTGTAATAAATATTTAATAACAGTAACTTATGCGTGGGGTCAAAAAATGTTGGGTTATAATTTTTTCTAACAAAAGACCAGAAAGTTGAAAGAAATTTTCAATAAATCAATTCAATATCCACATAAAAATAGACATAACCGGTGAGCTCGAAAAATAAAATTATTTTTTTTAATTTTGCCGCAGTCAAACATATATTTATATTTAATATATCGCCATATTCACAGGGTTGTGCCACTAAATGGAAAAAAGTCTTTTCATTATTATATCAAATAATTATAGTCCTTTTAGTGTAAGACCGATTGTAATGAAATTATACTTAAATTACCGGCGCATACAGAAATAAAGAAAAATAGATTAAAGCAAATACCTATACATTGAACTTAAGAATAAACAAATTGTTTCTCACAATGCCAAGTCAGTGTTGTGTTTTTAAAGCCATTTTTTTATATGTAATACAAAACGTGTAGTGATATGATCTTTCGTTGGACAGGAGTAAATATTTTCCTAAATATTTTCAAGTTCCTCCCTTCGACCGTTAAATTTTCTAAACCCTTTATCTAAAAGCTTTGAAATAGCATTGTCAATTTAGTAAAATAAACCTATGTTGTTTATAACCAAATTTTTGTTCAATAAAAGGTATTTTAGGAAATAAATTTATAAATTTAAAAACAATGTTAATACTTGTGAACTATTAATTAATAGATGGTTCTGAATATTCATACTTTTATGTTGGATCCAACGTGCTTGGACTCTCCGTAGTTCGAGTTCTATAAGTAATTTATTGGACTATTTTAAGGAAAATGTACAATTCATAGATTCAATAGATTAAAAGAGACTTAATGAAAAAAAACAAGAATCAAGCATGTTTTCTCTGTTAATGCCTTACATACTTAATGATTCCGTAATTTTTTGTAGCTAAATACATCCAGGTTCGGTGGTGCTTCTGTTATAATTAATAAATATTTCATGGTAGAATAAACAAGTAATCAAATTTTTTAGTTTATGTCGGCCAAGTGGAAAAAAACAACGGTAAAACGAGAATGAAGCGTTCATTAAAATGTGCCACAATCATATTTTAATACTAAGTAAAAAACATCTTGCTTCGTCATTAACAAAGTTTGCAACAAGTATAGTACACTTATATGAAATATAACAGAAAAAAAATCTTCTAGAACTTAGTTGTCTTAGTTGTTCATTTTTTGCATTTTTTTGGGTATTCATTTGAAATTTCAGTTTATAATTTAATTTGAATTTAAAATGTTAAATTTACCAGGAAATTTACATACTTTTATTATTTTTTTTTGTTCAGTAATATGGAAAAAAAATAACATTTTCTTTAAAATGGCCTACTTTCTTATTTCTATTGGAGATGTGAATACCCCCACGTAAATGCTGATGATTCGAATTTTTTGAGAAAAGTATAAAATCTTGTAACGAATAAGAGCATATATATATTTTATAAATTAATATTTAAATGTTTTTATCTAAATCACACTTAAGAGCTAAGCAATTTTTTACGATAATCGGTATAGCTCATGATCCAAATTAATATATCGGCTACATTCATTATTGTAGCATAAAACTCGTTTTTTATCCAACAACATTTTTGTATTATAATATGTCAATAGATGACGCAACGTATCAAATTTATAGCCCAAAATATTGCTATTACGTATCTCATATTCACGTATCTCTACAGAAAGTGGTAAAATATTTAATATCATTATATGTAGAAAGGAATATGATGTTTCCAGTACAGGGACACCTCCAGGCCTAAACAAATGCGGGTGAATCTGGAGTCTAAAACCATAATGCAATAAATTTTAAATATTAATAAAAAAGTGTATATAATACAAATATGTAGTCCTGTGTGTATATATTCTCTAATATCCAAAGGAACTGGTGTTATATTTCCAAAAAAAAAATACAATTGGGAACATAAAAGTATTTTGGAAGCACACGGAGAAAATGATCTTTATTTTATCCGTGTGCTTCCAAAATACTTTATGCCGCTGTTTAAAAGATGTAATGTCTTAATTGAGTTATTAGTGAAATACTCTTGTGCTTAACAAGAGTGTTTCAATAAATACATCATTGCTCACACTTTACAATAAAAGTAATGATCATTTAGTTTGATAAAACCTAATTAAATTATTTAAGAAATAATACCTTATTATGTTTATACTCATCAAATGTTATTAATGTGTCTATATATTGTTGAAATAAAATAACATTTTTTACATAAAATAAAGAAAAAGTTGCAATTATAATAATACCACGATTTTAGATATTTCTTAAATTCACATTCGCTATGTAGGTATATAACTTTCAAAGAATCTTGGCCAGTGAATGCTGTGAAACTTTGTGTTCAAATTAATTGTAAAATGTCTTTATTAATTTAGTTCAAACAATGTCGCCGACCAAATTTTCTTTATTCATGATATTTTGTAATAAAACACACGGCTCCATACAAATTACTAACTTTGCCTTTGATTTATAAATTGTGTAATTTTATATCGGTTCGGAAATTTAATGAGTTTAGAAGTTTGTTCCTTCAAATTGAAATTGAAGCCGTTGGTAGAATTGTTTTGGATATCACTTATATTGTTGCAAAAGTCTAGACCCATTTATCGTAATAAATGCTGACGTCGTAACAAGTTGGTGAACTTATTTATATTACGAAAGGGGCGTTCTTCTTAGAATTAAATATTTTACACTTCACAAAAAGTAGCTCGTCGATGAACTTTCACTTTATACTCAAGACATATATATTTTATGTATATCTGTATCCGTATTGCTTTTTAGTAAAATAGTTCGATTAGAGTAACGTAATCAAGTGACGTCATGGGCTTATATTTTCTTCGCCCATAAATATTAAAAGAACTTCAACAAAACTTTGAAACCTGGACTATGTAACAACAAAATAAAAGCTCTAAATAAAGAGCATCATACGTGTTGTTGGTCATAATTTCCTAATTTCTCTACCATAGTTATTTAATCTGTACTATAATTTAATAATTTCTATTTTCCTTTCATTAAGAAAGCTCCGTAAGAAAGGCGCTAATTTTTTGTTGTGACTGATAAAGTTAGGGCAAAAGACAACAAGGGCGAACCTCTTAACTATGGTCTTATCAGGGGTTAGAAGAGTTTAACACTCCGACGAGTTAAGCACTAAACTAAATCGCTGACCGACAATGAAGAAAATTTATTCAAACTAAAAGGAACGATAATGATACCTAGGAACGTGAAAACAGTTATAAAATCAGAAGAAGAAAATCTCGGTAGTAAAGACTGGTCACAAAGGGAAAAATTATTGTTATTTACTATTTGTGTCAATTGGCAAAAAAATTATATTTATTTGGTCTATTTATGGTGGTACCATGATTTTCATGACTACGTTAGAAGGAGAATAATAAAAAAATTGAATTAAAATTCTACCCTTAATATTCCTAAATTTATTATTATCAATAATTTGTGTCAACTAACCATTTTCAAAACAATTTTTTAAAATAATATTACAATTATTATTATAAAAGCGAATTCTTCATGAAAAACTACCCTCGAAACCACAAACTCGAGCCTAGCTCCATAAACATAGTTATCTGTTTGATGAAATTATTTTATTAGCAGATATTTCTTTAAAAATTATTTCACAATATTCTGTTACTCTTTATAGTGTAGAATTACAACCTTTGTTATAGTGGTATGGATGATGGAGAAATTTAGAGAATATTTTGTATACTCATTAAATTGTTCATAATAAGTTATAAACCTTGAGTGAAACCAGATTTGAATTTGACAGGAATAATAAATTTCCCTATGACGCTTTTGTTTGCATTATTTCAGGCAAACAAACCTACGGGTAATAACTTATATAATATATTTCGTTATCAATAATAATACATATGCTGCCATGCTTAACATTATTTGTTATTTGATTGCAGAGTTACTAGCTAGCAAGCAAAACACTTTCATATTAATAATTTTAGTAGTTTTCTCCATGTCTCTTTTTACTACACCACACGGAATATTTTGAATGGGTTTTTAAGAGCCTTTTAATTATTTAAATATTTAATTAGATATAATTACACCATAATAAAACTAAAAGCAGAGATAGAGAACACATTTTTTTTTAATTTTCATATTTCAAAAATGATTCCCTATTTAAAAACCCTGGGTTTAACAGAAATTGTAATCTATGTGCTATAGCAAAAGGAGACTGAAAAGGAAAAATTAAAATTTAAATATGGTAAGAAACTATTGAATCCGTTTACATAGATTAAATAGTCTACCAGTGTTATTTTCATAACATATACTCCACACAGGAAAATGCGGTACTTCTGCAAATATACGTTTATAGTAGTCTATATTTACTTTACTTTCATTAAATCCACCAGACGCGAGCCTAGCAAATAACGAAGTTTAAATGAGGGTTTTCTAGTATACTATGCAGTTTAACAAAAAAAACTGAACTCATTTACTGTGTTCAGTTTTTTTTTGTTAAACTAAACACCAACGCGTTGATTGGTGTAACCTCAATATTAAATACAAAGCTTCAATTCTAGTACCACTTTTTGAATCAAATATTTTCAATAACTTTTCTCTGCCAGATTTCACACTGCCATAGAGATATAAAACACCCAACAATCCTTTTATTTTTAATTCATCTGTAAATTTTGAATCTTATTCTCTTGAATGTTTATTGTGTATTGTTTTTATATGTTTATTAGTGTATTTGTGATAGAAAAAATTACGTATTCAATAATATATATACACAATTATTGAAGGGGAGAAGTCCGTGTTATGGCTATACCTCAAAGTCCAGATTAAATACGTATTATATTATGGTTTCGTATAATTTTTCTTGAACGAGTTTTCCATTTTAGCAATCATGTATTACCAATGCTATGATAATAATAAATTACATCGTTATCGCTAACTACGTCAGCCGGTCTAAATCCGACACCAGTGCTGCATAATTTTCTTCCATGCTTTAATTCCAGTTCCGAAGCTTCTGAATCCTCCATAATATGGTTCAGTTCTCCATTATCAGAACATTTTATTTCTGTGATAGTAATTCAAAAATATAATACTAACATAATTATCCAAATTATATCATAGATTATAATAAATATATTATTAAACACAAAAAAATACACGGTTTAATTATAGGTCACCGTTTCAACAATAATTAAAAATCCAAACATATTTACCATTGCGTAGACGACGTAAGTCATCCACCAACAAAGATACGTTCTGCCTGGCACAACCACTCAATGCTAGTGCACGGCGGTTACTGAAATGACGTATTACCCTCATAATATTTCAAATTTAGACTGGGGACGTCCAAATCAAAACAAAAATGATATGTTAAACGTATGGATCAGTATTGTCATCCGTGCGACCACAGCACGGTTAACAGGATCTAATTATTAGAGTCATATCCAAAACATTCCAAAATTAAAATGATAATTTATGTTTCTAGAATTGTAGTCAGTAGCGTGTTACGAAGGCGATATAGAAAACAAATAAAATAAAGTTAAAAAAGTTTGAAAGGAAGGTTGGATCTCCAGAAAATTAAAATGTATTTAACACCACACAAAAATATTGGTGTCTTTCTACATTAATCGTACACAAAATTATTTTTATTGATTTTATACCTGTTGTACGTTTTTGTCAGCTGTAGTATCGGGCGATAAGAGTTAGAAAACTCAAAATAACTTAAATAAAATTGCATCTGCAAAACCATGATACAAAATAAAATTTCGAAATCAATTGAATGGAATTGCAATTTACACCTTTAAGTATAGAGAATAGTCTAACGAATGAAACGGTTTGTTTATTCAAAATTTTCCCTTCCTCGAATCTGAATTTTCTATTCAATTTGCTTCATTGCGACATATAAACTTAAGAAATTTTACTTGATTGCGCACCCTAAAAATATTCGATCCTCTTCGTAATTTAACTGTTTGATTCGATATAGCATCGTTAGCGTTGTACCCTCTCTTTGTTAAATAAAAACTGGTCCAAATGTACAAAATTTCTAAAAAAAGATTAAAGTGAAATGTACTCGTATAATAAAATATCGATTTATTATTGTCATGTATTAAATTTCACATGTATTAAATTTCACATAATTTCACATACATTTATTTTCGTTAAAATCCATAAACAGAAAATTATTAATAATAACCCAAATGGAAAAGCCCGAAATGTTTCAGAAAATACGACTATAATATGATAAAATATAAGAAGTCCGAAACGTTATTTTGTTTTAATGGTGTTAAATTATTTGTTTCTTTTTAATGAACCGAACGTCATTCTTGTTTATTCATTCTAATTTAGAGCTGAACTTAAATTAATTTTTTTTAATGATACCCATTATAGATTTGTACTGAATTCCAATATAATGTACCTGGTTTATATTAATAAATAATTTTCGAGAAAATCTATAGCAAAAATTCAATGTTAATAGCACATTACGATTGGAAATATGATTACTTTTCATTGCAAATATTTATATCTAAACGGTCAAGTAAAAATGAAACGTAGAATCGACAGCCATTCAGAATAATGTTGTATAAAATTCGATAGTAATCAACGGCAATAGAAAGAAATGAACTCAAGAAGTTACTCTCTCGATATGAAACTACTCTCTCTTCAAACTCACGGCTTAAGTAAGAGGAAAGAAGTCCGAAGTACGTTTAACGTAAATAGGAACAATGTGCCAGTAGCACGTGACACAGTTGAATGAAGTATTTTCATGACATGTTTTTATTAATTCATATCTGCTTCTTTCTCTCACACTGTTTATTGAAAATCAACAACGACTTAATTTCAAAATTATGTTTTTTTATTTTTCACTAGATTGTCTTATTTTACTTTGTTTCGATTTTAACGAAGCGGTACGTAATATTTTCCAGTTATGCCGTGGTAGATATTGTTTACTACTTGCCAGGAGACTTGGTTTTGATTCCTTACGTTTAACTCACGTAACACCATCTAGTAAAATAACTAAAAAAATCAACTCTTTTAAGTAATGGAACTTTAAATTACGATATGTTGTTTTTGAGGATTGAATGCCCCAAAACATTATCTTCCGAATGCATTGATATAAATGATATAGTAAGTATTTATAACCTAAAAACATTGTTTTCACAGTATTTGCCCATTTATCTGTGAGCCTCTTTACTCGTATTTGTTCGTGCAGTAGGCAAGAGCAACTAAAATGATTCTAACGAAGTATATTACTAGTGGATTCTTTTAGGTCTGGGTTACCCCACACAAACTATATTTTACGGCATTCAATCCTCAAAAACAACGTATCGTAACTTAAAGTTTCATTACTTGAAAGAGTTGATTTTTTTAGTTATTATAGTAAACGGTGTTATGTTAGTTAAACTTAAGGAACGAGAACCAAGTGTCCGGGCAAGTAATAAACAATATCTGGCACGAGCATAACTGTCGATTCTACGTTACATTTTTACTTGACCGTTTAGATATACATATTTGCAACGAAAAGTAATCATATTTCCAATCGTAATGTGCTATTAACATTGAATGTTTGGTATAGATTTTCTCGGAAATTATTTATTATTACAAACCAGTCACATTATATTGGAATGCAGTACAAATCTATAACGGGTATCATTAAAAAAAATCAAATTAATTTCAACTCTAAATTGAAAATACGTTCGGTTCGTTAAAGAGAAATAAAAATAATTTAACACCATTAAAACAAATTTACGTTTAGGACTTCTTATATTTTGTCATATTATAGTAAGGGCTTTTATATTTTGACTTCTTATATTTTATCATATTATAGTAATTTACGTTTAGGACTTCTTATATTTTGTCATATTATAATCGTATTTTCTAAAACATTTCGGGCTTTTCCATTTGGGCTATTATTACCAATTTTCTGTTTATGAATTTTATCGAAAATAAATATATGCAGCCCCCTAATTTGAAATTTAATACATGACAATAATAAATCAATATTTTATTATACGAGTGCATTTCACTTTAATTTTTTTTTAGAAATTTTGTATATTTGGACCAGTTTATATTTAACAAAGAGAGGGCAACGCTAACGATGCTATATCGAATCAAACAGTTAAATTACGAAGAGGATCGAATATTTTTAGGGTGCGCAATCAAGTAAAATTTCTTAAGTCAATATGTCGTAATGAAGCAAATTGAATAGAAAATTCAGATTCAAGGAAGAGAAAATTTTGAATAAACAGACCGTTTCATTCGTTTGACTAATCAAAAGTTCTCTGTACTTAATGGTGTAAATTGCAATTCTATTTAATTGATTTAAAAATTTTATTTCGTATCATATTTTTGCAGTCATTTCAGTAACCGCCGTGCACTAGCATTGAGTGGTTGTGTCAGGAAGAGCGTAACTTTGTTGGTGGATGACTTACGTCATCTACGCAATGGTGATCTATACATAATTAGTGTATTTTTTGTATTTAAGTAATATATTTATTATAATCAATGATATAGTTCGGATAATTATATTATTATTATATTTTAGAATTATAATCATGGAAAGAAAAAATGTTCTGATAACGGATAACTGAACCATATTATGAAGGAATCAGAAACTTTGGAACTATAACTAAAGCATGCGATAACTTAGAAAGTGGAAGAAAATCATGCAGCACAGGTTCGGATTTAGATCGGCTGACGTAGTTAGCGATAACGAGGTAATTTAATATTATCGAAGCGTTGGTAATACTGAAATGAAAAATTCGTTCAAGAAAAATTACACGAAACCATGATATAATACGTGTTCAATCCCTTGAATAATTGTAAATATATTTTATTAAATGTGTAATTTCTTCTATCATATAAACACTAATAAACATATTGAAATAGTACATAATAAATATTCAAGAGAATAAGACTCAAAATTCACAGGTGAATTAAAAATAAAAGGATTGTTGTACATTTTATATCTATATGGCAGTGTTAAATCTGGCAGAGAAAAGTTATTGAAAATATTTGATTCAAAAAGTGGTACTAGACTTAAAGTTTTATGTCTCATAATGAGGTTAAAACGATCCAAATTCTTCATGAGAAATCTTTGATTTGATGACCCCTTGACCAGAGCCAAGAGAATTTTAGTTAAAATGGTACCTATACATGAATTATCTGCAAGACTTGTTATTAATATTCAAAACAATTTTACACCCAGTGCGGAACTAACTTCAGATGAACAGCTGATTGATTTCAGAAAAGTATGATTTGATTTGATGAACATGGTTGCTATAAGTGCATCATACGTGTACACCAGTTATAAAGGCCATCAAAAATCGGTTTGATGAAACTATTAGCATATTATGAGCTGAATACTGAATATTTATCAAGGATTTTAAAAAAATCAGTGATTTTGTGGGAATCTTCAATGAAGAACACTGGACAGAAAATTATGCACGGAGAGTACTCTTCCTGATGAAGACCGTGGTTACTATTTTCTTGTGGACTTAAATGTAAACTAAGCGTATGTCTTACGAAATATGCCAAAAATTTACTTGTTCTGATTGCTGTTAATAGACCTATTATGTTTGTTTTTATATTCGTGTTGATTGATAATCTTATTTTAATAATTTGAGCGTTCATTGCAAAACAGTTTGAGTTTTAAAGCCAAATAGGTAAATTTATGTTAAACGTTTTCAATTCTATTTATTTAATATATTTGGTGCCATTTGTTTAAGAGAATCCAAGTTTTATCAACACTTAATATAAATTTTCATGTTTACCGAATAATAAATTTTTACTTAAAATAGGATGAAAACTGTCATCCGCACGACCACTCAAATTCTGCCTGAGCGCGGAAGACGATTGTGGATTTAAGCTGTAGACCGTTTATTTCAGTTTTGAACCACTTCGTATTTGAGAGTTTCGTAATTGTTCAATTGTATTAAGTTGTTGTCCGTTTATTTTAGTTTTAAACTATTTCGCGTTTGAGGAGAGTCTCGTTTTTCTTTAGCGTTTAATTGTAGTTCCGCTTATTTCAGCTCCAAACTGAGAACTAAACTCTTTGAGAGTCTCGTTACTGAACCGTGTTAAGCAATAATTTGTTGATTTCAACTACGAACAAATCTATTCCCAGAATACAATTTTTTTTCCAATTTAATTGCTTTGTTCGATTGCAAGAGCTTATATCTTTTGCAAGAAGTCCCTTTTATTTAAATTCTTATTTTATACGTTTATATTGCAATGAATGAATGTTAGCGAAGCAAGTCTCTTTAAAATAAGTAAAATATGTAATATTATTTTTAAGTTTGAATGTATTATATCACTTTAATCCAATGTTATGTCCTTATTTTTACAGCAGGTTAAAGAAAAATAAATTTTTTTTCTGATTTCATATGGAGATTGTCAACAAAGTTAAACACTGAGCTAGTGCAAATTAAATTTACATCTTAGATATGATGGCACTTGATCCTCCAATTGTTTATAAAACTGTCAACGATGAACAGGACCAGGTTAATATTAATATTAGGGTTTTAGGATTTAAATGTTTAATTCCTACTTACTTTTAATTTAAAAATTTACTTTTATTAATAATCTATTCAGTATTTTTAACACTAATTTAGTTGCAAATCGATTTGAAAATTGCCCTAATTTTTTTTTAACAAACATACTCACACATATTCATTGGAACTTTGTACGTTTAAAATTTCAATAAATTCGTTATACTCATCTTAGACGCAAATTTCCTACGAAAGGCCGCTGACGGCGGCAGAACATGTTATTAAGATTGGTGAAGGATATGACATTGAGGGAAGTAAAACTAATTTCATGTAACTTTTATTAAAAGAAAACGATAAAAAATAGATTAGAGATAATAAAATAAGTGAAAGTCCGATTATTATAAGAGCACTTCGATAATTCACGAAGTCAATTCGGAAAATTAATTTCAATAAGAACACATTTAAAATTTCAAGTACGCATATTGTTTATAAAAAATAAATTTTTTTCTCTAAAAATATATAAAATGTTAAAACAGATTGGAAACATATTGCGGAATCCATAGGAAAGCATGTTTTGTTTATCAACAATGGCAGTTATATGGAACACTAGGTGAAGAGCAAAGAGTCCAAAATCACTAAAGAAAAATATTTTTGGCGCAAAGTACTTACTAGGTTCCTTGGTGTTACTCTGACACTTTCAACTTGTAATTTAGCTTTTCGTGGCCATAGAGAAAGGGGATATGGTAACCATTCAAGTCAAAAAGGAGTTTTTTGAACATTACTGATAAATGCTTAAGTCCAAATATCATATATTTTGGACTAAATTGGCCTTAATACTTAAGTCCAATAATACAAAATGTGCTCATTGCTCTTCTGGTTCAAAAAGTAGAAAACGCTTTGGTAAATGAAATATTAGCCGCCCCATTCTAATCCATTATATTTCATAATACAAGATGTTTCCAAAACAGATTAATAGTGTTAACTTTACTTTTACTGCATGATCGAGAAAGATGGAAATGGAACTCCAAAGGCACTCGTAATAAAGAATTATTTTTGGGATTTTACGAGGTTAAGGGTCACACTGCCTTTTCAATGTCCAAGCAGATTATAAAATCCATAAATGACAAAACATTTCTCTGAATAATTGCCGTGGACTAGGGTATGATGGTTCTAATAAGGTGAAAGGCACTTTTGACAGAGTCCAAAGACTCTTAAAGGATATTGAACAAAATGCGGTGTGAGTCCATTGTGCTGCTCATAATTAAAATTTTGTTGCACTCTAAAATATTTCAATTACAAGCCATCTATCTTTCAAATGCCTCAAAGCGTTTGCCAGTCTGACTGAAAGATTTTAAAAAGTATTCAAATTAATTTGGAGATTTAAAAACGCAAGCAAATAGTATATCAACAAAATGATCTATGAACCCTGAGTTTCTTAAAACTCGTGAGAGGAAGGTGAAACGTCATTTTGGTGAAATTTGCGAGGATGACCTTTGCCAAGATCCTGAAAGCTTGCTTATAGTGAACATATTCTATTGTGTATTAGACATCATTATTAATCAACTGAAGTCGCATTTCCTCGGAGTGAATGAAATTGTTTCCATTTGCAATCGCAACCTATTACTTTGAAAAATTTAAATGAAACCAATTTATTGGAAAAGGCTTTAGTGCTTGTCGCTGCATATAAAAAAACATATATTTATCTCGTTTGCCAAGGAAATTCTCAGTTTTCGATACACTTTTAAACACGAAAATGGAAACGTCATCTTCTATAGGAGAACTTGCTGATTTATTAATTTAAATTAAGCAGAAAGTTCTGATTTATTAATCATAGAGAATCATTTTATTTCTTCAAGCTTTCCTGAAGTGCGCACTGCATTTCTGTTATTTACAACCTTTCCTGTGACTATGGTTAGTGCCGAGCGGTCATTATCAAAATTGAAATTGATAAAAATTTATTTAAGAAGTTCTAAGGGATAAGAAAGATTACTTAACTTAGCTATTCTATCCATCGAACATTGTATAGCCCAACATTTTAACTTTCATCATGTCATTACCACTTTTGCTAAACAGAAAGCCCGGAAAAATGAATTTTCATGATTAATATTTTGTACTAAAATAACAATTGTGATTTTAGTCCTTTTTAAATTAATAGTTACTTGAAAATGAATTAATTTTAATATCGTTTTATGTACTAACATCACGTGGTGATTTATTATAATATAAAAAAAGACTATAAGGTTGTTTGAGCTTCTTTATATTGGGAGGGGACCTCATCCGATGAATTTAACATGAGCATCAAACGGTATAGTTAAGCCACTGGTAGAAATACTACTGAAATAAATAAAGAAACTGTACAACGATGCAGAGATAGGTTAATCATCATATAATCATCATTTACAAATATAATATATGCGCATGTGATTCTGTGTAGCTACGTTTCTTCATATTTTTTATTCTTCATAAAGTTATCATAATAGACTAATTCAATCTATATACGCCGGATACGGCATGAGTTAAACGGACTAGACAGCGCTCTTAACGGTATAATTTCATGTGATCATTACTTTGTTGTGTTTTAAGAAGAAACATACAAGCAAGCATACTAGTTTGACTCTGGTAAAGCTCTGGTTTAAGTGACACCATTTAAACGGAACATCGTTTTAAAAGTACTTGGATCATTGTGAAGTGCAAGAGGAGACTTGAAAGATGAGCTCGAATTTGTAACAGGTATAACGGGTAGATAGCGCGCGATTCGCTTTCAATAATTTTAAAAAACTTGATGGAACTTAGCATATACAACTAATTCAAAAATTTACAAATTAACTTGACACAAAGTTAATTAACAACTTGTTTATATATATATATATATATATATATATATATATATATATATATATATATATATATATGTATAAATATGTATATATATATATATATATATATATATATACATAAACGTTAACTTTTTAAATATCTTTTAATGTTTCTTTTTGTGCACGCGTTAAATTTATTTATATTCTATGAATTTTAATTTCTAAAAATAAAAATGATTAATTTCCAAGTTGTTTTGGTATAGGTTTTTTTATTTAACTCGTTTTCGCCCGCGACGCCTTGTCGATAATATAAATTGGTTATTAAACATAGGAAATTTTTGATAGGTTTTTATTTAACTTGCTTTCGCCCGCGACGCCTCGATAATGTAAATATAAAAAAATTCCTATGGTTTAAACCATAGGAAATTTTTGATAAAAATATATACGTATTTTTATTATTTTATTATTTGTAATTATTACCAGGGTATTCTAATTTTGAATATTTTTTCGTTAAGGTCAAGGGGTCAGGTAAATTTCTAGATGATATTTAGGATATCCTTGAAGAGATTTGTTTATTTTCTGGGACACCTTTTCTTTCCATTTAAAACTGGCTGTAAATGTATTTTTGAGGTCTAAGTACACTGCCCGTTTTATTTTTAAACATGTTAGGAAACTTATTTCTGAAATACTAAAATATTCCTTTACATATTTCTGTCTAAGTCACCTTTAAAATAACATGTTAACTTGTAGTAAAAAATGACGCGAAGATGACAAACTGATACGATAATAATAGAGAGTTTTCAACAGTTGCGTCTAACTATAATTTTAACAAGTGACTGCAGATGAGTCTATCTCCACCAGTACGCTGTATCTAATAAATTGTTTAACAATCACAATAAATTAGATATTAGTGTTTAATGAATTATATAACGGTCAAATTCACTAAAATTATTTGTTTGCCTTTATAAAGTATATGTTAATATTTAATATATAACACAATGGTCGAAATAAGTTATATATTAGCCCTTAATAAGTTATGTAACATTCGCAGTAAATTACACGTGCGTCTTATTAATTATGTAATAAACTTTAATAAAATGAGGGAAAGCTTCATTCATGCATATCTTTTTTTTCATTTTAAGTTTTGGAAATGAATCATTAGTTTTCAAAGGGACTTCCCTTGCGGTATGTCCTTCCTCTTTAATTCTTCAGCCACAAGTTATATATTGTGAAAAATATTCTGCGCACTAGTAATTTATTCGTAATTTCAATTAAAATTTTTTCAGTTTACTTTTGTTAACAATTCCAAGAGGGACTAACGGCTAAGGCAATCGACTTTGTTCCTCTTTCCCGAAGTATTCGGTCCGTTTAGGCAATCTAAAATTGATTGTCTAAGGCATATTACCTATTATTTCTGTTTCAGTACAGCTCATTGAACTGTTTTACGAATTAAAATAACTAAATTGTTTATCTCTAAGTATGACTTATAATCAGATATATGTCTTTTTCTATTGATACAACTAATATAATCCTTTTAATTTTAAAATGAATAGGGATGTTACCATAAAATGCTTCAATATCACCAAGCGCATATCTATTTAGTAGAAGGATAAAAATAATTTCTCAAATATTTTTTATTAATCATACACAGAAAAAGAAATTATGCATTTTTTTGGATAATTTGAAAATATTAAATATTAAAATGAAATGCTCAATCGATGTCATTATAATTAAAAATTTAAAAAAAAAGTTAAGTAACCTATAGTTTTGGAACAGATAATTGGATTTTCCATCCTTTTGACTCGGAAAGACAATTAATTATTAACATAAATTTGATTGTTTCAAGAACGATACATACCAGTTATTTAAGATGTGGTATGTGGAACTCTGCTGGCATGTGCATATCTTTATCCGATTTTATTTGTTTCATCAACTTTTCAATGGTTAATTTTTCAAGGTTCTTAAATCCAAGGAAAGACGATTCTTTTAACTTACACCCGCATAATTGGAAACCATATATCCATATCCATATATTTAAATATTTACTACAAACTTTCCCTGCTATTGTATCTCTGGTCTCGATAAAGAGACCAGAGATACAATTGCCAACTGAGTGTATTTTTTACTTGAGAATAATGTAGAAATGTATTCTTATCTGATTTAATTAACTCTCACATAGTAATTATTACAGAAATTTATTTAGCACTATAGGATGGGAGTTAAAAAGTTCTGATGGCAAGACATGCCATAACTTTGTGCCAGCTTCGTGTATTGTCGTATTTTTCCGACTTAATTCCTTATTCGACTGATTTCGTTGTATTGCTCTTTTTAAGTCAATTCGATCAGCCTCGCGTTTTTTCTGTCACTCGGCCAGCTTCGCGTCTTGTCCTATCTTTCCAACGTCAGCTCATTTATGGCAGTGTATTGCATTCATCTGTCTTAAAACCTTAAAAGAGTTACATAAATGTAGTAGGGCTCGTCCTGGATTTGAACTCGGGACCTCTCGCACCCGAAGTGAAATTCATACCCCTTGACAGACTAACCGCTGTTATGATTCTTATATATATATATATATATATATAAATATAAATATATATATATATATATATATATATATATATATATATATATTTAATAAATGGGTAAGTAATAAAAATAATGAAAATGTTATATAGAAAAAGTACATATAGACTGCAGGGTTATATCGACTACATGAAAAACTAATTTACCGTTTGGAATTGTCATATTTTGAGAGTATGCAATTTCCGTTTGGATATTCACGAAATTTAATTATTTTTATTTAACTAATAGATTTTTGTGCAATATTTTTGCGTAAATGGCGCTATACTGATCCAATCTTTATGTTGAGACTTCCATTTAGGTCTTATAAAATTTCGTGATTAAAATTAAAAGAGTTATGATAATGCCGCACATGGGCGGAGATACATGCATGACGTAATTATAAGGGATCCGTTTTTTGTCTTTTACTTAAGGAACCCTAAAAACGTTATCAAAATTAGTTACATAAATTGAGACCATTCTGTTTTAAAATACCTGATGGCAAGTCTTTATTTAATTTCCTACATCTCGATATATCTACATTTTTTTACTTTATTTTAATATTGGTCGAATTCTATTGGTCGTATTCTTCTACCAGTAAATCCAACATTTGATACAAATGTGGGGAAAATCTTTACGGGGAAAATCTTTCTTTCCACGCAATCATATTCCATCTGGTTAAATCTAACGTACATATTAGCGAACGGTTATAGAAATAGGCTGTTCAAAATGAAATGATTCTCCTTGAAGGAAATATATATAAAAAATAAAACATTTTAGTAGTATGATTGAAAGGTGAAGAAACACCAATTAAATCATTGTAAATATATGTAGATGATATTGTCAAGTATAAATAAATATGGTAATAATTTTGCAGAGGTGACATTCACCGTATATTTATGTCGCACTGGCACAATCATGACGATTTATTATAATAAAGAATGATTTACATGGTTTAAAAATTACTCGTAAATAACATAGCATGAAATGAACATATGCCGCATTTCGTCCTTCCAACAAATGAATCCATGAATGAAATGAAAAAGATTGGCATCCAATATTTTGCCATTTTCCATATCTCTACCCAAATTATTTCAGAGAGAACTTGTTTCAGATATTTGGAATACATTTATATTCAATACGTCAAGCGGTTACAATTTCTTTCGAGAATTTTACGTGAAATTTTCTTGTACTAAATAAATATCTGAATTGGACCAAAGAAATATTACATTTGTGATTTTATGATGATAATGATTTTACCGATTCTGCCCACGCGTACTCCGTGTTCATTCGCGCCACATTCCCTTATATATAAATTGTAATCGCCAGTCGATATAGAACGAATATCTACGTTATAACAACTTTATCTCTCGTGTAGTATTAAAACTTTCATTTTCATATCCTGCTTTCTCTTTTATGCAGAAGGCTACCATAGAAAATTTCTCTCTCATTTTGGAGTAAATATCTAAGTAGAGCATTTGTTATCTTGAATTTAAAAAATAGTGACTTAAATTAAGTATATGTATGAATTATTATTGTTTCTGTTCAACATAATAATTTGGAGATAGCCAAATTTACTGTCTTAAAAATTATTTCACTTAAATTAGCTGTATACAAAAGATAGTTGAACTTGGTTTTTTTACTTGGTACCAGAAAAAAAAATAAAAATAAATTAGCAAAGAAATATGGTGGCAAAAAATAATTTGAAGAAAAATAAACATTTAATGAAAAAAGACCTTAATAAAGCCAAATATAAATATTCAATCATTTTTCCATGGAGCGAGTTTGAAAATTGTACTCTTCATTATTATATCAATCTCATATGAGTACTCATCAAACTAGCGAATGAATAAATTTTGTTACGTAATTTACTCATAATGAAATAGTAGTGTTGTTTACAAATTATTTGTTTTTTTTAAATTTATATTAATTTAGTCGAAAAGTATCTAGTACTTATAATTTCGACAAATTTGAAGCAAATTTTTTTTTCCGTATTGATAAGCGATATGTTGAGGTGTAATCCCGTATTGGCTTATTCACCGGCGTATAATGCTATCTTATTGCCATGTAAATAAATAAAAGTATTAACAATAATATCTTAAAGAGTGAACATTATTTGCGCACATACAAATTTGTAAGTTATCGTTTTCTTTGTAAAAACTTTAAACGATGATAATTTATGATATATTTTCACAACATAAAAACGACGTCGAAATTTTAAATGTGTTTTTATTGTCGGCGGAACACATACTGCTCGTTTTTTTCAATATGTGTTTTCTTCTATGAAAGATGATAAATATTTTCATATATCTGGTTTGATCGTTTTTTACTAAGGCCCTGTCACTTAATGGTAGAAGTTTTCGAAGAGAGCTTTCCTATGTGCTTTCACTATGCAATTGGCAATCACTTTAGAATTAATTAATTTTTCAATTAATTAATTAATTGGAGTATTCAAATTGCAAATACGGCATGGTTTTTATTTTATTTGAGAACGATAGGGAAACTTTTTTTTTGAAGGCATTATAGTGTTTTTTCATTTTTGATAATTACATTAAATAGTAGTCGGATATTTTAAATGTTAATACGTTCAAAAGTTTATTTTCAATTCATTGTTATTTAATTTACACAAGATTTTTTTTTACTGTCTAAAGAAACTGTTAAGCCCTGGGGTTAAGTTATTTAATTACGATCTGTATAGTCAATATAAGGAACTGCTTACATCAATCAGATTAACTGTTTTCTCTCTCTTTGCCTTTTCCTGCTTTCTCTATTTTGATTAATTAATAAATGAACTTTAAAACATATTATAGAGAAGATGCAAATATGTTTTGTGTCTTGGATTATTACAAAAATATTGGATTATTTTTGAGATAGTTTTTAGTCAAGTATGTGAATGTATATATATAAACTCAGAAAAAGTCGAGACATACGTGAATACTTATATATTAGCAAAAAAAAATAAGACTGTGAATATAAAGGTAAAATATTTTTATTAAAAAAAATATCGTAGTAATTTAAGTATTTAAGTATTGGTCATCCGTCTCGTATTACTAAGGCCAACTTAACCTGATATGATATAAAATACTGTATTTGACGTTGATTTTTAAAATACAGGTTATGAAAATAGCAATAAACGTTTGATAAAAAAAAATGTTTTATTTTGTCACTCTTCAAAAAAAATAGGGCTATCTGTACTCTGTTTAACAGTATATACAGTAATGTTGATTTAAATATTGCATTATTTTTATTTGGGTCGAAGTATAACAGAATTCTGTAGTTATGCTAAGGTTGTTTGATTACTCTATGGTATACACGCATACCTAAATTCTATTCATAAGTGTGGAATATATGAATCACATCAAGCATCAGGCAAACAAAACATTGTCATGTTTTGTTTTATATCCCTTCCATACAATATTATTTTACAAGATTATTTTATAATACAAGATTATTTTACATATGATGTTGATACAAGACTTTCCGCTTCCGATCTGCGTTTGTTAAGGAGCCATATGCAATTTTATTTTCAAGAGGCGGCCATAAGTGCGAAGTGAACGGAAAGGTTTTTTTTAATCCAGATGCGTGAAATATTTTTTGAATAGAGTACAAATATTTTTCCCTAATAATTTTTTGTTTAAGAATATGGCCATGTGGGAGACTACAATACTTGCCTTTTAAACCTTTTTTTATCGGGTTGATCTCAATAACATTGATAATAACTGAAATTTTGATCTATTTTAAAATTGTTCTTTATTTAAGTAACACATATTTATAAATAGTTAAACTATAATAGTTTGCAATCGATAAATAATAACGAAAACAGTTTTTTTATTCAGTTTTCCCCATTCATTATGTCGTTTTTTTCTATTATGTGTATATTTTACGAAAGATATAATTTTAATGTTCATGTGATTGTGAACATTTTATTTTTAACTACGCGAAAATGTAATCTGGTATGCCTTTCATAAACAGAAAAATGTGGAATATGTGAATTTCTCAAATATTGTGAGTGTGTACTTCTCAATTATTATTTTAGTGACATATTTTTTCGAAACTGTAACTAATAAATGTATGTACTATAATAATATCGAAACTCTAAATTTTGGAGATTGTGAAGGGAATTTTGTGAGTTGTTTTAGAAATATTTATATAATTTTTTTTCGTAAATATAAATGTAAATTTTGTAAAAAAGTTAAGTTAAATATGTATTTTATTTAACAATATAATTTTTAGATACAGAGATGATTACGGTTAGAAACCTTGACACTCTTACTTTGTACCACACACGAAACACGAAACTAAGAAACTTTATTCGATTTCCTCATTTATTACTGTAAAACCCCTGTGACTGATTTCAATGTTTTTCTAAGACATTGCTTTCAGTGAATTCTTGAGACATGTGTGGATTAATATACCTGTTTTCAAGTTTCTGTAGCTAATGATTTATGAGGAATAAGGCCATCCTAGATAAATGTATAGGCACGTGAATTTTCTTACAAAAGTTCCACTTTAACTTTTGCGGTAAAACACGGTAAAAACAAAGAAATTTTTTTCGTAAATTAGAAACAATTTGATTACATTTCATATTTCTATTTTTGTTTAACGGGGGATGTGTCCTAACATACGAGGGGCGGCTGAAAAGCTTTGAGCCTAAGTACCTTTAAGTATTATTAATGACTCACGCAGCACATCACTAATTGCGGGTATTCTAAGAAATATAAATACCAAGTTTCATGCCATTAGCTTCATTACGCTTTTAGCAACGAAACCATAAACATCACCATGTTCGAGTCATCCGCACTTTGCACGAAATTGAAGTAGAGAGCTGTCACCAACATTCCTTACAAAGGAGAACAAAACGCCGACGGAAGTATTTGAAAAGATGTCAGCAATTTATGGAAATTCTGCACCTTCATTTGCCACCGTAAAACGTTGGAGATGAGAGTTCAAACACGGCAGCGATTCGCTCGAAGATGATACCAGATCGGGATGCCCAAACACCGCCATTACCGAAGAAAACATTGAAAAAGTAAAAAAAACTTGTTCTCGAAAATTAGCGAATCAAGTTGTGGCAGATAGCCGAAGCCATGGGTATTAGCAAGGATTGAATCGGCTATATTTTGCAAGATCATGAAAAAGGTGTGCGCGCGATGGGTGCCGAAAACTCTCAAGCCGTTGGACAAGCAGCATCGAGTTTCAACTTCGCAGAAGTTGTTAGACATCTATGGCGATAAACCTGACTATGTTTTTCTCATCTTATGACTTCTGATGAAATATGGATGCAACAATACGATCCGGAGTCAAAACAGGAGTCATTGCAATGGATAAAAAAGAGAAAAGCCGCCACGGAAGTTCAAAGTGAAAAAATCAGCGTCCAAGCTAATGGCCACTGTTTTTTGGGATTCTGAATTAATTTTGTTCAAAGACTATCTTTCTTAAAATATTAAAATCTACGGAGACCATTATTCTGAATTGTTGCCAAAAGTGCGTTAAATGGTTGTCGAGAAAAGAAGAGGCAAACTGACAAAAGGAGTCCTGTTTTTGCAAGACAATGCGCCCGTCCACAATGCGTGAGTTCCAAGGCGTGCCCTCGCTGAGACAGGGTTTGAAGAAATCAACCACCCACCCTGCAGTCCAGACCTAGCCCCTAACGATTATTTCCTCTTCTCAAATTTGAAAAAAGATTTCCTAGGAGATTTTCTAGTTACGAAGAAGAATGAAGACGGCCAAAAACGAACATTTCGAAGACAAAAACGTCGATTTTTTGACCGGGTTAAAAGCCCTTTTTAACAAATGTAAGAAGCGTATTGAAATAAAGAGAAATTACATTTAAAAACAATTGTTTTATACTTTTCTATCAGCATTTTTAATACCTAAGGCTTAAAACTTTTTAGCCGCCCCTTGTAAATTCACAGTAATCGACGGAAATAAAATATTAGTTCGCATGAAGCTGCGGGCAAAACCTAGTACAGAATAAATTTAGTTTTCCTATTTCTGCATAATTGAATATATACATACTATACATAACGTTTACATACATCACTTTACCTACTAAGTTCATGTTGTAGCTAAAGAGCATAAGCTTTATCCTGTATGGCATGACTCAAACAAATTGAATTCCTATGTGATAATATTGTTTTACCGAAATTTGACAACAAAATCAGATCAATTCCTTTCCTTACCTGATCTATATCGCTTTACTGAAATATTAGGTCAGAGGATATGTATCCTTGTTTTACTTTGGAAATTTAAAAATTTATTCTGTTCTATCTACAGACCTTTCAAATAACGGCAAGTTAAATCCGGTAAAATCCTTTATCAAATAGCTTTAAGAATCCATTTTCATAAATAGATTGAATATTATTGATGACTGGTATTTTTTTAAAAATTAAATGTCGTGTGTCGTAAAATGACTGCCGTGGGCCCGAGTAAAATTTATTGTTGAGAATTTAATTATTTAGAGCTCTTAAAGAGTTTTGAATCCGTGTTTTATAGATTTTAATATGTCTAAATACCAAATAAAGCTTTCTTAAGTGAAAACCTTGTTCTGTTTGTATAATGCCATTTAATTTTCTTATTTATTTTTATTTACTACATTTCTACTTTTGGTTAAGATCATAAACTCGCCATACTTTGTTTTTAAATATTTTTTGATTGAAGTAATTTAATAATGTGTACATACTTTTGGGAAAAAGGTTAACATTGACTCAAAATTACTATAGATTTTTACATACCATCCATCTTACACAGAGAGAGACGCTCTTACATGAGAAAGTGAAATAGAAATATCGCTAATTTTTTCCAGGATAACTACAGGATATTCTGGATGTAAATATTGGTCTATCATTTTAAACATACAATGATAAATTTCTATAAAATTAGTGCTAATAATGTAGAGTCAATGCACTGTAAATATATTTTTAGTGGATTTTAAAACAAATTTCATTTCAATCTTGAATTAATTGTGAATATTATTATTTGTTTCAATTACAGCATTTCTTTAAAATTCATGATCTTCAACTATATTATATTATCGCAAATTTTATATAATTAAATAACATTTTACCTACTGCTTAAGATTTTCGAAAAAAATTTAGTTTTATCTTATAAATAAATAAATTATCATATAATATTATTACATAACATTTCCTCTTTTTTCCAATTATATTATACATATTCATTTTCCTTTCGACTTTTTACTAGGAAAGTAACTCTTTTTATTATAAAAGGAATCATAAATCTCCTTCGAATGTTATATTTGCTTGGTAACAGATGACAATCCATTAAAATATATAAAGGTCGATATCATTAAATATATCATGATGAAACAGGAAATTATTCCCTGCTTTTCCACTCGGGTTGTGTCAGAGTCCCTCCAGGATCTAGTAACACCCCCCTTCATACACCTTCGAAGGTCTTCTAATAGTGTTCAGTTACTAACATCCAACGCATACACCCAACAGGGTTAAGGAATGTCTTCTATCAATTAATAATTTATCACCTCCATTCTTTGAAGGACACATTTTGCCAACACTCTACATGCCTCAAATTTTGGTTCACATTCAACCAAATCACGGTGAATAAAGATACCACGTTCAAAAAAATCGCGTTAATCTACGCTACGGATATGTTGACGTGTGCTCTCCATCAAAACTCTACGTACATCATCGTGCTCACCGCAGTGGAACAAAACGATGATTTATGTCCTGCGTCTCAAAACCGCAGCAACATACCGGGCATGAATAATATGAAGCCAACAGCTGCGGTGAAGATTATCATTTACGAAGTTGTAACGTGAGTGAAGGAGAAAGTCATTATCTAGTTTCTATTTTAATGTTCGTCATCTTATTATATATATAGAAAATATATTCGATAAGATATTATATTCAAATCATTAAGACATAACGTTATAAGGCAGGTTTTGAAACCTAATTTTCGTGCACGTAAAGTGCAGGAAAATTAGGTTAGGTTAGATTAGGTAAATGTAGAAATTTTAATATTTTGAAATTTCTTTGAGGATAATTAGTTTACACGGTAAATTTACTAAAACCAACGTAACAACTTGTCTAAGTTTGATTTCTTTACTACCTATGAAACAGATCTGATTGTTTCTTTCTAAGTCATTTTTACTTGACAACCCGTAAGGAAATAGTGATGCATATATATTAAACGTATGTGGGATTTTTTTGATCCTTCATAGAGCCCCAAAAACTTATAGGATTTTTTATGAGGTATAGAAGGTTTTGTGTTGGTTTCATGAATTAAAATTTATGAACTATCAAAAAGAATAGCTTCGGAAGCCAGTCTATATCAAATGAAAAGTTTAATAAAACGGTATCAAATACGTATCATACTCTATAAAATACTATATTTTTTAACAGAGAAATATGTATTCATTTCATTGCCATCACCCAAAGCGGAGAAGATGATCGACTTTATGCTACAATTTTTTTTTCTCAACATCGTTATAATTTTAATTTGATTAATTTTATTGTATATTTATATAATATATTATAATAAGTTTACACTCAATGGAATACCCGATTACACGATCTTAATATTTCAATGAACTACGATGCAGCGATTCGTTAATCTATATATTTTCTACGTAATGTAATAATTTCTTTACCCATTATGCCAATAATTACTTAATTTTCTTTACGGTAGACTTTTTTAAATGAATAACTGTATTTAAGTCAACTTCGATGTGCGAGTACACGCATTTAGCTCGATTAATCTCTTTATTAATCTCGATAAATCTATTGTCTAAAAAGTTTAATAAGAAATTAAAATATATATAAATGCAAACTTATAAAGCTTAACACAGTATCGATTCAGAAAAAGGAGGCAAGATATTATAAGCTTCGTAAATTTTCATTAAACCAATTTTTAACAAATGTAAACAAATATTAACGGAACAAGTTTTGTATTACGTTTGGTTGTTAAAAACTTTGAAATTTCAATAAAATTTTCAGTTATCTTTAAAAATGGGTTTCAGATTAGGCCTAAGCAATAGGCAATAATCCATTACCTATGTCAACAGTGGGCCATGGGAGCGATAACATACTTGCAGAAGTCGCTGCTAGTGCCTTTAAATATGTAAATGTGAAAAAAATTGGAAATAAATTTATATTAAGTGCATATTCCACACACCAACCTAATATAATTTATTGTCATACAAAACTTGCCATTATTTACTAAATAAATAAATATCATCAATACACAATTCATGATATTTATTTAAAAATATGATTTTCCATTCCGCTCACGATCACTGCGTATTCCCTTTCACCACAATTTCATTTAAGTAAATGGTAATTGCCAGTCGATAGAGAACCAAATCTATTTTAAATCGGGTAAATTTATCATAAAATTTTATAAATTTTCCATTTCATATTCTCCTCTCTCCTTTATGTCGAAGAGCGCTGTGAAAAATTACCACACATTGACATTGGATTCAATGGATACTGAGTTCAATAGATATTGAATGGAGCATTTGTTGAGGTGAGTTTAACGACTTAAATTGAGTGTGTACATGAAACTAAATCGATTCGTCACAGCGTTATAACTTTAAGGCAGCAAAAATAGGTTTTCCCTTTTATTTTCACTAGCTATATATAGATATAATGTAATAACAAGTTGAATAATGTGTTAAGAATTATAGAATGGTAAAAGAGACCTAGGAGAAAAATAATAATATTATACTTTTTTAGGCGAATAAAATTTTCAAGTATCCTCAAATGAAGACCGTTGGATAAATTGATACATCATTTTTGTGTAAATCTTGAATGAGTACACACGAAGCCCTATAATTAAGAGATTTTGTGTTTTAATTTACTAATGAGGACATAATTATGTGTATAACTAGTAATTTATCCCTGAATAAAAATTTTTCCGGTTGAAATGTCTCCAGTCTATTTAATTTGTTCACTCAAATAAAATGTGAAGCAAGCTGTGAGGCCTGCTAGATGTACGTTATATATAAGCAACTACACTTTCGTTGGTTAATCTCGTCCAATAATCTTAGCTCAGATTAAGTAATAAATGAGTAATGATGAAATCATTACTGTTATTTACATTATTGATAAATGTGTAAATAACAGTAATGATTTCATCATTACTCATTTATTACTTAATCTGAATTATTTACATTATTGATAACTGTTATTTACATTATTGTCAATTTACATTATTGATAAAATTATATTAGCTGTAAATTTAAAAAAAATGGCAAAAAAAAATTGCGAATAATTTTTTTTTGAGTTGTTTTTAACCAAAGAAACGCAGAAATAAATTGAAGCTTGCTAGTTGTGGAGAGACACCGGCTAAAAAGTTTTATTTAATATTTTTTTAACATTATTTTGAAAAGTTACGCAACGAAATATATATATATATATATATATATATATATATATATATACATATATATATATACATATATATCTATATATACATATATATATATATATATATATATATATATATATATATATATATATATATATATATATATATACATATATCTTAACTTTAATTCACAAATGAATAAAATACGACTGGAAGATATATTTAAAACTAATTTTAGTCTGTCGTGGGTAATTTAAGTAAGTAATAATAATTTTTTATGAAAATACATTTGCTTGTCATTAGGGAAATGTATGTAGGTAGAAATTGCCTGTACCAACATTACGAACGAGTAGTTAAGATTTTATGATAGCGATTTCGAAAAAAAACAAAAATAAAAACGTGTTATTTGCCTATTTGCCGTTTAAGTAATTAAAATCTTTTCCGCTTTAAACAATTAATATTTTTCCTAAAACATTCATGTTAATTAAAAGACATAATTAAAGTTAGAGTTGTATTTTATTTTGGCGACAGCGGGTGGCGTAAAAAATTGGATATTTTTATCTATAATTAAAAAATTAATTTTATTAAATTAAAAATTCTGTTTAACATTAAACTTTGTTATTACAAAATTTTAAACATTTCTTACATAAATAGAACCAAATTTAAAATTAATTGCAAATATGAATTTAATCATTTTAAAAATTAAATTTTAATGAATTTTTAAAATTTTATTTTCAATTCAATTATTTTGGTAATGAAAATGAAATTATTTTTATTTCACTTATTTGACATTAAAAGTGAAATTAAACTTGAAATAATTTTTATAATAGAGTTAATTATTTGAAAAATTTAAATGAACTTACATATTTTTGAAATTTAAATGAATGTACATATTACTGAAACAATTTAAATAAAGTTTAATCAAACTACTGGAAATTTTTTTAAATTTATTAATAAATTTTTATTGCAAATAAATACATACCGAATTGGAAACGGTCTGGCAGATGATTGGCATTGGAATAGAAGGTCAACAGAAAAAAAAATGGTGATATACGATTGTGCTTATGCTTGAGCAAGGGTCGTTTTTTATGGTAGTAAAAGTAGTGTTCGAAAAAGTAATGTTCCTTATTCCTTTTCCTGGCTATCTCTCATTAGCCACGCATGGAATATGCCATAAGGAACTTTGCTCCAATAAAAACAATGTCAAAAAGAAAATTACAACTTTCACGGCAAACATCTCAGGCAAAAGCAGTTAAAATACTTCGTGCTGAAAAGCCCTTCACGGAAATTACGTGTAGTCTCGCGAGTCATTGGGAGTACATAATATAAGCGCGTGTTAGGGAGTCTAGTATGTATGCTCGCAGCGGCTCGCTAACTACGGTATTAGGATATTACAGGCCCGTACTAGGTAATCTAAGTGTGCGTGCTCCTAGCGGCTTGCTAACCTTAGACAGTTGTCTTAAATGCACGTGATAGGGAATCTAGCGCTGAACGATTCTAGCGTCTAGTCAATGAAAGATAAACGCGTAACGCATAATCTGTTAATAAAATAAATAATTGTTTCTCACGGAATAGATCAGGTTTCAATTGTGATCTAGATAAAGATTATGTTCAGAAAAATACTCTAAAAGTTGAAATGAACAAAGTAGTTCTGAGGAACAAAATTTGTCCTAATCGTCTTGTTAAAAAATGGAATGAAAAAGCAAACGGTATATGTTGTGGAGCAAAAGTGGTCTTCCTACAGGAACCATCACAGCAAATGAAAGATCTTTGTCAGACAGTCATTCATTATAGGCGTATTTAATTACACAACGTCAAAAAATGTGTACAGAGAAGCTCTAAGCCACCAATAAATTTAAATACGTCATCAACCGATAACAACAAAAATTAGAAACTACAAAACAGTGCGATGTGAAATCGCAAAAACATTATTAATTACACTCGTTATTGCGTAATTAAATGCAAAAAGTGTAAAAACGACAAAAAGATATACACAAACAATAATCAAAAATACAAAAAACGCTTAAAGTACATGTTAAACAAATATGTTTTTTTAGTTAGAGAGAGAAAAAAATGTGTATATTGATTTTGTAATGATACTCTTATAGTCACAAACAGAATTCCGCGCGGGCAAAGTCGCGGGTACAGCTAGTATAAAATAAAGAAACAAATTTATATGACAAGACTACAAATTCAGCACTGATGACTTTTATACCGTTGCCCAAAAAGCGAAACCCCATTCAGATTTCAAAAGTACTATATATGTTAGAATAAAATTTTCAAGACAATTTGTGCCTCTGTTTATGTTTAAACCCTTTATATTAGCATTCATGTAGTATTGTTCGATTGACTTATGTACCTTGCTGTTATTATCCATCGTTATTATTTATCAAACATATAGGTATTTCTACCCAAAAAACAATCCAAATACGACCTCGTTTAAAAAGCTCCTTTGAAACATAATTAGTAAACTAAAGTAAAAGTGATGATTTAAAAACACGTATCTACTGCTCAATATTGGCTATTTATTTGGTAATTAATTTAAATTACTACTGTTTAACTAAAATGTCATCAAACTGAACTTGTTTGATGCTAGGGACTTTTGTTATTACGTATATTGTTACGAGCATAACATTAGGACGAGCTTATTAATATTACAAATATACTAAAATTAATACTACCAAAATATATACTATCGGCTCTCATGCATATCGGCTATAAAATTATACTATCGGCTCTCATGATACTTCTTCTGATCGGGTTTTTCTTTTAGTCGACCTTTAATTTAATATTTTATGTTACATACTTTATGTTTTATGTATATGCAATAGAACATTTTCACTCAATGTCAAGTGTCAGCATTTCAAAGAATGTTAAAATAATGTACAGAAAAGTTTCAAACAAATTATTTTGCTTATAATTTCTAAAAAAGAAGTAATCGATATAAAGATTAAAATTCATTATGCCCTATACTTACTCCACGTTCATACAAAGCGAGTGGACGAATGTTACTAGTGTCGTGCCATGTCATACAAGTAAGTATATTAAAGTTATTTCGAATGTACCAGTAAAGTCCTAAAAATGAAAATAATATTGAAGCCACAAATCGATAAAAAGAGACTAAAAATATACAAAAGCTTCTTAGAATTGATTTTAATACCCATACCGTTAAGTTGAATAAAAAAACTTGAAGTGTTTTTCACTTTCAATATCGCGACATTAACGACGAAGCGACTGAATTGCCGGGCGACGCTTTTTAGTATGTGGAAGGTAAGTAGCAACTCTTAAAAGTTGCTTTAAGCTCTTTTCAAGTTTTATCCACAATGTGATTCGAGAGAGTTTTTACCGGTGTTATTTGCGTAATGAATATTTGAAACTGAAAATATTAGGCTAATTCCTTTTATACTCTCGTGTCTTATATATACTTGTCATAATATAAAAAAATTAGTCTAATAAAAAACTATATATAAGACGGACTATTTGTAAATTTTCCTTTTTAATAATCAAAGTTTTAGTATTTTATTTACCATTTAAACACTAAAAAAAATTAAAGTAGCTCTAATAAAAACTTCGAAATAATTACACATCTACTGATTCTATGGTTTTACAATTATTATTATTTATTTTAAATATTTTTCGATGAAAAATATAATAGATGAAGATACAATAGATTAAATGCGTCAAAAATTAATACAGTTGTTGTAAGTTGAATAGTTACAACTTTTTAGTATCACATCACATAATTTCATTTAGCTGTAAAAATTAAATTAAAATGAATTTATATAAAATTAACGAGAAATGTATTCGATATATAAAACAATGGATCTTACAATCTCCAAGGATTAAGTTTCTTATTTTTTGAAATACGTCCCTTATAGCGTGTATTTTAAATTTTCCGTCTAGAAATGTAAAATACACACAAGCCTAATGTCTATCTTGCATTCTCATATAGTTCTACCACGCTATTTTAATGAAATGTTATCACGTTATTTATCTGCTTTCTCTAATGTCTATCACACTATTTTAATGAAATGTTATTACAAAGTAGTATGGTCATAAAAATTAAATGAATTTTTTTTCAATTCCACATCTGCCAAACAGGTTATGTTGTTTAATAAGTATTATATAAAATAGTTTTTCTTATTCCTCTTGAAAATAACAAATATGATATTGTCCATTTCGAGAATATGAATTACAATTTTTGATTTTGTTACTCAAAAATAATTTATTTTTCAGTAATATAATTTGTTTCACCTTCAAGTTTTAGGAATAATAGTTACTTTTAAACGTTTAATTATCACGAAGAGAACTTACTTTGAAAGGAAAAACTTGAAGAAAACACAAAATTACCAGTTAAATATTTATTTCCTTTTGCAAAAATAACTAACCGTATCATTCAATGTTTATAGTTGTATTAGGTGTTTTTGGGGAATAAGGCGTTCGCAAGACGCTAAGTGTACGTGGATTTTAGGACGCTTAACCCTTGTTTTTACGTTGAAATAGTGTAGCTCGATAATGGAATATCATACTAAAAGATATTATTGACCGTATAATATTATTTTGTTCTTAGGTATACATAGAAATCGACTTATTGCACCAATTTATGACCATTCATACATGTATTTCAATAACCGAAAAAATATACCAATAAATTACACAAGTTTGCTGATATCAAGCATTGATTAATAATGAAATCTAACCAACCGAATTTTTATGGGAACAATGAGGCAGTTATTATTAATATAGGTAAAAAGTCAAACGTTTTTTCTAAAAATAGAGCAAAATTAAAAAAATCATGCCTTCGTTGCTAGAAAATTTACTAAAAGGAATAAATTATATTTATCTGTTATTTAACCGTTAAACATTAACTGTTTATTTATGACTCGTTTATGGCCTAATAACATGAACCAAGTCGTACCATTAACATCAGAAACATGTAATTGAGTCCCAAAGCCGCAGCGTCGAAATGGAAAACTTTAATGTGGTGAAGCTTTTATGAGTTTTCTGCAATATGTTCGCTTATGATGTAATTAAGACGCCAAGCTTAACATTACCCATTTATGCGATATTAAAGAAAGTAAAGCTAACATTAGCATACCAAGATAACGTCTACACAGGGTTGTTTGATGATAATGCCTGTCTAAAAACGAAACTACGTCCATGAAGCTGCTCTAATGGTCCACACTTATTTTAACATATACGTATTTATTACAAAAATATATACAGCCAAAATTAAATGAGTTTACATTAATGTTTTGTATTAAAGAAAAGTTATATAGGTAGAGTTAATATATTTGGTTGGCAACTTATAAACACGCCCCTTTTCGACAGATTTCTGGAAGGACATAGAAGAGTGGGGAATTTGAACTTCTGTTTAGTTTGCAATTAAGTAATATGCGAGTAAATAATAAATTAAAAATGGAAGTATTCCGAAGTGAATTTAGAGGACCGTCTTTTCGTGAATGTAGTTAAGGGCGAAAAATCAGCGAAGTATCAAGCAATAAATATATAACGATAGGCGAAGGTATGCCCTCTTGTGACACAGCCAAGCACTGGTTTCAAAGATTAAAAGAAGGGAATTTTCACCTGTACTATAAATCTCATCCAAAGCAACCTACGATAATTGATAACGAAAAATTTTAAAGCTTTATTAAATTGATTGAATTAGAGGAGAGCTAATATGTGATTGGAGCTACTGAATTCTCATCATAACAAGGAGAGGTTTAGTATCTGGTTACAGGAGATGAAAAGTGGGTAGCTTATGTTAATTTACAGCGTAAGCGCCAGTGACTAGGAGCTAGAAAAAAAGTGTACCTAAAACATAATATAATATTGGATAAAAGATGCTTTTAAGTACATGGTGGCATATAAATGGAGTTATTCATTGGGTTACTCATTGAGAACTCTTTCAAGCTAATAATACAATTAGAGCTAAGATTTATTGTGAACAATTGAGCAGTTACCGCTAAACTTTCTTCAAGTCCAAGCAAAGTTTATGTTGTTCATTACCATGCTCGACCCCACGTAGTAAAAATAACGGGTGAAAAACTACTTTCACCTGGATGGAGTATGCTACATAACCCACCAAACCCACCAGATCTTTCGCTATCTAATTTCTAGCTGTTTCGCTCTGTATCTAATAATTTACGTGTCAGAAAGTTTAAAGACGAAAGTCAAACTAAAATCGAAACTCTCCGGTTTTTCCGTCAAAGGCCCAAAAATTTCTACACGGACGGAAGTTTAACTCTACTTACACGTTGGATACAAGTATTAGATACCGACGGCGCTTACATAATTAACGATTGATTTTATTGACTACTTATAAAAGGTTGTGTAAAGACATGGCGGTTTTATAAGTTGCCAACCTAATATTAAATATATTTCTGCTTAACAATGCGGGCACAGTTACGTAGATTTCAATATTGCATTGCTTTTATTAAGGTTCCGTTCCCGAAAGATAACGAAATCATCTTGAAACAACTCGGTCCGACTGTTCTCCCTATTATAATGGACCTATGGCTTCCAAAATAAGATAAGCCACATACTCAAATTTTACATATGTTATATAGTTTTTATTGGTATAAAAATAAAAATATTTTTTAATTTACAGGTAATAGTAATTAACCAGCAGCCTTACACGATTTAACCTGGGCAGAGTTTTTCGATTGGATGAGCGTTGGGTACTTTTATGAACTAAACCTCTTTTATAATTTTAATATTTTTAAATTTTTATTTTGCTACAATCATTTTTCCTTACGACAACTTTTTATATTCTGTATTCGCCGTCTCATTGTTCGGGCTGTAAATGAATAAATTGTAAGGTCACGCAATTTATTACTGGTCCAAGGTTGTTCATCGCCGATAATGTATACTTGTAAAAATTTTGGTGTTTAATTTGGTATTTATAGTAGCGAACCCACTAAATGATAAATTTGCTCTTTGATCTTAATATTTGCGCTGAAAGTTTATTCGTCATACATAAATATAGTCCTAAATAACCTTGTCAGCAAACAAGTTTTGTAACGGCGTGTATTTTGTAGAAGCGTTTCGATTTTGATGTCTCTATTATGCAAAGAATATTAACATAACTGCGAAAAGGTGTGGGGACCGGGATGAGAAAAGCAGGCTTCTAGAAAATTCAGTTAAGAACGTATATTTGCCTCGTATATATATATATATATATATATATATTTACACACAAACACACACACACACACATATATATATATATATATATATATATATGTATACATATAAATATATATATATATATATATATATATATATATATATATATATGCATCATATCAGAGGCGGTCAATGATGCAGTTTTCAAATCTGTGTTTTACCAGGTCTATGTGAAATGCCAAATATCCTCTGAAATTTTTAACCAACATTAGACATATTCAGTATTTATACAAAAATTACTGAGGTAAACTCCAAAAATAATTTTTAGTAATTTTTAAGTCGCAAAAACTGATTTTTTTGGTTCATACGATATAAATTGGTACTAGATGTGGTACATACATCAAGTTCCCTAAAGTGAAAGTGGTATATATTTTACTCAAGCTTGTGTGACTTTAAATAACAGAGAAACAAAACCCTTGTAGTGACAAAACCCTTGTTGTACTGACTCACACTTTGCACTGCAAATCCGCCATATTGAACTACTTGATATTGTCGGCATAGATTATATATTAACATTGTCTTAAAATTAGTAGAGCAGGTAAAAAGACGGACTTTATACGGATTTTTAAAGTTTGTTTTTCGCTGAAATTCTGCTTAAATAACAAAAATTATCATATTTTAATTTTAATTCTGTTTTATTACAAACAGAACAAATCTGTTTCATTCATAATCAAGTATGAATTTGACAGTTAACTTAATTGTTATCCTGTTTTTAGCATGGAAATTATTACGTTTCTTCAAAATATTACAATTTATAAAAATTATTCGCCTTTAACCTTATTAAAAAGTTGACAGAATTTTTAACAACCAAATAATTATTTGACCTTATTGGTAGGGGTTTTGTAAAAAAATATTGTTATCTTGCATATAAAGCAAGTTTTCCACTAGCATTATTATCATAAGTTTCCTTTCTTTCAATTCTTTTAAGCCTAATCATTTTTCTAGGGATGAAAATAGGTTAATATATCAAATTGTCAAAGTACGTAGGGGTGTCATCATTGAATATGGTAACTTAATAAATAATAACGGTGCAAATTATTTTCTAAAATAACGCCTACTAATAGTATACATAATATATAATAAGAAGCATTTGGCTTTTCGCCAATTTTAATAGGTAGTGGCTGGGTGAAGATTGTTATCTACCTGGGCGTAATTTTGGCAATAGAGCACGTAGTGAGAGTACTGTGATGTAGCCGGAAGGTAGTGACAGGAACTTTTTAGTGATGAGGGGTAAACTCAACCAGTCGGAATTGTTTTTACTTAACTTAGACAGAAAGTTAAAACGTAAATAGGAATGTAAATATTATATGGCTACTAATAATGGTACCAAACCATATTTTTAAACGATTTTCTTGAGTATCGCGTTCAGTATATTGTTGTCGTTGATTTAAAAACCGAAATGAAGATATTAGAATCCAAAATATATACGAAATACGAAGCTGAAATTGCTCTTATACGTAACATCCGTAAAAGAAGTATGTTCAACTTCTGAAATGTTTGCGTTTTTGTGGATATCGAGATTATTTGGGACAAAATAATACATATTCTATCCTTTATCTAAATGTTACAAGTCAAGAATAGTTTTGCCATCGGCAACTAATGTGAAATTATTCACGGATAGGGGTTTTTATTCAGTTTTAAAATATGATAACAAAGTCTTAAATGGTTAAAGTATTAAATTTTTATTGCTTTCATGTCCACACGGGTCACCGAGCTTATTTCGCCGTTACTTTTGGCGTAGAACTTATAACGGCGTCAACTGTTGCCAGTGTCAGTGAAACTTTAAATAAATCAATAAAATTTTAATAGCTCTTAATCCAGTCCCTCATTTTTGCAAAATTTTGGGATCTACCTAAAATAAATGTAAGATTTTCTTTATTTTTATATGATACCATGTCCGAATAGTTATTTAAATTAATCTAATAAATATTCCCATATGGTATCACCGACAGTTTTGCCGCCCGGTGATACGATTAAGAAAAATTTAATTATGTCTAAATTTTCTGATAAAAATATTCCTTATTTTGTGATATACATAATAGTCAGAAACATATATACATAATAGTCAGAAACACATATACGCACAATACGTAACTATATGTATTCTACAAAAAATAGTTACCGAATTTACATGTAATTTCTAATCCCACTTATTATGAAAACATAAGTTTTAATGGAGGTTTTTGTATTCATAATGCGGAATTTCTTATCCACTTTTACTTGCAGTAACTTTTATTAATAGATTTTGCCAGTCAAAATTCCAGTTCCTACAGGTTTCCAAGTATTTTTATTATTATTAGAGTTTAATAGTAGAGTATATTCCGAGGGTTTTGATTTCTGATGGTCGAAATTTTGTTATGTTTATTATTGCAATTCTTATGTACAATTTATTAATATAATTCTGAATGTTTCAATATTTAAAACAATTTAATTACTTGCTACAATATTATAGAATTTGTATCTAATTGAAATCGTGAATAATTTATATAAAAGAAGCCAAAACTCAATTTGGTCATTACTCGAGGAAAAAATACCAAAATACGTAATCACAAATTAAGATTTGGAATGTATTACAAATATGTACGGTAGTTGTTACCAAAACGAATATTTATAAAACAGTTCTCAAATTCATCGGCTTTAAACTTTGTTTTGTCAGCTGCTGGTATCCTCAATTGGCAATTTTCATCATAATAAGCTTGGAGAATAATTTGCAAGTCAAATTTAGAAGCTTTGTGGCTCGTAGGCCTTTCGTGCCATTATTGGTTGTAGATCGACTTACGATATACTACATAAAGGTTAAATAGATAAAATGATAATAAAAAGTAATATTTGATAATTTATATTTAAATGGTTTTTTAATAAATTAAATTAATCCCATTATAAATACTAGAAGATAAAATGCATTCTCTTTCTTCAAATTTTAATTTTAATAGATGTAGTAAGAAACGGCCGTTTCCATTCGCCAATGTATGTTTGGGTGGAAGAATTCGTTGCGCGATTTAAATTAAGCATAGCGCCATTTATTTATATATATCTATGTAATTTCTACGCGTCGAGTAGCTAGATGCATATTTGTTACTGTCATTCTAATACAAACCAATAATTTTCTAAAACATTAACCCGTCTTCTATTAAATGAACCAATAGCGATGAAACAAGAAATAATTTAAAAAAGAATAATCATTTAATCGACTCCTATGCTTTTCTGATTCTCAATTGGATTACGAGTTTTTACGTGATGCTTGCACAAACAAACCCGCCGACAGAAAAAGACATAAAATAGAATTGAACATTTGAAAAATTATCTCAATTATTATATGTACAGATAAGATGATTCCTTTAACTTTTCATTTTATTTTATGGAAAAATTGTGTGCGATAATTTGCTTTTATTATTTCTTTATATCTATAACATATGGCAGGGTTTGGTTTGGTTCTAATTTATGCTTAAACTGCTGTAATTATTTTGTTTGGAATAGGTTTTTAATTGGGCTGTTAGTTCATTTTACGTGAATACCAGATCAAAGCTTTTTATTTAGTTCGGACATTTCGTTTTTTATTTTCATTTGACTTTCTAAAGATACTTGTTTGTCTTCACATATTCCTAACAGCATTTTGTTTCCTTTTTTTAGCCATACCATGACAATATTTTTCAGTTTATAAGCGGTTTTTTTTGTATATTAATACATTTTGTAATATATAGATAAGGTTAGTGTAGTATTTTAAAACATTCCACAAAGCCAAATTTTTATATTTAATGATTATGGTGAATTGAAGGAAGTTACTACTCCAGCAATAATTATATATATTTAGCAATATGTACATTATATCTGAAAACAAATAAAGTAAATATATCAATAAAATATCTTTCCAAAATTTTGACAATTGTCACCATCCGCAAACAGAAAAGATTCACTTAAATTTATTACGGTATCACTAACTCCCTCTTAGTAATGAAAGCTTTCACAAATCTTTTTTAACTTAGCGAGCGATATTTCTGTTATAATTTAAGTGTTTTTAGTTCTTTCTTCGTCCATTCCCTTATTGTTTCCCAGGTTCCTCTTTGATTTGTTGGTTTATTGAATTAAAATGTTTCTAATTAATTATGTTTGTAATTTCAATTTCTTCATATCGTAATAATTTTGTTATGAATTATGATAAGGTATCTTTCCTTTTTGTTGATAGGTGAAATGCTTAAAAGCAATTCCAAAAGTTTCCCTTAATTTATGAGCCTATTCTAATATTATCTATCATCTTATATATGTAAGGGTTCCTATAAAGCTATCTATGATATTATCAGCACCAAATTTATTGGTAAAAAATCACCACAATAGTGAGCGGGTTAGAACCAAATGGCTGTTTGACTCTGAGCATTGCTTTCTCTAATTGCAAGTCACCCTAAGTCCAGCCGACTCTGATCGATAGTCAGGACGGCCGCTCTGAGCTATATGTTTATGTTTACTACCTTTATTCGGCACAATGACAGTAAAATAATTGGAATCCGTCGGTTCGATCCTGATCGATACTGTTCCGTATCTAAGGACAGAATATCAAATCTAAAGTCTCGATACGGTTATCACCAGTAGTATCAGATAAAATATTGTACAGATAATACTATTGAGAGACAAGTGTCCACACACTGATATATTCATACTTTCCTGAAGGTTATATTATGTTTATTTTTCACGAGGTGCTAAAATATGAAGATTCAAATTTATGTATATAATATATATGTATGTACGTATATGTGGGCGTGTGTGCGCGCGCGTATGTATGCGTGTGTGTGTGTGTGAGAGTCGCGTGTGCGTCCGCGAGTGTATGTACATGTACGTATGCGTGTGTGTGTGTGTTTCTGTTCGTGTATGTGTGTGTTTGTGTGTATGTGCGTGCTTGTGTGTATGTGTGTGTGTGTGTGTTTGTGTGTGTGTATGTGTGCGTGCGCGCGCGCACGTGTATGTGTGTAGTGTTATCGTCTATATGATATTTTATCAACTTACATGCATCAAAAGTTTCATAATTACAACTCAAAATATGCTTATTTGAATTAGAATTTAATGTAAATCATATAAAGCTTTTAATTTTATAAGTTGAAACAAGAATTTATTTATAGAACGTTTTAAATTAAATCAAACCAAAAATAAATTTTGATGAAATAAAACACGTGAATATGAATGAAGTCCTCAACTTTCCATAAATTTGTGTATTTGTCATCTAACAAATTTTGTTCGCTCGGATTTAGATACTGATACGTGCCTTAGTTCTAAGTTTGCTTTGCACGGAACGGAACAAATAAATGACTTCTTTTCTTAAATAACAAAATGATATGATGCATTGAAGACAATATTTAATGTGATACTGCCAAACTAGGTCGTTGTTACTTTTTCTTTGTCCTTGTTCCGAAAATGGAAAATCTAGGACTATGTTCGTCAAGTGCCGTCGACACATTTGTTTAGAGCATCAATTGAAAATATGCTCCTATTGATTAATTAATTCTAGTTTCTATTGATTAATTAATTCTAGGTGTATTTTTTAATCTTTCGTATTCACTGCTTTTGTATTCTTTTGTATTCACTGTCACAGTACGGTTTAGGAGTTAAGGGGTGATATGGGGTTTCAAAGCTTGTAACGGGGTTAAAATGTTAAATGGTTTTATTAATTTCATAGAAATGTATGCCGAAACTTTGCAGAAATATTAAAAAAATAACAAAGTTTTGAAAAGTAAAACCTAGATGAAAACCTTCTCGTACCTGATATAAAACTATAATAAATACTAACTTCCAGTGTTGTGTCATTTATCTGATCATTAGGTCTGACGATACACATCCGAAGACTTTTGTTATAGATTAACTGACAGGCAGAAGGCAATATAGAGCACCTAATAAAGAAAGTGTTTAATAAATTCTTATCAAAAGTTGAAAGCAGTCTTGGTATTAAGTGGACCTGCACTCAAAGAGCGTGGCTTGTGAAAACCAGGCAGGCCACAAGCATTAGAAAACAGAGAATATACGAGGAAAACTGATAATGATGTACTAGCCTTAGAAATATTATTAAGTTATGATAAGGACGTAGTAACAGAGGTGAAAAAGTAAGTTTATGATAAGGTAATAGTGTTCCTTCATAAACTACGTTGGTAGTTTAGAAATGTTTTTTTTTATATTTACTTCATAATAATATTACTTACCCTTTGTTAATACTTTTTCTTTATAATGTTAAAGCAAAGAAACTAATTTTAACTTAACCCTAATTTTTTTGAGGCAATTTAAAGTTACATTGTAGAAATTCAAACCAGTTTTTGAGTGTTATGCGTAGATAAATATTTACCAAGGTACCTAATTAGAGTTCTGTATCTCAAAAGAAGAAACGAAACCGTTACCATATCCCTGTTCCTCTCACAGTCGTTTTTCATGGAAACGTGAAATTTGGTATAATAATAATGAACACTAAACTGCATATATTTTAGTAACATTATTACTGAGGTATATGAAGTTAACATTTAAATACCCTATTTTGTACTCCTATTACTCTAAAACTATCTGAACCTAATGTTTATTTTATATTAGTTTTCAGAAACATACACAAGTTTTGTAAGAAAACAAAATGATAATTTTGGACATAATATAGTTCAACATCATAAAGTTTTGAAGACATTCATGATGTATTTACGGGTGTGTTCTGTTACTTAATTATATTAAGTATATAATGAAATACTTATTGCGCAAGGAAGTCCGCGTTAATGATAACATTTGACAAATTAACTAATTTAAATTTAAATAAAGTATCCGTATTTGATTCGAACCAAACCTATACTTCGCTTATTCTATTTTTAAATAAAACTGATAATCGATGTTAATCATGTATTTGTTTTAATTTAACGTTCAAATCCGAACTCTTAATGTCAATCCTAGCTTCGAGGACTGGGACAATTACCTAAGGAGAGTTTCATTTTAACTAATAAATTACTAATAGCTTCACAAAGCTTACATCAATAAAAGCTTCTAATTAGCATAGAACGACGAACCTTACAAATTGAACACGACTTAATAAAAACTCTCACTTAGCTTAACGCACCCTAAATCGTGTTTCTAAATTAGATACTAGTTTTTATTCAGATTAGAGCGACTTATTTTGACATGCTTAATTCGATTACAAAGTTTTATGCGCTACCTGCTTTAAATCAGGGCGGAATTCAATTATAAGTACAATAGTGTCGGCCTCGGTTTGCCATTGCTGAGCGGAATACGAATAAGAGTTATTTATAGGTTCGGTACCGAATTAGGTTCTGAGGTCATTGCAGATTCAGATAAGTGGAATTAATGTTTTCGTTTAATTGAATTCTGTAGATGGAAGGCTGTAGCGTGAAGGTTTTTTCATTAAGGCCTAGGATGTTTCTTTATATTTAATTAAAAATTAATTAATTTTTTTTTTAATTCTTTCAAAAATATTTCATATTTAGTTGGGATCCTTATGTTCGTACATCAGTAAAGAAGTAACGATTTCTATTACAAGACAAATTTTACAAAACTTTGCGTGGCTAGTCTATGTGCAAACCAACATTTATTGTTAATGAATTATTTTCTCTATCTTTTCCTATTAAGGCTCCATTATATTTTGGGAAACAATTATTGTTTAATGATAAATAACGATATCATGACGAGGCAGCAAATATCCGTAATATAATTAAAAAATTTACTTTTATAAAAATAGAAAACTAATAACACCATTTTTTAAGAGAATTATTTTCATTCTTGTTCAAGTATCGTCATGTTCTTGGAATAAAAAAAAACTTAAAAATACATACGTTTTGGCGAACACGTATGTACTGTTTCTTCTAGTTCTTGACCCGAGGTAAATACACAATCCCTTAATGTCTACTTATGTAGATTGAAACAGTCATAGACTGAAGGGCCAAATCCTGACTATACGAAGGGCTAACTTTTGAATCACCTGGCTCACTTTTGAATTTCTTGAGGATTTTGATAATACGGACAGCAGTTTACAGGCACTAATATGTAACAACGCAACGTAAAATTGTGTAACAACGTAACAGGCACCAAAACGTTTTCCGATAATTATTTTTGGCGTCACTCCGAGTTGAAAGCATATTAACTCGCATATATCCAAACGTTCAAAAGTAATTATATGGAAATTTTAGAAGACGAAAATATATTTCTTCACCTATATCTGAAAGCAAAATTTAAAAAAAAATTGCTTTGCTAGAAATATACCTAAAGTTCGCCGTAACACTATAGCGAGGATTAAAAATTTCGAAAATTTGAGAAATCTTACAATATTTTTGTCGCTAAGCGATATATTGAAATGAATGCGCGTGTTGTTAAAATTTATAGTTAAATGGAAATATTTCAATATTCCTTTTTAGTGTTCATATTTAAATGTACTATAATATTACTGTAGTATTTCTTATTAGTTATTAGCTTTGAATATATACATATTCAGATTTTAATATTTTATATATATCTTCCATACAAATGGAAACTTTTGATTTTATTTTCCATCTTTAAGTTAATATTTGTATAACTACTTAAATATTATGACTACTTAACAAAAAAATAACTAAAATAACATTATTTCGGTTCATTTTATATTGTTTATAGTTAGGATTTGTCATGCAGGTGAGATAGTTTGGTTGCACTAAATCTATGCACACGAGAAATATGTTAATAAAGCTCTATATAGTAGCACAATTCCCAAGCCACAGACACATTGGATTGTTTCAGGGTCATCTAATGACGGTCTCATGCTACACAAGTGTACAGGTCCCACGGGACACTATTAAGGACCTTAGAAAGTCTCTAATGGTGTCCGTATCTAGATACGGACACCGTCAAGCGAATTAAAGACTGTCCCTGATTAAATTGAATTAAAGACTGACCCAACAGAATTAAAGACTGTCCATGCTCAGTGGCGGCATTTGGCGGGCAGAAGACATATCAAAACTGACAAAAGTATTGTCGAACCGTTTCTGTAAATTTTGGTCAGAGACATATGTGATATGCGCTGCAACCTTAATACAACTTTTCCATTCTGCTGGACTCTGACGCATCATGGAGCGTACACAGATGGTACATAGGCCAATGTTTCAAGGTGTAGTCCCGTATTCGTCAACTTAAAGGTCACAGTATTCAGACACCAGTCTGTATCGACAAGCCAAGCTATGGCATAGAAGTCTACTCTGATCTTATTTCTAATATATCGTGGAAGAAAACTTATAGGAAGCTCCGATATTATGGGCATGGGAATCTGACGCCCGATTCTCTATCTCTCCACTGCTCGCTTCTTCGACTGTCAGTACTGTGTCGTCCGCATAAGCTATGGTTCCGTATTCCAGAAGGAGTATCACGAGCATTCCATCGAACACTATATTACATACACAAAACGCGACTGGAGCCCGAGCCCTGTGGCAGCCCCCAGTCAGCGTTTTCTCAACTTATGTTTTTTTCGTTCCGCAAAACTAATCTTTATTATAGTAATCGTCAATATAGAGTAATTATTTGCTAAATCAATCTTTAATAATTTTTTATTAATTTGCATTATCCAGGCAATGCGCCGAAGATTTCCAAGAAAATTCAGAATGCAAATTTTTCTGAGCACTCAACAGAAAAATATGGATACCGCATTCAATGTGGACACTCCAAAACGAAACCTGAATTGATTGAAAGACCCCGTCAAATAAAACAAGCAAATTTGGACGATTTAAATAGATATGGATGTATTCAGCAGACGGATTTATAAAACAATTATACTTTATGGAGCCATAAAAATGTCAGAACGTGTATGTATTTTGTGTCGTATCGTACATCAATGTGAAATTCTTTCAATGGATCAGGTATATCCTGTCAAGCGTCGGTCTTCAATATTATTATTATTAAAACATTACTTTTATTTAGGAATATCAAAGGAAGTAAAATTTTAAGCATAAAGTGTCACATTCTTTTCGTATAATTCAATAAGCTTTTCCTATATATTGATGTAATAATCAAAATATTATACATTTATGTAATAAAACATTCTAAGAATTCAAAACAACGGTTACAACAAAATATACAATTCGAACAAGAAATGAACAAGTATCCGTGCACACGTGTGCATCTCCGTTTGGTGCACAGAACAAAAATGTATTTGAGAATAAATTCAAATTTCTTACTAAGATTTTCGCACCGTATTAACGCACAATGCACGCTTTTATTCGTGTAGCTATCCGTGCAAACGTGTGCATCTCCGTTTGGTGTATGGCGCTCAAATGTAACGGAATAAATTCAAATTTAAAACCAAAATATTCGAACCGTATTAACGCACGATGCACGTTTTTATTCGTGTAGCTTTAGTTGGCAGTTAACGTGTCAATAGTTCTTTAAAAAATAAATCAATCTCTTTCAAATTTTACACCCTATTTGACACGTATTACCTACTAGAATCATATGGAAACTTTATTTAGAGAGCTATTAGATAACACTCCGCGGACGAAGATGCATATATATATATATATATATATATATATATATATATATATATTCATATTAAGTGCACAAACGAAAGTATATAAGTTTTTACCAGATGGAACTTGCCAGATCTTCGAACAATCATAAATTTTTAGTTTATGATTTATTCATAGTATCATTAGGAGAAAATATTGAAATTATACAGTATTAATATTTAGATTCATTTTTAACGCTGTATTCTTAAATATTTGCCAAAAAAGGGACACCCTAATTAATTCCGATTAAAGTGTTAATTTATTTTTGAATTAATTCGGACATGATTATACCAATAATTGCAAATGAAATCCTAGAAAACAACCACTTAATAGCACTTAAAATCTCCACCAATAGATGCCTCCACCAGTATTAATAAATGAAAAAGGCGAATGGTGTGTTGGCAGAGATGCCATTAACAGATGGATTAATGGGGAAATCGATTGTTGATCTGTGAACGATACTAAATGTACAAAAATAGAAAATTTTTAATCAAAATATATTTATTCATAATGTACACTAAATATTATATTAATAGTTTGTTTTTGGGTGATCTATAATGGGTATTTCGTTTTGGAAATATGAAGGTTCTCTTAAAAAAGTGGATGGCACTTAGATTTTCTTATTTTTTGTATTTAAATCAAGTTAATATATTATGTTAGATACATTTATACTGATTAAATTAAAACATATTATACCGAAACAATAAAATTTTATTTGTTTTTTCCCCTTTAATTTTTCTTGTATACTGAAAATAAATGTAATAATATTTAGCAAATTGGAAAGACATGACGTTATTGTCATTTTATTACATTAAAGATAAAAAAATGGCAAATTTCCATCGAAAGATATGTTCCGTTTTTCCCGTCAATTATCTATCGAAATGTAGGTAAGTTTTGATTTTCATCTCAATTTAATATATTTGAAAATAAATTTAAAAGTTGGAATATTTTTATTACATCATACTCTGAAAGACATTTCCTCCAAATTTTGTCAAGTGTGTAGAGTTCCACACTAAAGATATGAGAAAATTTTAAAACCTACTGCCAAATTTACAAAGTTTGCTGTAGGCACTGAAAAGGATGAACATATAAGTTTAGATCGTAAGCAATAAAAGAACATTACTACTACCTCAACCGCATTGTAAATAATATATTGTGAATAATATATGAGTCCCTATTTATTTCAAGCGAACATTTCTTAACGCTTTAACACGATGCCCTTAACCCCATTTGCTTTAAATCGGAACGGTATTAAATTTACGAGCATGGTAGTGCGGCTCTTAGACTTGTATTATCAAGTGAAATACTGACAAGATTTAGTTTTAAATTTCGGTCTATGTTTACGTCCATGGTTCTTTAGAATGTATAGGATATTACAAGTTAAACTGAAGACGTGTTTATATAGGTGAACAATATTGATATTTTTAATAAAGGCATTTGTGACTCTTGCCCTAAGTTTATTTTTAATATTTTTTTTGTTTCAGTTCAAGGAATATTTAATGTCATTAATATTTTTTTTATATGATTCTAAAACTCTTTGAGATAAATTTTAAATATTCGTGGTATTTTACATTTTTAATTGATTTAAAAATTTAAATCTTTTTTGATCCGAAAGAGAACATTCAAATACGAAGCAGATATGTAAAAGATGATGGAAAATAATTTTATGTGTGCTTACGTGTGTGCGAATGTACGAGTCTGCGTATAGGCGTACGTATATAATCCACTGTGTGGAAAATAGCACTTCAAATAATGTTATGAGGAATTCATTTTTTTCCTGCAATAAATTAAAAATATAACCAAATTTTGTATTCCTACCACTAAATATTTCGACAGATTTAAATAACTTAAACAGAACTACCGTTTAAATTATTCTTATCAAAATGCGCCGCCCTCCTTCAAACATTATAATAATTTTAAATTAATACAAGTTTTACGTGAATATTTATTTAAGTTCATGTAACTCCAAATACCTATCCTACGTTTTGGTATGTATTATTAGCTGAACTCATTGACCTGACATGTTTTTTTAGTTCATATTGAGTTGATCATGATTTTGATGAATTTATTGGGGCTGTTCAAAGAGTAGTGATAAAAACGCTCAACAGAAAAAATAAATATTTATTCGGTGCCCTCTAAACTAACATGCTCTTTTTCGAAGTACATCAAATTTTACCCCTAGAGTCTTGTATAGTCACCACTATTCCTGCCACTTTAATTTTTTTTGCGAGGGAATATGTTTTAATCTTTTTTTTCAGTTAATTCACTTTTTCTTTTATCACTAAGTAATTATTGCCCAATGAAAAGCTTAATTTTTTAAAAAATGTTATGTGTTAATAATACAAATATAAGTAAATTCAATTATCAAACTTGAGTGTGTTTTTAACTTATCTATTTCAAAAATCACATTTTGTTTACATTGTACGAAAATTTAGCTGTAATAAGTAAATAAATTATTTTAATTGTTTCATATTTTTTTATCCCTGTGTATGTGTGTATATATATATATATATATATATATATATATATATATATATATATATATATATATATATTTATATATATTTGTAATTTTGTGATTTTAAATTTTTTTTAACTAACAACACAAATTTTAATATAGATAATATTTAATGTTAGTGATTTAAAATTATTCGTCTTATTTATTTTTTCATAACCTAATTCATCTTTATATTTTAACTATTATCATTGGAAATTAAACTGATATGGAAATATAATCGTTCTCTTGATGACCTGGCTCGACATTTTTTGGAATCTTTTTGGTTAGGTTAGGCTTTTATGCTTATCTATTCCAAATATTTATAACATTTTTTTAAATACATAAATACTCAAACATATTCATGTGGAATTTTTTTTTAATGGAAGGGGCAAATTAAATGGGAAATTGAAAGGAACAAATTAAATGCTCACACAGCCCGTAGTTAATTTTAAAGAGACAAATATAAGAGAGATTTTATTCAAATCAGCATTCAATGGGATCACGGAAAAATACTTGGAAGTAAGAAGGAAACAGAAAATAATGTTTTTAAGTCGATAAATTATACAAATAAGGGTAGATAATCCTTAACTCTTCATAGTTTAGCACATAGCCATTTATATTTTAACCAATTGATTCCCTGTTTAGATTACGTAATTGACATTTATTTTAACGTAAAACCCGTTATGACATATACTTTTAAACTGGCTATTTTAAAAATACAACTTGGTGTATTTGAATAATTTAATAATAAAATTATAATAATCCAAATATAAATAAATCCAAGTGCATGTCGGAACACGCATATAGTAGTAGTACGCGTAGGCTTCGGTAATTGTCTGAAACTTCTGAAATTAATGACCGAAACAATTTTATATAAAACTAGCTGTGCACGTGACTCATGACATTTACTTTTAAACTTCTATTCTAAAAATAAAGAAAAAGTCAATCGATCGATGAGAATTAAAACGAAATCTTCAGTATAGCATGCAAACGTAATAATCATTACACCATGGACGATTAAAATGACCTGTCGAAACTGTTATTCTTATTATCATTATTGGAGTACTCTTTAAGAATCAATTTTATATATAGCACCCGGTATGAAGTTTTATGAGGAGTTAAATCACAAGTTCAGAAGGTTAAAAAAGTGTAACAGTTTGTAAGTTAGGATATAAGTTATAATCTCCGGAATTACTCATCCCATTTCAAAAGATCTTTAACCCATATTTAGAAAGGAAGTTCAGGATGGACTTGGGTTAATATTACCCCATTAATAAAATGAAATGAAGACCAGTTTAGCAATGTAAGTCAACGAAAAAACAGTCGAGCGAATGGGTTTCTTATGAATGCTACCGTAATGGTAAGAGATATAATATATTGATAGATGATATTGAGATTTATATTTATATACAGCGTTACTTGTTTTATATATTCCAAGATAATCGTAAATAAAGAGTAAACTCTAGTGGTGCGTCCGAACACACAGGGTTTTTTTATTATAATGATTAATATTGTTTTTATTTATTATTATTGTATTTTTTTAAATTTCTTATTATTTTTACAATATCTAGGAATACAAAGTATTGTAACACCAGTACCAATATCGTAATATACACAAAATGGAGTTTTCACAGATAGACGAAAATTCCAAAAACATATTTTCTGAATTCTTGCATAATTATGTTGAAATATGTTAAAAGATTTGAATTCGTAAATTAAACCTCATTTTAAAATGTTTTTCTAATGATACTTCAATGTGGTTACCTAAAATTGTTTTACTGTTTCACATCAGTATAATTGAAGAACTTGAAAAAAAGTAAGGAAATAATTTGTTACTTGCGACCTTTATTCAAAGCAAAGTTTCAAAATTTCATACAAATAGGTAGAAAACTGTAGAAAATACGAGGGTTCGAAAGAGGGGTGGACACGTGGAGTTTTCGATTTTCTTATTTCATTGCCGTATGTCTCAAAAAATCGTTTTATTATTTACTGCAAATTTAATTTAGAGTCGATAAAATCATAAATAGAATGATCAGTTCTTTGTTGATATATGGGTTGAGGAAAGATAAAAATGAATAGCATCTTCTTTATTAAATGAAAGTCTATCCTGCGTATATCAGGTTCTACTAATAACATAAACTCGACTACGAAATCACATCTTGCCGAGACTTCGTCAATAGCTGAGATTAGTCCGACAGTGCTGAGAAAGATCCACAGTGAAACGAATATATAATGTATTTCCGCAATTTAAAAAAGTTAAGTATGCATACTCAATTCTATTGTTGCATTTTTCATAAATACTCTCTAATATTTAAGGATCCTGTGTTAACTATCTTATTTTAAATTACACTAATATATTTAGAAAATTGGCATTAATATCATAGAAGCATTTTTCTTGTCTATATTTTACAGTCCTCTCACAGGGAACATTAAGTTAACACCGATATATTATAAAAAACACACGTGTGAAAATTATTTATTAATTTTACCAAATCATTTTTTATTTTCTATATTGTCGTTTAATTTGGCTAGTTATTACTAAAACGTAGACAACTGCTAATAACTGTGCTGTAATAAATAACCACAGCTGTATTATTTTCGATATGCGGCTACAAAATTATTGAAATTTTATCGCAGTTGTTCAAGCTGTAAAATTATATATATATCTGCATTATAAAGTCCCAAGCGTCAAGAGGCGAATACACAAAGTTTCCGTAAGAGTGACAGCTCGACTTTCTTAACTGTTTTAAAATTTCTGGGAATTTCCGGCACTCCTGGATAATACATTTTTTTAATGTAAAAGTGTTCAACAATTGTAATTTATTGAGCCTTTTGATACTCCGTGAAGGCAAACCAGATGCGGTGAACCAGGAGCGCATGTCGTTTTTTCGTAATTTTGCAATGTGCGCCCTTTTGTTGCACAGGAACTTTTATGGTAATTTGTTGAATTTAATGTCAATAATGCAATAAATACATATTATAGTTTTGAATTACAATGAACATTATTGGGATTTTTAGATTCAACGTGACATTATAATATAAAAATACATGAGTATATATTGGATTGTGCTTTTTATATAAATATTACATGTATATCCATTTATGACTGCAATTATGACATTATGACTGCAAATAAATACCGTATTCTTTAATTTTAGAAATTGATAATTATATGGAAAAATATTATCCAATATCTCAAATAGTTCCATAGGTGATAACGTTATATCTTAAATATGGCATATTTTTTTATTTCCTTCTTTTATAGTTTGTATTTTGTTTACGATTGAAGAATTATTAAAAATATATTTAAAATTTTTGATTTATGATTTCCCGATTCTTCTTTGATTTGATTAATGATTTCTCAAAAATGACTACAGGAGTTTTTGATAAATTAGCAGAAGCTTTTGAGAACGGACAAGTATATACATTTGTCTACATCAATTATACATACTTTTGTCCAACAAACAATATAATGCTAAGTATTACTTTAGTGAAAATAGTGGTAATTTATAAATTATTGGAAATTTTGCACAAATATTACTCTTATATAAAACGTTTCACCATTTGAAAAAGAATTTTATAAAACTTTTCTTTTGTCCTACCTTAAACTTATAATGAATGATAGCTTCAAAAGCGGTCATAAGTTTTAATGCTACTGCCAGCAATGTTCTACAAATCATGGAAATACAGAAATATGACCCAACAACATAAAAATGCAGAAATTTGACCCACTGACATTAGTATCCACATAACTGCTAGTAAACTTCGACGAAAAAAATACTGCCAGCTCTATTAGAAAACCGAGCCATGCGATCAAAAGCGGTTGCGACAAATGTTCAAGTGACATTATTTATAACGATTGACGTTATAAATAATGTCACGTGAACAAGAATTATACCGGAAATTCGTTCAATAAATATCGCTGATCATAATGCAGCTTAGTATCTTTTTCAATAATATATAAATTTTTGAAAATGCAACAAGGATCAAAATTGGAATGCAAAAATATGTCTCAAACACATGGTCTATTCTAATCAACCCGAACTATCTGTTTTTTCAAGACATTTTTGATTCGTTGAAAAGAGCTAACATGAGGAAAAACCTGAAAATTTTTTTACTGTGTTAATGTAAATTATCTTTAGATTTTTGACTTAAAGAAAAAAACTACAAAATTGGATTGTTGTATGATAAATTTAAGGTACCTAGACCAAAATACAATATTGGACAAAAGGTACTTTTGAGTGCTTGGTTGGGTGTAAATTGAGTTATTCATTGAGAACTCTTTCGAGTTAATAGTGCAATTACAGCAAAGATTTATTGTGAAAATTTAAATAAGTCACCCCTAAATTTTCTCTCTAAAAATCTTTGTGTCTTAATTTATGGGATAGAAAATTATGAAATAAATGTTCATGACATTCATTACGCCACAAGTTACTATTTTTTTGTTCATTAAATTTTTCAAACGCTTGGATTGTGTAGAAATTATGTTCTTACAGATATTCATAAAATATTACTCGTTAATGAGATCTAATGCAATTTATATAATCAGAAAATTAATGGTCTCTACATCCTATAATTAGACTAGTTCAGCCATCATAAAAATTGCGGTCGCTATCATAAATATTTAATATAAATGTTGGCTGCAACATTTCTTACTGCTTCGCGAAATATATTTTTACATATGACATAGTGAAATATATTACAATGTTATAATCATGAATTCGTCTGCTCGCGACTTTACGTATTGAAAATTTGTTTTAAATTGGTTTTACCTTATGTTGCTTTCAGTCATGAACCTTTCTTTTCCTGAGAAAAGGAAAATCAAGGTTTTAAATCTTATTTTTTAAAATTATGCTTTATTTCTCTTAACAATAATTTTTCTATCTTTTTTTTTCTTTAACTAATAATTTTTTTATTGAAGTTATTGGAACTTTTCATATTTGTTCGTTTTTTTTGTCCATGAATATGTCCATATCATAGCTTCCATGGATACTTCATAGCTTCTACAGATTGTGACACGTTGGACTGAAATTTGCGTATATGAGGGCACATTTTAAATAAACGCAATATTTGGTGTAATGGTAGATAATAAATTAGCAGAGAGGCTTTTGAAAACGGACATGAAAAACAAGTGCATATATATCTCTACAATAATTAAACCTACTAGTTCCATCGTGTGATCCATTATACAACATCACGCTAAGTATCACTTTAGTGAAGACAATGGCTCATAAAATAATATTTCTTTATTTTATGAACCATTGTGAGTTTGTAGTTTTTTTCTTTACATGCTTTCCTAAAGATTGAAAAGATTCAATAATTTTTTTTCCTTTCCATATATGGGAAATATCTATGGATTCCTACAGCTTGATGAACTGAGAATTTTGATAAAGTTATTTACATTTAACTTATCTCCTTTTTTCGGGTCTTTTATGCTTATTGTAATCGTTCAAAATCATCATAAGGCGCTTTTTAGTATATTCCTGTAAGTTATGGATTTCAAAAATTGAAATAATTGTTTATGGTAGTATTTTTTTGCAATGTTAATGATTTATTTTATTTTTAAACAATAAATTTTGCAAAATTATAACAATAATTTAACGTTGTTATCTCTGCAACATTTTTTGACATTATTTGAAAATAATTTTTTTCAGATAATTCCAAAATGAATTAAGACAGTACATATATCCATAAAATGTATTTATACGTATAAATATTCAGTACGTAAATCTGTCAAATGATCACACACTCACGTTCCTTGAACAAGTGGAACATTATGTTATTTGCAATTGTATTACAACATCTTCAGGTGGGATACTAGCAAAGATTCTGAAGATGCTGTAATACAACCCTGACAGACACCTGAAGATGTTATAATACAACGAAACCTAGGTCGTGGTAAAGAACTTAAAGAAAGTAGAAATAATACTACATCACGTAGTTTCATTTAAGTGTGAATAATGAATTTCTACAAAATTAACGCCAAATGTATTCAATATTTAAAAAGTGCTTCATTCCTTAAAACACTGTAAATGAGAAACAAAAAATAAAAAAAGCGCTTTTACCTCCACATTATTTGTTAGAATACGTTTTATAAAATTATCCCTTTTCCTATTACACATTCTTTGAGATAGCCCTAAAAGCGTAAATAAATATTGTGGAACTAAGATTTTTCCTAAACCAAATAGAAAATATATTTTAGTATTATGTTTATTATTTATATATTTATGATTGCAACAAGGCACTAAGAAGAAAATGTTGTACAAGTTTGTGACGATTCTATACCTATTTGAGACAATGCTTCACAACTTCAAAATGTGCGCTCGAAGTTACAAACTAATCAGACAAATTTTCATCTTTGTTTTATTGGCGATGTTTAAATTCGTTTAACCAGACAGTTTTACTTAAGATCAAAGAGCTGAGAACGGAGTGCGGATGTGCTTGCGTTTGTGCCAGTACGTGTATGTGTATATGTGTCCATGCGATATAAATATACATAATACACTATAAGAAATACGCAGCAATATGTTAAGAATTCATCACTATTTTATGCGAGCCAGTCATTGCCTATTCACATTTTTTATTCCAACCATTAAAAATAAATCCGTCTTCATATCTTGCAATGTACCTTAAAGATATTTTTTATATTCTTGCTCCATCTCAAAGTATAGATACTTTAATTGCTCCAAAGCATTACCACGCAATTTTGTACAACAACCAAATAATATATAGTCCTTTTTCCGGAATTCATCACAAGGTTGAAGTTGTTAAAAAAATGTTTTAAGTAAGTCGTGAAACATATGCTTCATTACTATCGAGGCTAGTAAGTATAATGTGGCATTGTATTTATATATCCCTAATCTATAATGAGTCATCGTGTTTCTATCTTTAAGTAATATAACGGAGAAGACGTACATTTTTAATAGGTTACGATGTGTCGTACAATAAAAATAGTTTGAAATGAATATAATAGTAAGACGTTGTAATTTAAAAGCAAATATGTAATTTTGTTAACAATAATATTCCATTCAAACCTTTATTTAAGCTATATCAAAATTCGTTTATTTTATAGCCTAAATTACGATATTCTTTATGCACTATAAAGTAATTAAAGTTAGAAATAAATGAAGCAATGTACAATATATGGCACAATATAGTTATATATCTTAGTAGAGTACATATTATTAAAATGCATTATGTGTCAAAATTCCAGAAAGACATAAAGTACCGGACAAATTGTGGGTCACATTTGCTACGTTTCATCCTTTTCGGCGATTAATCAATCAAAAGGAGTCAATCCATCATTCCTAAGGTGTCATTCTTACGGAATACGGATAACTAGGGTATGTATAGGGTAGGTTTTACCCAAATAAGCGTGATAAAAAGACATCTGTTTCCTGACTGAATGGTGAAACCCTCGTCTTTAGAGAAAATCAGTTTGCTCCCACACAACATGAAAGATCCAATGTGTGTCTGGTAGACCGCATGACGGACGTATGAAAGAAAACGTAATGCATCGTGTCATTGTGCTGATTAAATCGGTCCTGGATTGAATATTTCGTTGTATTTTATCATTGCATACAAATAATTTAAAAGATTGCGAGTGGGTCATTTGATAGATACTTAAAATGGTATTTAAGGCTACATTTATACCGAGATAAGATGAATCATTTGATAAACTTGACTTATTGTCAGTTACGTAAAATTATGATTACAATTTTATCTATACAAATATATGTATAATATATATATATATATATATATATATATATATATATATATATATATATATACATATACTAAATTGTAATTTTTTAGGATAAAATTGATCATTTGCTTGGTTACAATTATCGAGGGGTATTAGAAACATCCTGCGCATATATAAGCAAATACACTTCGAGTTTCAAAATAATTAATCAACTTCAATCATTTGCACATACCCATCTCATCTTATTTATTTTCTTGCACAGCTGAAATATGTGTATGTCCAATTTCCTAACCTGATGTCAATTTCAATGTTCTAAACCATTAAAAGTGGTATATGTGTTTCATAACTTAATCAGTAAATTAGTTCGGGGCTTTAAGAGGCAAAAAAAGTTACGAGACCTAAGATGAAATAGATTTTGATGGTATCGAAAATGTCTCAGAATATTTCTTTTGAATATACATGCGCTCAGTGTCAGAACTTATTCCCAAACTTGGCTAACAGGATTTGGTGTGTTCAGATTTCAGATAAAAATACTGGATAAAATCTAATCAACAATTTGTTTCATGAATATATTCGGATAACGGATCTCATTATCGAAAACCTAGTCCTTACATAACCAATGCGTATGCACGTACATGTGGATATAATAATGTGATTAATTAATACTCTGCTATATAATTTGAGCAATTATTTATTTAACGACTTAATATGTAAATAAGTTACTTAAAGATATTTTCCCCGCTTGAAATGTTGAAATATCATGAAACTATAATTTCATTTCAAAGCAGAAATTGGAATGCAAACGTAAAACTACTAACTCACAAAAAAATTATTGTTAAATACGAAAGCAAAATCGAAGTGAATTGAATAAAATGTTCGACGAAAACTATCTCTTACAGTAATACTATTGACGACTGGACAAGAAAAGGAAAAGAAACAGGACATTTTGTTCCATTTAAGGACAAAAACTACATATTCGAGATAGAGATGAGATAAGTTAAAAGATTAATCAAATATAACGGTCTCTTCAGATATCAGCATATCGAAGGAATGAATTAATAATAACGAGAAAAAAAACATCAAAATGTGCCACGACACCCTACCATACTCCATTCTAATGAAACCTGTATTTTATATATTTGTAGAGATAATACCGTTATCCTAATTTGTACGTAACTGACAGTTGTCCAAATTTATCATAACGATTCATCTCATCTTGGTATTAATGTAGGGTCAAATATACTCGTTTTAAACATATTTATCATTGAAATGACCTCTTCGTAGTCTTTCAAATTATATTTACGCAATGACGCAAGGAATTACATTTTCTTTTCTACGTCTGGTATGCGGTCTGTACACAATGTATCTTTCCTGTTATGCGGGAGCGAGCTGATTTACCCTGTATGACCCCTTAGATGAGGGATTCACCCTTCAATCAGGAAACGGATGTCTTTTTTAATTTACATATTTTAAAAAATTATATCTTGTCTATATCCTAGCTACCTATCATTCCTCAGACGTTATTCTAATGGAATCATAGATAGCCTTTTTCTGGTTGATTAATCGCTGAAAACTTTCAAAATTGAAAAGATGAAACGCAGGCAATTTTGTCCAATAATTTGTCCGGTAATTTATTTTCCTATACACATATCCACATATAATGTCTTTTTAATAAAAAAAATCAAATGAATAATCTATAATTGAATATATTTAGCGTTAGTTTTGTAGAAATTCATTATTCACAATTAAATGAAACTACGTGATCTAGTATTATTTCTACTTTGTTTAATTTCTTTACCACGACCTAGGTTTCGTTGTATGACAACATCTTCAGGTGGGCTATTAGCAAAGATTGAGAATCTATTATAATTCAAGACATGAAATAAAAGAGTGCAAATATTGTGATGTCGCTAAAATGAACGTTCAGATGTATTATTGTTTAGAAAATAAAAGTGTTTTTAAATTATATCGTCTCAAATTGTTTAGAACAGGGTTTCCCAACCTTTTTTTTGTTGAGGCTCTCCAGACCATAAATTATATTTTCATGCCCCTCCCCTTTACTTTTTCATGCCCCCCTTTGATTTAGTAAATTAAATGAAAATGGTAACTGAAGTTTGTAAATACACAAACTTACCTTTTAACAGTGAGATACAATAATTTTACACACTCAAACTGATTTCTCAACAAAAAATGTACACCAAAACGTCAAATTTTTCGCAAGTTTGTGGTAATAATAGTGAATATGATATTTAATTTCATTAATTTTATGCATGTAAATTAAACATTACATTGTAATGTTATTTGTTGATGTTGTTTGTATATTTTTTTGTTTTTTCTTTCTAAAATGCAAACGCTTTCCGCCCCCCTTGACATCTCTCTATGCCCCTCCTTGGGAGGCGCGCCCCCCTGGTTGGGAACTTTCGGTTTAGAGGTATCTACTGAGATACCTCTAAAACGAGAGGTATATACGTCATCAAATTCCTATATCGTAATATTTCTTTGTTTGGTTATTTGAAGATGGAAACACAACGACTTACTATAGTTTACGGGTATATAAATACGGTATCGTACTATTTTGAATTTAGCCTCAAAATTAATAAAGTATATGTTTCACGACCTATTGAAATAAGTTATTTTAACAACTTTTAATTTTGTGGACAATTATAAACTACACGTGCGGATAACAAATGAGTGACTCGCATAAGATGAGAACGAGTTCGTAATATATTGTTATTTGACTTTTGCAGAGCGTAAAATGTACGCTCTGCAAAAGTAAAACTTTCAAAATTCTTGACAAGTCTTTTGTAACTTTTCATCCGTAACAAACATATTCTCTTTGGCTCTATATCTAATTGTTTAACTAGTAACCTCCTTTTTTTTTAATTGTGCACCAAATAAATAAAGATTTATCGGTGTAGTATATTGTTTATTTAAAAATTATTGATTCGATACTAAAGTAAGACTTTATTTCGTTTTCATTCCACTGAACGAAAAAGAACTTGGAGTACTGAAAAAAGAAAAGCGCTGTTACAATATTCATTTTTAAGGAACATATATGAAAATTACAAAAATTATTTTTTGAAAAGTTTTGGCTAAAGATAGGTAAACTAGAAAAATTGGGGAGACACGATTGAACATGAAACACGAAAATAATTTAGGCCCTAATTTTCAGAAAACATTATAAAAATTACTTTATATCTATAGATACAGAAGTTACACAAAATAACGTAGCTATTTTATTATCAATGTGTGTGTTCGTTGGTTACTAATTTATCAAATATAGATCACCTAAAATCTGTAATATCCTCACATATGGTTAGGACTGATGATTTAATTGAAATAAATATAATTGTAACCAGTTTGTGTATATAATATTTAAATATAATTACGTGCTGCGGTATATCATAAAAAAATGCGGTTATAAGTGGAATATACCAACACATATTTTATATTATGTTTTATATAATATTATATATGTGGTAAGTATGGCCAATAACAAACCTTTATAGAGAGCGCAGCATGAACATGGAAAGAGAAAGAGATCAAATAAAAAAGAAAAATTATCAACACATACACTCACACACAAGTGTTATCTGAACTTAATTTTCAATATCTCTTAGAACGCCGAGTTACATTTTATATAACCTTGAAATGAAATACAAGCATTTTTTAAATATTATCTTCCCTTTTTCATGTTCATCGTCATATATTCATCAATATAAAAACTAAAATATATTACAAGAAAATATTCTACTTAAAATATTGAACATAAACATTTTGTAAATTTATAATATCATTATCTATTGAGGTTCTGCAAAACATGGTTGAAATAAAAAATAAGATAAAGGGGAGAAAAATATAGGGCTTCAAAAACTTTAAAAGGGTGAAGCAATCAAAATATCTTGGAGGTCTAACCACGCGAGGTACGGTGGTACCCGCGGAATTAAAGGCAGAGTAGCTGCAGAGAAATTTTGCTTCAGCTTCTAAAATTTCATCGACCCTTTTAAGACAATATAAAACTCTTTATATGCAAAACGAATATTAAGCTTATAGTTTTATTCGATATAAAACTTAGACAATAATCAAGAAGAATGAAAATTTACTGAGCATATTGGAGCGGAAATTTCTAAGGAATTTCAATGAAGCAACGCCCAATTGAAGTAATGCATAACGTCACAGTATCAGCGCTAAACCTTCAATAACGATGGACATCAAGATGGCCATCAAGATCATCAAGAAATCACCTAGATACCCAGGAAGGAACTCAAACACAAATCGAAAGGCAACCGTTCAGTCGTACGACCATAAACAAGTTGGCCCGACGACGTAAAGATCGACCTACGGAAGCTGCAAAACTTGCGAAATCTGGGAGTATCGAGAGACGGTGGAAGACAGAAATTGGTAGATAAGGCAAAAATACTGCATAAATTGTAAAAATAAATAAGCAATTTAAGTAAAATCAGATCTCATTAAAGTATCTGGCATGAATAGCGCCTACCTATCCGTTGACTTTTTCTTAATTTTTCTTGCATCACTTTTAATTTTTTAAATATTTTTACCATAGTCGATTTACGATCATAGTACTAAACGGTGATTTTAAAGAGATGAGACGTCGAACAATGTCTAAACTCATTTAACGCGAGCCCTTGAGGGGAATATTAAAACTTTACAATGTTTACTTTTGTGCTTTTATGCGTTACGCGCATTGTGCGTATTTTGTGTAAGATACTCATTGGTTATTCCTGAATTACGATAATCTCGTTAAAGTCCAACTTACCAGTTACAACAAAGCGCTCGACTGTGGAAACTCTTAAGGCCTGGTCAAACAGAAAGCGCACCTAGAGCGCGTTAAGACAAAACAGAGTCGCGTAAAAGCGTTGTTTTGTAACATTAAAGTTCATATATGACAAACAGGGCGCGCATGATAGTAAAACGCGACGCTCTGTCGCGACGCAAGTTGCATTGAATTTTATTACGAAATTTTTGATAAAACGCACGGCATTCTTGCGTGAGTTTTGTGTCCGTGACTGAAAAATTTATGGAATGTGTTGGAAAATATCTTTGTTTGTATGACAAGAAAAGTAGTTAAAATAAAAATGTTTCTACAATGACTAACTATGGAAAGAAATGGGAACTGAAATTAATAAAATGGTAGTAAACCATATTTTTATTAATTAAAATAATAACCTAATTTTCACGTGTTTTGAATGCAGCCGTAATAGATTTCCTGTTTGTTGGGTTATGTAAGGTTAAAGCACGCATTAATTTTTTTCTTCTAACTCTATAAGAAGAATTGTTCCTTGTTTGCTTTTTATATAGTTATGTAAATGGCATATTGCTTTGATAATGACAAGAGACGTATCCACATCATATTCAATGGATTCTAAAATAATGCTCCATTTTTGTGCCAAAATTCCGAACGCATTTTCAACAAGTCGTTTGGTTCTACAAAGTATTTTATTAAATTACTCCTTGTTCCGTCCTGTATACTATGGCTCTCGAAAATGAAAGCATTAAATATAGTTTCAAAGCAGAATTTTATCACCAATAAGTGCATGCGGTACAGGATCAATGGTATATTGTAGCTGTTTTTATAAAATATCCAGTTTTCCGCCACTGCACTATCGCCATGTCCGTACCGCTATATATACATATATATATATATATATATATATATATATATATATATATATAAATATATATATATATGTGTGTGTGTGTGTGTGCGTGTGTATAGCAGAGCTACAGCAACGAATCAATAATATCATCAATCAACGTCGACAACAACGAATTTCCTAATTGGATCGACAATAACAAGAAGAACTACGAAAAAAACTTTTTGTAGCCAACTAGTTAGAACCGCTGTGATTGGGACACTTTATAACCACATGATTTCCGTCGGTACTACACACGACACACTTCGGAAAATTCTACTTTTGCCAATGGACTATGTATTTTTAGTAGGATATTGTAAATATATTGATAATATTATGACTTATCTGATGTACGATGTTTACACACAGTTGATATGATTGAGATACAATGAAACCTATGTCGTGGTACAGAAAATAAAGAGTGGAAATAATGCTACATCACGTAGTTTCATTTAATTGGGACAAACAATAATATTATATCAGATACAAAAAACACACACTACAAGCCATGCTGGAGAGAAGTTTGTAAACTGAAAAAATTTATAAATGTTGCCAACAATATAGTTTTTATTTCCCAAGTATATTTACAGTCTGAAATTCTGAAAATAAATATGAGTAAAACGACAATTAATGATTATTGAGAACTTAATATATAATATCATGTCCTAAGTCTTCACATCTTATTTAATGGCATGTTCCTAAAGGTCGTTAACTCGTTAATGAATTAGAAGGGTTTAAGTATGAGTGGCGTCTAATAATATTGAAAGTATCAAAGTTCATTATTTACAGGTGAAAAGTTAATGATTTGAGATATTTCATTGCTCACATTTAATTATTTATTCATAAAGCAGATTCAAATAAAGTTGAAAAAATTTCTGTCTTTTTCCTCGTGTGGCATGTGTTTGTGTTTAAGAGGAGTATATATATATACTAGCAAACCCGGCGAACTCCGTTTTGCCACCAGATGGATTCGTTTTTTGTAACATTTCGTTTGGGGATTAAAAGATGAAGAAAAAATTTTTTTTTTATATTTGAAAAGGAAAAACTTTATTTCATTTCACAACAGTAATGAATTCATTTTGATTACAAAAATGAAGTGCAATTTAGGTGAACTTCTCTAAGTAAAAAATTAAAGTGAATCCAAAGTAAATACTGAATCGAAGCGTTATACGTGTCTGCAAATTATCCGTTTCATTGAAATGCTCTTTGGTAAACCACATTTTTTGTTTTTTGGTCTGACGTGAACACAAACAAAGCGGATGGTTTCCCAACTCGTGAACACGCAACGTATAGCTGCCCATGTGAAAAACAATGATTTTTTAAATTTATCCCGCAAACACTAAACGATTGGCCTTGCGACTTGTTAATTGTCATTGCGAACGCAAGGTGAACCGGAAATTGCAATCTTTTGAAGCCAAACGGAAGATCAGTCGGAATCATTGGTATTCGAGGAATACATACATTTTCACCTGCGTACTTTCCGTTAATAATGGTTGCCTCAATTAAATTCGGCATAAGTGTTTTCACCGCAAGTCGAGTACCGTTGCAAAGTCGTGGTGGATTCAAATTACGCAATATCATAATAACTGAACCAACTTTGAGTTGCAAGTTATGTGGTGGAAATCCTGGTAACTCCAGAGAGTTCAAAAACTCCGTTGGATAATTTACTATATCATCGGGATTTGTTATGGAATCAACGGATTTACTATATATATATATATATATATATATATATATATATATATATATATATATATATATAGTGATTCAGTTCTCTACAAGACATCGAGAAAACAGCAGTGGCCTTTTAATTATATTATCAGATACTTGTACCGAATAAATACCTTCCGGGAAAACTATATTTTCTTCACTCATGGAATTATAGTTTTAATTAAAAGCAGAGTATGGAGTAAACCTGTAATTGAGGTTGAGATAGAAAGAAAATGAACAAGCAGGCATCAATTATTCATTATGACGATTTGGCCTTAGAAAATGTACATTAATAATTCTAATTTACTAAGAAAAAATAACACGACACTTTTCCTGTGAAAAATTTCCTTTAATGTTTTCTTTCCAGGCTCTTATTCCAACCAAATTAAAAAGAAAACAAAGTTATGTAATATTCTCCAGCTAAGAGTTTTTCAAACTAATTAATCTGAAAGTTCGCGTCGTTAGCCTGCAAGTGTGGTCGACTAGGGACTTCTGCAATTTTTGAAAGGAAGTAATTTGCAAGTCAAATTTTGTGGCCCGTGTTTGTAATGTTCTCTTGATCTTAGATATATTTGGTTTATTTAGATATTGATAGATTTAATTTAATTTTACACAACCGTAATTCGACTTTTTTATTTTTGTTGTAAATGAACTAAACAGTTTGTTCATTCTTTTGCCGTTAATGTTAATTATTTCTTGCACATTGACAAATAAGTTTAATAATCGACACAATTTTTTAAAATGCTTTGTATATTACCAAACATTTCTTGAATTATTGACGATTTGTCATACTTAAAATTATTAAAGTAAGGAGTAATGAGAATATAATATATATTAACATTATTAATTAGCAACGATCGCTGCTAACATCCCACCTGAAGTTATTGTAATACAACGAAACCTAGATCGTGGTAAAGGATTTAAAGAAAGTAGAAATAATACTATATCACGTAGTTTCATTTAATTGTGAGTAGCCATCATTGTTAAAATTAAGTATCGTCAGTTAAACCATCAAACGGTTGTTTTAAAATATCTGAAAAATTTTCATAATAGTTTCGCAACAAATTTAAAGGGAAAAATTATCATACGTGAGTAGACTCTACTAGTTTACGAGTAACAGTAGTTTACAGACTTCTAACATGTAGTGTCAGAAGTCTGTGAAAAGTTCACGGAAATCCATACAGGTGACTTAAGTCAAATGTAAATTTACTTTCTATTTTAAAATTTACATTGTGTGTATTATTTTTAGGATTTTAGACAATAAAGAAAAAAAGAAAACCTTTCTAAAATCATTTTAGTTTCCGTCTATCCGTTTGCCCATTTTTCACAACTGTTTTTCTCGCAGATTACTGGATGTAGAAACAAAATTTATATGCATGGTAATACAGTGTATTATTCCCCTAATACTTTAATATCTTACACTTAAAAATATTTGAATGTTATTTTATAAAGGACAAATAAAATACTACAATATTAATTGAAAAGGTTACAAAAATATTATTCTAAGGACTTTATGTAAGATCGTTTCATCCTAAAAAAGTTTAAAATTTGTTTTTTCCATATGATGCGTTTAATTTTTTTACGAAAATGTAAACTATTTATTTCTTTGCTTCGTTGTCCCCCATATTATTTTCTTTCATTTACCCCTCCTGGATACACACGCAATACTTTTATAATTTTTATGAATACACAAAATCTGAGGAAGTTCAAGAACTTACTGGCTTATTAACAACATTCTATGATATGCTCTAGATAACGATTGGTAGAAAGTGAAAAAGAACAGCATGATAGATAACTCATAAATACACTCTATGTGAGGCCACGCATAGAAGCAGACGAATGCAAGTACTCATTGAATTACTTCACCAATGAAAATTGTTGGTGAATCTATCGGCTTCTTTGATCTACATGATTAATATGTATCTAATATACAAAAGTCTAACAGGGTCTAAGTCGAAGAGCGTGTTATTTGAATTCAATATTTAATAAAAATATAATTTACATACACCTTTTAACATATTAAATAGGCCTTGCAACATTTGTTCGGAAGTATGTTTAATTCTATTCTCCGAATAAATGTCAAGACAAAGATGAAATCATTAAAATAGCAGGTTAATTCCAATTAATTTTTTTCAATTAAATAAATGATTTTTCCTGAAAACGACTGATTTCATACTGGTATTTGAATAATCTACTCTTTTCAGTTTTCTCTTTTAAGTATTCATGCGAAAATGGAATTTCTTGCGTGCAATGAATATGGTGAATACTTGTTTATGAAGCACGATCAGCGAAACTTAGCGGTGGAATGAAGGCCATCAAACCGGCGTGCAAAATTTCACATCATCACTATTGAGTGCCATGTCTATAGGACGGTACAGACTATATATTTTTGGGGCGGATGTATTGAATTTTTTACGCGACTTTTTCGAATATTTATACAAGAGTTATGCGGGAGAATAAATCCTTGAGTGCTGCGCTAATCATTATAATGATGTTAGTGAAGTTGTATTTTAAAAATACAATTCCCATTACCAGATATTCACTCTCTATGCTTTTATCTAATTATTAAGGAAATATAAGTGTAACATTGACCTGTATTGAGTTACCTTGTTGTGTTTGGTTAGTGCTAGTTTATGTTTAACTATAATCCGCGACGCGTTCGAAAACTTTGTTGTACCAAATAGAGTATTCCCCGAAGAGTATAAATTTGTAGTTTTTAGTTTTTGTTCAACAATAATATCTTGTAAAGGATTTTTTCGTAAAATGCATATTGAAGTTTTAGAATTAAAAGCAATATACAATTTCATGTTTGTAAATGAATCTACCAATTTTTGCGGTGTGATTTTTTTATCCAGATATAATATTGTATACATTAAATAAATATAAGTGGAACAAACGATATTATTTTACAATAATATGTTTATGAATGATAAGAACATTAGAAAATTGCAAAGATTATCAGACGGGCTTCAACAAGAATATCCATTAGTGTTGTAAATGTATACACGATTAATTTTTTCACATATTTCTAAGGTTAGAAAGATTTTTATAATAAATAAACTTATTTTAGTTTAAGAATGTTAACAATATTTCCTTCTTTAAATTTTTGGAGCCAATGCTTACAGTACACACTCATAAATTGTTACGTATGTGCGTGCTACTGCGGTTACTTCTCCGATAAATGAAATTTACAAAGCAAGAGTTTTCTTTTAATAAGTTTTCTTCTTGAAGTTTCCATATTTGTCTGTTTCTTACTCCCTGAACTTAGTTGCTAACTAAAAAGAAGATTAAACGCATCTTCATGTTTACTATTACGAACGTCCAAGAAGTTTTTATTACACTACAAAGACCATGAAAATGTGCCAGATTTATCAATTGCAAACCGAATAAAATCTAATATAAAAAGTTTATGATAGGAACTGCTAATATTTCCGCGATGATATAAAAATGTTATTTTGCACTCAAAGTAGATAAATTTCATTTTAATTATTTATGAACCATTTGATTACAGAAAGGATAATCACGTTGCAATTTGGCTCTCTTTTACGACCCTTATTCAGGAATGATCATGATGAATAAAAAATATGGAAATTAACTCTGGATATGCTATGTATGTATTTATATTTGATATTCAAACCAATTGACAATATTCTTGTAGATAAATGAAAAAAAATAAACAATTATGTATTTAAAATAATGTAACGATTTTGTTTCAGCAATTATTTACAGCAGAGATCGAAAAATAAATCTCATAATATTTCGGTTTATTAGTTGTAAACGAGTTGTAGGTTTAAATTGTTGCCTGAAGAATACTGAACTTTTTTTATTCTATTTTTTAAAATAATCTGAGGGATTTAATGGTGTATTTTCTATCATATAGAACATTTGTAGAATTTATTTCTTTCTCTTCAGTTTCTTAATCATTCACATTTTTCCCTGTTGTTATTTAAAACACTTTTTTTTAAATAATTATTCTTATATTTATTCAGTATATTTCGGAATATTCACTCTATGCTTGCGGCAATCGTCACTCAACATCTGTGCTTCGGCCGAAGGTAATTTTGCAAGTAACGTCAATTTTTTAAAAACATCCACGAATATAAAACGAATATGATAGCACTCAAGAAATCGACAAATTCTTCCGATTAGAGAAAAGCCTTAGACGTAAATACAGTAATTTTACTATGAATCCTTACCGGTTTTTCGTAAATCTAATTGTTCTTTTAATATGATTCTGCGCGTTGTATTACCATTCATAGCAATCCTTTTATTTTAATATTAAAAACTTGCAGCACTCCGTCCAATCAAGAGTTATCTTTAAAGTTAACTTTCAACTAACTCATCGTTCAAACTTTCAGTAGCGTATTTATTTTACCGGAACTTTCCGCAAACATGAACTTCCTTCAAGGTATAAATATGTCGGTAGTACTTTGAAAATTTACAAAAGTATTTAAACTTTCTTCGTTATAGAACACTTAAAATAACGGAATAAATTCTTATCGTAATTTTACCTAGAGCCGTTTGTTACATTACACAACGAAACTTATAAAAAAATGCTTTGAGAATGACAGTGAATTTTAAAAGTGCCACATAAAATGAAATTTTTATTTAAATGGTATTTTTAACGTAATCTTTTCGATTAATATTTCTCTTTTATATCGGTACGTTCTTGGAATTAACTTTTAGAAATTTGTGATTTACACAGGAACTCTTGATGTTACTGAGCAAAAAATATTAAGTCCGGTGACGTAAACACGGCTTTTAATTTTTAACTTTAACGTTACTTAACAGTTTAAGAAAAGTTAGGGAAGTATGATGACCGTTTAGACCGATTATGAAGTTGAGAGTTAATAATATATTAAAACGCGTCATTTAAGGTCAAACAGTTATTTACGCAGTTGAAATAAACTAATTTACGATAGAATATAACTTGTCCTAAGTTACTACGTGGAGAATTCTAGACCTAGATTTACATAATTGTATTACACTCTAACATTAAAATGTTTACTTTCATGAATTTACGTTTAGTTCTGGTCGAAATGTTTGTAAACATATCATATATATATATATATATATATATATATATATATATATATATATATATATATATATATATCTATATATATATATATATATATACATATATAATAGATGTAATTAGAGATGATACCTCTACAGAAACCCGCAACATAAACCCCTGAACTATTACCATTAGAAAGATACCCTATCTTTAAAATTAGGAAAGGATTTAAAAAAAATAAAATGTCTGTTACTATAATTACTAGTCATCCAAACTGAGAATAAACATAAAATGGGCCTATTTTCAAATGAATATTTTATTCATATTATGCTAATTTACAACAAAAAAATAAATTGAACATATTAACTAAACAGGTATCTTTAAAATTCGAATAAAAATAGTGTTAATAAGAAACCTAAATATAATGATTAAATTCTTATTCATTGATGTAATGTACGCGTGAGATAAAAACGGTTAAGAAATCAAATTATAGATTTAATATATTTTTGGGTATAAGTTAAAAATTATTGAAATAAATAATTAATTTCACTCTTGCCATATTTATTTCAAGATAACTTCAGGGGAAATTTTTGTAATTTCTTTTAGGTAATATATTCAGCTAGAATATTTTCTTCGGTTCATTTAACATCATTTATTTACATGCAATCTAGCTCACCATTTGAATGGATTGAAACTTAAAAATAGTAAAGTTATATTTGTATTTCACTTCGTACATCTGATTTGTCCCATGTTCAGAAATTTTCTTGTAAAAATAAAGTTGATAATTTATTAATGAATGAAATGCCCTATTAAGTCACAAAATAAAATCTACTCGTATAAATGACATGAAACTAAAGCAATAAAAATATGTTTTTATTACTTCAGGATGCGGTGTCCATCGATATACGTTGAGAAAGAATGACAGAATGCCCTTTTTTCTTTCGATCAAATAAATTGATTTCTGTGTACGGAGGCATGAGTTGCAGATTGACACATCTCTATTATTTGTGGCATTGTGGAAGGATTATCCTCGAAATGTAATTATAAATTTCATTAAATGGTACAAATTTTACTTTGAAAAGTTCATATGATTTTGAGGAAAGATTAAATGTCCACCAAGCCACATTTTCTGGTTTTATGTCGATTGACTCCGGCTTTCGTAATTTAGAAACCATCCCAGCCACTTTTAATAATTCTAAAATATCTTAGCAATTTTACGTCTTCATAGTCGTTCATTTATATTCACCAATTAAACTTGTTTTTTTGTTTTTCATATTTTCTACTATAAGATTAATGTTATAAAATTAGCATTTTATATGTACACATTAAAAAAAATTAAATAATGATTGGACATATAACTCCATATACAATCAATAAAATAAAAACGAGCATTGAGTTTGTAATTTCTTTATATATGTATGTATATATACATATATGTATATATATATATATATATATATATATATATATATATATGTATATATATATAAATTGCTTTTCATTATTCGTGTTATTATAAAATAATATATGTTGTCCCAGTGAAGTGTTTATGTGCTCTTAGTAGTTAGGAAAGTATAGTATTATTAAAATCAACTTAATTTTAGAAGTTGAGTCTTGAAACACACTACACACAAGTTACAATTCTAATGAATCAATCAAGTTTAATATATTGTTTTGGGTAAAATTCAGAAATGTTTAAAATGTATATTTATCGTTATTTATTAAAATAATCTTCTATGAATTTATTGCATATTAAATTGAACGGTGATTATTTTCACAAGCAATAAATTTATGTTAAAAAATTAAATATGTATTAGAAGTTGTACTATATGAAAATACTAATTACCCTAAATAATAACATTTTTACGTATTTGAAGACCACACGATCTACACCTGAAATTATTTACACATATAAAAAATTGTAAAAAAATGAATTCTCTACATGGCAAATATTTTAAAAAGAGTGATCGATTCAGAAAACCTGTTTTTAGAATTTTGTCCATTCTTCTGCGTGCATGTTAATTTTTTCGTCTTTTACGCAAAGTCTTCTATAGGGATTTGATGAAATTTGGTATGGTAATGGTTTATACCTAAGAGCAACACATAAATGAAAAAAAATCCTAATAGCTTTCCTTATTCTGAATCACTCGCGAATAAAGACATAGGCCCACCTAATTTTTAATAAAATCCCGTGGTTCTAAAACATGTTTTCTTAGAACTTCGGCTTTGAAACATATATAAGATATACAGTGTTTAAAAATTCCAGGAACAAAATTGTTATAAGTTGATGCCTAAACTGTACAGTACTTATGATTTGCCACATAATATTTTTAAATTACAGAAGTGCCGTACAAAAATTATTTATTTGAACGAATGGAAAATAAATTGAGGAATTAAGAAAGCTATTAAAAGATCTGGGAAAAAATATCTTATAAAATATTATATCTATAAATCTATTAAGTATCAGTAGAAACGACACTATGAGGGCTCTATATATAAAACATTAAAGAAAATAATTTATCCATTAAATTATGCATACAAATATTCTTGTTTTTTTTTCTCAATACAAATGCATTTCCTAGTCATGTTTAATAGGCGTTGAACTATGTTAAATGTCTTGATGACTATGAAAGCTAGAATCGGAGAGTTATGTTCACAATATAATACAGGTAAATTTTTTGTCAGTCTATTTTTTTCATAATTTTATTTTAATAGATTCCAAGAGTGAGGTATCCTTAAAAGTCACTTTTTCAATAGATTTTCCGCGTGATACAAAAAAGTAATATATTTGCCGAGTAAACAAATTTTCTTGGAATATTTTTAGACTATGCCAAATTTCAAGTATCTACATAAAATATTTTCACAGAAAAACAGTATTGGCTAACAGACAAACGGGCAGTTACATGAGTGATCTCTTTAAGTTTTTATTTTTCCTTAATATGATACGGAACCCTAAAAGAGATGACGTAAGGCAATTTTATTTATACAATATAAAAAAATGAGCAAGAATTGCTTCCATATATTTGTGTGAAAATTAATTTCACACATGCCCAAAGTTCATTTGAACTGTTATTGTTCAAAGCATAAGAGAAAAGTTAACTGCATTAAATTAACTTTTAAAACGATATATGTATAACGATGTTTATATACATTATAATGATATATGTTCGTATAAATGTGAAATAAAATTTTAAAATAACATTTGAATAAAAAAAAATGTGTTTTAAAATTGATTTTGAATAACGTCAACAGCCGTTTTTATAGTTTGCGTTCTTCCGGATGGAAATACTTCAGTTTTACGATGGAAATCTCCTTTCGTTCTATTTTCTTCGAACTTTTTCATTAATTTTTTTTTATTTTCATACATAACGTTAACTAAATTGATTGATATTTATTATGGTCAGATTAGTATTTTAATTTTCAGAAGTCAGAAAGTCAATCAGAATTTATTAAAAACACTCGCATGCATGTATGTGAAATTAATACTATAAAAATATATTGAAGCAATTTGTCGAAATGAAACATTATGCTCATTTTTATGTTATACATAAATAAAATTATCTTCCATGATCTCTATTAGGATTCCGTACCGCATTATAAAAAAATGTAATTTTAATAAAACCACTCATGTGGCCGTCCTCTTGTCCGCTCGTCACACCCGTTTTTGTTTGAAACTATTTGATATAACTTAAGTTCAAGAAACTTGAAATGTAGCATAGCGTTAAAATATAAAAAGGGATATTTATACTCTGCAAAATAATACTTTTTGTATCATGTAACATATCAATTGAAACAGTGACTTATAAGGACACTGTTGAAGATAAAATTATGAGGAATCTAAGTTAACTAGAAATTTAGTCTAGCGCAAAAATATGTAAAGGAAAATGTCATAATAGGCTAATATGATACTTTTTTATCCTGTGGAACATCAATTGAAACCATTACTTATAAGCACACTGTTGAAGATAAAGTCATAAGAATAATAGGCTTAGTAGAAATTTACCTAAATTATAGCTTTCACTATTTATAGATATTCGTGATATTTTAATGCTTATAAAATATGCACTGAATAATCCATTTACATGGTGAAAAATTAAAAAAATTGTAAATAATTTAATAGAAATATTATTTATACTTATATTTTCTCATTTGCCTAAATATGTACGAAATATTCGTATTTATTTATAAGTTTCTTACTAAACTTTAACTAATTTCAAACAAATGTTTTTTCGTAAGACTTCAATAATTTAGCCATTTGATGTAACCAAATTTAATAAGTTTTTAAACTAGTATTGTTAAAAGAAACAAGGCTACCACTATCATTTAAATATATGATAAACGAATATAAACTAAAACGAAAATAAAAACGCGATTCCTTAAATATAATAAATTGAGATGGTTTAACGTTAAATATGCGAAGTACACTAAAGATCCTGGGTACAAGATAAAATTGTATTGATTTTCACTTCTTTTAAAATATTTTTTTCACAATAGTGTACTTTCGATATTAAGGAATTATTTTAAGAAATTTTTTCACTGAATGTAATGTTTTTTTGGTCACATTTTATATGATATATTAGACTTTTAGTACAACGTGATTATAATGATAGAAAATTCTATTCTAAAAATGAATTCTTGTTTGGATTTCTGTGTAAATAATTCAACGAAGATGAGTGAAGCTGGCCAGCAAAAATGTTATTTGATCAATCAGAATATAATTTTGTATGTTTGTTTATATAGAATTTTCTATCATTATATACAAACATGTAAAAAAATTGGAGAGAAACTCTTTTTCAGAAACTCTTGAGGAATGTCACACAATTTTTTAAACAGTTTTTACTTATCTGTATGCACAGTTTTCACTTAGTTCGATCACCTATATTAACATACATACATAACTTGGATCTATATAATTCTATCTTTCGTTCATTTAATGTTTGGCAGCAATTTAAATTATGACAAAGTCAATAATTAAAAAAAAAAAAATTGGCGGTAGAATAATATTAATATTATTAACCACCATGTTTGCTAAATATGCAAGATAAATTAGAAAGATTACAAATTTAGGATCAAAAGGCAAAAATTGTGAAAAAGTTTTCTTTTTCATAATTTTTTTTAGAAAAATTTAAAATAAATTGAAACAGTGTAAAAAAATTCTCTCACTACAATCTAAATCCTGTTAAAACCAACTTGAACTTCGATTTCACTTCTTGGTTAAAATATTGAAATAAAATAATTGTTCTGCTTTTCAAATATTAAATTTTAAATAGATTTTCAAATAACTTTGATTTATAGTTTAAAGTTGTTATCGTTCCCTAGCGAATGTTTTTATATATTATATATCGTAAAGTAATTTCCTGATAACATTCGTTTATAAGAACATTACTTCACGATATTGCATAAAAGTTTTATTAAAATCTTTCTAATAGAAAAATAAGAAAAGACACAAACTACACACTATCAAAAGAAAATCCTATACTTTCAAATTAGAAGCTATTTTCCAGCTTTCAAAAATACTCGTATAATTTTCTTTTAACCTTTGATGAGAAAGCAAAAGTATTTCTTATATTTTCCCATCCATTGCAGATAAACTCATAATATTGCAGCCAAAAAATCCGTGTAGACAAACTTTCCCAACTCATATTAGGTTTGATTTGTGGTCGTGTATTATTGCTTCCTATTGTAATACGATGATCGGAAAGTTTTTGGTATCCAATCAGATCAGTAACATTATTTGATCACGTTACCAGTACAGTGATGATCACAATAAATAGACCGCCGTAATGAAATTACATGAATCTTCTTTTGCGTCGAATTTTATTTACGGAGTGAATATTATTTCATGTAAATAAAATGTAGAGAAGTAATAAGAGACACTGTCATCGATATATGAAACTATCTTGATACCGCTATTAAGTATTTCTCTAATACAATCTTAAATTTTCTTTGAAATCTATGCTACAATTACAATTACAAACCTGTATCTGGCATTGTTTGTTATTTTCAAAAATTAAGAATGGTTTACTGAAATGATTTTCTGAATAATCAAACATAATTTTTTTTATACATGACTTTTGCATTTATATAAAAGTGCGTGTGAATGAAGTTTACTACGTATTGCACTATAATTAACAAATATTTTACGTTGAATTTATAACCATTTTGTGTGTAATAAAATTAATTATAAATAAACCAAATATTCCCCCCACCTCCTAGAATCAATTTAAGAGGAATATTTTTGTATATGGCCCTCTTCATCTTAATTTGTCTAGTTCAAGCAGTGGTGACAGCCAATTATTAATATTTCGAATTGTATTAAGAGGGTTGATTTTGTACAGAATTTTGGGATTTCTGCGCAGGTGAAATCGCGGGTACAGCAACTAGCAATATAAAAATAATTAGCGTAAACATTTTCTTTACTGTCAATACGTAAAGTACATACTTCATATTATGTAATTACATAGATTTTCCTTTAATGATATTTTCTTTCTTTCATTATACGCTTATCTTTTAATTTCCAAATATTCTCTTCAGAATAATAATATATGAAGGAAATTACCTTTTAAAGCACAAAGCGATCACGAATTATTCTTCGGCAGTAGATTTCCTGAAAAATGTTATGCTCTTAGTTGTTGTTATCAATTTTTTTTAATCGAGTTACTCTTTGAAAATAGATTGAATATTCCTTGATTTAAAGATAAATCAATCTATTACCATGAAGCTAGTTTGTTTAGTCTAATTTTCAGATCATGACTTAAACTCTATCTTTTATAAAATTCATAACAAAACATTAAAATTGTGGGTAATTTCTTACAAGTAAAGTTGAAATTGTAATAGATCATGAAAAATAATTCAAATAAATTGAATAAGGAATACAAAGTAAGGTGGTTACTTTCATGGAAGTAATTCCCGTAAGATGGTGCTAAATAAAGTGACGCCTCTAAATATCAAACTTAGCATGATTATTAAATACGAGATCTTTCATATTATTTTTTTTCTAGAAAACGTAATATTTCTTTTCTTATTTTTTACATGCAAATAATTTCCATGTAAACCAAAATATAAAAAAAAATTAAATGATTCTTACATTACGCAACATCTATTATTGTAATTGCAACATATATATTGTACATAAATAATACTCTTAAATTACAATGAATATCACGCACCCATACCTATATCTCTTTAAATATGAGTTTGTTTTGAACAAAGTTTGGCACAAAAATGTATCTTGAAATTATTCTTTGTTTCTAAATAAAAATATTTTAGTACACGTTTTACGCATTTTGTTTAATATTCGTCAAAATATACATTTGATTCAGATTAAATCTATTAAGCAATATATATTAAATAACACTTAAGATATTACGATGCTTATGCCTGAATGTACCCAAAGATATTGCATGACAGATGATAGATTTATACCTCGATACAATAATACTATTACAACAATATTATTGAGCAGCAGCCGCAAGCTTTATTGAAAGCTCGAGATGACAGGACCTTATGGTAACGGTTATTCTATTGTGTAATATAATTCGCCTTAATCGAAAATCTTGGAACTCTAGGAAATTGAATGAAAGCATTTATTTCCATAATTTTATTTTAGGGAAATAAATTACGTTCTTAAATTTATATGAAAATATTATTATACCGTGTCACTAAGTCGCAAATTAATGAAATATTTTACAAGTAATTAATTTTATGTACGTATAAATGTATACACACACACATATGTGTGTGTGTGTATATAAATAAATATATATATATATATATATATTAAATGGAACATCTTTGACAACTTCAAACTTTTTATTGCGAAAAAAAATTTACAAGCATCAAAATACATGGCAGTTTTTATTTTTTTGCTCCACTTTCATAAGTAGTGGCGCGATAACTTCTATTGTTAATTATAAATAAGCCTTTAAGATATAAAACAGTAAATTTTTATTAAAATCCGTTTAGTGGTTTATGAATGACGCCTGCACAGACGCGGCTTCGTTACTATTTTATTTTATACCTTGTCTATGACTGTTCACAGCAGTTGACGTAGTATGAGCGTATTTTTTCCTCTATCGTATTTTTCTATTGGTAGTATCAATGTGAATCATTATGTGTACATTTACCTAAAATCCATTAATAAAAGTGTAAACTCATAATGTTGGATCAATTTTTAAGTTTGTCAAACTTACGTTGTAAATATAGATTATTAAAATTTAGTCTATTACATGGCTTTTCGCGACTATAGTTCAAATTACACCATCTAAAATGAGGAAATATGTCAGGTTCATTCAAAAAGATTTGGCGTATGTCAAGACGCTTATTTACAGCGATCCGTCACGTCGATTTGACTTTATTCAGTGATGATGAGATGAAGCGGTAACCGAATAAATAAAATATTGTTCGCACCAATCCTTTGATTATATAGACCTCATTTTTCTTTAGTAAATTTTACATTATTTAATCAATAAACTAAATTATTTAACCTCATTACTACACCCCGAAAGATTCAATCTCATCTCATTACTATCCTCTCCGGTAACCACGTAATTTTATTATTCTATGCAACTCCGTTTAGGAGTTCAAAGCACTTTATAATAATCCACAGTACACCAATTTAAAATTTAGCTGGAGCCTTCATTATAAGTTTGGGTTTTATCGACTTCCGGAGAAACATTCGTGTGGCTGACCTGTAGACGAAAGTTTTCCACCACATGGGTGTGTGCCAAGGGTAGTAAACGGTAGTTCATTAGCAACTGTGGAACTCTCGTAATTAAATGTTTTCGGTCATGCTCGTAGTGTTCTGTTAGACGACTTGAATTTGCTTTTTATTGCAGTTGTTATGTTTGGCAATTACCTTTTATTAACTACATTAATTTTATTCAGACTGGATGGAATTTTCAGTTTAAAACAATTAGATTAAAGAAAATAATTATATAATTCATGATAAATATGACACAATGATAAATATGTTAATGTAATTATTTTTTTACTGAATCGAGGTGGGATAATAAGTTCCAAAAATATACTTCTTGGTTAATAAGTTCCAAAAATATCCTTCGCCTGTGCCTTTTAATGCAGCTGCTTAGACACAATTTATAACATATTGCTAGAGACGCTCTCAATTCTGTCTTGTTCATTCCTTCGTTGATTCAAATATTTTTTCTAATTTTGAATTAAATTTTTTACCACGACCTTTCGGAAATTTCGTAGGTGACATCTAGTCCTTATGTAAATAAAATATAGTGTTATAAATAGTCATATTAGCCCATAAAAATAATATTTCTTCCAAGGGAGTACCTTAGATTTCCTACGGTAATATCTTAGATTGTGATCTTATAAATAACAAAAAGACTTCAAAAATGTGCACAAAAGTTTGAAAAATTACAAAACTTAAAATTGAAAATATGAAGATAATTATTTTACTTAAATTGCGTATCCGCCATTTCAGAACGTACATATTTTAATTTTTATCTTTACTGTACTTTGCTAATGTATTACACTAATTAAGAAGTCACATTTCTGTAGATTATACGAGATTTAAATATCTGACTGTTATTTCGAAATTTAAAACAGATTATGGTAATATTTAACTTCAATACCGCGTATTTAGAGATATGCATTTTACAGTGTTTCATTTAATTCCGATAAAATATCATTTTTGGAGATAATCGCAGTCTTTCTTTCAGAATGGGCAATTTATTTAAACAAAAAGAAACTTCAAACAATTTTTTGATTTTGTCTTTCGCTTTTTAAATTTAAAATTAAAACTTTGAAATAAAATTTTGAGAAATAAAAAATCAAGTATGATAATTCTATTTTAAGTCTTAAATGTCGTTTCATGCTTCATTTTTGTATACACATCTTATATAATTATTTGCATCGTGTTTCACAAAATAATGGTTAAATACGAACTATTATCGCTATATAGTAATAATAATTATACTAAACAATTATTATACCGTGAGAATTTTATATTTAATTATTTTCATAGATTTACCTCAACAATTAAGTGAATAGTACTATTATTTTAAATATAATTTATTTAAACTTAAGCCCTAAAATTTATATAAATATCTATAAAGTATATAATACGAAAAAAAAGAAAAAAATAAAGGTGAAAGTACTAGTTGGAAAAAAACTAATAATTGAATTATTTGAAGTGAAATTACTTTACTTATCATAACTCATTACTGGCGTGTACAATAAATATTTTTATAATACCGAATATAATTAAATAAGGGGCATTTGTATATAATAGTGAATATCTTAAATATTATGATATCTACGATTATTGTTATAATTTTCCCATTAATTTGGCGTAGGCTTCTGAAAACCTTGCTTTTTAATAATTTTAGATTTAGTAGAGTTGGAAATAGGGGAAAGGAGAGTATATTTTTTTTAAATATTTCAGTATATATCTGAAGTTATATTACTAAAATTATACAATATTGAATTTAAAAAAAATCCAGTATTTAATTTAACCCCTCTCCTCATCCACCAATTTTCGTATAAAACTTTTTGAGTGTCAGCTATTGGGATATTTGCGAGTTAATATATTTTACCTAAATGACAAATTTTAAGTTTCTGCGTCAAACAGTTTGTGATAAAAGCAGCGACGACAGAGGGTGAGACAATGACCGAGCTTAGAAGGGTTCCGATTCTATTTTTAAAATGTGGAACCACGAAATTATCAGTTTAATAAAAATATAAATATTAATCCATATAATTTTACTTCTGTCGCATATCTTGGTAAGAGAAAATTTTTTAAATGTATCTGAATAATATTGGTATAAATATATATCTTTGCATGCATTTGCATATATCTTTTAAGCGACACACGTAAATGCACATATATACTCAAATGAATAATTCCTTGCCTTGAATTTTAATATTTGTTTCGCCAATATTTGGTTTAGGGATACGGAAATACAAATAAATATTTACCTTTTCGCGTTGTAACTCTCTCACGAACAGGATCGCGAAGTTACGAGGAAGCTTATTATGCATGTATTTATACTATTGAGTTGAAATTGACAAAACACGTATTTGTCATTAAGTTTTTGTACGTTTTCCCTTGGAAACGTGACCTGATAAAAAAATAACTTTTAGTTCTTCCTTTATTTAGTTATATTCTATATAAATATTTTTGTATTTGGCCATGGAAAATCAAATGTATATTAATGAGAAAACTATATTAAACTGCTTTCAAATATAATTAATATAATAGCTGGGGTTGGAAATCGTGTAATAATTGCCTGGTACTAAGAATAATTATAAGGAAAAGTTCCCAAATTCTATGAGGTTACAACCATATGTTAAAATTTATCACTACTACAAATCACCTGGACTACTCCCCGGCTACAAGTCCCGTCGAATAAAAAACCTATTCTGTGGAAAATCTTGCTTTTCTTCAAAAAACAGAAGTTTTATGGAACTAAGGTTTCCACACTTTTTTATACCTATATATGCAAGAGATATATTAGTTTATGTTGGTTATGTGCGACACGGAAAATTGTTTGCGGAGTCAGATAAACAATTCTTACAATAATCAGTTATTTTTGAAAATTTGCTTATTTTTACTAATATAATTACGATAATATCAATTATTAAAAATACTTTTTACTTTGAAATAATTAACAGAGAATATATACAAGTATCTTTATTCCATCCCTCTATAGTAAATAATAATACACCCTATATGCATGTTTTCTTGCTTATATTGATTAAATATATTTGAAGCACTCAAGATAGGGTTTGTTTTTTTTATGATTTTTCTTAATATCTTAATATTTGATTTCTTTCATAAACATAATACTTGAACGACAGCTGAATAACTTTAAAGTTAATAATACTATAAAATTAGATTGGCATGAAAAATTAAAAAAAATGCTGATGTGCTTACATCAGAAGAGAAGATTATGCATTAAAATATTAAAATTATGTATCGTTTTTCTCTGGGATATCACTAGTTTAAAATTTATATTAAGGTACCTTTTCGATACCAAATTTTAAGCTAATTTACAGCAGCAGTAAATCCGAACACTTGTCTGTTGATATCTAAGCTGAATGGAACGTGCTTGGTTTTTTGAGTATTCAGTGTCGTACGTACATATAAACACACACACACACACACATATATATATATATATATATATATATATATATATATACATATATACACACACATATATATATATATATATATATACATACATACATACATATATACTTGTATTACTTGTATCCGTAGCAATTATTTCCCTTCAAATCTTTCACTATGACGAAGATAAGGTTTGCACAGTTATGACTAATAAAGGCACACTAAACCACGTTTTGCGGCTAGTTCAGTGGTTATTTCTCAACGAATCTGTTATTGATTGTCAGCAGCCTCACATAACATTTTCAATCATATCATTTTTTTCAATAAATGAATTCTTAAACAGAAAGGAACCGTTCTTTTAAACGGATGAAAAATGCCTAAAAATATTTACTATTAGTTTTTATGCAATGACAAAATTAGAGAATTTAATTGTTTTTTACCATTTGCTCTTATATGTATTTCATGTAATATTTTTTAAACGAGATTTTTTATATTGTGTAGATGACTAGAAGAAATTATAAAAAATATTGTTCCACTCTTTATTATAGAAATTCATATACGTTTACAAATTTATTTTCATTGCAAGTTAATTGCGGCGCAAAAAAGGTAATAAATTTAACTTAAACAAGACTCACTACATAACTGGTCAGGTTGTGCTCTCAATACGGTATTCTAACATAGTCACTACTAACACCCAACACAAGCTAACAACGTCACGCTAGGGACAACTTCAAATCCCTCAAAGGTATTGTTTACTTGTAGCAAGACAGGGAAACTTGAAATAAACTTGCAACCGCACATTTTGAAACCTGTACGAGTGATTATTTCAAAATGACTTGGACTTCACGATTCGATAGGGTCTGTCAGCCGCAGCTTGCCCGAGAGGGCAAAGAGAGGAAATTGGAAGCGGACTTCCGATCCTTTTGCCAACTGTAGCTGACTTATATACTTGACGGCTCGGAACGCGTGTCTCAATCTAGTGCTGTTGGAATTTATATCTGTTTACTCAATATTAAAAATGTGGGGAAAATTTGTCACGTGTTCTTTTATTATTTTATCAAATAAATATATTACAAGGTGTTTTTTAATTATAAGTTATATTTTCCAGCATCTTTAGGGAAAAATGGAAAAACATTCCGTTTTCTTACTTACTATTAAAAACGTGAAGAGTCGGATGAGCATTTATAAGAACGTCGTTCCGTTTAGTGTTGTAACTTTAACCTGCAATATCGTTGCTTATTAAATCAACACAAAAAGTGTATAAAATATATTTTCAACAGATTTAAAAATTATTTCTTTCTTACTTATAAACATTTTTGTGCACAATTAACCTGTGACGGGTTTATTGCTACACGAGAAATATCTTACGAGCAACTAAAACAACAATAAATATTGTTGTAGCAAAACTCTGACATATTGTACAATTAAGTAAAAAAAACATACATTTAAGAATTTACATGGTGATTAATTTTTTCAAATATAGGATTAGTCATATTTAAAGGGCAAATAAACTATTTGTAAGTAACTACAAATTTTTTGTTTATGTCAGGGGTTTTAAACAGAAAACTCATTTTTACTTCCACAGATTATGATATATAGATATTTACTAGGTTCTGATATGTTACTTGATACTATTGTTTCTTAAAATACCTACACTCCTACACATTGATTTAAAATGATCGTTACTCATTTATTTGCGGGGATAGAGTTTAATTGCGGAGGGGTATTTAATTGAGGAGGGGTAGCGTTAATTACCTCATCTTTGCGGATATGTTTGAGATGACACAATGAGTCCGCCACGCGTTTGCGGTGGAATAATTTTTTTGAAGTCTGGTGAATCTTTGATTGGAGCGCGTCGTGCTTTCGGTTTCCATTTTGATATTTGATGATTAAACGATGGCCCGAACACAAAGCTTATCTGGTCGTGGGTACAAAAATTTCGACCCAAGGGACAAGAGTTAATAGGCCGCCACCAGCACCGCCCCTGTCAGCAACTATTCCAGAACGTGTAGTAAAGGTGCTCCAAGAAATCATTAGAAATCTAAGAAAATCAGTAAGAAAGATTGCCGCCTCTACAATCATTAAAAAGTCAACTGTGCATGTGATTTTGAGAAAAAAACTTAAACTTCATCACATATATAAAAAAACTAAAACTTCATCATGGATGTAAAATGGAGCTTTCTCCTGAAATTAAAAAAAATGTTTAAATGTCGTATGAAATAAAAGAAGTAACTTTTAAAAGTAAAATAAAATAAGAAATAAATATTTCAGTAATGACAAACTAGGCACTGTCATTACGATCCCTTCTTTTCAGAAGAAAAACTAAACAACTTAGGATGACGTGAAAAAAATATCATAAATGCTAATTCGACCCACAAATCATTAAGTGGATTATTAATTCAATGCGTGGAACGATAAAAAGCTTCATGATTACATTAAAAAGCTCAAAGTGTTCAAAGAAAACACCCCGCGCTGAAGCGCTCTGCCTACAGGTAATTGCAATTTTAATTACAAATATATAATTTTATTCAAAATAAAGGGTAAAAGAAAATTTTGATTATAAGTAACTAGTCCTAGCTTTTCGAATTTTTATTTGATATTTATAAAGGTAATTGATGTCCTGAATAACTGATAATAAGAATGAACCAATATATTTTCAGTTTATATGGAAGAAATATAGCTCAGCATAAAATGTAATTTATGATCAATTAATAGATATACGAAATATTTTATGAACTGGAAGTCATTGTCACTCTTTGCCCATTGTTACTTTTAAATATGTACAGTTTGGTTGTGGTTTGGTTATGGTGACGCTATAAGCATTTTTTCTTGCAGAGGGAAGAGGTGAGAGATCATCACTACTTTGGTTTGTATAAGTAAGAAACGTTGTAACGAATTAATATGTGAGTAACAAATGTTTTCTTCATTTCTGTTTAATCTATGTACTCTCTAGATTGCGATAGTACCACTGTTCGGTGTACTTAATAGTCGTGAGTTTAATTCTTTAAGGGCAAACTTTCTGGTAGAGTCAGATGATATATATGAGGTCTTATGGATATCTGAATATATCAAATCTTTTAACATATGCTGAATAGTGAATCCACTTCATGATTTTCTTCTTCGTTTGAAAAAGTTTCAAGCGCTTTCAGCTTCTTTACTAAGAAAATTTTTTTATAACTTTAATTAAGGAAAAGGTAATTGAGAAACGTTGCAATCGATATACCGTATGAATGTACAGACAAATATACCATATGAATGTCTGCAAATAAACACAAATAGCAGCGTAGTTCAAATTTGGGGAGAGTTCGTGATTCCTCGACGGTAATACACTTGAAGTGCACTCCCAATGAACATCTCCCTTTCTGTCTTCAAAATATATTGGAGAAATGCCTGCTTTATATGATGTTATATCGGAGAAAATCTTCGTCCATATGCTCCGTGGATTTTAAATTGTATGATGCTTAATGTAGTGAAAATTAATGACTATTTAGGTGTTATTATGTCAAGAGAAGTTTTGTTATGATTTATTACGTTAAATATCTGTTATCTTTAATTTAAATTTCATTCATTTTATTTTGGCCGTTTCCAGGAAAGACTATTTAAAGGTTTAGCTCAGTTATTAAAAATAGTTTTAGTCAACATGTTATGAAAATGTACAAACAACTATTTTCGGGAAAATAAGTACAAGAAAATTCATTTCTCACTTTCCTAACATACTCCACAAACTTACACCGTTCAAAAGTGCCTGTTACTTTTATATTATTTTATAATGAGTGCATTGTGTAAATTGCATAGTGACTTCATTTCATCTATTTTGAGTGTCAAAAAAGTCCTTTACTTTTTCTACTGAATAATATCCTGTGTTGAAAATATATTCGAGTAAATTCCCTATTCACATGGATATTTTCCCGAATACGCTTAGTGGCTTTTAAATTTAATGTCAAATATATAATTCGAGTTTTTCTTGATTTTAAATAAAGATGCGAGTTTCACACGACATCAATATTTTCTTCAGAAATAATTTTTCTTCACGAATGTAACAAAAGTGTGTTTACGAATTTATGTGAGTGTATGAATACATGTACGCAGTTCTTCATTATCAGTTAGCAACAAGATTAATTTCCAATTTCGCTAAATATAAATGTTCATTTATGTGGTCTGGAATTCGATAAGAAATTAAAGAGAACAAGGAGAAGGTTTGAAAAATTTTAAGTTTACTATTAAAAAAGTTAATGATGAAAATGGAAAAATTAAATATGCTAAGACTTTTTTATATTTATTCAAAATCGTATTTATCATAGGTGTTTATTGTGTCGACAAAAGTAAGAAATCTTATAATCGACGCGAAGTTTGTGTGATTTACGTTAGTTATTCATGTCTATGGAATTCACAAAATTATGTAAAATTAAAAATTTCTTTTTTGATAAACCAGTGTTAGCCCTTTTTAATTATTTGAACTCACCAAAGAAAATAAACTTACTTAATGAATCGTCAAAAAGTTAGCCTGTAAATTTTAGCCTCTAGACGCAAAAAAATCATCAAGATGCAAAACAAATATATTGTAATCTGATTAGAAATAACACCAATACGATCTTAGGTTTCAAATGTGTGTTTAGTGTTTATGTAATAGTGTTCAAATGTGTGTAATTTTTCATAGTGCGCAATACGTGACCTGATAATATGCTAGAAACTAGGTGTTATTTTTAATTTATTTTTATATGATTAACTACGACGAAAAATTTTATTTCTCGAAAATTATCTTAAATGCGTATTTCTCTTTAAGCGTTAAGATTGCAATATAACCGGTATGTATTTATTTTCAATGCCTTAAATCATTCTGAATACAATTAGTTAGATGTGAAAATTTAACCTTTATCATACTTTTTCATAATGTAAGTTGCCAATAATAAAGAATGAATAACATTTTAATTAGGAAGATGGATATTGTCCTAAAGATCTTGGACAATAAAAAAGCAGAAATAGCAATAATTGCTAATATTTTTTTTACAAAAATTTGCATGCCGTAACAAACACTTTAAAAATATTAAAAGAATCATATCTCTAAAACTATTAGGTCTAAGATAATAACATTTATTGTTTCGTATGTATAATAATACATATATGGTAATATATATAATTATACATGGCTTTAAATGGTTAAACATTTATTTGTACCTATTTGCGTAAGGAAATCATGCATCAAGTCGTTCACAACTGAATTAATTTAATTCATTTAAATTATTATTTAATTTCAGAAAAAAGAACAGTGCTCAGCGTATTCCATTGTCTAGGAGTAGAAAGGTCTTTTAAAAAAAAGTGTACCATTACCATTTAACACTATTAATTTTAAGCTCCGTTTATAAAATAGTAACTTTCAAAATGGTTTGCAATGTGTTCTTCGATTTCCAAATATGACCGTTACAAAATCAATAGACATATTCTAGCTTTATTTAACAAGATAAGCCTTCAAAAAGGGAAGCACTGAATTCAGGATATTTTCTTGGCCATAAAACCACCCTTCAAATATATGGCTTAAGAGAAGAAGTATTATTATATTAGATTTATAATTCTTCTCGTTAGCTTTGGAATAATTTTGTGAAACGGAAAATATTTATAAAAGTAAATATGTCTAGACATATATTCACTAACAAAAGATATGCAATTTATTTGTTGGACCGTACGTAGCAGACAATTTTCATTTCAAATAAATTTTGTGTAACGTATGATACTCATTTTTAAAATGTGTAATTTGTACTTTATGTTGATAAATAGCTGAAATTTTGTACGTTAATATTAAAGAGAGACTAAATGTGTATCATATTTTGGATCTTTACAACATATTCGTATGAATGCTCGTTCGTTAATTCAAAACGATGTAAAATATTTATTACGTGATTCCATCATTTACGATTCCTGTCTCTTTTTCATATATATTACACATGAAATATTTTTTTAATATATGGGTATTTCAAATACATTACCTTGGATAAAATTTAATGTAAAGTAGTTTTTCCACTCATACGTACACAAGCGAAATATTTAATAATTATTTTAAAAAGCCGGAGTTTTATTATTTATATAAATCAATTTAATCTATTTAATTTTGTTTCAATCATTGAGAATAATTTTCATGTAATAATTGAATGTATAAAATCGTTATTTATCGAACTCTATAGTACTAGAACTTTTTAAATTTAAAGCCGATAATAAATATTGTTAAATCAAACAAAACCATGCGAAGTGGTAAGAAATAAAATTAATTGTTGAAGCATATCATATCCGATTTATTATATTATTATGGGAATTTCTCTTTAAAATTTCACGACCGTGTGAAAATCTTAAAACGCTTCATTAAATTAATTAGCATTGTAATAACGAGGATTCAATGCTTACAATATGAAAACCATTTTTTTCGTTTTCAGTACAAATTTATTTCACCAAATATATGCTAACTTAATTATTTAATAATTTACCCAATTTATCTGTTCTCATTATTTGACCTGGTTTTTTACTATATACTTTTGTAAATAAATGAATCTACCCCGTAAATATGTAAACTTAAGGGCGTAGTAAAATGCAACATATAAAAAATCTATCAAGCACGATTAGAACTCGTATTAGGTAAGTTAAGTACACACTTAGACATTTATAAACATCTAGTGGTACATAATATTTCTATCAAACTATTTAGATAATTTTTAAAATGTACGTAATATAAATGTTCATAATATAATAATATTGTCTACCATATCTTTCAAAGGCGCATATTAAAAAAAAACATAATTCCACATATAATTAAAAATCTTTGATTTTTGGGTTTTTTCTTTTACTTCTTTGGTAAGATCTCCCAATATGCTGATTTTCAAGATTGTAGATCGACCAGAAGGAACTTGTAGGATTTGATGACGGTATAAATAACAAAAAATAGGTGTCAAAGAATCATATATTTTTTGTGTGAACCAAAACACTTTAATTTTACAACAATGCAAGACCACAGGCCTTAGTATACGATATTAATTATAAACTTGATATCCCAAGCCATTCTGAGGAAAATATTTTTATAGAGTCGGATGAACAGATAGAAAAAATAGTAATCTAAGTAAGATAAATATTACAAGAACTGATCAAGGAATCAAAGAGAAAAAGTAGGTTTCCGGAAATTTATTGAATTTTTCTAAACTTAAATTTTGTCCTTCAGTGCCAAGAGTTAAGACAAACAAAATAAAAATATTATATCAAAGACATTTGGGTCAAAGGTCTTTTTACCACAAAAATGCTATACGGATATCATTGTCTACTCGCTCAAATACGTTTATAAAATCAAACTAGACTACATCAACTTGATGACCTCGATTCAATTCTCCAGCCACATAATCCACAAAATTAGTGAGATTAGTGATGATGGAACGCTTTGAACGGAGACCGTGCTGGCAATCCGTTAACTGGGATTGGATATGCAGATAAATAAGGTGGTACAAAACAGTTTCGTATGCTTTGGCGAATGAAGATAAGACAGCTATAGGCCGACAATTTTTCACATCAGATCTAGAACTATATTTAAAAACTGGAGTAACACGGGAAGTTATCCAAAGAGATTGGTATATTTCAAAACAAATTGAAAAACTTGTTATAAATGTAAGTGCTTTGACGAATATGTAGAACAGGCCTTGATTATGTATGGATGTAAATAATCAGGATCGGGAATATGTTTTAATATGACGAAGACTTTGAATAATTAAATGTGTAATATTAATTAATTGTATTTACCGAGACTCGACAACGAAGTGATCCAGCAAGGAAATTTCACCTTTACTTGGTAATATGAAAAAGTTTAATAATTGTTTCTCACATAACAACTTCATAACTTTATATCATTTATTACCAAATTTGGCACACTACATAGACTGTGTTACGATGTAATATATTGATAGTCGGTCAATGGTTATACCAAGCCAGTTATTATTTGTTTGTGAGTAAAAAATAAAAGCATATAAACAAACATTTTTTGGTATCATATAACTTTCTCGAAACATATTATTTTAACGTTACCGAAAGGGTTATTAGTCCTGCCATTTGCATACAATGGTTGCTATAATTCATCAAAGTGGTATATTATACGATACATAGAACTCTAGAATATTGAGAGATACGGGTTTAGTATCGTATTCATAGAAGAAAAAATTTACTCTACCAGTAAATTAATGTTTTTTATGAATTTTTTAACTTGAGATTTCTATTTATTGAAACAAAAGGTAATGAGACAATAAAATACACGATTCTTAAGAAAGTGCTTGATTTTCTAATAATCTTCCTAAATATTGCCACTTCTCTGAATATTTAATAATAGTTTTTTCTAATTTGCCCAAAAATTGCAAGGGTCATCTCACCATCATTGACCTTTTAAATGCCTTAATATTTATCGTAATATAACATTTTAACATTCAAAATGAGTTATCATATATTTTATTTTGAATGATTAGTTATATTGAATTTGACCTTATATCTATTATATCTATAATATATATATATATATATATATATATATATATATATGTATATATATATATATATATATATATATATATATATATGTATATATATATTTATTATAAGTTATTTTTCAGACCATAACTTTTTCGTTTTTGCTCATTTGAAATGGATTAAAATGATTTATTTTATTGCAAGCTGGATTCCACTTAAGACGAAATTTATTCCCTTACCAAGGGCGATGTGCGTAAGATTATTTAAATGTAAAAAGATCGCCATGAAAATAATTGTTAGCTTTATATCGTATAAAGTCGGAATAGATTATAACTCCTTCCGCCCTGCACGAAAATTAACAAAGATGCGAGTATTACCAGGAAAATCCTAATTCTTCTTAAAATGCTGACATTATTTGAGTTTCTCAACAGACTACCAGGACTAACTGAGCAAGTTCATATTAAACAGATTGGTAGATTTAAATATATATTTTCATTGTGAAAATATTTACCACACTCGTAGAACTTAATACAAATAAGAATACGAAAACAATAATAATCATAAAACTTAGCTACACGGAACATTATCATACATCATATTGAGATCTTCTGTGTCATAAAAGAAAATTGGGAAAAGTTATATGAACCATTGAAATAATAAATTTTAGATGGTCCGAAACAGCTGTGGCTGCTGCTAAACCCGTAGTCTCGTGTTGAAGAGGGTAAATACGCGGATAAATTTAAAAGTTTCCGGTTTTGATAAAGTAAATCCTTTTTCGGGTTTCCCTTTCTATAAAATATACACTTTGGATGGTTTTAGGAAACTTAAACCGTTAATCCGTTCAAAATCTAATCGATAGACCGGAAAACTGCAGTAGGGATCTTAAATAAAAATAAATTAACATAAAATTGCTTCCGGAATTATTTCAAGAGTTGTTTTGAAATTTTAATATTGTCTTTTCCTAAAATAAGTTAAAATTGTCTTCAGCAATTAAAAATTATTGGTTGTAGATTTTTTTATTGTTTTTCTAATTAAAGTAACACGTGTTACTGTGTACCTATAGGTTGAAGAAATAAAACTCTTCATAATCACACAATTATTTGCTTTAAAACGGATTTCATCTTCTCATTTCAACATCGCGGTGAATGTTGCCTTCTTTTTTGATTTCGGTCTTTACTTTTTACGCATGAAAGGAAAGGTAAAGAAAAGTACTTCAGTATTTTATGTTTTTTGTAAATTTTTCTATCGGAAATGTTTCCCGCTCAAGCTATTTATTTGCTATGAAAAATGATTATTCCTTATTCATATATACACATTATTATTGCGCAACTTGTATTATTAGCTAATAGAAACACTTTTTATTTCATTTTTTTTATAGCTTATCTTAAGCAATTATTGAACATTTCGTATTGAATTATATCGGTAAGCTGTTTTCTAATACAATCTCTCCGAGGGTAAAATTGAATCTATTGTGGATATATAAGAACAAATATTTGGAATTTGGATTTATGTTGAACTTTCCTAATGTGTTATGGGTTTTTTCTTTGCAATCTTGTTAGAGTGAAGCTGAAGCTGAACTCAAATCCAGTTTAACAATTTAAAATCTCCAAAATGTTGAATACAGATTTATAAGTGAACTTGTTTAAAAGGAGCTCATGCGATATTTGTGTGGAGGGCGGTATTATTTGAACTTATGTTATTTACAAATTATCCGGTTTTATTTCAAGTATTTTGTATCGACAAAAATATCTGAACAAATTCGTAAAATCCATCCCTCGCCTGTTACAGCCTCAGAGTTTCTACAGTTTAAGATCTATTTTTTAAAGTTATATGCTTCAGACTGAAATCTCCATTATTAGGTAGCAAAATTTACAGAAATACCTTAGAAAAAGTGAAGCACGTAAGAAAAGTTATAGATAGGTATGTATGTATAACAAAGTTGTAGAAATGGCGTATATGTGCACTGAATATACTTACAAAAAAAACATTTAGGAGAACATAACTAAAGTAACCAAATGTGCTCTTTTTAATTATGGCCTGATGTCTGTTTTCCTATCCGTCCATACAGTTTAGTATCACATAAAACTATTGAGCCTATTTGAATGAAACTCTTACTGAGGGATGAATTAAAATTCCCAAAACATATTCTTTTTTATTTACATATTTCTCTGTTAGTTTAAGTATAACGCAAAACTACTAAACCGATTTAAAGTGTACTGTCAGTAAGGTATTATGCATAAGGCACGTGATAAAATTTGAAGTACTTTTTGTGTTCACGACTTTTTAGGATCAAGGATATTGAAATCAAATTATAAGCACTGAGGAAAATTCAATACATTTTCCAAGTTATTATTCAAGTAACGTTTTAGATTGAATTACGTTATACAAAATTATATAAATGGTAAATAGTATAAACTGATTCATGTAACGTAAACATACGCTTCCCTTGGTGGACGGTAGTACACCATCTAATTTCGAACCTTACTCTTTGATAGCTTACTACAGTTATCAGAAGCATTTTTTATCTATTTTGATGCCACCATAATACTGTGCCAGCAAGTGCTGGAAGTTTGACAGTATGGAGAGAAGAGTACTTGATAATTGCATTTGAATTTGTTTCTCAAGTATTTTCTGAGATAATTGAAATTGAAGAAAAATCAGGCCACGAAATTATAAAGAAATTATAGAGTCTATAATTTTCTTAGCTTTTCCATCAAATTTCTTAGATGTGTTGTAGGATTCCACAGCTAAGTACAACATTTGATTCTAAAAAATATATCCACTGCCACTCTTAATAATAATAAGTAAATAAATAAAAAATAAATATCATCATTGATTCGGTTAGTAACTCTATATAATATACTAACTATATATATGTGTATATATATATATATATATATATATATATATATATATATATGTATATATATATATATATGTATATATGTATATATAGCATCTATGGTTATCCATAGATACTAAGCAATAAACAATATACATATGAAGGAAATATAGTATGCTGTATATAACCTAAACCACGCATATAAAATCCTATTGTAGAAAGGATTGACTTACGTCCAACCCTCGTCATTAATAAGACGTTCAATGTTGATTATCCCATAGTTATATAAGAAAGAGCATCTTGTACTTTATAAAGCTTTACCGAAATATGATCCCAATATTGATCAAGTTAATCGGTTTATGGGCTTGCTTTATCTCGCAATACGTTAAAGGATAAGCCAGTTTCTGTTTACAGAAATGTATTCGACATCCACCGTCTTTGTGATATTTATCTTTGGGAAATACTGACCGATTACTAAGTTATTGTGAGCGTAATTGAAATCGATTTGGACAAATAAACCAATTTTATTTATATCAATGAATAAATTTGAAATAGGGTTATGGTTAATTTAATTCAAGTATATCTTCAGTATTTATTGAAACTGGTACAATTTTATTAGAAAGAGATCTATCATCAATAAGCATTCCAATAATTTGTTAACACGAAGATGGTGATAGTTGATAATTGACCATTCTAACGAAAACTCGTTCAAAGTCAAACGAATAACGAATTTTTAGGTAATCTAGTCGTAAAATCATTTAGAGGCATTAATTTTTTTTAAAAATGGCGGATATGATGACGAAATTAAAAAGGGTTTGAAGATTAATAGCTCGCTATTGACAAGCCGAGAAAGTTATGTAGAAACCACAACTTAGCGAAACACGAATACTTTTCGCTATAATCGACAAACAGATAAAGAAATAACTGGAATATTACAAAATATTCGAATTGATCAAAAGATCGGTTAAATATCAATCTGAATCCTAAATAAACATTATCGATTTTTTGGTTCTAAAATTTTACATGCTGCTTCAACAAAAAGGCGGATATATAAATAATATCTAGAAAACAGTTTTGGCTTCCGTTTTATTTCGGACAAGCCCAAGATAAAAAATTTATAAAAAACTTCAGTGTGCAGTCATCATTCGCCATATATAATTTTATATGATAACTCTCACAAAAAATTGCGTAATCATTATACAAATGGATATCCATGACCTTATTATAATTTTATTGTACGCATAGATTTAGATCCTATTACGTATACATTCCTTTATGCTTTATTTTCACATCACAAATCATTCTGTGATATTATTAACTTATAAATATAAGAAATGAAAGGAATTATAGATTTTTATATAATTAAATCTACATTCAGTTAATATTATTCTACGTCGTTTGAATTTACTGAATCACGATATCAACGATGGAATTATATATTCGAATATTTATAGAAATGCAAGAAATTTTATTTGATGACAGTTTGAACAATTTTAAAAATTTACGAGCAAGTCGTTTCTCGTAATCAAGTGACTCATATATGTAAATTTAACAATGAGAAAAAACAGTAAATATAATTCAAGCGACTCCGCTGTTACGAGTAAGATCACTTAATCTTTACGAACGATGGCACGGTGACAAGTGTCGTGCGTCAGATATGCCCCTCTCCCAGCCCCACTTCTAAGGCTTCCACGTCATTAAGACGATCTTAATGGTGTAGGAATGTGAATGGGACAATAAATTTCGAAAGAATATTTTGCGCACTTATTCTTTGACACCTACAGCTGTTTAAGTATCGAATTTTATTACCTTATTTTTTAATGTGTTATTGTTAGCTGAATTTTGCATAATTACACCTGTTGCGGAAACCTCGACTTTTCCAATTCGAGGCGATATATAAATATATACATACGTATATTTATATATATATATATATATATATATATATATATATATATATATATATATATATATGTATATGTACATATGTGTATAGATATATATATATATATATATATATATATATATATATATATATATATATATATATGTATCAAGCCACGTTTCTTATTTCATTGGTATGAAATTTGATCCAAAAATTAGTAAGATAAAAGTGTTAGTTACTTGTCCTCCTAATTTAACGGGATGGTAGAAGAAAAAGTATCGTTCCTGTGTTTGATTAAACGGAGTTTCTATTGTTATGTATTGACGTAATTTATTTACATATTATAGTAAAATTTCATTATGATCGACTTTAAATTGGAAGTTTTTTATTTACGTCTTTATGTTACCATGATGTAACATAAGGACGTATATATGGGACTATACAAGTGTTATAACGGTTCGGTTTAAGGCTCCCATTTGCGATCAAAGCCGTCATAATATAAATATGATGTTGAATACATTTGGTGTTAATTTTGTATGAATTCATTTTAAATTAATTATTTACAACTAAATGAAACTACATGAAGTAGTATTATTTCAACTTTATTTAAATTCTTTACGACTACCTAGGTTTGGTTGAATGACAATGACTACAAGTAGGCAATTGAGGCTATATTTACAAGTTGCCCACCTGACGATATTGTCGTACCACCTAGGTCGTGGTAAAAAAATTAAATAGAGTAGAAATAATATTATACCATGAGTTTTCGCTTAGTTGTGAAAAGCTAAATTAAAAAATTAAATAGTATGGTTAAATATATATATATATATATATATATATATATATATATATATATATATATATATATACCAAAGTGCAGTCAGTTGACAACATTCTTCGCCGTAGCTTTACGTGAATTACGTAAAATACAATGGATTTAAGTCGATATCAAATACGGATTCCGTCTGGTTCACGATGTAAATACTGCCACAAATAATATGTCATGTGATGGGCGGGTCCACGGTGTCTTACGTGATGGCAAATATTTGGTTTATAAAGTTCAGGAATAAGGAATACGATCTTGGGGACGAATCCCGCATTGGCAGATGAGCTACACTGCAACTACCATCGAAACACATTTGCACGAATTCTTTCAAAATACAGTGCATGCCTCACGAGTTGTCATCATATCACATTCAGTGCAGAGTTGATACTTGTCAATAGTTATTGACATTGAAACGTAACTTCGACATGCTGAATCATTTAGTAACTGGTGATAAGAAGTAATTTACATACGTTAACCATACACGCAAACAAAAATCAATGGCTGGGTTTCGGAGAAAAAGGGGTTTCAGTGTCTAAACCTGAAATAAGCGCAAAGAAGGTGATGCTCAGCTGCTGGTGGAATGACAAGGGAATTATTAATTGGGAGTTGTTTTTGTGTTGTTCTGTGAACAATTGAACCGACTAGCTAACAAATTAAGTACTCAATAGGTTCAAGTTTATTTTCTAGATGATAATACTAGACCGCATATCGCAAAACGTACTTGTGATAATTTAGAGAAGCTTGGCTGGGTTATACTCGTACATCATTCATCATATTTGCCGGACATTGCGTCCTCTGATTACCAATTATCCAGAGCTCTAAGTAACCATTTACGTGAAAAAAAAGTCGACGTTAAAAAGCATCTCCAAAACGACCTCCCATAATTTTTTTAATAAAAGTCACCGGAACTTTACAAGAAAGGCATATTATCACTAACAACTAAATGGCAACAAGCAGTAGATGATAATCGTGCATACTTAAATTGTACTTAGCGTAAAATATATTTTTTTTAATAAAAATTGTTGATAGCAACTAGGGATTAAAAACTTATTAGCTAAATCAATATATGTATGTAAAATTATTTTACCGTAAAATGTAATAAATTTTGAATATCTCAGCAATTTCAAATCTGGATCAGGACCCATATGCTATTAAATTTAATTCCGAGCTGATTTAAAACAAACAAGATAAAGAACTTTGTTCCCAAAGCGTGTGCTGTGAGATAAGCCGTTCGAAAGCAAACAAGACCTCATGATTTATTCAGACCCAACGATTTACATTGTGTTTGTATTCAGTAAGAATCATTATTGATCGCTTATAATTTGATGCGACCGTCTTCACATGAGTTAGAAATTTTGTTTCTAAGCTTTGTAAAATCGTAAGCAATTTGGATTTCCGTTTTATAAAGAAAAATGGACATAATCATACAGTAACTTACCCCACGCTCACTGTGATATAATATAACGATAGAAAGACTTATTTAAGAATATTTTATATTACTACGACTCGTCTCAATTTTCAACCCGTTCCGAGATATAGTCCCAAATATATTTAAATTCCTGACATCTCAATTCTTATCGCTTGTCTATTAATTAATTTATTACAAGTAAGTAAAAATGAATATTAAACACGCATTTTGTAATAATTAAAATACAATTGGTATGTGTTGATATTTTGTCGTTTTTTGTTTTATTAATTTGCAAATGAGAATAAATAAACTATCGCCAACCGTCGTTAATACGTAACATATATTATATTATAAAAATTATATAACATGATAAATCCTTTGTACAAATACAATAAAATATAATTTTATTACTGTATCAATTTATCGAATTACGTCAAGTCAAAACTTTCATCGAAACGATACAACTTACACAATTTGCAAATCTACTTAAATTTAATTTTTTCTATTGTTTACACATACAGATATATTGTAGATGTACCAGGACCATATTCAGCTACGTAAAATGAGTAAAGAGGACATGAGTAAAGTTATTCGCATTGAAGAACATCTGATTACATGTTTTTTTAAAGAGAATGATGTCTTAGCTAAAGATTACGTTAGATAAAGGTTTTCATTATAGCTTAGAAGATTCAGATTCCTGCAAATATTAGTATATATATCACCTACAAAAGACAGACCCGACAATTATTTGAGTACTCCTCAGACTTATTAATCACATTTAGTTATGTTACCACTAAAGAAAATCGTATTATATATCTTTTCGTTAATATTATCAGTATTGATCAAGTAGAACTACTAATAAAACTACCTAAGTAATCTTACTATAGTCAAAGAAATGATTACTGACTTCCAACAATGCATGTGCTTATATATATATTGCAAACTCTAGACGTATTCGAGAGAGATTTTTACTTAAGGCGTGCTGCTAATATAATGTCATAAAAACTACGTCGACATATTACACAGGCACGGTATTCTCACATATTTAACAAATTTCAATTGAAGGATAAGTCGATTGTCTAATGTAAAAACCAGAGTCAACAATAAAAGCAAATAACAGTGTCCAAAGAAAAGCTGGTTTCAAAAATAACACACAAGGGTTCAAGGACACGCCAAAGTCAACGATAAAAGCATATAGGGGTGTCCGAGAAAATGCGTAGCCAATGATAAAGAACAAATACCAATGTCCAAGAAAAAGCTAGACTATGAGTAAATAATATTGACTAATAATAAAAACCAACAACCGTGTTCAAGAAACAGCAATGAAAGAACAATATAAAAACATCAAACGCACCTACCTCATACACACGAAACCGGGCGACATATAATGGAAGAAAGCGGCGCGCTTGCGTCCAACGGGGCAGGGAAAAGTTATTGGATGGTATCGAGTATTGGATATTCAGCTGGGTACAGCTAATAAAAACATGAATTAATTAAATCGAAATTCCCGAAATATCAACGTTGAATTATCATTTCATTAGTCACATTTAGAATGATGTAACTTCAAACAGGTTAATAATTGAGATTAGTCGAAAAAATAAGAATTATTCTGATATACATGTTATTACTTTTGAATAGTGGGGAAGACTTGCCCGTTGTTCTTTCTAGATAATTTTTGCTATTCGTACATATTGAGATTTTAATCTTTGAAATTTACGTTGTGATATTTTTTTCCATTCTGGCGGCAAAGAAAGAAGTAAGCATCATATTCGCCCAAAAATATTGAAGTTGAGGTTTTGATTGAAACTGGTTCTGAAGTATTGGTCGACATTAGTTTATTGAAATAAATCATAGGATTCCCTTAAATTTCTCTATATCTCCTACTGGTGGTATCCTGTGTTTGACAACTATGTCTGAATGTAATCTGCTCGTCTTATCTTCGGTGAACCGGGAATTCAATTTCAGGTTTGAAATTTTAATTTTACCAGTCTGTAATTCCAGTGGTCAATTTCTCACCTCTTTGAATTTTATGTCACCTTAGAAAACACTTTCAGCGTCCGTAAAATATGCTGGTAAGTGTCCATGTTTTGCATCCGTGTATAGATTTGGGCATTATCACTGATTGTGGGTCCGTGTGAGTGTGCGTGCGCTCGTGTTCTTGTGTACGTATGCATATACGTGTTGTTATAAAAAGCTCAAGCCTTTCCTTATTCAACTTCAAAATTTAAGTTTAATTATTCAGAAAAACAAATCAAAAATGTATTTTTCTTCAAAAACTCCTCTGACAAACTTTCGCAAACTTTCAATATATTAAATAGTTTGCATTTTAAAAAATCTAATTTTATGCTTCTCATGTAAAATACGAATAAATTTCAATATATCTATTTACTCTATAGTAGACTAAACTAAGCTAAAGATATTACTACACACAAATTTCCAATCCAAGGACTATATAGCAGATTTAAAGCGGAATTTCCAGAAATATTACAGGAAAATCAATTGCGAAAATTACTTCAATTTTGGCTATTGCACATGGAAAGTATAAAAATCGCCTTGATTTTAATTTTTCAGAAATATCTAAGACTTTCACGTATTTAGGAAACCGTGGAAGTTTTCTAAACCTAAAGTTCTATATTCTGTCAGGGTCAGATCCGCCCTAATCATGGTTAACATTTTTTTATTATTTATGGGATACCTGTATATTTTTGACATAAATTTATTATACAACCCATAAAATATTGAAATAAATATCTATAACCAGTCATTAGCAAAAATACTGACAGACAACAATTAGGTTTTTTTAATATTGACTTGGTGGTTTAAATTTATTTCGAGTAATTTTCTTTAAATAGGTAAAATTGACTAGGACGGAATAATTTCCTTAGAATATTAACTTTAATTTTTGAAGAACCTTGTATATCTATTTTTTTTTAATATATATATATATATATATATATCTCGAAATTTCTTGAATATTTTCATTACATATATATATAATGAAAATAATCAACATATTTTTTCTTTCTTTGTTTATTTGCAATAATTTTCGACCATGAGTTATTACTCGAGTTTAGTAATGTAAACTTTTAGTCGTTTCATAAATATACTTTCTTGGCTACTTATTGGCTTTGGCGTAGATTGTTACGTGAAATCCCCTGTATAACTGGGATAGGTTAACATATTTTTTTATACTATGTTAAATTCTGCAACAATTAAAGAATGGATCACAAATAAGAAAATTTTTCTAGAAATGTTTAATCTTGAAACTCAAATTTCAAATGAAATTGCTTTTCGAGTACAACATTTAATTTGATTTTTCGTTTTTATTGTTTCGTTGCTATACAATATTCAATCCTATTAATTTTGTTTTAGTTGTTTATTTATGTATATACAAACTGGTTATTTCTGAGAAAATAACTTTGTTTTCAATTCTTTACATATTATAAACGGATGGCTAGGTATTTACAAATAACTAATTATGAAAATTTTTAAGCATGTTTTGTTCATTGAAGCTGGCCATCATGATAGAAAATTAATTTCCTCAGCCACTGTTAACATTATACAAGTAGGTATATTTAAATTTCACTTACATCATCATTTAATCTTAGTACATTATACGTAATTTATATTAGTTTATAACTATATAAATTACGTATAACGTGAAAGATTATGCGTAATTTATATTAGTTTAAAATAGACTGCGAGTTTCATTATGATGCCAAACTTATATTTGGAAATCCAAATTTAAATTTTTTCTCCTTGTAATGTAAACATATGATCAGTTACAAAACACAATTTTATAATCGGATGCATATATACATTTCGGGGATTATTCAGTAACGTTTTACGCATCCAAAATTATTTACTAAAGTCAGACTTAATATTGTGCAATAATTTAGTAATTTTGTGTAACCTTTCTTCAAATTTGATTATTTAGGTTTTTTATCAAAATATGGATTAAATTTTAACTGAACGCGTATATTAAAAAACTTAAAATGTTGCGAGGAATGGAAAAATGGATGACAGTATTTCAACGAAAGATTTTGTATTTATCTGTCAGTTTACATTGAAAAAAAAATCAAAGAGCGATAATGGAAATATTATAAGTATCTTTTTTCAATTTAATTATTAGTAGACTAGCGGATATGTCAATTAGTTCAAGTAGCAACAGACTGCTTGTTGAATGTATTTTCTCATCATTCTATCGGATCATCCTATTCTTCTTCCAATTTCTCTAAGGGTTTAAGGGTCAGTACTAAATAACATTTTTCGAGTTTTACAGCTAATGACTTAGAATAGATAGAGCGGCTATTTTCATGACCAATATACATATGGAATTTTTTAGCCATCGCAGACATACAGTAGTACCATAATCTTTCTACTTTTTCTAGGTATTTGTAACCCAATATTAGGGTCAGTTTATGCATACACACTCTATAATTTCTTGCTCTGTTTAAAATTTCCCCAAGGAGGAAGGAGCCATCTAGGTTTTACAAGTGCTGTTACACGCTCTTATTACAAAGATTGGGTTTAAAATTTACGCTGATATAGACTATACATTTATTTTGGTTATTAGTACTTTTGCATCGTAAACTTTTGCTTCAAGTTAGAAAATATTTTATGTTAGATTCCGAAACGGGTTGCCTAGATTGGCAGGGGATGAGTAATTGAGTATGTATCTCAATAATTGGGATTGATAGATGTTATTTTACTCTCCTAAATGTGTTACTTTCCCACAATATAAAACAATGAAGTTTAAAATAAATATGTGGAGTTAAATAATTGTAAAAAAAATTAATTTTGAAAATGTTTCTGTTCACTATAATACAGGACACATTAGCAGTGTGAGCTGTGGCCCCGTCCTGCTGGAACCATGTGTTTTGGGTGAAGGATGGATTATTCTGTAGTTCTACTCTGAAAAAGTCATTTAACATCAGCATATCTCTCCGAATTCACAGTTACAGTTTGGCCACGTTGACGTAAAAAAAAAAATTAAAGAAATGAGGCCCTATGATTGCAAATGCAGACATGGCCCACCAGACTGTTACTTTAGGCTTATGTAAAGGCTCTTGATGTATTTGTCTTGGGTTGTGAACATCCCAGTAACAAAAGTTCTGCTTATTCACATGTCCTCCAATATGAAAGTGAGCTTCGTCACTAAAGAATATGTTGCCCATCCGGGTAGCAGTACGAAATCTCAACAACATCACCTCCGCGTAAGTTTTTCTTAATTCAAAGTCAGAATCGTGTAAATTTTGAACAATTTGAATTTTATATGGATAGAACTTGAGCTTTTTTGCATTATTACCTGTAAAGTTGATTTCGGAATTCCCAATATCGATGAACGTGTACGCAGTGATAAACGGGGATTTTCAACGACAGAAACCATAACACGCTCGACATTTTCATCCGTGGCTACCAATGATGTAGATCCTGGCCTGGGCCTATTTAATGTTGATCCTGTAGCTCTGAACCTTGCTACCCATGACTGAATGAAGTTGACCGATGATGCATTACGTAATCGACGAATACTGTAACGATTATTAAATCGACGGCGTGCTACAGACAGCGAAAATCCACTCGAAATGTACGCCTTGACGGCAAAAGCGCGGTGCTCTCCACTCCACTGTTCCATAGCTACTAAAACATCCGCACCGCTTGCGCTTCTAACGACGCCCCCCGCGCCCCTCTTATGTGTTGCGTTCAGAAACTGTATCTGTATCACTCGTAAAACTATTACGAAAACGAAATAATTTTGCGAGCTGATTAAAAGTAAAAATAATAGGTCAAGCATAGTTGAGGGATCCGTCCTTACTGTCCATCATATCAAAAATGTAGGTTTAGGTTGAGTTAATTTCGGTTAGGATAGGTTGAGTTAAGTTAGGTTGTGTTAGGTTACGTTGGTTTACTTTTATTTAGGATGGGTTATATTGGCTAAGTTTGCATTAGGTTAGATTAAGTTGAGTTATAATGTACTAATTTCATAATTCAGGTTGAGTCATGGTATGTTAAACCGGGTTATGTTGATTTAGATCTGATAGTTGGGTTAGATCTGATTGGTTAGGCTAGATTAGATCAAGGTGGGTTAGACTGAGTTATGATTGGTTAGGTAAAGTTGGGTTAGATTGAATTAAATTAGGTTAAATTTGATTGTATTGAGGTAGATTGGATTAAGTATGCTTATGTCAATTATATTGGATTAAATTGAGTTAAAATGGATTAGGCTGACTAGTGTCAGGTGGGTTAGGTTGAACAGGGTTAATCGATCACATTAGCATTTTATAGCTTTGCTGGTATTAGAAATTGAACTAAATAGTAATTTCCCTTATACTTCCTTGAACTTCCGGAAAATATGGTTTATGTCAGTGGAAAGAGTTTTACCACCTAATTGTTTCCCTCTCACTCCCACCAATAAATTTAAATGGCACGTTTCTAAAATTTGCAATTGTTGATTTGACCGATTACCGGTGCTAACTTTGAGATGGAGGCAAAATTTCACCATTAAAGTAAAAAAAAAAAAACGTTAACAAATTCATGGACTACTAATGGTAACATTTTAAAAAGCATTATTCTTTTTTCTAAATACATAATAAAAATAATTTCTTGGTATGTTATTATGTCTGACATAACCCATATGAAAAAACCTTGTGACTCTCTTTCTGTGTTTCTAATGCTGACATCATATTCTTACTTAGGTTCTTTTTAATGGAAACTTATTTTATAGATCGATCTTTTTGAAATTTATCAACGTGGGATGTAATCTTACCTCAGACAAGATGCGAGAGCTATATTTGAAATTTGAAAGTTTAAAAAGTAAATATTGCAAGAGGAAACAATTCGTCCGTTGCCTCTAAAGGCCATAGTACAAATTTAATAAGTATTTTTATTTCACGAAGAAAACATTTACATAAATAATTATCCTAGAGTTACCTCTTATACAGAAATTTCCACCCCACCAACTTTGTTTAGTTATAGCATAAGTAGAGCAATATAGATTTTCAAGTGAGAATTTAATTAAATGCAAATTTTCGAATCGCACTGCGTATTTCCATTTTTTTATTAGCATATACATTCTAACAATAGTCATAATTAACCCTCTTACTTCATAAAATTTATTAATTAAGTAGAAGGTAGATAAAGCAGAAGGTAATTATAAATTTCTTTAAATTTATAGCATTTGAAAAGTACAACTGGCTACCTCTTCAAAAATTGTGCAACATTAAATCTGCAAATAAGTCGTTGAAGAACTTTTAATATAACTATGACTTCAAGTCAAATAAAAGCTCCCGATATTTTTAAAAGCCTTGAGTATAACTTGCAATAAACTAGCTTCTAATTGTTATTCTCTGATTTTCATTTAATAAAGACTTGTATATATAATAAATATATTAATAAATCTTGCGTTGTTGAGAATCAGTACTTAATTAAACATTTTATTTAAAGGTTCATTATTTCCAATTACTTATGTATATAATGAAAACATCTTTACTTAACCTGATCTCATAAATATCTCTCACTTTTTCAATGTACAAAATTTTGCATTTTCAAACTCGCGATAATCTCCTATTGCTTATGCGTAATTTCATTATCTTTCCATTTACATATATTTTTTATAAATAATATGTAAAATGGAAAAGCAACATCGGTTTTTAAACTTTTTCATCAATAAATCAATAGTGATACGAATAGCAACAATGTAATAGATACGTTTACATAATTGTTTTATGGGCTAAAGCCGTTTTTTGTTTTATATATCCTGACTGCATAATATACAATACTGATATTAAAAACACAACATACAAAAAAGTATTAGAAAAACTCGAATAAAATATTTAAACTACCATTTCATTTTAATAAAGTGATGCCCCAATTATAAGAGTGATGCCCCACTTATATTTTAACGAATGTGGTTAATTCTTATAGAAAATGTCGAATCTCTAATTAATAATATTCACTGATTCAATTGTAATTATTGAGATTCAGTCTCAAAAATTACAATTGAAATTAACAATGGTATGACTCAATTAAACAAAATTTATAAGGCATGGGTTAAATAAAGGTGGAAATTACGTGTCGAGTGATCCGCTCTTCTATTCATTTATTTATAGACTTTCAGGAAGGTAACGAAATTATCCGTGACCGAAGATAATTTAAAGGATATGCTTAAGATATTGAAGGGGAAAATTAAATATAATAAGAATTTGATATACATAGGGCCAATGCGGAAGATAAGAGTAGCAATAATGTTTTATGATCAGGAAGACCCAGGCGACATAGATTGAAAATACGTTCATTTTTGTAGCGGGAAATGCCCAGGCGATGTCTGCCTAAATAGACAAAAGCTCAATTCGTGTTATTACAATACTGAGCAATCGTATGTATAAAAAAGTTTACCGTAATTTAAAAAAATCCATAATTTGTGAAGTATTACTTTTTAATTATACGGCAAAGAGAAAAATCTATACAGCAATAACTAATTTTTAATAGAACATTTTATATTATTTTATACGTACTAAACAAACAGTGCAATTTATAAGGATATACATGCAGAATTCATTGAATACAAAAATTAAAGCAGCTCAAGCAAAAGTGTTTCAAATTGCGATTTTCTAAAATAAAATAGTCCATTCACCTCAATTTCTTAACCTTTTTGTTTTTTCGTTCCGTTTTTACAGAAAACTTCGACCGTACATTGAGCAATCCCGTTAATATATAAATTATCGTTATGAATCTTCTAAGAAACATCCTCATTAATATAAATATATTGCCTCCATATTGACACAATAACATTAAACTTTTATACTTAATAAAACGAATAATCAATTACTTACAAGGAAAATTATTTATTTAAGGAGCCCAGATGAGATTTGAAAAAAAGAATTATTTTCTTTAAAAAATTGAGATATTTTAAAGTAAATTTTATACTTACGGAGTATAAAAGTTTTTGGGTGCAAAGATTATTAAAACGGTATAAACGACCTAGCGGCGGATATTTGCACGACAAGAACTCTCCAACATACCTAATTTAGTTTAAAAACGTTTCGAATCACTGAACGCTATTTCATAAATTCTAAGAAAATTATTTCCCTTCAATTTTACTAACTTCTTAATGCTGGGGGGTATAATTACTATTTAATTTATAGTTAAACAGGTATATTAAAATTTACTAACTTCTTTAAGATACATACCCTGTAACATGATTGAAGGATTCCTTTCAGTTTCATATTTTTGTTACGAAACAAAACATTCATTTTTGGTTGAAAACTAATATTCTGAATGTTTAATCCAGAATATTTTCAAAAACATATTGTGGAAAACGATTGCCACGCTTAGTTCATTCATTTTCAGTAACATAATTAAACACACGTGTTATATAATAAACATAAAAGTAAAAAAGTATTTTGTTTTAATAAAACCGAAATCTTTAATGTTAAACATTAATCTTGGCTTGGTATTCTCAGCTATTGGCATACTTGGGTTTTGTTTTGGAATTAAATCTTGTTAAAAGTTAGCAAGAATGGATTAAGTATATAATAAAAAAAAAGAAATGTTATTGGAATACGTAAGAGTTCCATAAAAAACAAATCATTAATATCATTAATATTAGGGTCCACAAAGCAGTCCCTTGTAAATATTATGATACATCACTTGTTTTAAATTTAAACCATTCATTTGAGAGGTATTGCTAGTGAAGGCAGGAAATATGTCGCAAAAATTTAAAAAAATCCTGTTTTGTGGACGACCACATGTTCATCAATACGTTAGTTTCGAGATTTTTGAATATTTTATATTCAGCAATTCATAAATTATATGTGACGAAAGGCACACGACTGACTTTCCATATTTGGCAAACGAGGTTTAAAAATAAAAGAAACATTCCAAGGATAAAATTTCATTTTTATTGTAGCAGGTTTGACATATACAAGTTTTTGCTCCCTTTTAAACATTTGCAGAATGTACGTGCATTAAGCTTAAGTGATTAGTATATACGTATATACTATGTTGGTATTTACTATGATCTTTTTTAAATTACTTGAGTTATGTTTTAAAATAAAAGAGAAAAATAATTACAGACTTGTAAAATACATTTTTGTGATAATGTTTGGGCGGATAACCTTTTGCTAATAAATTTCTTATTAGTGAAGTTTCACGCAAACTCCCACAGAGGTTAAAAATAATTTACATTTTTCCTTCTATTAATAAATTTTCTTTTCTCACTAACGTCCCTAAAAGTTAAAAATAAATTCAATCTTTCTTCATAACAATATAAATAAACTGACCTTTTCTAGGTACAAGATATTTATTGTTAATAAAACTTCTAATTTCCAGCTTATACTAGATATTTCATTGTGACAAAGACGGATGGACTGCTTATTAAGTAATGTAAGTAAAATGTTCTTTTAATAAATTGTTAATCTAGGAAATGATATTAATAAACCATAATGATTGATAATAATAACCTTTAAATTGATTGCTCTCCACCTTCTTATCTACTTAATTCAACATCACCAACAAAATAAGCAATAAAATTGTTGAAATCGAAGTACGATTTTTAATAAATTTCAATCAAGTGAATCAAATTCTTATTAATTTTTTGCTTTTTGTTATTCTTCCTAATGCCTTTTATTCTGTTTCTGAATAGTAGACTGATGTATTTTGTTGAACAGGTAATTTCGGGTCATATCTTAGGTTATAAGGATTTGTATAAGATGTATACATTCACATGTATACAAACTATAAGATGTATACATTCACATTTATACAAATTTATAATTTTGTTCTATTTTACTACAAATGTCTATAGTTTAGTTATTATTGTTTTGTTAGTTTTATTTGAGGACTGTGCTGGATATGGTTGTATAGAAATAGTTTACTTTTATTTTACATCAGTTTAGTAAGATTTTTATTTTAACGTTTTAATATTGCGTAATTATATGTAGACGATTTTAAAACTTTTCAATATTTAAATTTGACCCTTTTATTTTTCATGAAAAATCATTTGAGAAATAAATTTTCGTGATTTCTTAATTGTCTTGGAACTGTTATATACGTACTGTAAAAGTAAAGAGATGGACATGAGCACAAACTGATTTACGAGATTTTTCAAATAAGGAGAACGTTCAAATGTACAAATTCATGTGACGATTTTAAACGATGTGACGATGTTCACGATTTTAAAAATGAATGAAAATATTTCGTAACTTTCACAAGTCTGCTCATTTTTTTATTTATTACACCATTTAACAGCTTAGTGTTTTCTAACAGCGTAAAACTAAATGATTAAGTCGATTGTCAAATCGGATTCAAACATATCTAACAGTAGCAATATTTTGGAAGCTTACTTGATTTTGAAAAATGTGTTATTCCACGAAAGTTCCAACTAAGTAAATATTTTCATTATTTTTTATTTTTAATGCGCGCCTTATTCAGCGGTTATTTAATGTCGGTCAAATGTTTTTCTCAAAAAGTTATATTCTATTTAAAGTTACACTTTTTCGCAAAATATTCTCATGAAATTATAATCCAGTCTAATTGTGGTCTTAGGCGATCATTGGAATTTTAAATATTGCTTTATCATATGGAAGAAACACTGACGGATTGACTAAAGATTCATCGGCTAAATATAAAAACTTTAAATAATCTGTCAATCATTACTTTTAGACGATCAATATTTGGGTAGATACCCATTATTATTTTTTGACCTTTTTTCTTTTTATTTCTACATCGAAAAGATGTAAAAGTGTAGACTAAAATAAGTTCGCGACAAATATTTTGATAGTATCCAGCAAATAAAGATAAAATATGGCTCCTTGACATAAAACAAGGAATGAGAGTACGCATTGATGCAAAACAAAAGCTTCCCAACTTCGTCGCCGTGTCTTTCGCAGGTTCACTAATGTACTCCTCATAGCCTTATGGAAATACATAAGAATTAGTTGAGTGTTCTAACAAGATCCACGCGAATGCAAGAAGCGGACGTATTGCTAAACCGCTCCATTTGTTAGGATTTATTTGAGAAAAAACAGGTTGGTTTGTTACAGAATTTAGAGAAGGTTTTTTAAAACTCTTGGTAAATTTGGAAAATAAAAAAAAATTTCAGGTTCCCAACTCGGATATTTTTATAACGTTGGTATGTATATTTCTATTTACATTTTTTTACTGTTTTTTTTTTGCCAAAATTTAGAAATAGTAAATTATAAAGAGAAACAGGTTAAAGATATTTTCTGTCCTGTAACATATACACAAATTTAACTCATGTTTGGTGTTATAAAAGAAATTTATTAAAATGCAGTCGAAAAAATTTATGAAAATTTTAGCACTCAAGTTTTTTAATTAAAAAATTTAATTAACCAAACGTATAATAAAAACATACAAAATTAAGACACTGTTTTGACTTTATACGAAGAAGTATTCTTATATGGTAGTTTTTGTTTGTTACATTAAGAATAAGAGTATTTAAAACAAATTCATCTATTATTGTATGCACGAAACAGAACACAGCACGCTCGAAACAGAACAAACACTCACGCATGGACGCGCGCACACCCACACATACAAACACACATATGATAATTTTCCATGAAATTCCTTGTAAAGAAATGATGAAATATTTTATATTAAAATCTTTTTATGTAAAAGTAATAATATGGTTTTATTAATGACTCACTTTCAATAATTTGAGAAGAGAGTTTCTCAGTTCGTCGTATGCCTAAATGTATATATACGAATATCTATATATGTACAGATAAGTTGTGAATTTAGGGTTTCATTATTTCAATAAAACATTGTCTAATGAAAAGTAGTAGTAGTCTAATAAAAGTTTTATTGAATAATCTCAATTTAAGTTTTGACCGAAATTTAAAAAAAATTTCAAATATACAGTTTTGTACAATTTCGAATTAATAATCTTGAATTAAATTAAATTAATTTTAAATTCTTAAGGTAGTCGCGATTCTTATTACTTACTTTTAAATTAAAAATTTAAAAACAATATTCGTTTTTGGAATTGAATTAACTACAAATTCAATTCAAATTAATGAAATAAAAATTTAATTTCATCTTCATGTTCAACTTAACCATGATCAGTTATTAAGGAATTGTAATATTTTTTAATTGTTATAATTTTCGTCTTGAGAAATGAAGGTAAATTTGTTTTATTTATTTAAAACAAATTTAATTATATATATATTCGTTTGTTACTTTCGTCTTCAGTTTGTCGTGTATAAAAATATCGGTGAACTTATATTTTGAATTTATTAATTTATTTTAGTACTCTAATATACTAATTTTTCAATTTTTTCGTGCATCCCGAGAGAAGAAGTCTTTGGAAAACAATTTTATGCCTTTTTTAGTTTTTTTACACAATTTTCTTGATTTTCACTGTTTTTATATTGTCATATAACTTTAATATTCAATGTTATCTCTTACATAAGTTTTATAAATAAGTGATGTAAACATCTTTTTTCTTTCAATGAAATCTCATTTTTTTCTTAATAACGATCAAAGCTATTATGTGTTTATGTATAATTTACGAGCCGTATACTTAACAATAAATGCATCTTAATCAAACGTTATTTTTTTTAATTGTGGCTAAACAATACATGAAATATTAACCTATGACAGTAATAATATAATTTTTACATAATGAGAAAATGGTTTTGAAATTCAGAGTCTCAATTGTCTTATATAATTCCTCCTTTATTAGTTTTCGGGAATGTTCAAGGGTTCAAAGTTATTAAGCAAGGTCAGGTAATATTTTGTGTGTAAATAATAAATTATATTTTGATAATGCAAAAGAAGTTTAAAAAAATCGCACGTAAACGACAAATTAGCAATTATGAAGTTAAATTGAAATATCATTTTATTAATAATTATGAAGTTAAATTGAAGTTAGGGAGAGTATGTTAACTGACTTATATTCCCTTACATATATAAAATCTAAAGTATATTATAATTTTTTTCAAATAATTAATATTCTGTCATCATGTATCAGAAATTTGCTATGGATTGGAATGGATTACATTTTAAACCCTCTATATAACTATTTCAACTTCGTAAATTTTAATTGCGCATTTAAAATTGAAACTAACTTTATATTAAACCCTGAAAATGTTACGGAGTCTTCCATTTATGATGTCAGGTTTCCAAATAAATACAAATATCTTTGGTCTTTCTAAATCGGTGAGTGACAAAGAAAGCAATTATATGGATTCAAAAATAAAAGGTAAAATTTCAGTGAGTTAACATTCTTATTCCAGACAAGAGACACGACTTTTAGTAGGTAACGACTGTTCTATTAAAGAGGGAGGGTCCTATTTGAATCGTACATTTCTTTTTTAGTAACAATTATTGCAATTTTTAAGTGAATATTTAAATCCTTTAATATTCATAGCACAGAATTATGAAAAGCAAAAGTAATTGCCTGTATAATACCCATTATCATTAAAACTAATTATCACTTCTAAAGTCAATTACATATTTTTCTGTAAATAAAAAATATGCGACATTACATAAGCAAATATCCTCCCTTTAATTTGTCCTTTTTACAGGATTTTATTAACTTCGTTTGTATGTGGTTATGTTCATATATAAATAAATCTAGTAATTATCTCGTAATGAAATATATCCTAGAACTACATATATGTATATTATTGATGTCATTTAACACAAGGGTTCCCGAATTCTCGGTCAAACAAACTTTCCAAAAGGAATCCTTTTGCAAAGAATCCATTTCGGCTCCTAGTCACGTGCGTTTCGAATTGTCGAAAACCTTGTTCTCTCTCATGTAAATCCTAATTCTGCATCGTAGACGAACATAACTTTATATTAAAGCCATAAAACATCATAAAGTTTTCCTTTTATAATAAGAAGAGTCTTTTCCTTCTTATGAAAAATAAAAATAAGAAGCTGCACATCAGAAAAGCGTTCGCCTCACTTGAAGTGAGTTAAAGCATAGGATTCAATTCAATTGCTCAAGACAAATTAATTGAATTATTTGGAGAACATACTTTAAAAAGTTTAAAAAAAAGTTTCGTATTGGCACATTTAACAAGTTTACTATACCGTAGTCACATTTTGCTTTCGTAAACTTGTCTCGTCTATTTAAAATTTGCATATAATTTTGTTTTATATGATGCCAATAAAGAGTCTTAAAATTTTTCGAATTAGTTATTAAATATAATTTTTCATTACTCTAATTTCAAATAATGCATTTGGGAAAGATACGTTATTGACTATTTTGAACTTATGTATTTAAGTTTTTATATAATATTATAAATATAATTTAATCAACTTTTTCTTGAAAAATAGACACAAACATTAAGACGTAGTGTAACTATCGTTAAAAATTATTTTAAAGACACACGAAAATGACAATCTGTTTAGAAATATCATGCCTATTTTATGTAAATAACGCAAATATCCTGTAGGCTGTCAAAAGTTAATAAGCATTCACTTTTAATCTTTAAAACTATTTAGAATTGAACTTTGTTAACTTGGAGAAATTGAATCGGAATGTCTACCAAACTATAATGGCAAGTTCACACAATGTAACAATTTGTTTTAAGGTGCTAAAAAAAAGGAAATTTTCCAAATCTACCACAAGTTCGGTTTAGTTGATATTCATTCTTTTTCCATATTTAAGTCCTAAAAATATCTTATCGATTTTTTTGTATCGATTTTTTACATAGTCAATGAACAATTTCAATAATATATTGGGCTTTTCACTGTAGTAAAAGACCATTAATTTTTCTTGTAAATCCGTTAACAAATGTAGATGACGGAAAATTCGAATACAACTAATCATAAAACAATTAATTGATAGCCGAAAAGCGGCGAAGTAAATTAATAAGAATTTGCGCAATAATACATAAATGATAGTAATTTATCGAAATTAGCGTAATACCCACTTCGCCCAAGGGGGGGCGCGCAGCCTTCAACGTAGTTTGACGTCAATTATACTTGACGTCTTAATATTTCAATCCGTTTTCAATTAACAACATTAAACAAAAGCGAGCAGCTATCTTTAAAAAAATAATTTTACCACGACTCAAGTTATAGCATCATGGTTTTATAACGTACTAGCTGTGCCTATTCGCTTCGTTGAACATATTTAAATATATAAAAGATATTTAACTATGTATTTAGGTTCGAGATTTTCAATTATTTTATAACGGATCAGTAATTTATTACTGAGGAAAACTTTCTAAAGCTGATTGGCTTCGATATATACATACCTTTATTATTGGTTGTATATTGGTTCTATCAAAATTTTATATCTAGAACGTAAAGAAAAAGTATGTGAAATTGGAATTGCGTGGCTAGCAATTTTCCTGCACGCAGAAAGTTTATAGGTATTTGATTCAAACTGCAAAAATATTGAAATGAATAACTGACCAAAAAAAATTTTTTTTTCATAATTCTTTGAAAATATATTGCCGAAAATTTGAACATGAATTTGTTTTACTTTCAACAGTGCTTTTTGTTTAATTTTTATTAATTATGTTAAAATGACAAAAAACATTTGAATAAATTTCTTATAAGTAATTATTTTTAAGAGTACATAAAATGGTTAAAAATATAAATTTAAATACTTAATATTTACCTCTATCAACGTTCTTTGTCTTTTTGTTCAGTAAAAGAATCTTGCTACTATGTTATGTGGATCGTAATAATTTTGACCTCGGCATAAAAGCTCTGCTATTTTGGTCCGTTTAGAATTGCAAGGGAATATAACATACAAAGCTGGTCGCCTAAAATTCTTCACACACGTCAAAGCGTCTTGAGTTCGCTCATGCATATAGATAGTTCCACGAGTGAAAGACGATGGCAATACAACTATGTTTTCCAGCTCTGAAACCTTTACAACAGTTCCTGTCATAACGTTTTAGGTTATACATATTCCTCACTTCTCCGTGATTTTTGGTTGTTACCATTAAAATTAAGTTAAAAACTTAATTTTAATGGTGTTATATATATATTTAATGGTATCTCAATTTTTGCATGTATGTCGAAATAAATTTATTTAAAAGACTGTGAACGACAATAAATAACAATCTTCATTATCCTATAGTAATAAAAAATCAAGCAGGTCTTATCTACAGGAGCTTTAGTTTTCACATCACGTTTAGATGTATCGATGTGATAGTCAATGGTAAAATATCAGAAGATATTGTAGTGTCATAGGCATGGTGCATCTCATTAAGTCGTATCAACTTTCTATCTCTGCTGTAGAGAACGATATCTTTGTTTTCAAATACTGTCCGACAATGAGAACTGTTACTTCTTTAGTCTAAGAAGTATTATAACCTCCTTTACGTTGTCCGGATATTACCTTATTAGCATCACTCATTACATGGAACTCTTTCAAATGCCTAGGATCTGAATCAATGCCTTGTATAGAGAAATATAATTTTTTAATCGTAGAATATATGCTGCAGTTGTCTGGCCAATTCTGGATTAACGCAAGAATTAATTCTACAACGAATTTCATTACATGTTTACCATCGCTTACCAAGTATGTCTAAAGGAATGAAGGCTGTTGGTGAAGTTCAGCCATAAGGCTTATTATTCTATAGCAGACCTGCCACTTTGAAGGTCAGCATAAAATGGCCCTGATTTATCTCTCTGGCTCCAAAGATGTCATTTGATACAATTCATAATGCTACCAAAAGTGCGGTGAAAATGTTCTGCTACTGGATGATGATGAATGAGAAGACTGTGTAGTGGCTCAGAGTATGGTACTATAATAGAGAGCGGGACCGGTAATGCAGAAAATTCTATTTTATTTATAAAATGCGTTATTAGAGGGTGTCGATATCACACGAGAAATACGCAGGCCAAATTTCAAATCTGTAATTCTTATAGATAAATAGAGAGTACCACCAACTTATTTCGACCACCCACTTCCACACTATTCTTAGGGGATAATTTCCCCAAAATTCATTCCCAGCGAATGTCTATGTTGCATAAGCAACATATATACCAAATTTCAAGTGTGTAATCATATAGGTGCAGTCATAATGCAACCCACTTATTCTGTTAATATCCTAAGGGGTTCATTTCGGTTAAATGCATTCTTAATGAGTATTTAAGTTTAGTAAGGAACATATATGCCAAATTTCATGTTTGTTGTTCTTATGTATAAAGACATATTGCCAGTCCGGCCCCACTCACGCCTTGCGAGATGATTCCGGCAAAATTTATTCTCCTAAGGAACGTACATGCCAAATCTCAAGTCTTATAGGTCCAACTATACTACCACCGACTTACTTTATTAACCCACTTCCACTCACCTCCTTGCGTAAGGAACATGCGTGCCAAATTTTAAGTTCGTTCGTCTTATAATTTCAGAAATCTTATCGTGAGTGAGTCAGCGAATAAACGCTCACCATCTTTATATATATAAACTATATTAGATATTGAAAGTAACCTGATATGTGCAATATACAATACAAAAATAATATTTGCAGTAACCTACAAGACAAGACTAGAAATACATTAAACTTTACGTTGCAATAATTTCGTTTCATTCTACTAATAAATTGAGTATTTGATACTACTTACAAAAAAATGTTTAGATATTTAAATAGCGTCTAAAACGGTTTATACGTAAATAATCGTGAATAACAAAGTCCAACGGAATATATATATATATATATATATATATATATATATATATTTATATATATATATATATATATATATATATATATATATATATACATATTTATAGTAAACAATTATATGTCCTTATATAAATGTTTATATATGCTTAAGTGTGTATGGTTTTGTAACAATGAAATCCCAGAGATTTAATATGAAACGATGTTTTACAATCCCAGATATCAGTAAAAGTAACAATATTTATCGATAACAATAAATAAGATGAATGCTCATTCATCTTATTTATGGTTAAAATACTTTTTTAAAATTTATAATCTTAAAATTTTTAAATTTTTTTGTACATCTAGCTAGAAATTTAAGTAGCAAGATCGCACGGAAAATAACTGTCCAGGTTAATGTTTATTTGATTAATATTCAAAATTATCGCGTCCCTCTTTAATAGGATGCGTGAAAATTCTGACTATATTTGAAAAAAATAGTAATAAAGTGACACAGAGGGATCATACAATTTTTATTTTCATTCGTTTAACTCTTGTTTCTTTCTTAAATCTAACAATAAGTAACATGCACCCAAAAATACCCTGAAGTAAATTAATGAAAACACGATAGTCGAAAAGGTAAATTCAGCTTTTGAGGAAAAAAAATATGAGTCGAGGGATTGTTAATGTTTAAAAACTTTTTCCACTTATTTAACTTTTTATACTTTTAACATCAAATTAATTTTTTGAACATTTTAAAAATATTCATATGGTCGTTTTTTTAATTAATAGATCTACGCAATTTATAGAAATTTCCCCTCAATTATTTGAGAATTTTAGCTTAAATCGTGCATATATAAATATATACGTATACTTCGTTTATTCGGTTATAATTAGTGCATGCGTACCAAAATCCCAAAATGGAATAAAAGGATTTAGAATTCGAGAGCTTCGGAGTATCAAAGGAGTTAAATAGTGCGCGGCAATTCTTTTACAGGATGGACCAGTAACAAAATATCACTTTTGGTAAAGGTGCACAAAATCATTTTAGGTTTATTTTATATATTTTATACAAAAGATATATAATACTAATTAGTAGATAAGAAACAAGTACCCGAATAAATAATTGAAAGGAGATACTCAAATAGCATCACTTTGCCCTTGATTTAAATAATTGACTTTAATTAAAGGTCGCAAGAGTGTCTGAGCAGTTATATTATTAGAATGAGCCATATGACCGCGAGTTATTTAGGTCTTGGCAGATTCAAATCACTCACCGGTCTTACGGTCAGTTATATCGAACGCAGAAAGTTTAGACGACATTTAGACGACATACATGCCATCACATATAATACGGCATGCCATCACATATAATGCGACTTAGCAACGTCGTTTCGTAGACGATTTGTTTGAAATATAATCATAAAATTTACTACAGTACAGTTGAAAGAAATTATGCCAATATTACACATCCTAGCAAGCAAGAAAACAAAACAGCAGTTTTTCAAGCAATCGCTTTCACTACTCGCTTCAGTAAGTTTCGTATTAGTTTAATAGGATGGTCTATTTTTATGTAGTATTGTTAATCAACCTCGCTCTTAAAATTCTAATTCCGACGGCGAAAAAGGTCGGCCATATAATATACTTATATATTCAACTGGGTCATCTGTTAGGTTTTCACTGCTATTGATTTAAAAGATTTTAGCTCTCGTCTTGCTCACGAAAAACAAAATAACTTTCAGTATAACGGTAAGTGAATTTGAATGTCTTATTCTGATGATGTGTAGATTCTGAACACCATAAAAGCTAACCAATATTTTATTATTCTTTGTGATTTACCTTCTGGCTGCTTTACTGGTTCTTGTTTAAGTATTTGTACCACTGTTTATTATGTTAAAATTTAAAAATATAAAAAAATAGGTATAGGAAAATGTGTCTAATCAAATTATTTCCTTGAAGAAATGATTTTTAATTATAATGGCGAACAGAACCTCCCTTTATCTACGGTAATAACTTATCTCTTTTCAAGTAACGGGCGTATCAGGTTTTAATTGATAATAAATTAGGGTACAAATTTTATGTGCAAAGAAATTTTTCTCATTTCAAGTCAAGCTAATATATAAACATAGTAGACTATGTGCTGTAACTTTCAATACGGAAATATGCAGCTATTGTGTACTTATAACTGCTACATATAAGGTTTAAATATTAAACAGTCCAAATGCATTTAATTATAATTTTAACTGCTTTGCGTTTTTGATTTTCACTTTACGACTCTGGAAATAACCCCAAATTAATGCGGAAAAAAGACATGGGGTTAAGTCCAGTATACAAAAATATTAAACAGCAGTTTTTTTCAAATATTTAAAAGTGATCAAAGCATGAATATGTTTTGGCTTGCTTGCCTTTATATTTTACATAAAAATAAATGTCAAAATCATGTTGTAAACAATTTGTCAAAAAAACAAATTAAATAATTGTACCAGATAGTCGTCGCACGCTTCCAAAACGCTTTCAACGCGTTTGATGTGAGAAAATAAAGATAACTCTGACAAGGGCTGACACTGATTTTTCGTCGCTTGTTTGTTATGTGTTTTTGTTCGGATGAGTATCGATTGAGGGACAGTAGTTGAGGCAGTAGTTCGCTAATCGAATCGAGATCGTGGAGTAATTTAACTGTAGACTTCATCTCCATTTACATTGCGATTGTAATTACTGAATGGGTTTAACCGCATTAACTAAGTACACATTTCGCTTAGTTATTATATAGTTTTTCTTCCATAAATAAATCAATTTTAATATATATTGAATGTGAAATTTTCGTCCAAAATGTCGTTGGTATTATTTGAGCTTTGCTTTAATAATGTCCCATCTGCGTCTTTTCGCTATATATCTTTGTAGATAGAGAAAAATATTCTTTTTTCCCTAATTGCCATGTAGTTAAATGACATTTTTCTAAAATACGTTACCTTATAATTATATAATAAGCTAATTATTACTAATTCATTGAACAAATTAAGGAAACATGTGCAAATAATGTAGATGAAACCTTAGTAATGGCAGTATCGAACATTGTTGTGTAAATAAGTGAAAATATTCTCATATAGTAGACACGTAGAATATTTTCCCATTTTCCTTTTTTTATATTTCTTTAGATTTTAACAAATGTATATAGTTCGCTAGCTTGCAAATATATATAGGAAATGGTCATATATATGCAGTAAATAAGTTCAATCATGATAATAATGTAGATGCAACATTAAATAAAATTAAGGTTTTGATAATTGTTTTAGTAATGGCGGCGTCGAGTGTTGTTGTGTAAATTAGTGAAAATATTCTCACATAGTAAACAAGCACAATATTTTTCCATTTTCCTTTTTTTTTAGATTTTAAATAATATATATTTTTGCAATCTCGCAATTATATATAGGAATATGGTTATATATATGCAGTAAATAAGTTCAATCAGGATAATAATATAGATGCAACATCAAATAAAATTAAGGTTTTGATAATTGTGTTTTAGTAATGGCGGTATCGAGCATTGTATTTACACAATATTCAGCACATTGTAGACACGTCTTTTATTTTTCCTATTTCCTTAAAGCATGAAGCTGTTTTTATACTGCAATATTAGAGTATGATAATAGCTTAGCTACATAAAATGAACGTTGTCTTTTTCGACAAGGCTTTTTTGTTTTCCTAAAGGGAACATAGGAGATCGCGTTAGGAGAAGATTATAGGAGAGATTAATATTTTCTTTTTTAAGTAAACAGTTGAGCGAAATAGGAGAGTAGACTTTATGCCATAAAAAAACATTCTATTTGCTAGAAATATTTTTTCCATATTGATAATTAATCGTTACCTACTGCACTTGGAACAACTGTAAAGAAAAACTGCAGAGGCGAAAAAGAAACAATATTATAAATATTGACAGACTTTATTGCAAAATTTTCATGGGCAGTATGTGACATTGACCTCTTCAACAGGATTTTGTTTACATTATATAATGTATTGTCTTAGAATTATCCTCAGATTGAAAAAAAAGTAGAACACTTTTTTACTATAGTTAAAGTTACAGTTTTTTGTAGAATTCTGTCCAAAAGAAGAATGAAGTATAGACAACAAATATTGGCTTCTCCAGAGAAGGATTAATATTAATAAATGTAACTAACTATATATAAAATAGTAAAAGGTATTCCTTTCATTTAAAAAAAATTTGTTTGTGTAAAATATTCCTTGAACTATTAATAATGACGTATTTTATTCAAATATAATAAAAAATAGATTTTCCAGAATCCTTATAATTAAAATGATAATTTTGAGCACTTTTCCACATCGAATAATCTTATGTTATCGGACTATTTATTTTGATGAGCAAAGATGAGCAATGGAACATCGAAGTCAATATGCCAATTATAAAATTTATAATTTTAGGTATAATTTTTTACAACCCTTTTACATAATTATTTCAACAGGAGGTAATTTATTACAAAAATAATATCCAGGCCAAATCACCTGAATATTTTCCAATAATGCTATCCTGCATGTTTGGAAGCTAGTAAGCAATATGAATTATTTTAAACATTCATTTAAAATTATTTATGTGTTTGCTACTTGCTGCTTTGATATTGTCAATAATTTTTGAGTGGTATATGCAGTGGGCTTGTAGGTTTTATCACTATACAACATTTAATATTTTTGTATCAAATTATTTCTGAGAGAATAGCCGTGTTAATGACCAAATAGATGAACATATAAATTACTTTATAAAGGTTTTCGAGACGAGGAATTCATAAAAGAAAAATTATTCTATGCTCATGGAAATCAATATAAATAGCCAAATTTAAAGAAATCTTCAGAAAGTCCGATAAAAAATAAAGTGTCTAGCAAAATTTAGCTGCAGATCATCTGCCATTCATTCTGTCATAAGTGACCATTGGAAATGCAGGTGAGCATCGCGGATACAGCCCCTTATATCAGGTATAAAAAGTAAGGTTCAGCCCCTCATATCACATGTTTTCTTACAAGTTGATACACTCCAGATGGAGAAATTGAACTCTACTTAGTTGATAGGAAAGAAGTGGTTTGACAATGAGACTATGACAGAAACCAATAAGATGCAAAATATCGTTCCACACAAGCTGCTTAAAAAGAGAACTGGTCCAGATTTTTTGTCCTAGATTTACAATTAAAAAAATAAAAAAATAATAATTTTTGACTGAAATTATTTTATTAAACTAAATTAAATCTCTATATCAAACGTTAAAAAATTTATATTTTTTTGGCTGTTCTGTATTAATTTTATCCTAAGTAGTAGATAATTTCATCATTTTAGAGGCAGAATATTAATGGCTTTCTCTATCTTATAAGAAGACGGAAAATATGATCATATTATGATGATTCATTTTTAGGTAAATTGATGTATTAAATGTAGATATAAAATCGCGGAAAATTTTGCGTTTAAAATTATTGCAATTTAATTTCACAGCCACTAAAATAGTATATTGGAATCAATCTGAATAATCATGAACATTTTAGTGAGTAAAGAGCGCCCCCAATTTTGTATCGTAATTTTATATCCAACTTTAATATATCGAATTACCTAATGGCTGATCATCATAGTTTCATTAAAATGTTATTTTTGAAGAAAGACGAGATACTATGGCTTTAGCTTTTCGAGCATAATAATTACTAATTTAGGAAGAAACATTGAAATAGATGAAAATTGTCTTTTAGAATTTTATTCAATTTGATAAAACAGTTTTATTTTTTACTTGTATTATTTACTGTAACAGTTATGTGCACGAACTAACTTTAATTTAGTATACCACACCACATCTACCTAGTTTTTGTAATTTTTAGAAGAAAAGTAGTTTATATTAAGCACATGTAAACAACATTTTTAAAAAATATAGATTTATGCCTTAGTCTGTAAGTGAGATTAGATATTGGAAAGAAAAGTAAGGATAAAGTTTTATAAAAATCGACGTATCTTTTTAATAAATTTTCATAATTAAAATTCACATAAGTTACAATCACTATTCTATTTTAATTTAAATTATCTTACATAAATTGCAAAATATAGAAGTTTGTGGTATGAGGATATAGCTCCTTATAACCTCAATTAGTTAAGATTTTAGTGGACTATATATAATGGACTACATGCAGTCATAGAAGAAGTGATTCTTAACATGTTATTAATAGTATTAAATTGTTTAACTCCGTTAAAATTTGTATAGAATAGTAAGAGCGTTCTGTTTAATTATTTTTCTTGCTCTTATTAATTCATTGAAAATAACTAAAAAAAATCATTTATTACTTAAACAGTTACTTAATTAGTTAACTTTAAACACTTATTTCCATTAAGCCTATTCCTTTGTACTTTTCTGAAAGTGTTCTTTGTATTCTAATATTCTTCCTATAACTATTATATCAACAAAGGGGTTCATAAATGTTCTAAATTATTTGTTTATAAAGTAAAAATAGGCGTCACGGTTATAAAGGTATAATTTTCGTATATTTTATAGATTTTTGCAAGAAACACCTATAATAAAAACTAAATTTCCTTTAGAGTTAAACTTTTAGTAATTCTGGTATCAAGTTAGTTTTAAGGTTATATGTAAAAATAACCAAGTCTACAGTTCTCATAACTGTAATACATTAGCCTATATTCCTAATGTTGTTTGGTATAAACATTTTTTTTTTCTAAAAAGCTTAGACATTGATGATAAAGTTAAATATATAAGCTCTTTGTATTAAACTATCCAGTCATCTTTAAATCATAACTCAACATGGGCCAACCTATAAGCTCACAAAAGTATAAACTTTGAAACTTTCAAGACACCATCTTGCTCTAGTAATGGATTTAATGATAAGAAAGTTATTGAAAAGTTACTGCAGGAACTTTAAGACAATTCATGAGGAGCAACATTTATAAACTGCTTTTAACGTCGCACTACTTATATTAAAATAAAACTTTATGTTTATCATGTCATTAGTTACAATAATCTATGCCGTCATATTTATTGATAATATTGTAAATTTGTAATATAGCAGCATTTGTATTACCGAGTTGATAAGTTTTTAATGCACTAAACATAATTCAGGGGAATCTGGGTCAGCTTTAATATTTTAGATATTTGGGAATGTAATATTAAATACAGAACATATTGTATATCATAAAGCATATATGAGTTTGCATGCATACGTACGTGCCTATAAAGTGTGTCGCGTGGTATGTGCGAGTATCGTTATCCTTACGTGCATGCGTGTGCTTTGCTTTTACTCATAGTCAAGCACTCATTCTATGGATTTGATTTTTAACCCACTTAAATGAAAGACACTCCTATTAACGAGGCATTTGTATGCCTGCTAAAATGTAATTAAATTAAGCGCAAATTACGTTGAAATTCCAAATATATCGGAGTTATTTGTGTTTTATTTCCAATTGTAATTTTAAATGAAAGTCAATACTATGGCTGATCTCTCAGATTTACCTTGTGAATTTTTCGCTATATTCTTTTATTGGAAGGTCAACAAAAAATCTAGCTAGCAAAATATAGTAGTCAATATTTTATTCAATTCTTTGTCTGATCTTTTTAAATTTGACAAGTTGAGATTTCTTTTAACTGCTCTTTTTGTAATTTGAATTTCTTGTTTTAATTAAACTATTTTGTTTACTGCTAATTTTTTAATTAAGAAAAGTTCAATGAAATGAATGAGTAAATATTTTGAGATATTTTTTCCAAAAAAAATATATATATTGCAATATTTTTAAACATATAATTGAGAACTGCAGAGACGTTTGACATTATAGTTATTTTTTTTATTTTGAAAACTACGAGTAACTCAAGCTAGATAAGATAAAATAAACACCATGTTTGCAGGTATGAAATGTCAATGATTCAATAATTTTTTCAGACATAGCTTCACTTGGTAGGGACACCGTAGGCAAAATTTGACGTAACGCATATTCTACCCAAGGCAACCCTGCTCGCTGTCTTTTAAGAGACGTGGAATAATTATTTTTAAAATATATTTCCACTTTTTTCTTTGCATTGTGAGAATAAAAAAGTGGAAAAGAATCTATGAACCGGCAAACGTTGAATAAAAAAAATATTTGACTACCGTAATACTCTGCTGTAGAAAGAATCGATGGAAAATATTTTCCAGAGACGGTGGAAAATGTTTTCCAGAGTTTTGTTCTGGAGTTAATAAAATTTGAACATCTGATAAAAATTACTCTAAAAATAGAGGTTTAAAAAATATACTGAATTGTAAATTTGATATATAAATAAATGTATAAATTTCTAAAAAGTGACAACATCGTTAAAAAAATTTGGTCAAATAATATATAAGGTTATAAAAAATAATTTCATTAAATAAATTAAGTAGCATTGTTCATCTCCAATAAACCCCTTAACCAATCCTCTTTAACCGTATCGACTCGCTTTGACCTGTAAGATATATGGTCATAATCAGCAGGTTTATCCAAATAATATCACAAAACAAGAATAAAGCAAAGAGAAAACAATGAGTGATACATAAAAACCTTTGATTTAGTCATTCAAAATTGAGGACAATTTTTCGAATCCGTAAATGATAATTTTATTATGTTTATTAAATTTTACAGAACGCTTACGTGCGCCTTGCTCTAATTTAAGTTTTGCTTCTAGACGTATAGATTGAAAAATAAAATTATAAATACATTAAAAATTAAAATGAAATGTGGAAATATCCATGTCATTTGAAATTAAATGTCTTTCTGCATAGATTTTTACCTGTAATTTTTATAAACCTAAACAGCGTTTTCACCTTTTTTCCATATACTAATGTAGGCAAAATCAGATAACAGAAATGGAAGATCGTAAATTGGCACCAAATTACATTTAAGTAAAGGCAAGGCAAATATCTTGTCTCTTGAGGAATACTTCTAAGCGCTAATGACGTCTTCTTAATATAACGTCGTTACTTGTATAATATCACAAATAATCATAAAAACATATCTGATATTTTTCTGTTGGCTCTTACTTCGTATGTGTATATTTCAGAGAAGACAAAGATGGTGTTGAAAATATTTCTTTATGCACCTTTTTAAACGTCTTTCCACCAGGTGTCAAAACGACCCGCACAAACATTTAACATGGATACTATTCACTTAATCGATTAAGATTTGGTTACATGTATCTTTTCTTATTTTATGAATGTATCTTTGTGCCTTAATTTATTTTACAAAAATATTATGATGTATTGCGACCTTACGTCTTTGTGCGCCTTTTCTCTCATCTCGTAGAAGTACATCACATTAAACTTCAGGAAAATGCGCAATAACACTTTTATTTACTTTCGAATACCTTTCTATTTTTCTTCAACTACTAATCCATATTGTGGTGTTTTATAATTTGAATTTTTTCAATGTTTAAAAAAAAATACACATTGGAAGTGCTATGATAAAAGGTTACGATATTCATTTTAATGAAGATAAATAAATTGATATTAACTCATGTACTCTTATAATTTAAAAATAGTTTCCGTCGCTTATCTAAGAAAAAATATAAATATTGTTCTGAACCTTTCTTTAAACTCTTTCTTTAAAATTAGTGTACGTGAAATAATTTTACCAACTTTCGTGCAAAAGCGCATACACTAGCAAGTTTTATTTTCAAGTATATTAACATTATTAAACATATATTAAAAATCATTTACCATACTTATGTATTATAGAGCTTATGGTAAACTGGAAAGTACAAGCTATTATATTGCTTTTTTTGTAAATAAAATAAATAGTCTCTCTGTTCATTAACGCAAGAAAAAAATCTCCTTTTTATTATGTTAGTAGGATATTTACTTACATTCTAATAGATATGGCGTTGTGAAAATGTCGCACGTTATTCCTCTATTCATCCAAATGCAGACCTTGACCCAAACATACTACTACAATAACTATTCAAGGAATGTTAGAGTCCGGCCGAGCTTACATTTAACGTTTTAGTTTACTGCTTCCCCAACTTAAAGTAAACTGGTTGAAAACTTCGTACCTAAAGCGGATGCGAGATAAGACGCGGAGGGCAAAATATAAGCTTAAACTGCATGATTTTAAGTGGGGTTAACTTTAAAGATTTTAGTAAGTGCTTATTGTCGGGAGCTTCGTTAGCAGAACGAGCTTCGGAAATTTTGAACTTTTGCCGGAAATCCCTACTTCACACCTTTATTTCTTTTTATTGAATGCCGTGTAATTTTATGTGATCTTCAGTAATTTTTTGTAAGTATAAATTGTTTTGTTTAAGTTTTTAATCTGTCATGGAGTATCATATCAAAGGAGAAATGCAAATCTTTTTTCCTAATTGCAATTGCATATTTAAAAATAGTTATAAAAATATATAAAAATACCCCCCCCTCCCTCTTGTTATCGAAAGCATAGAGCCAGAAATCATGAAAAATAGACAAATCTGAGTAGAAAGTTGCAGAAAAACTACAGCTATTATTGCAGATTTTATAACTTTTTCAAATATGCACTATAGTTATTATCTTATAAAGGGACTTACGCTGTAAAAAATTAATATTTATAAATATGTAGAGTAAGAGTATTATTTACATTAGTCAATAATACTCTTAATTTTTAAAAACGCCCTAAAAGTTTACGGAACTCTTGAAGTGCAACTTCTAATCTGTCTTTGCTATGTTTTTATCTACATTGCACATATTTTGTATCGGAATAATCGTTAATTTTACAAGTTTGCTTACTTTCGAAAATGCATTTAGGAAAGGCATATTTACGATAAAAGTAGAGATTGTTTTCAGCTACTTTTTCTATTATACTGTACTCGCGTAAATGTTCATTGGAATTTTATTGGTTTTAGAACAGATGCTTAATGCTTCCTTTTCTATTTTTCTTTAAACTACAAATTATTTTTTAAACAACTGAAAGTCACAATATAAAATTTCGTCATTTCATAATTGTCAATACAAAGAAAAATAATTAGTAAACATATTTCTCATTAAAACTAATAATACGTGTAGATGTGAAAAATATATGTTTTCGTCCTTTTAAAAGCAAATAAGGAGGGCGGTCTACTTCATCACATACTGAATTCTTGAATTTGATAAAGGTATTTCGGCATATCACTGCTTACTCTATTAAGAAAAAAAGTACGTGTTACCGTACATATTTTCTTTTAAATTTAAAAAGAATTGCTTAATATTTTATTAAACTAGCAAATAAATTGAAACATTTACTAGCAGTGTCGATTTTTTCGAGAAACTTCTATTACTGAATTCGACATCGACAACCTTCTAGTATGACAAACTTCTATTACTTTCTATTACTGAATGCAGGTCTACCAGAAATATATTATCTTAAAAACTTCACATGTCTTTTTTAAGTTAGTGGCTTGAGTAGTTTTTATCGGAGTATAGGGCTATGTAGATTTTAATATTTGATAGTAACTTTATGTTCGTTAATTTTAAGATAACCGTAAGCTCAGCCGTCCAATAATTTCCGTCTGCGATATTTCCGTTCAATTAACAGATTTTTTTGATCGTTTCAAAACTAATGAAGTTGTAATAATCAAGATAATAATTAATATTATGGATAACTTTAGTTTAAAAGATTGTTAATAGTTATTTTACTTATAAAATTTTACTTGTAACCAAAAAAAATTATTACAAAGTTTCTTTTCGAGTAATATTTGACAACCAATGACAATGCGATCATTATAAATGTTAGTGCCACGTTTTAACTGAAAATTACTGAAATAATGCTATAATGATGAAATAAAAAAATATTTACATAAAGAAATGAGAATAAAATGGAGTAATAACAAACTTTCAGTGCATACATCCGAAAAACGGTCCTGCAATAATTGTGCCTGAAATCGTATGATAAACTCACTGTCCTATTTTTTGATGATTTTTTATCAATTTCCATTCTTCTAAAACACGTTTATCCTATATTCTTTTAGTTAAAATCGTCAAATGAGAAGATTTCGGACCTAATTTTGTTGAGAGTTTCTTATCATCAAATAACGTCCTGCGCTAATGTGAGCATAATATTTTTGCAGTATCAACATCTGGAATTGATTACATCCACATTTATCACCCCTCCGCGGTATTAAAATAATTTATATTCGAATGCAATATCCACGGTGTATGATTCCTTTATGATGAGTGAAATTAAATTTGTTGAAATATGTCATCGTTAAGTTTGTAATAACATTGAATTTATTAATGTTAGGTTTTACAATAATTAGTCTTATCATCAATATTGAAAACTTTAGGCGCATAATGATTATATCCCTACGATTGTTCAGAATTTAATTAAGATACGAAAAAATAAAAAAAAATTAGAAAAAATTTTATCAAAAGAATTAATTCTCACTCCCGTGGTTTTAGTTCAAACGTTCTTTATATAAATATGTTCTTGAGGCAAGTGTCATATTTCAACTTAATGTAATTTAAGACCTAAAAAATTGGGCATTTTACATATACCTATCCAACATATTAAATTTCCTCCAACCGCCTACTTAATATTTAATATTTAAAGTTTTAATATTTATAGTGGTCATTAATAAATAAGACATGATTAACCTGTAAAATTTGACTAACGTAGATTTTTAATTCACAATCAGTATTGATATTCTCAATGGAATATCTATTCTATTTTGATTCATACCTTTAAAAAAAAGTAATTCGTTTTTTATTAACGTAGAAACATACGCAATATCATTTCCAGTAATCTTTTTTCTGCATGTTATTACTGCAAATAACCATAATTTCTAATGTAAAAATTTCACAGAATAAAAAAAAATAATGTTTGTTTAAGAAAATTAATTTCGAATAGAAAAATAGTTCTGTGTTGTTTATTGGGAAATACTTCCTAAGTTATAGTACGAGATTCAAAAAATAAATATTTCCATAACACACCGACATTCTTAACACATATAATGTGTTAAGAACGCAATTTTAAATGGAAATAAAAACATTTTTTTTCTAAAAATTATAATCATTCAGTTTTGTGCAGGAACTTATTATGCACAAATTGAATGCATATCATATTGTGATAACTAAGTATCCTTGCAGAATTTTCAGGTACGTTTACTTTTATGACACCCCATGCATACAAAATTAAAAAAGCTCTCAAATATCCCTTCAAAAGTTTCTAAAGTAATTCATCTGGAAGTTTGCCTTCTCACTTTGCAAGTGTGGCCTCCGGCCGAAGGCTGTCGAAATAATTTTCGGAAGCAAAACTCAAGAAACTTATTTGAAAGTCAAATTCGTTGGCTTATGTTCCTGATCCCTGATTAATTCTGTATTCGTTTTGTTTACTACATATATTTGCGCATATATTGTGTTTTATTTCCTTATTTACTGAATTGTAATATAAGTTAGAGTCGCCTGAAAATTTTAATGCCTTTGAAAAGTTAATGCCTTCTAACAATAGAGAAGTTAATTTTTTTTACAATAAATATTCTCGTGTTGAAAAAAATTGAGAAAAAATATCTTTTCTAATCAGAACTTTTATGTTTTTAGGATTTGCATATTACGACTTTCTTGTTCAGTCTGTTTTTGAACTTTTTTCAATATTTTTAATATGAAGTAGAAGAATTCGAATACATAGACCATTACATGAAATATTATTTCAAATAATTTATTCCAAAAATTTCTACTCCAACATTATTAAAGAAAATAAACGATTAACAGAAATTGAAGCACCAGACAAATAATAGTATTGTCAAAACCAGGGTCCGACAAATGAATAGCATACGACAAAAGAAATACATACATAGAGAAGAATTTTTAACATCAATTACAATAATGAACCCATATCGTCCTTATAGTTAATATTACAATAAGCTAGCTCTTGTCCGCAGCGTTGCTTGCTTAGATAGAAGTAAAAATTTGTTGAAATTATTCTGAGTGAAAATCTCAATGAAATAATTGATTTTCGATTGTCTATAATCAAAAAGAAAAGGATTCCATTTTTCTTATACAATCGTACTTGCAACTATACATAATCGTACCTGCATTTGTTGCAAACAAAAATTTTAAATTATTATGCAGTTTAAAATAGGAAAAATAAAATTATTTTCATGTTATATTTATAAAGCAATCTTGGGTCATCAAGAGTTATATTGTATTGAAATATTTATTTTTTAAAAATATTTATTGAGTAATTTAAAAATTAATAGTTCTAAATCTTGAAGAAATTCTAAGGTAAAATTTAAGAATAATTTTCATTCTTTATTGACTGGAATGACGTTTCAGTTAAACCAAGCACGTTGAACAAAAAAAATCAATAACGAATTTCAGTTTTGTTCTTGTTTACAGCCTGAAAATCTGTTAGTATATAAACCTTAATGATAACAATTTAAAGCTTAGTGTTGAATAACATTTTTGATTCTAGTATAAGTTTAAAATTAATTACAATTTTTACCATAATTATTAGCCGGGATGAGATAATTCTCCACAAATCTTTTTGTGTAGGAGTAGTGTGGTACGTATCCGTACGTTGGAATTTTTTTCTTCTTCAAAGTTTTTATTTGTATCAATGGATGCATGTGTGTGAGAATAAAAACCAACATTAAATTATATTTATGCTTGTGATCCTCACCAATTAAACCTCAGTAACATAATGTATATTTTTTTATTACTGACACGAAAATATTTGTCGTAAAATATAAAATATCCTAATTATTTAGGAACTTTTATTATTTTACAACTGGAAAATATTTCGTAAAATATTTGTATAGTAATTTGAAAAGACATTAGAAATTCACTTTTTGTATTGTTCATAAATATAGAATTACATTTTACTTATTTTGCAGCTACGCCTAATAAGTAATATCATTGACAAAATAATATTTGCTATGGAAAGAAAAATAATGTTTATTTAAATGTATAAACGAGAAAGGATACGCACATTTATATTTACTATCGATTCTGTCCGCGTTTGCACTTCAACTTGATTCATTACGATGTACTGATCAAAGAGCGTTTGCGTACTTCCCTCCCAAAAGCATTTCATTTCTTTCATAAATTAATTTTATAAACAAATTTTAATTTTATGAAACACGATAAATATATAAAGAGATATTATTGGAATACCAGATTAATTATCTAATTTAAGTAATCAATTTTATTCGTTAAATTTATCTCTTATTATTTGTATATTATAAGAGATAAATTTAACGATTATATTTTTCTCAACCGATAATATTTTTTTCAAATTATTTGTTTCTGCTAAAATTATTAAAACGCCTAACGTGATAAAAAATAGTGCAATTGAGCACAAAGATGGCCAACGTGAACAAATAATAATACGGCTTGAGACAAAAGTCGAATACACAGTCCCAAGGTTTTGTTATAGGTACTGTATTAAAATTATAAATGAATTAACTCATAAAACTCTAAGTAATATCAAAATTTATTATTGCTCGCCCTACTGGATTGGATTTGCGTTAATCGCATAATTTTCTGTTTATACTCTACAAGAGATCCATAAAACACAGAACACGTTCTATTTATAATTTGGTATTATATTTCTTCCAAAATATCAAATTATTTTTGCAATTGAACAAGAAGTAGGTTAAAAGGTATATAGTTAAATATGAGGTAAGTTTGCAATAATATATGTACTTCCAGAAATACGTCTCTTTATTTAACCTTGAACACCCTTCAACCTTTAACGTTCTAAAATTCCATGAAGCAATTTACAAGCAAAAAGGTTTATTATGTATTTTGTTCCAGTACAAATTTAAATTAACCATTATTAATGAGCTAACTCCCACCTGCGCGACATGTCCCCAATAAATTATACAATTTAATTTTGGACCTTTCCACTAAAAATTATTAGGCTAAAAGTGTTTGACCTCGCAAATATGTCAAACAAGCGTCTTTAGTATCTGAAATAGCTTTGTAATGATTTTTCAGCACGTATTACTATGTTATCTGAATTTAAATTCGGCTGTATGAACTTTTTTTATGAAAGTTATAACAAGTTTCCTTATAACTAAGTAATAAAGATTTTAAATTTGCAAAGTCTTAAGGGTATTTTAATAAGCACTTGATATTTCAAGCAAATAAATATTTTGATTTATTTATTTTTACTTATAAATTCATGTCTTTATTCTAAGAGTTGACTCAAGTTCTAATCTCAAACCTGTATCTTGTTAGTATGTTATATCTACATAGTAAGATCCAAATATTATCGGAATGTAGTATTATTTCTACTTTCTTTAAGTTCTTTACTACGACCTAGGTTTCGTTGTATTACAACATCTTCATGTGGGCTATTAGCAAATAAACCTGAAGATGTTGTAATACAACGAAACCTAGGTCATGGTAAAGAACTTAAAGAAAATAGAAATAATACTACATCACGTAGTTTCATTTAATTGTGAATAATGAATTTCTACAAAATTAACGCCAAATATATTCAATATTATCAGACTGCCTACTTTTAAATAAGTATTAATCGGTTATTATGTTAGCATTCGGTTAATAAATTATTCATTAATTTCTTAAATAAATGACACAAATTTACCTCAGTTGATTTATTAAACTTTTTCCACGGAATAAAAGTGGGTGCAGTAGTGGTTAGAAATGCTTATTAATGAGTACCTCAGAGTGATCAAATTCTATACTATATACGAAAGATCAATCGGCGGAGCAATCAATGAGAAAAATACCAATCTATTGGAAAAAAAATATTGGAATGTAAAAAATGAGAAAAGAAATAATGGAATACGAAAAATAAATATGTTTCAAACATAAAGGGTTAAAAGAAATGTTTGTTCTCATGTTGTGTCTTTATAGAAACCGAGCACCGACTACTGCCGAGTGACTTTTATTTGCTCTCTAAATTGAAATCCGATTTAAGAAGAAAGAAATTTAACTCTTATGATGAGTTGAAGTCGGCAGTTTTAGTAGAGTATCAAGACAAAAGTTCAGGCAATTTTTTTTAAGGAAAATTAATATCATATTTTAAAAATAAGGTATATTAATATCATATTTTAAAAATAAATTGAAATACAGAGCAAAATAAAATAAATATTTCTTGCCTGTAAATCTATGAATTCGTATAGGGTACGAATTGAGTCTCACAACAGTTATTTTTCAACCCTACTAACCCATCGATTTTCCTCATTATATTGCAGCCAATCTGAAAAAGGTAATTCTGGAAAAAAATATAATATAATTGTACTTTATATATTGTTAGAAATTGCATTATATTGAGCATACCATAATAAGGTGTATATTTCTCTATTGTTTTTAAAGTTTAAAAATTGCTGACCAATCGCTGACAATGTTGGTAAAATTGCATATATTTAACTAGGTTCTTTATATCTGGTCTATTATAACGACAACAAATCTATTTTAATGTGACAAAAATGCAGTATAAATGTTTAAATTCCTTCAGTTACTACAGCCATTTATTAAAAATAAAGTAACAGAAAATGGTAAAATTATATTTGTCGATAAAACTATGACGATTGTTCCTTGCAAAATCATAATTTGTTCAAAACAACTTTGTTTTGTCGACTAGAAAATAAACTTTTCTGTGATTATCTAAAACAAATAAATAACAAAAAGTATCGTAATTATTAGAAAATAGTGGCATGATTTAGTTAATTAAATACAAATAAAGGAAGTGTTTCTAATCACAAAAGTAATTCGGTGTATCGAACTGAATAATGCTGTAATTCTCAATCGTTTGGAAAAAGTCACTACACAGGTCACGTTTCAAATAACACTTTTAAAAAGATTATATTTTTTTACAGACATGCTTTTCATGTTTGACGTACAGAATCACATCTATGAAAAATAAACTTGATACTTCTTATGTAATTTATCGACATTGGTTTTGTCTATACTGTCTCTTGTGTTCTTAACATGATGGCTATCGTATCCCTAATACTTTAGTACAAATTAACAGCACCATCAAGAAGATTCTGTAGTTTATACGAGTTTAATTCACATTGGGAAATAGGAGACCGCATAATTGTAAGTTTTGTTGCTTTGAGTATGTAGTTATTTTATATTCTTCAATTTTAGTGATGTCCTCTTTACTTGTTCATATATCATAAAATCAAGAGAACGTAACCTCACAGAGAAAAGCTTGAGAAAATATATTTGATTATAAGATATTCTTAACCTATAAAGGTGGTCAGTACGAGAGTGCTATTAAAAACTTATTCTTGCCTGAAGTACGAAATGACAAATACGTGTGTAAGTGCCAAAAAATGTGTTACGTGAAATTTTTTTTTTCAAATTTCTGTCCTCCACCTCTTGATAACAAAATGTTTTCACGCAATAAAATATAAATGAATAGCAATAACATATGTAAAGTTGAAAAATTCATAAGACTGAAAATATGGAATAGAATTCATTTTTAATTTTTGAATAAGATAATTATTATTTTTATATTCTCTGTGTTAATAAAATCTCTTGAGAATTTCATTTACAATTTTTTCCTTACAAAATCTCTTGAGAATTTAATTTACAAAAATGTCATATACAAAAATATCCAATGAACAATTTTTCTTTTACAGTGATTTTCCTGGTTCCGTTCACGTGCGCTCCATTTTTCCTCACATCTCACTTCATTTTATGTAAATCGTAATTGTTAGTCGACATCGAACGAAACTCTGCATTATAAGGACTAGATATATCATAAATTTTCATATCATTTATTTTTTTAACAACCCCTTTCCTTTGCGTGGAACCTAAAAGTAAAAAATTTCTCACCTATCGGATTCAATATCCAAGCATGATTTCAAGATGAGTTCAAAGGATATCGATTTCAATCCAATAGATATAATAGTTTCATATGATAATCACAAGGCAGAGAAGTAAAAAGTTTTCTTCTAATTTTAAGGGAATTTTAATAAGTTTCGTTGTTTCACCACTTTCTTCAAAAGGTGTGATTACTCATATGGTGAATTATTTGGTAATTAATTATTGTAATATTGGTTACTAGAATTGTGTTAGTAAAATTTGTGTTAGTTTAACGTCTATGTTTTTACCAAAGTCAAAAACATGCGTATAAAAAAACGTATTATTCAGTGAACGATAAAGTCTGGTTTGCTGTTGAGTAAATATTGTACAATTATTTTTATTATATATATCACTATATTTTATTACTGTGACATTCATATTTATCATTATAATTTTCGATAAAGTAATTAGTTTGCAATTATTATTTAACTTATAACTAAATTTTAAAGTGTTGTTGTAATTGTCATTATTTGTTCGATTCTGACTGGGAACGTTGTTCACATTCGTCGGCGCTATGTGGATATATAAATTTACATGTTAACGATATTTAGATTGCATTAATGCTTACATATTTTAGTAAGTTCGTTTATGGTTTTAATTTTAATAGAATTATCGTTAAAGATGTGTAATATGTGACCATTCTCTTAAGTCCATCTGGCTTGTTCTCATGGGACATACGTCAGTGGTGTACCTGATATATATATATATATATATATATATATAAGCTGTTGTCTTTTATATTGTCCGTTCATAAGATTATTTTTTTTGGTCTTTCACTATATTTTGCATTTATTATGTATAAATAACTTGGTCGTTTGATTTATGTACGAATATCGAATAAAACTGAAAATGGCTGTTATTAAACAACCCCGCACTGAAATAAATCTGGTTTCGTCCTTTATGAATTTTTTACAATATTTATTTATTGCTATAGATAACAAAGATATTGTTAGTAATTAGTGACATTCTTCACTTTTTGGTTGGATTCTAAAAATTTTAGATATATTATGTATTCATAAAAAAATAATTGTATTTTTTAAATTGAACTGTCATTCTGCTTACATGTTTAAAATGGATTAACAAATTAAATAATATGTGATATTTAGAATATACAAAAAGTGAAATAAGTCAACGATTTAGTTGGAGAGTGTTTTTAAATAAAACATGTTTTAAGCGTTAGTTAAAGATATAAAAATTAATTTTTCTAAGAGAATTCATGTGTACATCCATTTGTCTATTTGTGTCATTTGCACAGCTGTTTTTCTTGGAAATCGCGTAGTGTAGAAAATGAGCATGGTTATAAAAGGTAATATACCTTGCGTATATTACACTAATATTAAATTTAGCATGAAATTTATTAACAGGCAAACGAAACACCAGATTGTTCTTGTAAATTTATTAGTGGAAATTTTTTTGTGGATTCCGAATTTATTTTGCTTTCCAAGTTTTTTGTAAAATGTTTTTTTGTAAAATAATTCTACCATCGCGGAAAATGTCGTTGAAAATATGCAATAATTTACGATCTCTGAAACTACTAAATTCAAATTATGCAAAAAGACTTACTTCGTTATGCAACGAAGTATAAAATCTCACTTGGTAATGCAATGAAGTATAACATTTCACACATTTGGCAATGTTGAAGTTTCCCTAAAAAAAGCTACTTGCTTTTTATTATTTTATTATTATTAAGCAATTACGGGTTCTTACGCATTTCTCAATTATTTTTCAAAATAGAACATCGTTTTTGGAAATGCATTATCCAATTTTAATGTACAATTAAATAATTATTATCATTAATGAAATGTACTTGATTTTATTTTCAAGTACAAGTAAGTCGTGTGCGGGTTTATTGTACCAGTGTTCAGCTCCCAAATAAATTAAATTTTTTCATGAAGTTAATTTATCAGGTTTAATACGCCCTCCTAATTCGTGGATACTATCCAAAATTCGAATAGATTCTACCTTGGAATGGCTGGAGAATTGTTTTTCGTGTTCAATATTATATTCTTGGCTAATTTCGGTACACCATTTTATATTTAAGTTGTTTTCGAATTTCTTGATTGGTTACATAACTTTATGCATCGGTAATCATACGTATGAAATTATTTCGGCTTCGTGGAATTGCATTACAATTTGAGTACTCAGCACATCCCCAAAAACTTGAAGATAGAAAGGTAAATTAATATGTTATAGTATAAGTTAAGCTTGGAATGATTGATCTGCTTGCGGGACTAGAAATTCATTGAGACTGTTGCGTAGATTGTTGTTTGTTCGTCGCAATGCAAATTTGATATGAACAGATTTGGACTCGGTGAGTTTGATTTCATAATTAATGATGCAAATTTGATTTTGTCCGTGTAATTGTTTTCTGGCTTGGTTTTGCGTGTTAAAGACACGCGTTGCCATTACCACCACATCTTTTTTGTCACTATCACCATATTTTTCAAATGTGATTATTTATTTATCTGGAAACGTATGATAATTGAAATAAGTATTAAATTTTATTATCAGGTATCCAGTAATCATCACTATGCTAAGTCCGAAGCGAATAATTTGGATATTGCATTCAAGTTAGAATGAAAAAAGAATACTTTTTATCCTATATATATATATATATATATATATATATATATATATATATATATATGTATATATATATGTATATATATACATATATATATATATATATATATATATATACATATATATATATATATATATATATATTTGTAAAAGAAATAAAATAAGAAATTGAAGGGAGCAAATAATAATGAACATAGTATTAAAGTTTTCCATCAATTTCGCTCCAACTGAATTATAACCTGTTATAATTGAATAGACTGAAGGGTTCCGTACACAAGTAAGTGCATATAAGAATTAAAAGATTTGAGAATATAAAATGTTTTCGTTATAACATTTACAAATTGATATACGACACGGCAACAACAACTATTTTATATACAACAAGGCTTATAAAAATTTGAAAGACAAACTATACTTTCTAAATTATTGTCAATTTAAGTACAAGGTTCTTAAAGAGAGGCCCTATTCTTCAACGCTAAAGAGTCAACCGTTTTGATGATCTACGGAATATTTTTCTTTTAACGTGAAAACAATTTAAACTTATATATTTAAACCCTTCTTGAAGAGTTTACTTTAAGGCAGAATACTTCCTACACGTCGAGGCAGAAAAAACTTTTTTCAACTTTCCTTTTGCTGTCACAATATTTGTTATTGGATTAAAGCAATACTATATACGGCAATGATATGTAAATTCAAAACCTCAGCTTGTTTTTTTACATGCTAGAGGCTTATGATAAATGGACGAATACATGGACAACTTCATCATAACTGTAGAATTTAATTTGAACACTTTGGACATGAACACTATAAATAAGTTATTTTATTCTAGTCGATCTTTATCGGATTAGAAAAGTTCATGGTTTACACATTGCCAGTTGCAGTTTTTAAGAATTTAAGACGGTTTAATAATATTTCGCTAATAATTATATCTTCAAAAAATTTGCCCTAAAAAAGAGAGTGGCGACGTTGTACCTATACCATGCAATTAAACAATTTAGAATATAAAATATAAAAATAGTAAAATTGAAATAGGACGTGAATCACTTTAAGTACTCAATTTTCAATATGTTTTATGGTTTGTATATCGATAGTAATTAATAACGAGCATCTGCCTGATGAGGAATCGAACATATGTTGAAATTAAATTCCACTAACATTACATAAAATGTTGCATATGCAGTTTCAAAAAAGTCACCACTCTTATTTTGCATGCTCTAAGCCAAGTACTGATCGAGACTTTCTTCATTAACCTCAAAATGCTGATGTTAATGTGCCTCAACGCAAACACTTTCCGTTCAAATTTGCCTAGAAATCAATAATAAGTATTAAAAAAAGGAAGTAAAATTTAAAAAAATTTAAATAAATATTAGATTGGTGAGTATCTGTGTAATGTCTGTAGATATAATATTAATGATTCCTGTTGCTAGTTTATTATAGTATCTCCAATGAAATTAAGTTAGTATAGATAAATACAATTAAATGCTTGTTTATGATTTTGGATTTACAGCTTTTAAATACTCTTTCCGTTTCGTGCATTATCTTACTGAAACGAATATAATGGTATAACATTTGTCTATAACATTATCTTCGTGTACAATTTAATTTAACTCGAATACTACTAAAGTTATTTACATAAATTACATACGAGTTATATATTCTAATACCGGAACCAACAAAGTTTTCGTTTCACTGTATTACTTCAAACGGCTTCGAAGTTATGATGGTGTTGAGATTGAATTCAATGAAGCACTTCTACCCACTCTTAGTTTTTGAGCTTGTTCGTAGCCCCAGCATGCAAATCCTTTATGCAGCTTATAAATTTATTAAAATTTAGAGGAATCTAGAAATATTCCTTATGGAACCAGAAAATTAGCTATATTTTGATAAGTACCTAATATATTTTAATGTGATATCTTAATTCCGATTGCTTTGCATAGGGTATAGTAACAAAATTCAATAAGACGCCATCTATGGCGAAGTAGCAAAAACCTTAAAAATCAAGATTCGATTAAATCCCATATTTGTACCATAGCAAATACCTTGATTAATTTTACATATTCACCGTTATTTAATTTTATTTTAAAAAAGTCATCTAAAGAGTTGTCTAAATTTCACGCGGACAGAGTCACTAGTACAGCTAGTTTGACAACCAAAAATAATGTTTCCTAATATTTATCAAGTAATTCAATTAACGATTTAGTAAAAAGCTATAAAGTACTGAAATATTTTAAAAAATGAACTGTTTGCAAATTTACAATTTATGTATGATATAATTGTAATTGCGTTAATCAAAAATGTTTATGGCATTTGTGTTAAACAAATTGTTGGCACATATCCTTTGACATTTCTAACGATCTTCTTTTTTAACCAAAATAAGTATGTTCAACGATTATGAAACCGGTTACATTTGTACTATGCTTCTATCCACAAGAGTATGACAAATTAATACATGATACAACGCAGATGACAGTTAATCATTCTATTATTTAGCATCGTTTTAGAGAAAACAATATACACAAGCGTAAGGAATTTTATTATGTATTTAATAGGAAAGTTTTCTTTAACAGTAAAAAATACATAGGTTAAAAGTATATACATATATAAAAGGCTATATTTAAAACTTTATTTAAGATAAAGTTTTAAATGTACCCTCAACGTCAGAGTTTCTCAAAGAATTACCATATTTTTTTCAATTTACAACTTTGGATATCTTTGTGTGTTACGATATATTTTTATAGAAAGGGATACTTAAAAATTATAAGTATTTAGTAAGATACAGTATGTAACGTTGAAGTAGAACTTCTACTAGGAGGCGCTGTATGTACTGAAACACATATAAATAGCTATTTAAACATAACCGACATTATTACTTAATTAATGTGTTGCTTAGTATATTTTAAAGGCGTCGAAATATCTGTAAATTTCTGAAAAACTGTGAACTTTGTAACCATCGCTTTTATTTAATATTCAAGTTTGGGTAAATTATAAAAACGCTGTATTTTTGCATAACTCGAATTTAATATCACAAATCATTAGTTATCGCATATTTTCAACCACATTTCCCGCAATACCTTTAGAACTTCGTTAGATAAAATTAGAACTGCAATATAATTTTGCAATCCATATGAATATTTCCACGAATATTCCAAACAATACGTGAAATTTACAAGAATAATCGGGTACTTGGTTTGCTTTAATGCTAATGTAATATATGCTAAGTAGTATTTTTATGACCATGCTCATTTTCTACATAACACGATTTCTAAGAAAAATAGCTGTGCAAATGACACAAATAGACAAATGAATGGTCATAGAAAAATTCCTTTTTATTTCTTTAAGGTATGAAACTGTGAAAATAGGTTTTATTTATGAACAAATATGTGCAACTGAAAAAATTATTGCTATTATTTATTTAAACTGAATATTGGTTAATGATGATCAAATTCAAAATATTTTAGAAATACACCAATTTTACTTGACTAGTTTTTCCTGTTCAAGTATACAAAATTTTGGAATTCTTAACTTTTCATTTATTCTAAATATTACATATTATTTAATTTGTTAATATCTTTTTAATATGTAAGCATTCAAAGGGCAATTCGAGCAGAAAGTTCATTAAAATGCAATTTGTAATTACTTTCTTTAAAATTACATAATTTGCCTAATACTTTTAAATTCGAACTAAGAAAGTAGGGGATGTTATTAATTATAGGAAATATCGTTATTATATGCAGAAGTAAGCGAATATTATGAATCGTTTATAATGGGCGAAACCAGAGATATTTCAGTACGGGGTTATTTAATGACAGATATATAAATAATGTTTACGTGATATTGGCACATAAAACAAACAACTAATTAATTTGTAATTAATAAGTGAGAAACATATTAAAAGGGGAGAAAAGTAGATCTAACGTTTGAACAATATAACATACAGCATATATATCAGACACACCACCGACTTATGTGCCAGGAAAAGCCAAATGAATTTAAGGTGAAAGTCACAAATAACATATTTTTAACAGTAACTCTATTAAAACTAAAACCATAAACGTATTTGCAAAATTAGGCGAGCGTCATTATAACGTAAATATTATTGACATATACATTCGTGATATCACAAAAGCGCTGACAAATGTAAATAACGTTGTCAGTCAGAAGCGTAGAAATGATAATAACTGCAATGATATTTAAACATTTAGGTAGACATAAAATAATAATTGCAAACTAATTAGATTAATTAAAAGTAAATATAAAATTGACAAATAGAAATGTTACAGTAATAATACCAATAGTGATAGTGATATTAATAATAATTTAAAAATATTTATTTATCAGCTAACGTTTCGTTCAATCAATATTAAGTTTTTATAAACAAATTTTCTACTGTAGCACAAATATATACGTTAAACTAACGCATATTTTACTAACACAATTCGAGTAACTCGTATAATAATGGAGTTATTACAAAATAATTCACTGTATGAGTAATTTCATAATCTATTTCCATGCTGTCTTTCATGCCTTTTTAAGAAAGTGCGAAAACATTGAAGCTTTTCAAAATTCCCTTAAAATTAGAAGAAAACTTTTTACTTCGCTGCCTTGTAATTATGATTTGAAACGATTACATGTATTGGATTGAAATCAATATCTTTTAAAAAAACTTGGATATTGAATTTGAAAGATGAGAAGTTTTTCTACTTCAAGGCTCTACGCAAAGGAAAGGGTATATTATGAAAAAGAAATTTTATGAAAGTTTATGATAAGTCTAGTCGTTATAATGGAGAGTTTCGTCCGAGAATTTCGATTTACATAAAATGAAGTGAGATGTGAAGAAAAATGGAGCGCACGTGAGAGGAATTGTGAAAATCACTGTCAAAGAAAAATTGTTCTTTGAATATTTTCGTATAAAAAAATTTTGTAAATGAATTCTCAAAAGATTTTATAGGGCTAAGAATAAAAAGAATATAAAAACAAATAATTTTTTTATTAAAGTATTCAAAACAGGTTCTTGTTCATATTTCTGTTCGTGTGAATATTCCAACTTTAGAAATGTTTTTGCTATTAATTTCAATTCTATTGTGTAATAACATTTTGTTACCAAGAGGTGGAAGAGAGAAATTTAAAACAAAATTTCGCTCGTATTGCGTAATATATTTTTTCGCACTTACACAAATATTTTTTATTTCATACTTCAGGCAAGATTAAACCCTTTTTTGTGACGCTCTTGATTGCACTAACCAATTTCTATCTAACTTAAAAACTCCTTAAAATCAAATATTTTTTCTCTAACTTTTCTCTGTGTGGTCATGTTCTCCTGATTTTATGATATATGAACAAGTAAGGAGGACATAACTAAAATTGTAGTATATAAAATAACTACACGCTGAATACAACAAAACTTACAATAATTTGGTCTGCCATTTCGCGATGCGAGTTGAATACATGTTAACTACAGAATCTTCCTGATCTTGCGGTTCATTTGTATCAATGTATTACGGTTAAGGAAACCATTGTGTTAGAAATACAAGAGACAGTATAGATAAAAGCAATGTCTGTAAATTAAATAAGGTGTAACAAGAGTATTTTCCATAGATATGATTGTGTACATCAACTGTATATATATAAAGCATGTGTCTGTATAAAAAATATAATCCTTTTTTATTTAAAACGTAATTTTGATAGTGACTTCTTTGGAAACTGTTGAGAATTACAGCACTACTCAGTTCCATACATCTAATCACTTGTGTGAATGACAAACACTTTCTTTATCTATATTTATTTAATAAACTTATGCGCCGTACTCTATATAGTTAGGAAAACCGCTTTTTTATACATCTATTTTAGATAATCAGGAAATTCTAGATAATCACAGATTATTTCCCAGTCGATCTGACAAAGTTGTTGCAAGGAACAATCGTTATAGTTTTATTCACAATTATAATTTGAACCTTTTTTGCGACATAGTCTTAAATAAATGCATGTAACTGAAGGAATTGAAATACTTAAACAACAATTCCATCAAAATAAAATAGCTTTTCTGTCGTTATAAATAAATCAGATGTATAAAACGTGGTTAAATACATGCAATTTTACCAACATAGTGAGCAAATGGTTAGCAAGTTTTAAATTTAAAAAAAAGTAGGAAAATATGCCCTTTGTTATGGTGTTTGCAAGGTAAAATAAGTTATATTTACATATTAGACCCATTCCTATTATTTATTTCATAATAAATACATTCCTAAAATTTGCAAGGATATGTACAAGATCTATTAATACTAGACATCCATAGATGAATGCAATACAATGAGAAAAGTTGATGGGGTTGTTGGGTTGGAAAATAATCCTTGTGAGACTCGATTCGTACTTCATACCAATTCATAGATTTATGGCTAAGAAATATTTCTTATTTTATTTTGCTCTTATTCGTTTATCGCTGTCATGTATTTCAAATGGGCAAAATTGTAAAATTATTCAATACCTTAATATATCCTATGCCCTGAATATATAGTTATAGTTTCATGTTAATATAGATCCCTTTTATTTCAATTTATTTTAAAATACGATATTAACGCATCTTTTTCTTTGGAAAAAATTGTCTGAAATTTTGCCTTGAAATTTTGTCTGATTTTTTAACAAAAAATCGTACAAAAAAATATAGTTTCATATTCAGTAACAATGAAGTAGATAATTTTTTTCTATCTACTCTCACAAAGAAACAAATCCACGGGCATTACTCTGCACGTCGCCCTTTTTAAAGCCGAAAGGCGTTTTGGAACCCACTTTGCACTGATCTCATTCTTAACACTTTTATTAATGAAAAACAAAACATTTCTTTTAAGCTTTTATATTGTTAAATTCGATTTTCTAATATTTATTTTCCACTAATTTTGTATTTTCCTCAATGCTTGATACGCCGAGAAATCTTTCACATATAGTAAGCAATTTAATCACTGTGAGATACTCATTAATAAGATTTTCAAACTTTTATTTCGTAATATTTATTAAAGTAATTAATGAATAATTTACTAACCGAATGCTGACATAATTACAGGTTAATCTTTATTTAAAAGTATACAGGTTGGTAATATTTGAATCTTATTACGTAGATATGAAAAATCGTACTAACAAGATACAGAGTTTGAGATTAGAACGTGTGTTAACTCTTAGAATTATGAAGTAAATTAATTAGTAAAAATAAATAAATTACAATATTTATTTCCTTGACACGTCAAATTATTATTAAAATACGTTTAAAACCTTGCAAATTTAAAATTTTTAGCACTTGGCTTTAAAGATTCACAAAATGACTGTAATAACATTCACAAAATAATTCCTACAACCAAATCTAAATTCAGACAACGCATTAATAAGTGAAGAAAAAATCGGTACAAAGTTATTTTAAACTCTAAAGCCGCTTGTTTGATATATTTGCGAGGTCAAACCCTTTTAGCCTAATGGATTTTTAATGGAAAGGTCCAATATTTAATTGTAACATTTACCGGGGGCATGCCGCGCAGGTAGGGGTTAGCCCATTAGTAATCGTTGATTTAAATTTGTATTCGTATAAAATATATACGAAATATATTTGTTTGTGAATTTCTTCATGGAATTTTAGAATATTAAAGGTTGAAGGATCATCCGAAAGGCAACATAAAGAGACATATTTCTGGAAGTGTATACGTTATTGCAAACTTACCTCATATTTATCTATAAACATTTGAACCTACTTCTTGTTCAATTACAAAAATTAGTCGATGTTTTAGAAGAAATATAATACCAAATTTTGAATAGAATATGCCCCATGTTTCATATATATCTTGTATAACATAAACAGAAAATCATGCAATGAATGCAAATCTAATCAAGTGGGGCGAGCAGTAAAAGAAAAAATTGATATTGCTTAGAGTTGTATGAACGCATTTTCATACTTTAATAAAAAATAATACGACTCGAGACAAAAATCGAATACAGATTCAAAGTGTGTGTCATAGATTTTGTTAAAGTTACTATTATCAATTTAGTTAACCGGTCGTAACACGAAATGTTTTTGGAAATATCATTACTTATTCATTTTGGAAGAAATATTGAAATTATTCATAATTTGGCAAATTTACCGGAAAAAATATTTTTAGCTTATCAGTAACTATTTCAGAGATGATCTAAAAACAAGCCGAAAAAAATGTTTTATTACCTAGTCCTAAATGTTCCAGAATAAACTGCGTGGTTTCATTAACTTACAGCAATCTTTAAGCCGATTGTAAATTATATATATATATATATATATATATATACATATATATATATATAGAAAAAAAATTAAGTGTAACTGAGTGTAAGCGTAAAAATAGTATAACATTTTCAGTTTTCGTTAATACTTAAATATTCTCAACCTATGAGAACTCGCGATGTAAAATTAAATACTTGCTAAAACTTTATTTTGTAACTACAATTATTTGAAATGTCCCCTCTACACCAAACGTCTCCGAAATGCTGACTTAAAATAAAAAAATAAAAGCTATGAAATAACTAGATTTTATATTACTACACAAATGTAAATTGTTAGCTTCTTCGATATTGATTCCGTCTTTGTACTATTGTTTCTCTTCATTTCGTTTTTTTGGAATATCGAACAATATTAGAGCGCATAGTCACACGACAAGACCTAGACTAATTTTATATGAATGAGGATGAATATAAATTTAACCGGCCAAGTGCACGCTACGAAAAAATACAATAAACTTACAGCATTTTCTCCATTCCCTGAAATTGTTGATAGAATTCAAAGAAAATTTGTTCGAGGAGAGAATTCTTCTTAAATATCAGCCTATAATTTTGCTGGTCTTTACGTCTTGGTATTCCTTTAAAATTTTTCAAATTAACGGCTAAAAAATTATTAAGTGAGAAGAGAGTACAATACATTTAAATTTAAAGCCTAATATTTTGGAAATGTACAAACGAAAAATATTAAGTACACATATATAACATTTTGGAAACTGTGAGACGATGACAGACACGATGACAATTTCATGAATTTTTTCCTCATCTTTCCGTCTTCCGGCTCCATTATTAGACCGTGATTTGTTGAAAAGTAAACTTATCTCCCTTAGTCGTGTTGTATTACATTATCGCCCTTAGTCGTGTATTTATCGCCCTTAGTCATGTCGTATTAAATTATTGTAAAACCTAGTCAAATTCAAGCACGGTGTCTGTTCTACCTAGTGTTGTGAAATACTATGGTGTACCTTCAATTTCTAAGTTCATATTCTAACCAAATTAAATCACACTCAAGTTATATACTTCAAAAAAAGAAATATAATCCAAATCAGTGGATAAATGGTAGAGATAAGAGGTAACACAACACACGCAAAATTCGAATTAAAATTTATATTAAAGTTGGTTAAAAATATATCAATGGATTTTGCTTTCCATATATTTTAACGGCGCTATTTTTAAATTTATCAAGTGGTTTGTATGAAAAGAGAGCAGTGACTTATTTAATTCCTGAAATTAATGAAATTTAATTTGTATGCTTATAGGAGTATTTTAATGTCCATGGGCCAAAGTTCTATTTATCAGGGATCGCTAGGAGTACTAAAATAAAATTAGTATCAAATATTGAATTATTTAGCCCCATAGTTCAATAGAAATTACTCAAGCCACTAACTTAATAACAAAGAGACGGATAAAATGTAGTCATAAAGATCTTATATTTCTGCTTCACCTACATATCAAGAAGCCGCTTCAGCGAGAGAAATTTATCGATAAAATCGAAATTTGGATAAGAAAACTCAAATGAACATTTAAGCGAGTACCGAATAGGAACTGAAAATATTGTACTTTTATTGTAAATTTTTGTTTCCACAATAAGCTTTTGAATGTAAGGTAACTTGTTTAATTTACGATTATTTCCGTACAAAATATATGCAATATAATTAAAAACCAATCGAGCAGGAGTAGAACTTGCACTACAATACTTCGGAATATATTTAGGCTCTTTTAAAAATTAAGATTATTATTTATTCATGTAAATAATATTCTTAAAGCTAGCTAATTATAAATATTAATTTTTACTCACGACGGAACGGAGGAGGTGTTTACGTTTAGGGTGAGAATATGCTTGTTTGTTCCCATTTATCTCCAAAATGATTTGACCAAATTAAATGCAGTTTTCTGTAAAATGTTTGTAATCTATCAGCAATAGTTCTTACATAGTGATAAATGTGATTACTTACTTGAGGGCGCCGCAATAAACATTTTGTCGCAAACAAATGGTCCTTTTTATCTGCCAAGTGGGTTGACAGATTTAGATTCAATTTTCTGCAAAATATTTGAAACTAATCGGCAATGGTTCTTAAATAGGTTTTACGGGTATTACTCATCAGACGGCACCGCAATAAACATTTCGTTGCAAACGAATATTCCCATCTATCTCCCAAACGATTTGGCCGATTAAATAAAGTTTTCTGCAAAATATTTGGGACTTATAGGCGATGGTTTTTGTGTGGTGTTAGCTTACCAGGTGGCGCTGCACGGTTTTGTTGCAAACAAATATTTCCATTTATCTCCAAAATAGTTTGACCGATTTAGACATAGTTTTCTGCAAAATATTTGGTATTAATCAGCGTTGGTTCTCACACAGATGTTATGGGGTTAGCTCACTTCGACGCACTGCAACATTTTGTTGCAAATAGATGTTCATATTTATCTCAAAACGGGTTTATGATATGACCATGCACTGCCTAAATTTTGCAATTTTATCAGTTCATGACTGAAATTCTCGTAGGTGCACAAATAGCTTTTCTGTTCTGTTCCAATGCAATCGATATAGGAAACATAAATGGCAATGGCAGCCCCGACGGATTTTCTTGGGTTAGTAATTATATTAACAGGTTCCTACTTTGTTTTAAACGGGGGGTATTCAAAACAATTATTTAATCTTTTTTCTATTACAACGACTGCATCCCTCGTGGGTTTTTTCAAAATTGCTATTTTTGCTTTTTATTCACAACGTAAATATATTACCTTAAAACCTTGGTGCATATTTTAAAAATTATAAAATCTATGATAAACTCTATAGTTGCCTCGTAACCTTCCAGTCAGATTTGCCTATTTTTCTTGATTTATGGCTCTGTACTTTCGGAAATTAGAGTGGGGAATTCGATACAATTGATATTATAAAATAAATTTACATTTCTCCTTTCAAATGACATTCCCACCCCGTGACAAATAAAACTTAACAAAAAAATTTAAAGTCTTTATTTACCCCTTCTTTTCTTCGTATATACATATGTTAGAAAAGTTAGAATTAATTTAATGAACGTATTGCTATGTTCAATTTAAAATTTGTAATTTCCACTATTTCTGTGAAAATAGGCGATGAATATAAAAAAAGTTAATATATTGCCTACTGTATTCTTCATACGCGTAGAATCACGATACATATTTAAAAAATTGTAACGTCTGTAATGATCGTTATGGTATTTTCATAACCTACGCGCAGGCTTCTAAAAATTCATGTTTTTTGATAATTTTAAGTAGAATATTTTTGAAAATAAGGGGAGGAAAATATATTATTAGCATATTTCTCAGCGCATCTCTGAGAATAAATTATGATAAAAGAATATTTTTAGAATTTCATACCCAATTCCTTGAAATAATACCCGACTCTATATATGGAAAAAAATTACGAGTATTTAATTTACTGCGGCGAAAACATCCTTAAGAATATTTTTAATTTTATGTTAAACCGATATAACATACTAGATATAACATATATAACTAGATAACATGTAACTTACTACTTTTCCACATTTCAGGTTTTTACGTCAAACGGTCTTTGAGAAAAACGTGAATGATCTTGTAAGGGTTTCTCTTTTTCTTTTGAGGTATGCAACCCTAAAATGCATTATACAAATAAATATATTTAATGGAAATAAGTTATTGAATATATTTGGCGTTAATTTTGTAGAAATTTATTATTCACAGTTAAATGAAACTTCGTAATGTAGTATTATTTCTACTTTCTTTAATTTCTTTACCACGACCTAGGTTTTGTTGTATTACAATATCTTCAGGTGGGATATAAGCAAAGATTCTAGGAGGATCTTTGCTAATATTCCACCTGAAGGTGTTGTAATACAACGAAACCTAGGTCGTGGTAAAGAAATTAAGGAAAGTAGAAATAATACTACATCACGTGGTTTCATTTAATTGGAAATAGGTTATTAATATTTGTCCACATTTTTGAAACACTTGCAAAGTTTAAATTCGCCAGCGGCAAAAAAGAAAATGTTTTAATTTCATCTAAATATGCACGGATGTTTCACAAGTGAAAAAATAAGCCTTTGTCAATGTAATAATATATAAGGATCTAATTTTATAGTTATACGTATAAACAATTACTAATGATCATGTAAATTCACATAACATTTAATAAAAAACATATAGGTTTGAAGTAGGAACTTACTACATAAGTTCCAAATTTCCGAAGCTCGTTCTGCTAACGAAGCTCCCGATAATGCGTATAGCCCAAGCACTTGATAAGGGCTCTGAAGTAGACCTCACTTCAAATTGTGCAGTTTAAGCTTATATTTTGCCTTGCGTATCTTATCACACATTCGCCTTAGGTACAAAGTTTAAGTTGGGGAAACAGTAAAGCAAGAATAATTTTATACTTTTCCACGTCCCATTAATGTCGTTTCCTATTTAAATCGTATAGACGTTCAAAAGTAATTTAGAGAAAAAAATTAAAATAAATTTATTTATATTTATTTGTGAATATATTTTATCAAATATGACATTTTTAGATTAATTGATTTGCCTCACAATTTTCACTTTGAAATGAAGTGGAGTTTTAGAAAAAAAATTAAAATATACCTGAAACTTTTCTTAGATAATATTGCATATCACATCGTTTATGATAGACTTGAGTTAATACTAAACGTAAAAATTTAAATTCTTTTGTTCAGGTTATTATGAGTGGAAATGACACTGTTACGTACCTCTTTATTTTCGACTAGTGGAATTGGGTTTTGAGCACTTGGGAGTTGCTACCTATTAAAAAAACTATGTTTACAATAATAACTAATTAAGAATCACGTAGTATCGTTTCAAAAACAGGTAGTATATAGTTAACGTAAATACAGTGTAATAGGGTATACTCTGTTACCCTACATGTACTTTTAATATTAACGTTCACCATAAACTCTACGAACCGTGTCAATTTCATGACGTAAAATCATGATCACGTAAAAGTAATCCATTTTAAGTGGTACACGTATATCGTCCAGTTACCCCACTGGTGCATGACGCCATAAAACGGATCTTGATTTAATGCTAAGAACTTTTACGACATTTCATCATTATGTACATTGATCGATTAATTAAGCCAAGGACATAAACATCATGAGTTTATTCGAATATTTTGTGCTGTAAAATATAATATTACGTGATTGTAGTGATGTTTTCACTATAATCTCTCAAGACTTGTTTCGATATTACCCCAGAACTTTACGATAAAACTAGATAATCTTCGAAATATTATCAGTCTTAAATTCATAGAATTTTTATTTAGATATGTCTGAAAATAAAAGAAGATTCGCTATAGTAAAGGACGTTAAGACAGAATTGTTATGATATGTGTGCAATCCAATGTTCCAGTTTATCTCCAAAACGGTTTGCCCGAATTACATACGGTTTTCTGTCTTTAGTTTTAAAATCTTTGTGATAGATTGGCGATGGTTCTTAGATAGTTTTTACGGTGAATACTTACCAGGGTGCACCGCAATAAACATTTTATTGCAAACAAATGTTACTATTTATCTTCCAAACGGTTTGACCCATTTAGACAAGATTTTCTGAAAAATATTTGGCTCTAATCGGCGACGGTAATTAGATAGGTATTATGGTGTTAACTGTAAGGGGTGCTACAATATTTTGGTGCAAAAAAATGTTCCCATTTATCTCCAAAATTGTTAAACCAACTTAGACACAGCTTTCTTCCAAATATTTGAGACTAAACCGCAAGAATCTCAGATGGGTGTTAGGGTATTAGCTCACTAAGGAGCTCTGCAACATTTTGTTGCAAACGAATATTCCCATTTGTTTCCGAAATGGTTTACCGATTTATATGCGGTTTTCCGTAATATATTTGGGACTAATCGACAATAGTTCAAATATAGGTGTTATGTTGTTAGCTCACCAGGGGATGCTGCAAAATTTTGTTGAAAATGAATATTTCTATTTATCTCCAAAGTGATTGGCTGATTGATACACATTTGCTGTAAAATATTAGGGACTAATCGGCGATAGTTTTTAGATAGGTAATAAGGTTCTCATTTGTTTCTAAAATGGTTGAATTTTTTTAGATAGGTATTAATTACATTAAATTATAAGCTTATTACTATGACTGAAAATTAAAATTTTGACTAAGCTCACGACAGATGTAAACGTTTTAATTAAAAAGTATAAAACAAAAGGAAAATTAAAATTTTTGAAAAAAACCGCGACGGATTTAGTTGTAATTTGTAAACAATTAATATTTGTTTGAAATCCCCCGACTAAAAGAAAGTAAGAACCTGTCAATATAATTATCAACCCAAGAGTTTCAGTCGGGGCTGCCATGCCCTGCCTCTGCCTAAAATTTTGCAGTTTTTTCAATTCGTGACTAATTTAAATTTTCTTAGGTGCGCAAATAGCTTTTCTATGTCGCTACAATGTAATTGATATTGGAAACGGAAATGGCAATGGCAGCCCCGATAAATTTTCTTAGGTTTTTAATTATATTAATAAGTACTTAATTTCTTTTAATCGGGAGGGTTGTCAAAATATTTATTTAATCGTTTTTCAATTACAGCGACTATATCCTTCGCAGGTTTTTTAAAAATGTTTAATTTTGCTTCTTATTAATTAATGATTTTTCAATGTTTATATCCACTATTCTTAATTATATTTACTTGTAATAACATTACAATATACATAAAGAAAACCATTTAGAACAAACGGCATTGAAAATATTGTATTCATTTTAAACGAGCTACCCCCATAGTTTGCCCCTCTATAATAATTCTGAGTCACGGTGCGAGTATATTTCGCAAAAACTGTTGTTATTCACTTTGCGTAATTATATTAAAGCGAGGATAATACATGTGCCTAGTGTGCAAAAACAAGTTCGATATAATTGTTCACAATTTTCATGCTGGAAAAAGATTCCAAGGAGAGAAAATAATAAAATAAATATCGATAAATGAAACATAAATGTGTTCTTAAATTTCAACTAAGAACACCTACTATAATAATACATTAAGAATAAGGAATAGTTAAGTAGGTTTCGAAGAGGAGGACTCAGAAAAATTAAGAAGAGGAGGACTCAGGCTAAATCACGGTGTGGAGCTTACAACGTGTCAAATAGTGTGACGTAAATATTTTCCTCGCGAGTCACTGCATTTATATTATTGCCACAAAAAAATACAAAATAAACTAAAATCAATAATGGACATTACATCGATCTGTTTTAAAAATCAAAATTTCCTATGTGAATTTCTGATGTAAAATGCGCAAGTTTCATAAAATGTAAATTTTATTAATGTAAAAACAAATAATTATTTAAATTGTTACCCTCCTCATTTAAAAATCTTAGTTTCTTTAAATACTGCCTAACGGTAAATAATCATATCAACAAATAAACGCATAATTACCACTATATCTTAATAAGCATCAGACATATAAATGCAACAAACCGAGCTCACGTTATTCTGCATCGTTGTAGTTGTACGTAACATTTTAATAATAATTACGCCACGTTCTGAAAACCGTTTAAATTTGCATTTCTCAACCCAAAATGTCAACGGTAAATAAAGAGTTATTACAAATAGCCAGACAAATAACCAGACAGAAATAAATTGTTTTAGGTCCTATTAAAATATTTTCTCCCCCCGTTTAATATCACATTAAATTCGTTTTAGTATCTATTTAAATATTTTCTACTGTCTTGAATAGGTAGAATCAAATTTGAAAACAAATTGTTTACAACTTCTTGAACATTTAAGAAATAGGATAAGAAACGAAAAGAAGATGTTAGAGTTCAATTTGCAGAAAGCATAATATAACTAATAAATAATATAAATGAAAAGACAAAAATTGTCAATTTTTGTCTTAAAAAAACATAGCTCGACTAATTAACGTTTGGAATTGTGTTTTGAGTTGCAAACTGCGACTGTAAACAAATTTTCGGTACAAATAAATATGAAAAGAAATATTTTTTAAATTTTTTATATGATTCTGATTTTACGTGATCGGGCATTAACCAGAATTTGAATCCCGGGCTTTTGGTGTTCATTATCCCGGTAATCCGTAATGTGGCTAAAAGAGCACAATATTTCAATTTGCGGATGACATTATTTTTTTTTTGTAATCATAGTTACTTAGTTACTGCAAGTTACTGCAACGAAATATGGACGCCGTCCCTGGTGGAGCGATGCGAACAGTCCGCCAGTAAATTTAAGCAAATGCTCTGTGATTTTTGGCTTGCCCGAATGGGGCTTCCGGTCGGATAAGCGCTGCTTTCGAATATAAATACATAATTGAGGGACGCTCTCCTGCCGACGTATTGATATAGTCAATATAGTTAATACAATTTGTCTTTTCATAATTATTTGGCGGATGTAGCCAAAAAGTCATTCAGAAGGTTCTCAATTAATTTATTATTTCACTTTAGTCAGAAATAAGTTAATAGCCAGCTTTGAAAAATACAGCTGATGATTAAACATATTCTAAAAAATGTTCCTTTGATATATATGACAGTATGTGGTTACTTCCGCTTTCTATTTCTTGTTGATTTATTCTTGAGTATGCTGGCTTTCCACAGATTTCAGCACAAAAGAAAAATTTCTTTGATATTACTTTTTTTCGATTGCTAAATAGGAATTTTTTATAGATTAGTATATTAAAAGAACTTTTGCTCTTTGCATCCAATAACTACCAGCGCTCGCGCAGTCATCACTTCTTGTTATATCGGGATCTGGGATTGAATTATATCGAAATTCCCCATTTTCATTTTGCTACACATTTACTTAACTATCTGATTACGGTTCTATCAGAGTAAGATATGCTTGTAATGACTGGAAATTAAATTCTTGAGTTTTTCATCGTTATTGAAATATACAAGTGTGATAACCGTAATGTTCCGTAAATTAAAAGACAAAATAAAAATAATAAAATATAGAACGTACTGAAGCTTTTAGAATAGCTAAAGAATTCCAAGGGACAGGAATTAATTTTTTAGGATGGCATAATGTCATTTGTTTTGCAATGGAGTCTTGGAAAGATTTTATTTTATTCGTAGTGAACTTATTTTGTCACATCCACTGATAATACATAAGAAATTTTATAATAATTTTGTTACATACACTAATAACGCATACATATTTTTTGCTTAGTTGTAGCGTTATTAAAAATCCAAGAACAGCATTTTTTCACTTTTATAATATTAGCAGGAGTTTATTATTTATATTTTATATTTAGTATGAGGAACAAAATAACGTCCTGTTTCCTTCCCTTTATATAATTTACCACTTGTAAATAAAATTTTGTTTTTTAGACCTAATTAATGTGATGAAATATTTTTATATGTTTACTCAATATTTTTTCGCGCTCTTCGATGGTCAACGTAAATGTTTTCGTTTGAAAAACAAATTATTTTAATAGCATTCATTCATTTGTTTAATTTTCTATATTTATTCCAGTAAAATTTTTCTTTTGACATATCAAATTGTGTATGAATATATATATAAAGCTAGTCATGTTTCCATACTGTAAATAATTTACGTTTACTCCTTTCTGATTATTGCCAGTGCAGTGACAAGCGGGTAAAGTCACAAAAGTAAGGAAGTTTATTTTCTTACTATTTATTTAACACTTATCTAAATTAGGGATAGAAAAAAATAATTTTAAATTTTATTTAAATACAAGTGATTTTATTCAAAATTTAACGATAATTAATACTTTATAGTTTATAAGTTCGCCACACAATATTTAGGGCTAGAACCCTTAATAGTGCATTACTTAATGTTCATGGACTGTTCATAGATTATTTATCTATAAGAAAAATGTAGATAAGAGATTTAATAATTAAGTTTTTATGAAGTGCCATTACATTTTTTGCATTTTTATGCCAAGTATGTTTAGGACTAGAATCCTTTATAGTGCATAACTTCATGTCCATTAACTGTTTACCTATAAGAAAATGGTAGGCAAGGGATTTAATTGTTCAGTTTTTATTAAATACCATTATTTTAATTTTTTTTCATTTCTATGTCCAATGTCTTCGGGATTAGAATGCTCTATATTACATAGCTAAGAGAGACTATAGAGCATTCTATGTACTATAGAGCTTAGAATGCTCTATAGTACATAGAATGCTCTATAGTACATAGTAAGTAATAGATTTAATGGTTCAGTTTGTATAAAGTGTAATTACTTTCTTTTTTCCATTTCTATATGAAATCTATTCAGGACTAGAATGCTTTATATTGCGTAACTTCATGTTCATAAACAGTTTACCTTTAAGTATAATGTAAACAAGATATTTAATTATTAAATTTTTATGAAGTGCCATTATTTTCATTTTTTGCGTTTCTGTATCAAATGTGTTCAGGGTTTATATTGCATAACTTTATGTCCATGAACTATTTATCTTTAAAAATAATGTAGACAATTTATTTAATGGTTCAGTTTTATGAAGTGCCATTCCTTTAATTTTTTACATGTCTATATTAAGTCTTAGATACTAACTTTAGAGTCCACCAACGCACGAATTAAAAAACTATTTTTTTTCAGATTGCAAGAGACAGCGTGAATTTAGTCGACTTTTAAACGCGGTAACATGGTTGAATATATTCGTGCATCCATAAAATTAAGCATGTGATCTGGATTGAAGAATGTTTACGATTTATAAAGAAAGTTACACCTTTTTCATTTTAATATTTACTCCAGAGTTTATGAACGCAATTTATGCACCACAACCTCATAAACATAATATGGTATGTTCAGTATGAGTAAAAATACATTCAATTATTTTGAAATAATTTAAGTCTCTATATATTTATATGAATATTTTATTTTCTCATAATATGCCTGATTTTTTTTTGCATTTTTTCGTATAGAGTTTTAAACACCGGTTTCTCTAAATATATATAAAAATTATTTGTTATAGTACCTATATTATAAATTATTTAGGATATGAAATACGTACAAGGGATAGTTTCTTGACTGATGAAATAGCCACTTCACCACACTTTACCCTATTTTTTATGTTAATTGTAGTTTTTTGTGAGATTTTAACAAAACACATGTAATGACGATATACTGTAATGTCATGAAAAATGTAAAATTTAAGATAAGAAAAACGTAGGCAAAATAAAATGCATTACAGATGCAGTTTCCAATGCAGCCATCACAAATGTAGTTTCCAATTTAGCCAGAGTCACGTCACATTCTGTGCAAATTGCAAATTTGATATGTAAACTGTGCGATCTATTTGATTCGATTGTACTTTGACAGCGGGGATTTCGCAGCGGATGCAATTTGTGTAGTTTACAAATCAGAACTGAAGTTTGCGTCGAAATAAATTCATATCTCGGAATTAAAATACCATAATACTGGCATAAATTTTTAAACTATAATGGCTGCGTACATTAACTCATTCAAACAGAACTATAGGTCGATTTTTAACGATGTTAAAAATCCTTAACTTAATCTGTAGTTTAGGAAGGAGAAAACTTTGATATCACTTTTTGAATAATTTTGCAATCTCTTTACTATGTATATTAAAATGCGAAGAGAATTTATACTAATATTAAAAAAATTGTTTAAATATCTTACCATTCACAACTTGTAATTAAAATATGATAATATTAGCCTACATTTTTAAACTAGATAACTATAGGTTTATTTTTATTGATATTAAAAATGCTTAACTTAATCTGTACTTTAGGGGGGAGGAAACTTTCCTATAACTTTTTTAATAATTTTGCAATATCCTTACTATGTATATATATATGTATATATATATATATTTTTTTTTTGGTTTTATATATATATATATATATATATATATATATATATATATATATATACATTTATACATGTGTAGACTAATGTAATTGATTTACACACGTAATTTTCTTTTCTGATGGAGTATAATATATTTGTTGGAGCCACGTTAAATATATAGTTATTCATTTATCCTTCAGTTAAGATATTAATAAACGTCTTTCTATTCAATTTCGATTTAAGTGCTCTTAACTGATATGCGTTGCGGATATTTAAATCATAAATTCAAAAATCCTCGCCTCACAATAGATGATCGAACAATATTGTATGCCCATACAATAATCCAAAAGCCGATAAAACCACTTACATTATGAGAGGACAATTGAGTTTGAAGTTTACCACGCGGTGAACGATCCTGTTAATGGTTTGTTAAAAAAATACTGACCCTTGCTGGAAAAGTGGGGCAAATGTTCATGCGTAAACGTTTTTGTTCGACTTAAATAAACTTTAAAAAAATCTACGCAATTTACGTCAATGTATAATATAAATTGGTATAGGGTTTTATGAATATCGATATTAAACTAAAAGTATCGAATATATCTGTGTACATATTCGATGAGAGAGCTTTTTGATAAATGACATATTAGTTAGCCGGTAAGTAATAATATACGTATTTTGATGGAGGGTTTTTCGTAATTATGTTGAATGTTTTTAAATTTTTTGTCTGTGTTTTTTCTATACGTAAACTAAATTAAGTAAGGTTCAATTTAGTAAATGGTTGCTACTGAATGTAATATAATAAATGTAATATTGCTTATTGAAGCGCCACAGCCCGTAAATCGTATTTGGCTCATTAGGAAACTTCCACTAATTAAAACCTATATTATACTTAAATAGGAATTATCCCGCCTTTTGTTGTACATAACATCCGGCCGATTATTATCATAGGATTAACAAACATGTACTGCAGTAAACCAATATTGTTACCGTTTTAGTAATATTGACCTTTAGAAGCGTTAGTCATCATAAACCGTTGAAGAAATTTGAAATTGTGTGTTGAAAAACCAACTTACACAATTTAATAGCAATGTCAGTAAATAAAATTATTTATACAGTTACATACAAAATGTAACATGATCAAATAACGCTAATAAATATTTTAATTCCAATCGAATATTTTAAAAATGAATTTAAAATTTTCGAATATAGAACATTTTTAACAGACTTCAAAAAAGGAGATGGTTCTCAATACGCCGGAATATTTTTTTCTTTAGTATGTATGTTCAGCGATAATTCTTTATTTAGTAAGCCGATTTTGATGTTTCTTTTATTTAAAACACGGTATTTGTATTATAAGTGTGATCTTATATAAATTTTTGATAATTTGATGATGAGCTCCGAAAACGAACTCCAATGGAACTCCTTAAAGATGGAACTCCTTAATTTAAATGAAATATTTATTATCTAGGTTAATACACGAATAAACTAAGTCTATAAATTGACCACTTTAATCTCTTATTTTGGTACTTAATATATACATGTTTTTACGTAAAATAAATATCTAAAATATTCACAAAATAAATTAAAAATTAATATAATTTAAATAATAAAAATTTTACTTCAAAAATTACAGCACATAGTATTAAATTTGAAAGCTAATTCAGAGAACAAATACTAATTTTTCTGTTATAAAAATTACCGAAAACGGACATTTGGTACCTTGTATTTAAAAGGGCAATAGTTTGGTATTTATCGTTTAACAAACTCAAACAAACAAATTTCTTGCGCGATAATTAAAATATCGGACAGAATTATTATAAATGTACTACCAGCATCCCTCTTATAACAATTTATTTGAGTCATCTTTACTCATTTTAGTACCTTGAAATATACCTAAAACCTATTGACTGAAGTGATTTATACCTGGAAAACTGCAAATCAAGATTTTCCATTTCGAATAAAGCGTATGAACGATTATATTTAAATCATTGAAAAATAATCAAGGAAGTATATCCGTTTTCTTACCTTTTTATACAATAACAATATTAACGGTACTCCGAACAAATCATATACAGTTTTTATTTTGTTCCATGTATTCAGTAAGTCAACTATGATTCAAGGTATTTGCTACGGGTAGCTGTTATTATGCAAAATTAAATTACTTAACGGATGGTAGTGATTTGAACGTTATTCAAGATAAATATTTTGTTATAAATAGCTACCGGTAGTTATTTGTTTACAAAGTAACTACAATATCGATCATTTCAGAGTGTGATGATACGTTCTGGAGGATCAATTGAACTTCTTATGGGATTGCAATAAATGAAAGGTTATTCAAGGTATTTATTACGGGTTAATGTTTTACTTTGCAAAATAACTGCACTATCGACCAGGTCAGTGTTTGATGATGAGTTCTAAAGATGAATAATGTAACTCCTTAACGGATGGTAGTAAATCGATCGAGATTCAATATATATGCTAGTGGTTATTTGTTACTTTAGTTATTACTTCGCAAAATCTGATATTGGATTTTGGATATGGTGAACGAAACTCTTCAAGTGATAGTTTTAATTTGCAAAATCTGACATTGGACTTCGGATATGGAGAACCGAAATCCTCAATGGATAACAGATAACCATTGGCGGCTACTACTATCGCTTCATTTCCATGTATTGTTGATAATCAACTTAAAACCAAGAAGAAATTATCTATATACTAACTATTGCTTTTTGCTGTTTTGTTTTTCTTCTTATATTTTTTTAATAAATATCCAATATTCTAAGAAAGGAAATAACTGTGATAATTTATATTAATGTATTATCAACTAAAAATTATAAATTAAAATATCTTTTAAAAAACGGCCGATCAACTTAAACAAATTTTTATATTATAAATACAGGGTGTATTATAATATAAAAATTTGTTTAATAATATTACGAATCTATTTAATATGATAAATATACTTATCATATTAAATAGATATAAATAATAAATGTACTTATCATATTAGAAGTTAATATTTTAAATTAAATTAAATCACACAATTTCTTCAGTTGGTCGACGGTACTGGCACCGACTTCAAAAATAAGTAACATAGTTTATTATTGCAAATAAGTAGGGACTATTTTAAGTTATTTTTACTTATATTAAATATTTACCTTATTTCTAAGTCAAAATGTACAGAAAATAACATTAGCCACAAACGTAGGACATTTGATTTTTATTTTTGTGTATATGTGGGTAATTTATTCGTATCCATTATTTAATTCTTTGCAGTATACTTGTTTTTATTTACAAATTACTTTTTCAAATTATATCTGATGAAACACATCTATTGACATTCGATAATGTACAGCAAATTTTTTCCCTAAAAAATTAAATTATTTTCAGATCATAACACTAAAGTCTATCTTCCCTCGAGCGAGCACCGCGTTGTACACGATAAAAGCGCGAAGTTGACCGATGATTTCAACTGTGAAAGCCCCAGTTAATACCTTCGTTGGCGCAGATAAGTGTTTCGGGTAGGCAAAATTTTTATGTTTTCCGGTCGGTTGGCTGAATAAAATTAGCACCGTTGAAAAATTCTGAACCAAATGCAAGTAAAAAGGATCAAAGAACATAATATATATTTATAATTGATATGTATAATAAAATACATTTAAGATTTATGAAAGTCAACAAAAAATACAAGAATTTACAATTTGAAAAAATATTTATATTAAAAATTTCATTGCGTCAAGAAAAACTACTAAAGCTTTTCAAATATTTACGTAAAAAAGCAATAATTTTTATTTGTTAAAAGCTGTAGTATTAATTCTATAATATAATGGAACTTTAGCTCGGCACAAGATATACATTTTGGCGTCTGGAATATTATGCGCTGTTATAAATTAAGTTTATATTTCATCTGAAGCAACATATACGAATTAGATTTCCTTTCAAAGTATATTTCGCGACGTTGGCTGATAAGCTATAATTGAAAACAGAAACAACTTTCCCGAGACACCCATGCTGAAAAATTTCGTAGACAATGTAAATAATATTGGTTGATGGATAACTATTTATCATGTAATTCGTGAAAATCAGTAAAAATAATTGTTTTGACTGTTAAGTAAATACATTTAAAATCCAACTAATTAAATCATTAAAAAAACACCGATAATAGATGGGGCGTAACCTTTCAGCAGCAGACATGAGGCGTAACATTCACTTGTGGGTACGGTCTAATTTGGCCATAATACGCTCGAGCCAGAAAATTGCTGTGCCACTTCCATTGTCGTCACTCTCGGAAAGAATTAAATTGTTTACGAAGCATAACATTTAGCAAAGTAAAGAACAGATAAAAACTAAGGACGACGAAAACTCATGAAACTCTTGATTAAATAACAAAAAAGAGTGATGACTCGTACTCATGGGTCTGTTCTATCAGTCACAAATGGTAAACAATTATGATGCAGAGTCTGTTGATGCAGATATATTGAATCAGCTGTTGATTTGCATAACCTGAACAACGAGAGCTTTTGTCCCACGGCAAAGAAAATATGTAATGGACCTTATTGCGTTATAATGAGAGTTTAAAGACTACCAAAATGAAAATTCGGCATAGATATTCACTGTATAACCTTATCTAAGACAATTTAGTTCTGATTAGATTTATAGTATTTAATTCGAACCGTGTCTAAACAGGATTAAAATCAAAAAGTTTATTATATTAATTTAAAGTATAAATATACTAGTTCTTTAAAATCTAAGAAAAAAATATAATATCTATAAATAACACTAAAAAAATAATAAACTTGTTTTCTCCATAATTTCTTAGACGAAATTCTGAAGTGCTTAAGCCAAATTGGATATGGGAAAATATAATCCAAGCTGGTCAATTATTAAGACCAATTAATTAGGAAATTTTAAAACGTTAGCTCGGTTACCTTAATGGTAGATATATATATATATATATATATATATATATATATATATATACACATATATATTTATATATATGTGTTTGTGTGTGTATGTATATGTATATATAGTATAAAGATCATGCAAATATGACTTGACAAATGGATTTAAATTCTCAGTCCCACTTTTTGCCCGGTTGATTTAAGGCCATATTACATATTATATTTCCATTTTCTTCGGTGGAAATTTAATAACTGCGGGTTGATTAGGACCATTGGTTTACCAGAAATCACGGTTAATTTGAAATTAATTCCATTAATGTCGGAATGAAAGTGACTACCAAATTTTGTATCGAAAAATATATTAACCTAGAAACATTTAGGCTTTGGCCATGTACGTACCCCAACTTGCCTTTTGTTGCTCAGAAGTTAATTAATTTATGAAATTACTTAAACTGTAACACAAATAACTTGTAGGTTTTAATTATATTATTTATTTATTACTCAAAAATGTAATAAAATTAATCACAAGTACACTTTCCTGAAGGCAATATTGTAAAAAATATAATAAACAAAGAAGATAACAAGTAAAAAACATAATAATTTGAATTGACTTCTCACTTATTATTGTTTATTCGTAAAGTGCCAAATATCTCCATAATGACATTCCTAAAGTGCTTCATTGAACAAAAGAAAGTCAGATCTGGTTCATCTCGCAATATTGCGTTGATCAATGTGAAGCTATGAAAGATAGGAAATTCTTGCGCGTCTAGGCAGCTGAAATAAACCACGACTTCGTCCTCTTATGTAAAACAGCTATGAGCATGAAGCGCTATTGAACTCAAGACCGAGTTAATATTAGTGTAATGTTTTTATAATTTAAAACAAAGTTTAATAATTTTAATGGAAGTTGATGGGAGTTCCACCCGATTTAACAAGAGTTAGAAAAATTTGTTTCAATGAATTTACTGCTTGCTGTCTCCTCAGCATGAAAAAGGATATATACACAACATAAAAAAGTTGGTGAGAACGACATAACCGTGTGTCTTGACATACTGTCAGTAGATGGGCCTATCTGCGCGTCGTCGTTTGTTTCCGCCATTTATTAGTGTATTCAAATATACACGGAAGTAAAATGGTGAGAGCGGTACCACGGAGCGTCAAAAGAGACCGTCGGTGGTTGGACATCTTCGTGTGCCTTCTACTATTTCTGCCCATTATTAATAAAGAATATATAAGAGTAAAATGACTGGGGCAACATGGTTGCATGTGGACATGTTCCACGTACCCATGTGAACATGTTGCATGAACATCTAGCATGTGAACATGTTACATGTACCCCGACCTATGGCCGGGCGTTTCACATATATTCGCTATTAATCGTTTTAAATTTGTTAATGATTGTTTCGTAAATCTGTTTCATTATAATGACACATCTAATTATTCAATTATTATATTTCTGCTCTGTCAATACTTTACAAAATTGTTTCTAGTCGTTCACTTTTCAAAGTATATTTGTTATGTACAACGCACATAAAATGTAATATGTTTCACCTTTATCATACATCCTGTAACATACACCTTTTTAATTAGAGGCGTTTATTTGAATAAATCAAGTTTTCAGTAACGTTTCTAATTTTGAAAAACAATTAATATATACACGTAAATGTAAACTAGTAAACTGAGAAATTAGATCCCCCCTTTACGAGTAGCGACCAAATGTTGAAAAAATAAAACATGTCAGCTAACTACGAAGCAAAGAATATTAATAAAATGAAAGCAGTATGAGAGGCGTCTATTTATCCGATGCTCTACTCTCAACTTCAAGCTACCAAGACTTTCGTTTGTGGAACGCCAATTTAAGTACTTGAATATTAAAGCTTTTAAAAATTGATTTTCATGCGCAGCTAAAATTTTTGCGTACTTAATTTTTTTTTAACTAATATATTTTATCGTCAAATAACTATAATAAAATAGTAAAGTTTAAGTATGGTATCAAAATATTTACTGTATTGTATACAATTTGTTTGCTTATATTATTGCATGCGTTATTGATCAATCACTCTTTCGAATACATTTTGCGTTAATTTTGTAAAAATTCATTAATTAAATAAAACTACGTGACATATTATTATTTTTGTAACAATATTTTATTTGAAAAAAATATAAAAACTATACGAAAAACACATATAATTACCTTATCAATTAAATAAAGCTGCAATTATAGAATATAAGTTATCTATGCAAGACGCTCTAGTTATATCTTTTGGACAAACAGTAAATAAAATGAAAAGTTAAATTATTAATCTATCCGCTGTGCATGGATTTCAAGAAACCTGTTCTTTACATTTGCCCTGTACGAGCGGCGTGAATTTGCGAGGATGTCAAGTGACAACATTTCTTTATCGTATAAGTCGCACAATCGCTATAGCGGTGCTCCGATACCGCTGTTTGTTCGTGTGCTATTGTCATGAAATCGACATGAATAGAATGATAACTACGATATAAATATATTTAGAATATAGGAGACATGAAATAGAATACGGTTATTAGTTAGATTAGAAGTTCGAATTTGTACATGACTCAGAAAAGATGGGCAGTTATAATTACTTTGAGAGATGTTGAACAACATCTTCGCCAATTGCTGACCTGAAGATATTAAAACGTCTTTGCTAATTGCCCACTTGAAGATGATGTAATACAACGAAACCTAGGTCATGGTAAATAATTTAAATAATTTTTTCTTCAAATTTGCACAGAAACGCTTTGCGAAAGTTTATACTGATGCTGAATATACCGCCTGATACCAAGAATATGAGCTTTTGAGGAGATTAGACTTCGCGGCTTCCATTTTGCTTCGTGAGCGCTAGCCGACTATGGAACCGTTCTAATGCAAATAAATGTGAACTATAATTGAAATGCTTTTGTATACAAATGTGTTTTTTTTTTACTTTACTTATATTGCAAACTTTTCGGTTTATGTTAAACTGTCCTTTACTCCTTAAAATTTTACTTTTCTTAAAATATATATACATTTTAGGTAATACAATATTAGCATTTTTATTACAAAAATATTTGAACTGTTTCTCGAGGGCCACACTGAATATTTATTTAGGTTATTTGTACTAGATTTTATCAACTTATCGACAGTAAAAAGTAGACAATATCGTATCTCACCCGTTTTTAAGTAAAAATAATAACATTTTTAAAATGCTCATTGAGACGCTAAAGTTAAAAGAATGAAATAAGTTTAAGGATACATTTACGAAGTTAATTAACCTACGTTTTAATATATGAGAGACAATTCTGCGTGATAAGCATCTTCATTATTTTTCCATAATTATGTCCTAAAATGGTGGATATTTCGTACAAATTTCTTAATATATAAACGTTAGGATGGAATTAATTTTAATTCCGCGTATAATTTAGGACGTTCCTTTATGAATATTGGAAAGGAGAATGATCAACTCACCACCGAACTGTAATTTCTGCTGCTTATCCTGATCGCTCCAAAACTTTATTTTTCTCAAATTCGTATTTATACGAGGGCCCAATTTTTCAAAAATGCCACTTATATGGGTACTACCAAAAGGTTGGAAATAAAAAATCGAATATGTGCAATTTGGTGATGAGAGTGAATTTAAAGAATCTTACTACTGTAATGTGGAAAATAGTGACTTTACTCCCAAATATTTATTATTTACTAATGTTTGATTATTCTTTTCATCTACGACGTGGTAACCTAAGTAATAAAATTATTTGATGAGTGGTTTGTTACAAAGGTTTACCGTGCACTACGTTTCGTGTTTGTTTGCCGAATCAGAGAAGATGCAAGCAACACGATTGCGGTGATCGTTATTTAGGATGTACAATGATGAAAATATGCCTATAAAACTGAAATTAATATCTTTGGCACAATTTATCATCTTATTACTACACCGTGTGATGCCTATTATTTTTTGAGGAAACACACTTTAAATACGAGGTGATACTTGATATCGATTATTTTTTAGGAAACTCATTGAACTTTTAGTATATTGGTAAATTGGTTTTGATTTATCACAAATCTCGCTTTAGTTGGACTTTAAGGTTTCACGTGATATCGGAATGAAGGGACACACAGATTTAAATTCTATTCTTAATTTTGAATCCAGAGACTTCCAAATATTTCTCTTTACAAAACTTATAAAAACTTATTAATTTTTGTTACCTTATATCTTACGTATGTAAATTCAGAAATTAAAAATTACTATTAGGTAATTATGTAGTAATTACGAAATTTATTACCGGATTTATGACGGAAGCCTAAAAAATACTTACCGACTTTCAACTTCATTTAAAACAACTTCAGTTAAAACTTTGAGTTATTTCAGCGTTATATCCAAATTTGTATATAAACTATAAGAAGAAAGAATTAAGGCAACGGGTACATTAACGAGGACTAAACGTAAATAATAGTTACCGTACAACGAATATGTTCTATTTATTATGTGGTAGAGTATTCGTATGGTGTATCTTTGGTTTACCTGATTAAAAAATTATAAAATTTAAAATGTCTGAGATATCTTACCTCTATATTGATTTTAAAAATCTAAAATAAAATATCAAATTTTAAGTAACACTACATGAATTTGTTTTAAATATTCTTTTTGGATGTTATTCTAACAGTAAATTTTCAGTACTTCAGTTGTAACTGCTATATAATACACATTATGTAAGCTTTGTCGAAACTAAGTTTAATGGCCGTCCCATTCTCATTAAAACCATAAGTCAACACCCCGAGAAACACAAGTTAAACATTACATTTTTATTTTTATTTTTTAAATAAATTTCTTTACGTCAAACGTTTACATACGAACAACAATTATTTGAAGTTTATTGTTTGTACAAAATATCGTATTCTTATTAATGGTAGGTTACATAAATATTATGGTCCGAATAATTAATGCAAGAACGAAAAACAAGTTGCTAAAACATTACGTTTATGACGTGAAACTTACTTTTGAAATCAAGATATATCCGTGACTTATGTAACTGTAATAAAATATTTTTGAAATATTTGATTAATTTTTAAATAATGCTTTATCTTTTATAACTAATTAACCTTACATTAATTATTTTAGACATAACGAAGAAAGCATTACTTGTATAAGTTTTTTTTATAATTAAATATTTATTATTATTAGATAAATTATTTTGAAATAAGAAAAATGGCTTCCAAATGAAGGTGATGAATGAAAATTTAATAGATGCAGTCAATCATTGAATATAAATATCGTCAGAGGACACAACAAGTACAAAAAGACTATTGTTTAAAAAATAATAATAAATAGAATAAGTTTCAATAAAACCATAATAAGAGATGAACGAAGACAAATTTTCATTAAAATATTTCTACGTATTTTATTAAAAAAGAGTTTAAAGAAATAATTCAATTCCGCTGAGCCACTTATCACAAACGTGTTCCATGACAAACATATTTACAATTAGCAAATAAATAAAATTGTTTTCTTTGAATAATAATAATAAAAAAAACAGAGAAAGAAATAGATCACAGTGCTGTATTTTTTTTGTGTGTTGTGTAACGCGACTAAGCACAAGGCGTTCTTAGTAACGTGGCTACATTAACACTGAATCGCGGGTGAAGTCATTTATCATAAGAAAGAGTCACCAGTTCGAGCATTAGCCGTAGAAGTTGCGAAAATCGCAATTACTACACGAATAAAGCCGCTGGTAAATGTAGTTACATTTTATTGAGATTTGAGACACGTTTATATGCCTCAAATAGATGAGATCACCAAGATGTTTGCAAAAATGTTTGAAATATGTTTTCGAGTGATCTCATATATCTGGAATAAAAAATGGTGTTTAAAGTAAAAGGACATAAGAATTGGCTACGTAATACTTTGAATATTAAAATGAGTCAGTGAAAATGAATGATGTCATATTCAAAGAAATATGGCTTAAAGCCGAAGCTAAGCCAACAGAAATATACTACACAGGGGACGAAATATATCGAGGAGAGAAATGGAAAGTCATTCTATTTTCTTTTATATAGGTACTGAGATAAACCTTTTTAGAGTCACAAGAAAAGTATTTATAGAGACATTCAGGCATAGATAATATTTAATTGAGACTATGTAATATAAACTGACTTCATGTTGCTGTGTTTTGTGACATCGAAATTTTAAATTATACTCAAATGAATGTTCCTATATTATCTACAATATTAATGCACCGTGCCACAAAAGGAAAAAAATGGAACACTTATAATATTATTAACGTATCCGTCTATCTGTAGCGACTGACATTTTGACAAATTGCATCACTTAAAATTTGGAACGGTTATAAAGCTAATGATACACATGTATGTATATAACTTGTTAAAAATATTTCATGTAAATTCAGATGTTGCAGACAAAGTACCTGGAATTGCCTGCTTTTTAATTTACTTAAATATTACTATCATTGCTTCTCTTTCCTTAATATCTATTTCATATCGATCCGAAATAAATATCGCGGTATAGAAGCAATATCTTCATTGAATTCTAGGTTATCCATTTGTATTCTGTTTGTCTCGTGAAAGCAAAGAACTTGCGCGTGTATTGCGGTATCATTTGTTGAATAATAACCAGACGATTTCCAATTATCCTTGATTCCATATATCTAGAGGAAAATCTATAATCGTGAGAATTAAAAAAAAAACAAATGTACCCAAGACTTGTATATCTGTATTAACAGTACGTTAAACAACTTTACGATGTGCAAGTCCTTTTACCTTTTGTGGCTTTTTTCATCTTTGAAACGATTCTTATATTAATCTAAAAAAAAATTTGTGATTTATTTAAAATTTTTGAAAAATTCAGATCAAAATTTAATTGATAATTTTTGGTTCCCTAAACGGACTAGAATTAGTATTGAATATAAATAATGAAACTTGATACGCTTTTAGCAGCTATGAACTGATGGCAATACAATTTATAGCGATTTATTTATAGGCCTATTACAACATAACTATACTAGAGTTAAATTCTGGCCATATAGGAATAGAATGATGACAATACAGTTATAAACTAATAACGTCACCATTTTGAGCGCGGTACGCTTATATTTACACTACAGCTATAAACTTGTGACTACAGTTTAAGGCGATGCTACTATAGGCATGGTCATACAACTCTGATAACAATAGAGTCTATGCAGATGCAGCTGTAGATTGATGAGGTTACAAGGATAGAGATAGATTTATTGACTAGTGACGATATAATATCGGTATGTATAAGACATTCTTATGCAAAAATGTTCGAACACATTCTTATCTAAAAAAATTCTTCCTTACGTTGATTATCAACAAATTGAAGGCTTAGTTTTCAATTTAACAAAGTATATCAATATATTCTTCTAGGACAGGGTTAAAAAATATTCAACTCATAAAAAAGTACAAATTAATGATTTAGTAGGTAAAAGTATAACAGAAAGAAATTGTGATTACTTCTTTCATTTTAATCATTATTCTTAGTATTTTTACATCAATAATTAAGGAATGAATACCAATGAAGTGTCGTTTAGGTTATTATTAAAAAGAGCAAGTTATAAGCATTTCAAATCTATTTTTATTTGAGAATAATATGCGCGAACGATATAAAGATATTGCTGAAAATATCTATACTTTCACTTACTCCATTTCCGAAACCACTGGAATATAAATTAAGAAAAAATCTTTTGAGCCAAAGTAGAGCTCACATTACAAGGGTTTTATACATAATTAGGTACTTATAAATATTTAAGGCTACGTAATATTTCTATGAAATTCTTCAAAAATGTTAATTTTTTAAGACTAAAATATTTTTTTTTCTATATCATTCACGGGCGTAAAAGACAGTTCACATTTATAAAAATTATAGCACCTTGAATCATCGATATAATCTTCTTATTAACTTTGCGTGGACTTTCAAAAACTCAAATTTTCTACTTTGCGTAGTTTTGGAAGTAAGAAGGGGACATATTTTTCAATTATATCATTTTCGTCACCGTGATGTGTTGGGTTGAACGCATGACCGCGCACCGGGAGGACCCGGGTTCGATTCCCGGCCGCTCATCGAAACGTCCAACCTTTCGAGGCTCTGGCGATTTTTCCTTATGAGATATTCTTCATCTCATGTGGACACGACAACAACAACAACATAAAATACTAAAAATTAGGAAAAACAATTTTTGAGAGTACTAGTCCTTTCAAACGATAGCATACACTAAAAACGGAAATAAAAAAAATTTAATATTTAATTTGTCCCGCTGAAATTTGCTACAATTTTTTTTCAGATTTAGCTACTGATTGAGAAAAGCGGCTGTGACCGACGGACGGAAAAACACCTGAAACACCTTGAAGAATTTTCTTTTTCCTTTTGAGGTACGTAAGCCTAGAAGCCAGGTTATCATTAGTTTAACTTAAGTTTAAGGGGAAACTATTTAAATTTTTGTAAATTTTCAAATAGTTACGAAATTTTTAATATGTTTACACCTAACCTGGTAAAATATTATATGTTCCATATTTCATATATACTCATCTGAATCGTTAATAGAGGATGAATTTATACAAATATAAATATGAGTTATAAATACATTAAGATTAAATAAAATTAAAACACGCACGATGCACGATGTATACAACATTATATTAAGCACATGAGAAAATATTAACAATGCGCCGTAGAAATAATTTATTTTCATCTACATTTTAAAAGGATGTATCACAAAGATAAAAAAAAGGTTGGAAGGATGGGAAGTTAAAAAAATTAATAAAAGAAAACCGAAAACTTAATTGAGAAACAAAAAATTATCTTTTTACTTATATTGTTAAACTTAGAAGTATGTTTCCTTCTCGCCTCAAACATTTTTCCTCAAATTAACAAAAAAATGGGATTTTGCAACAGGTAGTATAAAAAATAAATTTTTAAAGAGGGAAACTTCCTAAAAATTTATTCTCATTATATAAAAAAAGATAAATTCCAAATTGTAAAGCAACGTATTTAGGAAATGCAGGAAGGAAAAATAAACACAAAAAGCGGGAAACTCGTTTCTTTTTTAAAACACGAAGAAATTATTATAAATAGTTAATTGTAATAAAATTATAAATACGAATGTTTGAATTTTTTTTTATTTTTCGTAATTCACAAAATTATTAATACGAACAGACTATAGCCTCAATTTAACATATGGGCTACATTTTATCTCGAAATGTGAAAGATTCCGCCTCTTTTATTTTCTTCAGATTACTTCTTAATCACGTAGTATTGTCTTTAAGAAAGATTTTCTAAATTTGATTTTACCTGTACTAAATCACGTCGCGTATTTTAAATTCCCAAAACCGAGCGCAGTTGTTTTGGGTTAGCGTACTAAATTTTCTCCTTCTTTATATATAAATCTATTGAACTACTGAACTACTGTCACAATTTAACGAAATATTAGTTTAAAAAAAAATAGTACATTTGTAAATTAGACGGAGAATTGATATGTAGACTCGATTACCGTAGTTCATGTGAAAAATGTTGGGGCCCAAAGCGGTTATAAAAAACCAGAATACAGAACACAATTATTTTTCCAATTTTTGCCTAGCTCTCTCCAAATTAGCCTGTCCCAAGAGGACATTGTATGAATGCGAATAATAATGCATTGTTGTAATTTATATAACCTAAGTAAGAGTAAAGTACTTTGTGTATAATTTTTTTATGTCTTGGACTCTACATATTATCGCTAGCTTTTATTTCCACCATTTGACAACTTTTAAGTAAATGTATATGGAATTTTCAATTCACCAAAATTTCACAGAATTAACGTTTTGAGTAAGAACAATTTTCAATATTACAACTTTGGACAGGATGAGCAGGCTAAATTTTGCGAAAATACTTTTATTAAATTACAAACGAACACCAGCTTTACTTTATAGGACAACAATACCATTACACATTATCATTGAAATTTATGAATATTCTTATTTTACTAGATTTTTAATCAACGATATTAATATAATTATGGCCCAGTTACCATTCAAAATATATATATATATATATATATATATATATATATATATATATATATATATATATATATGATGTATTATTTTTAATTTTATTTTAGACATTATTGAACGAGTACTTTTTCTTTTATTTATTGAATATATTTATCATTAATTTTGTAGAAATTCATTATTCACAATTAAATGAAACTACGTAAAGTAGTATTATTTCTTATTATAACATCTTTATTTAAAACATCTTCAGGTTGGATATTAGCAAAGATTTTTGCTTATAGCCCACCTGAATATGTTGTAATACGACGATACCTAGGTCGTGGTAAAGAAATTAAAGAAAGTAGAAATAATACTACACCACGTAGTTTCATTTAATTGTAAATTTTTCTTTTGTAAATTATTTTAATAGAGTTGAATGTGAAAAAGGCAATAAAAATTATTTTGAATTTCTTTTATTTATAGAAGTTAGTTCACTTCTCCCAATGATTTTATATTATGGACTAAACATATTTCGAATCTATTTTATTATTATTAATAAAACTTTAATAATAGGCTCCAACAGGCTCTCTTTTACCACGTACAGTTTTAGACCCTCGTTGCTATTAAACAAAATGGTCAATTCGTATATTGTATAAAAATATTACAGTTTAATTATCAGTTATAATTTACTTACGTGTTATAATTTGCTTGTAAATATTTATATGTAAATTTTATAAGAGAGAGAGAAGGGTCAAATTCAGTGTCCGAAAAAGTTTTAATTTCCCAGTATAGTGTGGGATATCAATTGAATATAAAAGCCTCAAAGATATTTCTTCATTATTTTTGGTACATCATCTTCAGAGACATGTTGAAAAATATGAAACATCCCCTGCCCCTATCTGAAACTACTTAACCTAAAATTATAAAAAAAAATATTTAGGAGCCTATATTAAGTTTCCAAGAAAATCATGACTATGATTGTAGATGTCATGTTTTTGGAAATATTTATGAAGTTATATATTCTTTTTCAACTTAATTATGTTAGGTATTGTAGTATTTATTAAATTAGGGAGTCCAAATTAATCATAAGTTATGATAAATGAAGTAAAATCAAATATAGTAAAGGTGATTTTTGTAAGATAAATTTACATAGTAAAATATATTTATGAAATATATATTAAGAATAACATAAATTCACAAATAAAAATACTTAACGGGAAATTGTTAGATGCGTAGTTTTATTATTTTATCTACATCTAAAGAAAAGAAGTAACTAAAGCGAAACAAAAGAATTATGATATAACGTGTGAGCCGAAAATAATAAGGCAATTATATAGAATAATTTCGTTAATGGTATAAATTTACGTTATAACGTAGGCATTTGCGTTCCAGTCTAACATCACAGTTTCAATAAACACTGGTAATATTTTAATGTTTCATCTTATCGTCATAAAATCACAAATGATTCACGGTTTATTTTATTTGTTTTTCCTGTTTATTGAAAGAGAAAATATCTACTGTGAAGAAAATTATATTTAGGTAGTAATTAATCTCATACAAGAAAATAAGTTTTCATAAATTTGTGGGTGTTTCTTTTCTGTTATGTAATTTAAATAACTAAAGTACTTCTTTTTATTAAAAATTGACAGTTTGTATATAGAAATTAAAATTTCATAAAGAATTTTCTTATTTTAGAAAATCATTTAACAGAATATAAGCATGCCTTTATTACTACTTTCATCAGGTAATAATTTTTGGTTTAAATAACTGTTGTTTATATCTGACCTATTTGCGGTGTAAATATCTTGAAGAGACACTCCTTTTAATAAGTTTTAGTTATTTACCCCCAAATTCGATTATTATCATAATATAAAATAACTACTATCCTGAAAGCCTTCAAAAAAGCACAAAACAATATACAAATCAATATTTTACGTCTTTAAACAAATATAACCGTGGATATGCGATAAATTACTAATAAATATTTTGAAGTCTTTATGTTGCCGTTTAAACCGGAAATATTAGTTAAAAATCGACTAAAAGTTCATTCAAGTATATAGTTCATATAGTTGTATACGATAGTAAAGTAATCTTTTCCTTACTAAAATAACTGATACGATGTTCAATTTGGCTGCACAAATGGAAGTGTATTACAAAACAGAAGTGTAATGAACCCGTCAATACTTCGTAGTCAGATAAGATCTGTGGTCACATGCAAAAATATAAAATGAGCAAATTTTTGTGAATTTTAATGAAGCATTCTTATTGAAATTAAGCGTTTTAATTAAAAAAATTGTCGCTGAAATGTCCACATAGATGCCCGTGTGCTGAATATTGCTACCAATCCTTGCTTTGTAATCATTATAAACACGTTTCATGGATTGAAATCTACCTGCCCGTGTAAATTTATATTTTGTCGTTTGTACTTCACTATTCACATGAGGATATTAAAAATGTATTTTTTATTTGTATTGTTCAATAATGCCGAATCTTTAAGGATACGTATTCTTGTGTAAATTATGGCAAATATATTATTTTTCAGAACAAAGAATATTTTTTCTACTTTACGAGTTTTTCATATAACAGTATTCAACATGTTAACATAAAATGGATCTCGCATTACGAGAGCACCGTATACAAATTAATTGCATTTTTCTTTACTTTTGAGGTACAAAAATGAATTAATATATATTTATTTATTTATTTATCTACTTTAATGTATCTAATTGGTATATATGGCGGACTTATTGCTACGAAAGCAATCTCTTACAGCCTACCATAACACTAGTCCAGTCCCGCTGGTCGAGCGGCCGGGAATCGAACCCGGGTCCCATGGTGTGCCCCGCCGTCAAAGGCCGTATGCCTTGTGATCAACCCAATACACCACGGCGACGTGATGTGTTGAGTGATCACACGACGACGTGCGATATATAGAAGAAAAATAAAATGAGCTATTTCCGTACATCATCTTTTGTCTATTATTTTATTATGAAAGCTTCCCTCCAGAATTCCGCTACCGCCTCAAAAGCTTGGTTTTGTCTCTAAGAAAGTTTTGAAATACAAAAAATGTTTCAAAATCTGTGAAAACTATTTTATTGAGATAAGTACATAATTTAATTATTTATTATAAAAACTTGAAGTGTGTGTGACACCACAAGTTGGTATAAATGTCTTGGACAGTGTTTTGGTTACTCAATAATTTATCAGTAACTTGGTGTTGAAGGTACGTATGTCATTAAAGCTTATTACCACCTGAACCAAGTTCACGTATGTAGTTAGTGTTTCTCATAAACTTTCAGTTTTATATAACGTTAATTTATGACGTCTCTTACAAAGGAAAAATATACACGAAACTTTATTTCCAGTGTTACAATAATGTTTTTTCTCATTAAGTGTTTTCTGGATTTTATTTTACTCTTAAGCAAATGTAAAATTTAATATATTTTTACGTCTCATGAAAATTATTCTAATAAATACATACTTTACAAGAGGAAAAACTTTTCCAATTATATAGTCTTCATATAAATAAAATGAATTTAATTATTAAAAATTCGAATTACCTTTAATTTTCTTTTCATACTTTTACGGGAAAATATTTTAAAATCTTATTCCTATATTCAAAGATTGATTAAATTTATGGAAAGCACACTCACTCTTTCAGAGAAAAAATTTTGATTAATCTATCTTATGCAGTGTTATGAACTTCGCAATTGGCTATGATGTTATTTCGTCTCTATGTTGTGAGAAAATAGTACACCCTTAAAATTTTATGTTTCTAAGTTAGTGAAAGAGGTTGAGCTTTTACATATCAGTTGATCAATTTTTATTTTTACATAAAGGTTTAATTGCCATAAAAATTTCAAGTCATACTTTGGAAAACTTGTTCTTTGTTCATACAACCATAAATTAATTGAACTATTTATTGTTTACCATTTATAACAATCTTACCTTATTTACTGAAAAATTTTCACCTCAAGTGCATTTCAGCAAATTGTAGCTCGTTTACTTGTAGAAAACATGACGTATCATTTATTTATATCGTTAATTAGATATGAATATCGTTCTTTTACATTGGCGTTTATTCTCAAGTTTTGATTCTAATTGAATCATATTTATCTTGCGTAATACTTTAATATTTAAAAATAGAAACACGGAGACGAATACGAAGTATTAAACAGTGATTTCATTTATGTAAAAATGTCTAACTAAATCTTTTTTTTTAATTTTATAAGAATTATTGACTCTCTTTCGCTGTAACATATCACCATTAGCAGTTATAGAAGATATTTTATATTATACACTTATAGAATATATTTCATATTTTATATACTTACAGAATATATTTTCATAATATTTAAATAATATTCAAGTTAAACCTTTTATTTATTTTTACCACTTTAAGTCAAGTTAGAGCCAAAACTTATTTCTATTTTTGTTTGCAACAGCCATTCAGAGTAATACCATCTAAAGGTGTTTGTGTATGAGAAAGCCACTTGTAGGCCCATTTCTGTTAAATTACTTTTAGTGAACTTATTTTGTAATGAATACTCGAGTATTAGAGCTTTTTAAAAATTACTTACTTGGTATCAGAAATGATTTGATTTAGTTTCAAGAATTATTGGTTGTTCATAAAAACACATGTTTTTCTCTTCAAATATTGGATCCTTTTATTTAGTATATATATATATATATATATATATATATATACATATATATATATATACATATATTTGGAATTTCGACAACATTCGATTTTCAAACCATTTTTGATACTGCCCAGATAAACAAATGATACCAATGTATGCTTGATCCATTTGAAATCACGAGGCAACCAACAAAAGTAGAGATGCGGATTAGGGACGGCTAATATCCAATACCAAATTTCAATGAACTAATGAATTTGATGATGACGATCGACTTACTCTAATATTAATAAGGTGAATACGACTTCAGGAATCCACATTTGATAGATCAAAACAAGATGAAATACAATCTTAATTACATACAAAACGTGTAAATCATGAGTAGATACACCGTCTGTACGTACTTAGGCCTATGTAAATATTTAAGGGTGCGTAGTATTTCTATTCAACTGTTTACGAATATTAATATAATTTTTTCCCAATGCAAATGTATCGCATGCCCAAAAATAATGCAAATTTTTAAAAAAACTTCTAGTAATGCTGATTTTTTTTAATTTAACTTCAGTTATTTAGAAGGTTAAGGCGGGTGGTACAATTTTTGTAGATTTTCCACAATATTTCTGGAATTATGTAACCAAATATTTTTAAAATCCTTTTGATTTGTTTTTTTCAATTGAAAGCGATACATAAAATTTAAAAATAACTGATAACATCACATAAAATCCTTTTTGCTCGTTTCTTTTAATTAGAAAGGATAAATCAATTTAAAATATTTGATTACTTCATTTATCCCGTCGAAAATTTCTATATCTATATTTCTGCGTGTTAACTGTCGCAAAATGCGTTGTTTCTATATATTATTTCTGTTCCAAAATTTTCGTACATTCAGCATTACATAAAATTTCCTTGGTATTTTTATTTCTTGGTATATTTTGAATTTAAAAATTTGTGGTTTTATTCGTATAATAAATCTTAACAACAAAGAAAAGATTTAAGTTGAAGAAACTTAATAAACTACTGTTTGCAAAAATATTCTATTTTGGAAAAATTATATTTCTTATGAATGGAAACCATGCACGGTTTTCGAGAACGGAACTGAAACAAGGAAACTATGAATGGTTTTTTTGTCTCCTATACATGGTATTGATTTAGTTTAATCTGTGAAAATTCGAGAAAAAAATATGTTTTTCCTTTCTTTTCAAGTCAAATATTTACTATGTATTTATCGTATATATTTCATATCATATGTATATATATATATATCATTCACAATGGTGTGAATGACAGTAAAACATAAATACTTATCATTTAAATACCATTATCATATAATGCTATTAATTGATATGTACAAAGTTTTTCGGTGTAATCTTTGCAACAGGTATTCAATTAATTATAAAATTAGTATATATCGAGTACAGAAACTGTGTCACATGTCTACTATTACCTGTTTATGTTAAAAAATAAATCAGTTGACGCGGTCTGAAATTAAATAATCAATAGCGAAAGAAATAATCATGATGGACATATAGTTACTTACCTTTTTTTCAAAATTTTAAAATATATTCTACAAATTTTATGACAATATAAAGTTTATCTAGTTTTATTAATAATATACCGTAAATTATCAGCGAAGGAAAATATTTTCAGTTTACCGATGATTTAAAACTCTCTTTGAGTACAGGTATTATCGAGGATTGTTAGTTGCTTCAAAAAGATATAAATCCTATGAACCAGTAGAATTTGAGCAATAAGTAATATTTTAAAATTAGTATATTCACGATAATGTCATATCTCACACATACTCTATTTTTATTCTTAATTATTTGAAATTTAATCAGGTATATTTAAAATTATATTTAAGTGAGATCTTAATATAATTATTGACTGTCAGCTTACTTTCTTCTACCATATAAGAGGTATTTCCATTTAAATTTCTCTATATAAATATTCTTGATTGATAGATATATCTACTTAATTTCTGTACGTACATCAGTTTTCTTTTTATTTACATGTTTTATGACATTAATTTTTATTTAAATATATGAAAAATTACGAACTTTGGCTTTAAAAAGAGTTGGTTCTTGCTGTTTTTTTCCCTGCCACTGTTTTTTTTGTTAACCTATGCTTAACTTAGATCTTGTTTATGCTTGTTATTTTGATACTGCTACACCAACTGCTTTGCAAAATACCACAGACCTACACTGCTCGTGAATATGCAGTAATGTATTTCATTAACGGGCTATATAATGGAAATGCTCAGAAAGCTGCACGTACGTATCGCGAGCCCTACCTTAATCGCGAACGCTACCCCGGTCACAGAGTCTTTCTTCGTGTAAATAGCGCATATTTAAAGGATCAAATATCTGGAAATATAGTTCCTGAAGGAAGACTTAGAGATGTTGATGAGCGTCAAGTGCTGGCCGGAGTGAAAGAAGCTCCTTCAACTAGCATTCGGCGTTCGGCCGCTTTTCTTTGATTAAATCTTTTAGAGCGATGACTCATGTTTTGAAGGAATGGGAGTATTTAATATGCACAATTTACACCAGTGGACTGTCGCACCCACATAGTAAAGCAAGATAGATTTCAACATAAATTCGGAGTCAATTTGTGGGCTGGGATCCAAACTGTCACAGTACAGACAGTACATAACAAAATTATCTGTCCATTTGAACTCCCACCGAGGCTTAATGGAATTCATTATCTACGATTTTTAAGAGACGAACTTGGAAACCTATTGAATGAACTGCGACAAGTTGTACGTGACAGAATTTGGCTACTACACGATGACCCACTTTTCGCCACAAGTAACTGAATACTTAATGCAACTTACCCAAATCGATGGATAGTACGTAACGGTACAATTGCATGACCATCACGGTCACTAGACTTCTATCCATTGGACTATTTTCTATAACAATATTTCAAGAAGGCAACCTACGAAACTACTAATAATAATGAACAACAATTAAGGTAAAAATTGCCATGAGTCTGAAGTGATAAAAAACAACGAAACAGTCTTATGAAGTTTAAGAACAAATTTTGTGAGAAGATGATTATTAGGCATAAGAGCTGGGGGAAGGTGTTTAGAGCATTCAATGTAATAAAAAAATAACAAATGCAGTTTGATCATAAATATTACATTGGTTTTATTTTACAATGATCGAAAAAATTATCACTGCTATAAATGAAAAAATATATAAAGAAAATTATACCTTTTTGGAATCGGCAAATTGTAGATATTTTCGAAACAAAGTTGCACTAGGTTGCCGTTTATTCTTTTTAAACCAGCATTGTTCAAAAATAATTTTCATATTTTGTAATAATTACGAATGAATATCATTTTAATTACGAAGATAAATATTCTCTTATAGATATCGGACGACAAAAAAACAAAAAAGTAATAATATCTAATAATTTTTTTTTCATTCCCGTTAAAAAAAAATTTAAAAAATTAAAAAGCATTTCTCCTTAACTATTAGGCCTAGGATAATAAAATTTATTGTATCGACATTTCGTTAATCTACTCCTTACGCGGCAGCCTGTATATATTATGGGATGTAAAACTCATTATCTACATGCTGGGCAGGCGGCTTGGCGATAAGTGTCTAGGTTCTAGCATCAGTGGCGCTGCTGCTCGTCGCTGTAAAATAAGCATAAGTGTAACTAAGCATAATATTCGTGTTCTCACCTAACAAATGTATTCACAAAACCCCTTTTATATATTCCTTTTACCTTTCTATGCCATTTCGATGTTATTTTCTTACAATATCCACGACCAATACCTCCTTCAAAATAATTCTAACTATTTATATCAAAATTTATTTAAAGTTAAATAATTTGTAACACAATTTTTGGATTGGACATTTTTTTAATGCAAGTCTTTCTTTTCACGAGAAGGAATTATGAAGTTATTTGAACGTTTATATATACATATACACACACACACACACACATATATATATATATATATGTGTGTGTGTATACATATATATATATATATATATATATATATATATATATATTAGCCCGCGTCCGTTTTTGGATAATGCAGCAATATTAATAGCCGATATAATTCTATCGCCACACCTCTTCCAACACTATGTTTAATATCCACATTTTAATAAAATTACATATTTTTATTCTAAAATCAGTTTTTTATCCTAAAACAAACAAAGCCAAAGTATGCCTACTTCATCGATAATGTTTACTGCAATCTTGTATAACATGCTAATTTTTACTGTGCGTTTATTTAAATCTGTTGGTTGACGGAAAATGTGAAAGAACGGTTTAAGCTTCTTTAACGTATACACGATTGTATATATTATAACTTTTTAAATCCTGTTATCGAAAAGATTTGATGGGTTTTCGCCTTCTTTGAATTCACAATGATAGGCGTTGTATAGACGTCCATACTTAAATTAGAAGAAAACATAACTTTTACATATGTATGCGTCGGTGGTTTCCATGTGTGGAAATGTCTTGCATTTGAAACACTATACAATGTATTATTGAATATTATGCAACATACACAGTATTAATGAAAGCCAGCTTAATTTTTCATTTATTTTTTCCAATAAATTTTCTGCAATATTTAGATAGTATTCCGCAAAAAAAACACATTACTTAATGCGCAAAAGACAGTTTTTAATTCATTCATATGTCGCTTATCACCTACCATTAAACCGTTACCAAAGTGCATGGAAAATTTATTTATGCCTCTCCAGGGATGCATGTGTATCCTACTGTGCCAGACATCAGTCCGCTCCCGCTAGATAACTAGCAGTGCCGCAAAGCTAATTTCACCAGTTAGCATTTCTAACGGCAATATACTTTCTTTAGATATTTCATTTCATAATATTGACTTTGGATATAACAAATAAAATTTAATTTATATTATACTTAGTTCAGATAAATTAAATAAAAGTTGGAAAAAAACGATGCACTTTTGATAAAATGCCTCTAAAATAGTGAAAAATGTATTTCACTGCGTATGTATAAATTTATAATTAATAGGTATAAATTAAAAATTAATGTAATTGATTTTATTCTAGAAATAAATAGTTTAAATAAATTGAACTTCTAAATATCCCTAATCGTTAGAACATTTTATATTTCTGCGATCTATATACGGTTTTCAACAGTGGATATTCTTTTAATAGCTGCTTGGGTAATGACTGTAACTTTACTGACGAACTTTGAATGTTATGTGCGCAATTGATGTTTTGGTAGGTAGTGAGGTACTGTTACCAATAATCATTAATATTTTTTACTACAGGTTATGAAGGAAACGCATAGTGGAAAATATTAAATAAAGTTTAAAAAAAGACGTTCATATTAAAAAATAAATTAGTGAATGTGATTTCACATTTGCAAAGAAATATTATTTACTCTGAAGAACCAGATAAATACTGGCCGCAAACATTTTTGAACGTAGCCACCACAGAATGTGAAAAAAATTATGTTTTTTCTTCATCTAGTAACACAATAATTAATATTTTTTTTGTCCAAAGCCGTCATGAAAACAATTAAGTTAATGGGTGTTACAAGACAAATTTAAAATATGTATAATACTTATGACGAAAAATATATTGGTGCAATATCCCAGCTACAAAAAATCACGATAAATTAGCCAGGTTTATTCCAGATGAAAGGCATAATAACTCAATCTGAAATATTCAATACGCTGAATGGAATTTAATGATTATTTTTAAAAAATCGACAAGATGGCAAGCTTTAAACCATTCCAATTGAATTCCATTCTGGTATGAATAAAGGAAAAAGATAAAAAGGGATTTCACGAAGAAACAAAATGTCATGACGTAATTTGGGCATAGTTCCAAAACTCAAAACAATTCTAACATTTAGAAAATTATTAAACCATGTGTATGTTTAATAAAAACTTTCCTTTATATTCAATTTCCTAATTTGAAAAATCTCTTCTAGAATTTAATGAGTATTTACAATACGAAAATTAATTACAAGTAACCCCTGAGAGAGACTATGTACAATTTGGTTTGAGTTAATTTAAAGAGGAGTGTTCACTTAATATTCCTGAATAATATAGATATTAATTTAACAAAACGTTAATCGCGATATTAAAGAAATATTTAACTCATGCGCGTATTTTTAAACTAAAATAAATACGAGTCATATCGTATTTATTAATTCCCCAATGACGCTAGAAAATTCTAACATATTGCACAGTTTATTTATCGATTTCATTCATTCTATGCACAGAAATAATGAAAACCCCATGACATTGCAATTTTTAAATGTTCACGTCAATGGCGTTGGAAGCTTTTATGCACAAAGTCATATTTTCTAAAGTCATACAAAATACGGCAAGCATCATTAATCAACTGTGAACACCGTTCCGTTTATATTGATGATGTATCTTGCAGGTACGGTCAACATGTATATATATATATATATATGTATATATATATATATATATACATATATATATATATATATATATATATATATATATATATATATATATACACATACATATATATATATATATATATATATATATATATATATATATGTATAAATATGTCACATATTCAAAACATGTCAGGGTCATTTTATATGGTTTAAATACTTACATTAAACAATTTTAAATACTTATAATGGTCAGCGAGTTCTGTACACAAAACTTCACCCATATTTCAACCCTTATGTTCCCCCACTCTAATCTTTATCTCCCTATCACATGCCTGAGATAGTCATTGACTTTGGTGAAACCCACTTTTGCATTAAGGTCTCCCATCAGTAGCGTAATGTCGCCCTTGAGTAAACTTTTCAGCGGTGCTCTGCCCGTAGAAAGCCTGAATGTTATCTTCCGTTGATGTTGCTGTTGGTGCATACAATACGACCAGATTCATTAGGCATGGCTTTGTGTTTACTCCCGATGATATTATGCGGTCACTTACTCGTTATAGTCGAGAATACACTCATCGATATCACGCTATCAGTGAAAGTGCCGTTCCTGCTTTCCGTTTTGGTGCCAGAGAAATGTAGTGTGTGGCCAGATAAGGTCGCACAGTAACCTGAACCTCTCATGTGTGTTTCTGTTAATGCCAATATTTCCAGACAATAACACTTTTGCTCTTTGCTTATTACCTCCTTTCTCCCAGGTTGTGTCACGCCCAGGACATTTCAGGTTTATACTTTGATCTGATCCGAATCTGTGCGCGATGGTCTGATGATGGATTATCAGTATTATCCTACTATTCATGCTGCGTCTGGTCAGTTACTTCAACAAGGCCAGTAGCATATTTCACACCATGTGACCTGGATTTGACATGGTGTCAGTTGGAAATCGGATTGCACCCCATCTCTCTCTCTCTGTCTTTCATGATGATCTTTCATGATGAATTTCAAGGGAAAGATAGTGCAGTGGTCTCCCTTGTGTTCTGAACCGCAGCTATATTGAAAATGTAGTTAGTGAGTCCTGCTACTACCCACTGACATCGGAATTATATGAACTACGTAAAATACAGTTGATTTTGAGGGAGTTTTTTGGTACGTCTACCTAAGGTAATTGCATGTTAAAGCCACGTGAACCATGGTCGATGGAAAATGACCTGCAGGCTGCAGGAAGTCAGTAATTAATAAAATTGTAAATATTTTAGTACTAAATATATTTTTAATTCGATACACAGGATTAAAGATAAATCTTCTAAGCACAAGAGGATAATTCATACCACGTTTTGTAGTCAGCGTAAAACCATAGTTTTTATGTGCTGGTTTTTTATTGTTTAAAAGTGGATTGGGATCATATCATATCATTTTTAATTGATCTTCGTGCGTTATATTACTCAAGAAAAAAATTTCTGCCTGCACTAGATACTGTTTTTTTTTTCACTTAAAATTACATTAGAAGATAGAACAGGAATCACTGACGGAAAATTAATTTACTTAATCATAAACATCTCAACTACTTTAGTTTTATACATGTCTTCCACATTTCCATTAGTTGTCACGGATAATTTTTTTATACTTTGATTGAAATATTTTTAGACAGACTAAAAATAGGACTGTATATTTATTCATAAGTGATAGTAAAAAAAAAGTAGGAAATAAATAAAAATGAAAATTTGCATACTGTCCTCAACTCTTTAGAATTTAATGTTATTTTTTTAAAAAGATAGTTCATAAATAAATTCTTAAAGAAGAGCGGCTATTTTTTAGCAGTTGCTCTACATTTTATTTCATTACTCAAGATTAAGCAAAGTATATATTGAAAACATTACAAGAGATAAGATAAATGGAACAATATATGATGCACTGGAAATATGTAAAAGCTAAAATGCTACATGGGTATTCGTCATAAAAGAATTGTAACGACCTTGCAGTGTTAATTACGAGTTTAATTTAACGTTAAAATTTTAAAACTGCATGGAAGCAAATGCAAAAGCGACCTCGGACGTTGGAATAATTAATTAAAAGAACAATGTTATGTAAATGACAATGAGATTTAAATTTTGTTTTCATTTCATGTAATAACACGGAAAATTAAAATACCCTAACTTAAACTTGTTTAACCCATTCACATAAACGTACCAGTAAATTATACTCATTTTTTCTATATCTTAAAATTCCCGCTTCTAACATAAAATGAAGTCTGTAATTAAGAAACCTTAAATATATGTAAATATAAGAATATATAAGTTTTTAATAGTGATCGTTTTTTTTATATCATCACCGTAAAAATGATAAGCTTGATTATCTATTATATGTTCACAAAGACAATTTTTATAATTTTTCTTCTGATACACTATAAAGAGTGTTAATAAAAAGTTTCGGAAAATTCAATAAAATACGTCAGACCGTTTACTAAGTAATTGTTTTTACTTTAAAATAAATGATATTTGCACCGACATTGAAAAATTACATTCCTCCTCGATTAGCGTCAAAATCTTTGCGTTTTAAATATTCGCATACGTATTTTGATTCGAATTGAAATATTCTTAATATAACATTCAAAGTACCCCTGCATAGCACTCTATTGTCTAAAATTGAACCATAATTTAAATATTACATGAATAAATGTATTAATTTTTACAAAATCCTATTTGATTTAAAGCTTTTTTCCTGAAATAATTTATTTCAAAATTAAATGCCCCCTTAACAGTGATAAGGAATGTCAAGCAAAGAAAGACAGGAGTTTTATTACTGACAGTAATTATTCGGAAGGTAAATAATCCATAAATATATTAAAATATTTTGTTAATACTTTTTAAATCCAATAGTTGGACTAGCCAAAAGTTTTATATAAATAAAAGGTATGATCTTTTATTTACAAAATTTAGGTTTAAATTCAACACAAAACAATAGCGGAAGCTTTATTTGTGTTGGTTTTCCCACTGCTTACGTTAGTCATAATGCTATGTTTATTTTTCAGCAGTAAATTAGTTTTTTCTTGAACAAGAAAGTTAATTTCCGTGACACGTACATTAATACATTGTATGTATTTAAATTTTGTGAAGCTTTCTTAAAGAGTTAAAGCGTAAAATTGGAACAAAGGAATAAATAAATAAAAAAAAACAAATCCTCTTTCCTGTTTCTTAAATTAATCGAGATAAGTTAGAAGGGATTTTAATAAAAAAATGTTGATGCAAGCCTCCAGTGGTACAAATAATTTGTACGATAATCCTACAAACTGATCTCAGCTGAGTTGATGATGTATCCTGAACAGTATTACTATGCCTATTACTATTTATTTCATAACTCATAAATATTTCTTAACACGAATTTTACCTACATCAAAATTATAAATTGGTGCGGCTAAGTATAGAATTAATATCATGAATTATATATATATATATATATATATATATATATATATATATATATATATATATATATATGAGTTAATGTCATTAAGTAGGTTAAGTTAGGGTAGTTCCTTTGTATTGGTAGTGATGACGGTAATAATATGATAAGTATTAATGTTTTTGTAGTAATGTTTAATACGTATGTAGTTAATGAATTTAATATATTTGGCGTTAATTTTGTAGAAATTCTTTTTAATTTACAAAATACATTATTCAAATTTTTTACCACGACCTGCAGTTAAACTCTTAATAAGTTCTCTCTCATTGTCACTTTCTAAGCAGTGCCTCCCTAATAAACCATAATCACTTTCCTTCGTATATTTACTGTTTTCTTCTGACCTGCTTGGTTTGTAGTAAGCCATCTGTTTCCTAACGCTGAGTTAAGTAAGGTTACTTCCTTAATTTTCTATAGGCTTTGTTGCGCACCTTGTCTGTTTAATGTTCTCTCTTTCACACGCCCAATTCTACAGGTCAAATGAATCTGGTACTTGAAAAAACACCAGCAAAGTTTAGAAAAGGTCTCATTGAATAAACGGTGATTGGTAAAATGCCTCCTTCAGTGCTGCATGCTAGTGTTGATTGTCTTCAAATAACGCCAAACACTTGCGAGCAGATTGAAAGGTAAGATGTGCTACCGTTCGGTATTATGTATGAGCAAGTAATTATTTTCCTTGTTCTACCTTTTCAAGCCTAATTTTTAAATTTTATAAATTACTTTTATTATGTAAAAGCCGTTAAATCATTATACTTTATTGGAAATTTTGACCCATTTCTACTAAAGTTTTAAAGCATACATATGTTTGCCTATTTATTATTTGGGTACTTTTAAGAAGTTGCAAATTAATGAAATGTTTTTCCCCATGAAAATTTTAAACCTCCATTACCCTTTCAAGAGTTGGATTTTGTAAAATCACCTCTAAGTACCTGCTTACATTGTAAAAAAATTCGCTCAAAATTTCATGTTTCTATGACCCATGATAAAGGCTGAACATTTATAAGTCAATTATTCAGTTTTTTTTCCGTTACATGTTTAGCAATTATTTGGTCTAACAAGAATGTCTTCCTGATTCCTCTCAAAAAACATTTTCGGTTTTAATTTTTCTTGAGAAATATAGAGCTAAAACAAGAATCACTGCCATTTTTAAAGTTATTACCAATTATTATTTATTACATCTAACATTATATATACAACATTTCTAGCTTCCTAACAAATATGTCATTGGAATTAACGTATCAAGACAATTAAAAATACTACTTACAAAATGTTAAATTTCCGTTAAAAACCGTAGAAACACTGCAAATACCGATAAGTGCTTATTAAACATTTTGAGTGATTAATAAAAAACATGAAAATAACGTATTTGGAATGACGTATTTGGATTTTAATTTGCGTAAACTTTTTATTTGGTCTGTTTCTTGTCTATTTGAAACAAAACAGGTTTTACATATATTTTGTTTATTTGATTAATGTAATAATTAAGAATAATTCATTTTAAAGTAGTATTCAGATTCATTACGTAAAATATTGTGTAAGACATTTAAAATCTACAAGTTTGCATTTTATATTTGCCAAAGTATATAATATATTTATAAATATTGAATACTTTACCAAAATATTAAAATATTCATACAGTTGAATTTCCTACTTCCTTAAGTTTATATTTTCATTAAATTTTCTTTAATAAACTTACTTTTTGTGATATATCTACTTTCTATATTTATGAAAAATATGACAAATTTATATCAGAAAATGAATTTCGTACACTTTTTGTTTATCTATATAGTTTGTACTTTAATTATTAAATGTAGGTATTATCAAGAATACCGTGAACATAAATGAAATAGTATATAATATCAAAAGTTCCTCCAATTCGAAATGCAATACTACTGAAGTATGCAAATCTACACGAATTAACTCGAAAATAATATTCGCTGTTCCTTTCCTGAACGAAATTTACTTCCGCTTCCGAAACGATCGAGGTGCTTTTCAAAGATTCCTTTTAGCGTTTTCTGTCAATTTCGAACAAAGAGCGAAAAGAGAATTAAATTAAGCGACGAATGCTTAACGGGCTTAAAATTTAATCTTTCATTGTAGACTTGAAGTCTCAATGCCACGTAAATAAAACCGTTCGTTTTATTTTTTAAAAATGTATTTTATACTCTTGACGATGGTGAGACACGCCGAAACACCAAATATTAGTTTTATTTTGATCTATCATCTCCTAACACGAAATAAATAATAATGAAAAATATTTTAAGAATTGTAGAAGTTTTACGTGTATCTGTGTACTCTTATTATTCATTTCATGAAAGTAGTCACTTTAATCTAATACACAAGAATCTAGTAGATGCCGTTTCGAATTTGAACGAAATAAAAAATCGTATACTTAATTACCTACAATCAAATAACGACTGTTAAACCTGCACTACATCACTAGCAAAATTGATCAAAATTAGACGAAGAGAATAGTGTAGAGAGGTACTTCGATACGTTTTGTGCAATCTCGTGTTGCCACGGGCGACTTCCAATCGCTGTCGGTTTTTTGCGCCCGTGTCAAAGACTTCGCGAGGTTAGCGTACGAGAGGCTCACGGCGACTGAGCTCCTCGTTAGGTTGCACGAATGTGTAGTCACGTACTTCAGACTGCGATCAACTTCTGCGAGCACTTTGTCGAGGTAATTTTGCGAGTAGTCTAGAGAGGGTATTATAGTGGCATATCACATACATTTAAAGTAGGTATGATATACTTAAATAATAACAAATATTAGTTGGATGAATTCTCTACTTATTATTAAAAACTGAACTATTATAACATAATTTTTTTTTTAAGTTTACTCCTTAAGAATTTATTTTTATATATAGCGCCTGGTTTGAAGTTTTGTGACGAGGGAAATCAGAAGATCAGAGCGTACGAAGTTCAGAACGTTAAAAAGTGTAAACGTTAGCTTCTGATCGTACGAACTTCAGAGCGTGAAAAGAAAATAATCTTTAGGTGGCTTTTCAATCAATATTAGTTTATTTGGCATTTTCTTATTGCGTAATCGCAATGACGGAGTGTGACACACATGGTTTACTATCGTTCGCTTATTTCAAGACATAATTATTAAATGTCATTATATGTGAATGCTTGGTGTCTTCTATCTTACAAAATTAAAAAGTTTCTTTTAATTTTAACTACTTAGTCTGACGTTTCTAAATGTTTTTAATTTTGTTTTATAAATTTGATTGTGTTAATTTTTCTTTTACTTGAAATTAATTACATTGTCAGAATTTTTTATTAAGGAATTTTCCATTTTCATTGAATGATTTTAATATTTATATTCATATACAGTACTACCTATTTCATACATTCCAAGATAGTCGTACTTAAGGAGTAAACTCCAGTCGCGCATCGGAGCTGATACACACAATTTTTTTTAATATCCATAACAAGACACTTCAAATTATATTCTAAATTATACGAAAATTTTTCCCATGATAATAAAATTATAAGAAAATGTTTCTGAATATGGGGAAATGTAAAATCATTACGTACTAAATCTCTCATAGGCATAAAATCGTGGTGAATATTTCGTGAATTGTGACATTTAGAATAATTGATATTGTTCTCTACAGACTTTGCGTGTTTGTCTTGTTAAGAGCAAAAATGTAGCCTAAATGAATCTCAAACTACAGAAATTTTGATATCAAGGAAAATCTCAGAAATGTCCCTATAACTAAATAGCATTATAGCGTATACTGATGGCGTAAACTTGGAATAAACTACGCATGAAGTTTTAGGAAAACAGACGGAAAGATGATGGAAGATGGACATTCCATTTTATAAAATTAATAGCGCAGTTTTTTTGTAAATGCAATGTGTTCTTTAGGCTTTTGCTAATAGACCGTTAATTATGTGGTTTTTACACAAGAAGCTTTCTACATTTGTTAGTTACTTGTGACCTATTAATTCACAGCGTCAATACTGCCAAAGCAGAATTGGAGAATGAAGACCTTTGAAGATGATTGTTTTACAAATTTCTCCTTTTTACCATCTTTATTAAAATTATGTGAGAATCTGATAATAATTTTAAGCTTTTCGTCTAAAAATATGATTATTTGAGATCACTTTTAAGAATTAACATTTCCCTTCTGTGTTGAATAATAAGCCTGAAATAACTTCATCTTAATAAATTTGCGATCATCTTCCTTTCAGTATAAAAGCTTTATAATGAAATTATTTAAGATTTAATTCAATTATTAACCGCATATCACTTGATATTATCTTCTTAAAATAAGGGTGCGGAACACAATTTACGATAATCGCTTAGAGTTTGAGCGTAACGAAATATATTTAAAAGAATTACTTTGGTCCATAGTCCGTAAGTTTACTACCCGACGAATTTCTAAGAAAGGACAATTTTTGTGCAGTATTTAATACTTTTGAATTTACTCTTGGTTTAATCCAATACAGTCTAAATTTTTACCATATGACTGCATGCATTTATGTTTGTTATCAGTATATCAATACGAGAAGAGAAAACTTTGTTCCTCTTTTTAAGCATATTTGGCCTACTACTAATATTAAATATTAAATGTTGTATTCACTCTAGGGAATTAAGGCAAAGAACACACGTTAATGACCTATTTGTACACATTCTCAGCTGTCATAATAGAATAAAATAAAAAAAAATGATACGCAGCGATTAAAGAGGTTACGCTCTTTGATAAAAGAACCTCAATAACATTCAAATTTAAAAAATTATTTAATTACGGTCGAATTCTGACCACTGGATGACCACTAGTAATTGTAATTTGGTCACATTAAAGAATTAATTTATTACTCAATTTGCAAACGTAAAATTGTGTTTTAGAATAAACAAATTTTGAAGCAGTATTATCTTGAATACTTTCTTAGACAATTAATTTTAAGAAAAAATTATATTTTATCCCAATCTGTAATTGGCTTTATTCAGGTAAAAAAATAAAAATTACTTGTAATTTAAAAAAAATATTGAAATATTTTTTGAATTTAAAGTGAATGAGTAGTAATAGTCCAAGTCTGAGGAAAGTGTATGCAAGTAAGAGTGCAATACAAGATCGGGGGTGTTTCAATGAACGTTTATATCGGGATAACAAATTCAGCAACGAAGTAAATAAACGGAGTGCTGGATTTGGAAATGTGTCGTTGCAAGATTTATCTTATTGTAAACAAGCTACTATGAACAATATTAGTGTAAATGTCGAAATTAATTAGTGAAATTTCGTTCATTTGATTAATTTCTTCTTTATCGTATTACAGTTACAGTACACAGTATAAATCAACAGTTACAGTATAAATCAAACATAGTAGAGTGCAATTCTTAAAGAATATTACGAATATTTAGCACTAATCTACACTAGCCATGAAATTAAAACTTTAAGTTAGAATTAGGTAAGATTTAAAAATTAACACTTAATTTGATGTTAATACCTCTATAAAATGCGCTGTTGGTGATTACCTCTATAAAATAACAAAGAAGAAAATTAAGAAAAAAAACGCCTGTGTCAAGAAAATTGAGGGGTGAAGGGTAAAGTATTAACTAATAAAACTTTAGGAACCTATTATTTGAATATACACAGAAACCGTTTAAACAGTTTTAGTTCTATAATTTATTTGTCATAACTAAAAACATTCCCAAATTAAAAATTTTTTATTTCACTATTATTAATTAGTCGATATTTTTTCGAACAATGGAATGAAATGAGCGTATATATATATATATATATATATATATATATATATATATAAGAATACGTTTGTATTATACGTATTCAAATATTTTATAACTTCACGCAGACACTATGATAATAATGACCTAAAGTATAATAACAATTAAACAATAGATAAAGGTGATGATATTAAATATTACACCGTTAGCCCGGAAATAATTGATTACAGAGCTGACTTATCAGATTTTTATTTACAAGAGTATAAGAAAATTTAGGATATTATGCACATCTGTAATGGAAATTAATAGTGTGTAAGGTATAAACTTCGTTCATCAGTGGCTACTTCACCTAATTGAAAATAACATATGGTAAAAATAGATAGAATCTAATAGAAACAGTGGTTAGAATAACATTTATGGCTCAAGCTGTGAAATGCACAAAATTCATAAATTGGATTCTTTTGTTAATAAAAAATTGGACACGAAAAAATTAAGGCTAAAGAAAAAGAATGGAATGGTAATGTTGTCAAGAAAAATTGCTAATTGTTTTTAGCTTCAATAAAATCCGAAAAATTAAATTTTGTAGTTGTTAGAAAAAAATTAACAGTTTTCTAACAACCGGTCCTACGTTTATCCACCCAGCTGTCATAAAAGCTTACTACGTATCAAAATAAAATTTTGGCACTGAACTTTTTACCTAAAAACAAAGATACGTCTAAACTAAAAAAGAAAACAAGAAAATTAATTTCTTATTAAAGAAAACTTAAAAAAAGATTTGTTATTTTTCATCTCTTTGCGATATCAAATCTCTTTACGATAACTACCTATCAAAAATATGTTCCCCGATTTTTTAATTCCATGTATATTGTATGGTATCGTTTATAAGAGATAGAAAAAAATTTTCCTCCCCCATTTAATTTCTGGAACAACATGTTTTGTTTGAATGTTGTCATAAATTAATATTTGTAAATAGGTTAACCAAAATAATATACACTTAAACGTTTATAAGCCCAGAAGTGTACGACAACTTGGTAGTGCGAGTTTTACTCATACTTGACAGAAATTTTCCCCGAAACCGTTTGATATAAAAACTTGAAATTAACATAATGATGAAGCATATTAATCCAGGTATATTACATATGTTGTGACATGCATAGAGGGCAGATGAAAGTAATCGATTTTCTTTATTTCAAATGTCGTAGGTTATAAGGACACTAAAACTATATTTTCAGAATTTCTTGTTAGATCGTGCTAAAGAGAAGGTCGATAATATTTACCCTTTTATTTTATATATTTTCAGAACCCTTTTGATGTAGAAATTTGAAATATCACTAAAAATATTTAAAATAATTACTCAAATTACGAAACACCACTTTACTCTAAACACAATTATTAAATTCACCTAAAGTTTTTCTTAAAACTATAGCGATAATTATAAAGCTCGTAGTTTTTTGAAAAATTTATAATAAATTTTTTCACCTCTCAAGGATAAACTTATATGATAAAAATTATATTAATATTTGTAAACAAAAAACTAAAGAAATACTCCCTACCCTGAAATTCCTGCACGTGCCTAAGTGTGTAATGAAACCTTGTGGCGCAAATTCTACTCATAATTGAAAAGTGTTTAAATTTAATCTGAAATTATTTTTTTTAAAATTTTAATGTATAGCCATTCTTAATACATAACAAAATACTAATTATAAATATCTTTCAGTTTTTTGGAGAAAAGACAATGTTATTATAATAAACCGCCCAACAATGCTCCATTTAGTTTTTCATTAATAAAAAGTCTTAATAATTATCAATAATGATGTTGAAGTAAAGTTTTCTGGTTTTGTTTTACTGATTAGTTTGTAAGGTATTTACATTATTAGATTTATAACCAACTTACCGTTCACTCCCGTTACATACTTTAAACATTTTGTTGTACGAATGCCATTTAATTCAGTTTTCTATGGTACATATTGTCCAAAGTATAATAATTTACCTTTCGATTCTAAGCATATTATTTGGTTGATAACTCCTCTACCAGCAAAAATTTAAGGAAAATGTTCGAGTAAAATTTGAAAAAAAAGGTATAAATTTTCATATTCACGTATTAATATATAAATATGCACAAAACTGTTATTAAATTTACCTGTAAAAGACAAAAAGATCCGTATCATAAAAAAGAGTATCCAGAATTTGTTTAATAAACTTCTATATATAATAAAGGCTTCGAATATTTCTATAACAATATTGGTTTAATCCTGTTAAATGACATATTTATAATGTTAATCAGATCCTTACACAAAACCTCACCTAAACTTTGCGGTCGAGCGGTCCGATTTCGGGCGAATTAACGGATTAACTTTCTCAAAGCGATCGAATGAGCGTATTTTGTTAGAGGTGTCGAATCGAAAGGGCACTTGCTTTAACAAAATCCGTAAAGTTTTGAGGCTTATCGCCGTGTTCACCCTCTCCATTATGTAAGTGCGTGCTTGGCAAGCTACACGAGTTTTGGGTCAGTTCAAGTTTATCGTTCATGTGGGTCGCATTTTGTGCACTCCAATATTGCGAGGAGGGTTTTAGTAATATTATATAGCACAAAATAGTTATCTGTAGTTTTGGTACTGTAACGCCTAATTAATTAGATTGTTACATTATCATTTTATTAATTTCTGGTGGTGGTTAGTGACTGATGTAAATTTTAGTGGAAGAGATAGTACTGAAATAATTAAATACATAGTTTGAAATTATGATAAATATGTAAATTTGTTCATGTAAAGATGTTAAAATTCAGTTATAGATAAAAGGAACAACGTGACCCATTTTGTCACTTTCTCAAAATACTTCTGCGTCTCTATTAAGATAATAAAACGTTGAATCTCTCTATTTACAACAAAGTTTGATCTCTATTATTCAACTGCTTTGTGAAAAAAAAATATTGGGAGATCGTAATTCAGGAATTTTCACGGCTCAACCTATTCACTTTTCACATATTTTCCATTATTACTATCAATTCAAGAAAAACTCAATATGTATACCGTTTATAAAAGTCTGAAATATGTGCATTCAGAAACAGCGCGGGTGTAGCTCCGATTTGTCGACCGTTTTGAATATTGAATTTTTTCCCAGCAAAGCTGATACTTCCTATTTTGTTTCTTTGAATTGTCTTGAATTTGAAGTAAAATTTGCCGAATTAATTAAATGAAATGCTGAATTAAAAAAGAAATCAAAAGTATAGTAACAAAAAATGCCAATTTTTTTTAACGCGTGTAATTAAACTTATTTGTCAATTTCCTTTAAGACCTATCGCAAGTATTTTAAAAAGTGAATTTTTATGATTTCGTACCTCGAAAGAAAAAAGTAACATGGTTTAATTTCGTTGTCCGCCTATGTATTTGTTTGTCTACCAAGACTCTTTTTCTTGGGAACACGTACAAATATTTAAGTCTATGATCCCTTAGAGCTGTAAAAAATCAATCTTCTAAATCAAAGCAGTCATAACAAATAGCCTTTTATGCCGTATGTTTTGACACTCGCAAATATCTCGAAACCTATGGGGTACTTCCACTTGACATAAAATCATGAAATTTGGTAACGAACAAGATTTTAAAGCAAAAGTAAAGGAAATAATTCAAAATGAATTATTTGTAGTTACATCACATAAACAAAATATTTTTTTTATATATGTCCCCAGGAGATATAGTAAGCAAAATATTTTCGTTTTAAAAAATTAAAACTCTGTAAAAAGTTTAACAGGAATATTAGAGGAAAAGAAATTTTTATAAATATCTAAGTGTGTACGGAACACTTAAATATTTATAAAAATTTAACAGGTTTCTTCGACAGGTTTTTTCAATACATTGCAACTGTTAAAAATGTCAATCAACTAGATTGATATTTCGAGCATAGACTATATGAACACGGATAATTTTTTTTTAAATTTCTCTTTAGTGTTGGATACTAAAATCAAAGCAAATGAAGCTAAGTCAAACAAAATACTTTCCATTTTACATAAACTATTTAAAAAAATTCCGCTCAATGGAGAAGGAAGCTGCCTAAAGGAAATAAACGAAATTAGACATCGTGATTGATCTTTTTTTCTAAGCACATTTGGTTTTATTCAGAATAGGACTGCTACGGACATAATATATTTTATTCTTTTATAATAATAAAACTATAACACATCCATCATCAGCGTGAATGAATCGCTGTATATATATATATATATATATATATATATATATATATATATATATATAAATATATATATATATATATATATACATACTACCACGAGGATTTATATTCTTATTTACATTATACTTACAAAATATTTACATAGGACTAATAAATTCAAATACTAATCCTTTGCGTAACGTTAAAACCGAAGAGAAATTAAATAATTAGTATTTTGAAGCCTTGTATAAATTTGTTGAAAACTCCTAAACGTCATAATATGTTTGAAATATTGATAATTGGCGTAATATTTATATGACGTTTGCACATGCTCCTTTATATATTTTGTTTTATTTATCTGCCTTATTTGTTATTAGTTATAAATTAACTAAGGAAGTAAGGAACTTATTACAAACAATGTCTTGAAATTTCGAATTCGCGTGTGATTTATTGGATGAGGTGAATATGAGAATGAGAAATTATGATCAATTTGCTTCCCGATAATACTTTTTATAATAGGCTATTTTACATTGTTCATAAAATTTTCAAAATATAAGATTCTAAATTTAAATTAATAAACCGTGTCATGTAAACGTTGAAAGAGTTAGAAAATGTTCTTGAAGTATATAATAGAGTAGTTCAAGAATAGAGTAGTAGTAATTCAAAAGAATTATTTGCAATGACCGGTGCATTATTTGTTCTATTCTGAAAGGTCCATCACATATCATTAGGTTTATAAATATAACAAAATAGGGAAAAAGATAACTCCGTTTAGTGATAACTTTATAAGACCTAATAATGTCTATCTATATAATGCTTTTATTTTAGCGATAGTATTATAGACAATTATATCAAATGCATACAATATTATCTTTGCATTTGACTACTAAATGTACAATAAAGCTAGGAACATTAATTATAAGTCTCAAGTTATAAGTTAAATAGTATAAAAAAATATTTTGTTAACCGTGTCTTCATTATGTAAGAAAATGTTCCATTCAATTTTTACCCTAAGTTTATACTTGACACTCAAATAAAATAAATCAACATTAAATCTATCAAAATTCAACAAAAATATCATAAAGAGTTATGAAAATAAATCAAATGTGTTTACAGAAGCCGATTAAACTTAAACTTCAGGTGAAGTTCTGGTCAAATTTCTAGTTAATGTATACCAGATGTACATGATATAAATGACAGATAAATGATTATAAAGCGGAGTAGACGGGATGAAAGGAGAGATGAGTTAAGTATAAAGAATCGAATTGAATATAAGAACTAGGTGATTACAGCAGCCATCTTGAATACTGAAATACATTTATGAGAATAAAATGGTAAAGAGGGACAATATTCCACGAGACATTTAATTCATTAACATAACTTTATCTATTATTAAATGGTATGAGTGTGAAACATTTATTAGAACACACATGTAAATGACTTTTGAAGTAAAACTTCTTTACGCACGCTTGACTTGGGGACTAAGCTGGTGAATGCGTGACGAGAGCGTTACGAAAAGTGTAATCAGGCGAAGCGAACGGAAGTTGAGAGGGAGATATGTTAGTGAAGACAGAAAGAGAGAGTTATGTTTCGTCTATTACTGTAGGGACAAGAGAGAGAGGTACGAGCACACATTTTTTCAGTGGATGAAATATATATATATATATATATATATATATATATATACATACATATATATATATATATATATATATATATATATAAATGCTAGTTTGCTAGCGTTACGCGAATGGTGATTTTTTGATTAATTTGTTATTTCATTTCGTTCTTGAACAATTTTATTATTTATTAATTTGTTCAATATCTTAAATATTCTACGTTTAAAGTGAATAAAATTGTAAATTCATTTTAAAGTTCATATTATGTGAATTTGTCGTGTGGTATAAAGCACACTCGTTTTTAATGATATTTTTGTCCAAATTGCTCTAAGTAATTTGTTTTTTCAATGATGAAACTTTGTTGATCTCCAAGCTACTGAAGAAGTGAGGTAATCGATAGTTGTATTCCACTTTCAAATGGGAGTTATCGATACGGCTCTTGTGGTAGTTGTAGCTAGTAGTCATCCCCAACGTGACGATTGTAGTATGTGTGGGTTTTTTATGTTAAAATCTGTCCTATATTTTACTAATTGTTCAGTTTTCGAAGATGTAATCTCGGATTTAACGCCATACATATTGCGAGGATACGTATTGTAACATTTGTGACTGGTCTCATTTCTTAAAGCAATTAGCAACCTTCCTCTGTAAGTCTATCTGTCTGATCGTCTTTTGATCCCACAGTAATTAGTGATAAAATAAAGGTAATTTTTCCTAAAATTCTGAATATAAATAGTTGTTTTTAGCAAAGTTACTAAATCTTTTCTTCACTTCAGCTACTTTTTGAGAATATTATTAACTCGTAACTGGGAAACATCATAAATACCAACCGGTTTGTGGGTCTATTTTTGTAGTTTCTAAACTCTGTAGTTAATGTCATTGAAGGTATATATTTAGCCATAAATAATAAATACATTACAATCCTTTCAAATCTCTACTCCAACAATGTTTTAGCTCTTTATACTTTTCTTTTTAATGTTCGACTGAAATCACTTTATGCTTTACAAATTGTATTCAAAGACCAAAATGTTATTAACATATGACGCAGACTACGGGTAAATAACCTGGCTCGTTGTATATTTTGCAAAATATTTTCTAATGCAACTTCAAAATTTCTAGAAATTAAAATTGGAATCCACTCTTCCAAACGTTTCTACTCCTTCCACTACTTTTCATAAAACATTGCTGTCTAGATGTAAGAAAATTAATCAAAACAATCGTGCTGTGACAACCCAATATTACGCGTACAAATGTTTTTTTATGAGAATTAATAAATATTACGCGAGAAAGACTGTCCAAAATCTAGTAGACAATGTTTTTTTGCCGGGAAAAGGATTTAACTGCCATCTTTTTGTGCAATCATAGCCTTTTAAATAAATAAAATACATTACTAATTAAGGTAGTAGTTTCAAAGTACAGAATAATGCAAATTATAAGATACCAAAAATTATATGGAAATGTAGATAATATTTTAGGACATGATCCGATTTTAACGATTGTATTTATAAATTTAGTTTAAATAGTGGTACCACGTAAAATTACAAGTACCTTCAGGTTTATACATCACTTTCTCCAATTTAATAACTGGAGGAATTTCGGTGTAGGGTTCGCCACGTAAATTATTCATAATTAATTTTAACTCACAAAGTTTGCTAGGACTGAGTGTGTTTTTATTCATGTACACATTGTTAGTAACAATTTAAGTCGGCGTTAGTGCTACATTTCTAGCACTGCAACAATTACTGGGAAAGATACGTTAACAAGTGCTTTAGAATAGCGCGTTCAAAGTATTATTTTCCCAATAATTGAGACTTCAGCTCAAGAGGATTGGTCAGTAATTCATGCTATGAATAAAAAAACCAATGAATCTCGTGCAGCATAACAATACCGCGTAAGACTATCCAGCGAGTATGAACAGAGGTAAAATGAGTAGTCTCGAAGAGTAAACACTCATTGTCTATCAAGCGAACGATCTCGATTGATGAAACTTTTCCTTTGCACCTTCATGTGCACAGAAAACTGGCTTTGAGTTTATTGCTGTTAAAGGTTTTGTGTCCACGATTTGCAAAGCAGTGAGTGTATTGCTATTTTGTTTCATCCTTTAGTTCGCAGTATCCTATAAATCAATGTAGTTATAATGTTGGAGAAAGTATTAAAAACGTATACTAGATTTTTATATAAAAAATGTAGCAGTTCTATCCTCATTGGCTTGGATAAAACTTTATGTGTCTGACCGTTACGTGAGACATCCTTATATTTCGCTCTTTCACACTATATTCCCCATCTTATATGAAGTTTGAAAAATGTTTTTGGAGAAATTACCATCCAAGCCTAAAACTTTCCTGTAAATATTTTTGAGTATTAATTACGATATCAAATCTCAATTTTCTACATTAAGCCGTTTCTGAGGGAAACGGTTGCGTCCGATGAACAGAGAAACACGTGAATTATCTTGTGTTTTGCACATTTCGTTTTTAAGTACGGAACGTTAAAAGTAAGTTCGTTTGAAATCATATTTTTTTTAATTTATGCCTTTTCTGGAGACTTCCAATTTTTGTCAAACTTAAATCATGCCACAACGTTTCATTCTGTTTCCAATTAAATAAATTTTTTATCCGTTATTAAGACCACTATTTAATCAACTAAGAAAACAATCTTTCTATCTCTCCATTGACAACACCATCTCTACATCTATCTTTTATTCTAAGATAAAAGAGGTAGTCATCTTAAGTTTAACGTTTGTAAATAATTTTGTAAACATACTATAAACTTTTAAGGCTGTTGAGCTGTAATAAATTATTAGATTAGGATCACGATAGGTAACATTTATTTTTTATGGATCCTCCTTTTCAACTTATACAGGCCGGATTTTTGTTTACACCACATTATTTTAAAAAGTTAGGTTATAAAGAAAGGTTATATATTTAAGAAATATTTTCAAAAAATGGCATGAAAGTTCTTGTTTATATTATTTGCCAAATTCTTTGTTGAAGTTCTTTTATAATGTTAAAGAGTTGTTCATGTATATATGCGAAGAAAATGTAAATTTTTGATTATTTACACGTCAATGAATCGTGAAGAAATTTGAACATAAAAATACCTTAAAACAGACATATGTTGAGTTCATTGAAAGCTCACTAAAATTTTAATTCATGGGAAATATAAAATTTTTGTCATAAAGGAGAAAATCCATTTCATTTTTAAATAAGTTCGCCAATATTGTTACGACTAAAACGACCCAACTTGTATCCAAAACAATTCTACTAATGAATTTCGCTTTAGCCGCACAAGTTTCCAAGAATAATTAAACTCTCCGAACCAATTTTGCATTTTAAAATTTATAAATTAAAGCTGACGTTCTGTTTTGTAACGAGCCTTTCGTTTGATTACAAAATATCGTGAATTAAGGGAATTTTGTTGACGAAATTTTGAAACTAATTTAAATAAGGAAATATTAATGCTGAATATCATCGTAAAATTTTAAAGAATTTACTGACTACATTCATGAACCTTTATAGCTAAGACGGGTTTTTATATGACTAAAATCGCGTTATTATTGTGTATTCAATTTATTTAGTTATATCAATGAACACCTTTTGTATCTTTTCAACATTGTTCAAAAATTTAATTCATACATTGAAATATTTATTTAATAGATTATAATCAGATCGATGGATAAACACAAAACGAATTGAAAGTCGTCGAGTTACACCAATGAAATGTTAAATTGATGTCCTATAATAACTTTGAATTTATAGTCAATGCCCGACTTATTTGATACTTTAATGCTTTTAAACCTCTATATCCTCTTCAATATGGTCAAAACTTATTATAATACTTCAATAGCCATAGTAAAAATTACAGATGATATACGTTTTGCCATAAATAAAGAGAATATTGTGTTTTTTGCATTCAATAGTGTATTCGACTCCGTTGATTATGTATATCTCATAATAATATATCTTAAAATAATAAGAATGCTTTAGATAATTTCTATACGGACGTCGACAATCTGAAATTTTCAGATATGTACTCTGAGTGGACGGAATTATCAGCTGGTGTGCCTCGTGAATGGCTTTTTTCTCCACTCCCTTTTTAATATTATTCCATGGAGTTGTTGGGAATATACATTACCATGAATACGATAAATAAAGTATTTTGACTTCAAACTAGGCACGAAACTTTTGGTCGGCAGCCAGACTTACACCTGATTTTACAACATATTAACAAATTGGCAGTGGATATGGAACAATTGAGTCTTTATTCTAAATTAATAAAAATGCCTAGTGTCAAATCCCACGCACAGCAAAAACCGGAGAACAAAACTTTGCCACAAAATTAAATTTTGATGCAGTTTACCTAATCGACAGATACAATAATTTGTTTTTTTTTGCTATAGTCTACACTAGATTATATATATATATATATATATATATATATATATATATATATATATATATACATATATATATGTATATATATATATGTATATACATATATATATATATATATATATATATACATATATATATATATATATATATATATATATATATATATATTATATTATATTCATCAATTTGTTGAAAGCTGGACCAAATTTGTTCATTACGGTTTTACTTCCATTGATACGATATGATAATACGAGTTCCAACAAAAAATAAAAAACAGTTTTATTCCTACAGAGAATAGAACAAAAGATTTTAAAAATGCATTTGAAGCTTGTTTGCTATAGATAAAAACATACTTTAATTGTTTTAGTTATTTTAATAATATTAAACACAAGTAAATCAGCTATAATTGGTTTAGAATGAATATTGCATCGTTATCATAAAATACGCATAAATACATTGTTATATTCAGTTTTTGGCCAATAAAGTTGTTTTGGATAATTCATCATTTACAATTTTATTTTTAGATGTATAAATATAATTTCGTAAATATTGTCGTCATTCTGTACCTTTGATAATATTCCGTTAGTCTATATTTTTGATGTGAATTGATTAATTCACTGTCTTGGTTTTCACTTTAATTCAACAAACATTTGAATATATAAATACGTATTTTTTATTTATAAATTATTAAATATATATTACCCAAAAGGTAACTAAAATGTATTTTCATTATACTGTGAACGAAGCCTAAGTATTAATGGAGCTTTCGTTAATGTTAGTACAACTGGTAAAACATTAATTACATTGAAGTGGTTCCTTTTAGCTAGTTTGAATTTTTTATTTTAATTTATTTGTAAAATAAGTTTATGTACAACTTTCGGCCTATTTTAAGAGTAGAACGTGTGTTACTTAATGATATTTTAAAATATTTTAATACAAGTCCTTTAATTATTTGTTCTATTAAATTGTAAATTTATATCAATCCCAGAGTAAATAAAAAATGATAAAAATCAGAAACAGACAGCTGCAAAAATCAATGCAATGATAATCAAAATTGTTTCAATAAATGAAACAAAAGTCTATCCGAGAACAATATTACTTAAAACGGATAAAACACGATATCGGTGTAAGGAGTTTATATCATGTGACAGATTTCGACACAATTCCAGAACTATTTTTCAACATAAAAAAATATTTAAAAATAAAATAAACGAAGGTGATAATAGAATAAAAAGAATTCAGTAAACTAAAAGATTTTATCCCATTAGTTTTGGTGTGAAGTAGAGAATCCAAAATGACGTGCCGCTCTGAACGTGTTAAATGAGACAATAAAATCGTAATAATAATATCATAGATAAAATTCTGGTAAATAAAATGTGGTACGCAAAAATCCAACACTTAAATCGAATTCTCGGAAAACTTTTGTATGGGGGGTGAAACTGTGTGTTTTAGAACTATATATATATATATATATATATAGATATATATATATATATTTATACATTTATGTACGATTTTTATTTTCAAAAAATGAAACTGCCCCTAACAACTAGCCATCAGGATACAAATTATTGCGTTAGTACAAATATGTGAGCCCGGAAAATGCACATACTTTTAATAATTATTATTTTCATTGATTTAGATGTTAGAGTGTGATGAGTATTGAATTAATAATTACAATTCAAAAATCGTTTATAATCAGGTTAAGAGGTACGTTTTAAACTAATAGGATAAATGTGCTTTGTTCAATTAATGTTGAGTTGAACCGCATGGATGATGGTTAAGATATTATTTTATTATGAATTTGGATAAATAATCAGTATAACTCTTCATGTCGCCAAGCAGAATAAGTAACAGAGGAAATGTTGTGAGGGAGTTACGGTATATATACCCTCCATCATAAACTACACTGATTATTCCGGAAGGGGAAACAACGCCATAGACTAAATATTTTTAACTTTTAAAACTGTTCCCCTTAACTGCGCCCTTTCTGAGAGTTAAAAGTTTCCTATACCTTATACTTTTGTAGAATTCATATTTATGTGGCACTGCAAAAGCACATATAGTTCTAAAAAAAAATTATATTACTATAATTCTATTATCTACTAGGTCAATAATTGTCCATTACCAAGCTCGCAGCCGCATTCAATTTGTTAAATGCAAATTAAATCTCTTTACGCTTTCTGTTTTTAATTTTTTAATCTATTTGTCATGAATAAGATATTTTTATATAAATCAGAAGGGATTAAATTTGAATACCAAGATATTCCTCCTCCGTACTAAATATTTAAAACTGAAATTAAATTAGCCGTTAAACTTCTAATCTGATGAGTATACCAATTGAAACTTATTTTAGTTAACACAAGCTGAACTAATTTTACATTTCTCCTTGAAATATAGTTTAGCTCCAAATGCTATTGGAGCTACACTTAATTTCAAATTATGGTCATAGAAAATATAAGTTGAATTTTGTGAAAAACACTTAGAGACTTTATTTAGTTACATTTACCTGTCAGCAAAATAAAGTTAGGGAATCAGAACTTTCACCACCACACTTATAAACTTGAATAACGAAGGTTAAAACCTGCGAAACAAATCAAATGTAATAAGTTTAGTCCCACAAACAGTATCTAATATATTCAGTGAAACGTTTTAAAGTGTTATTAAGGTCAAAGCGATTTAAAGCCTCCCACAATGTTAACCAAATTTTCCGCTCGATTCAGATGATTTCTCGGGAAAATGAGGTTTAGAATGTTGTTAGAATTTGTATTAACGTTTTCCACTATATTGTTTATTCATGTATATCCTTATTTAAATTAATTTCTGAACTTATATATTCTGTTGTAGGTGTACTGAATTAAATTTTCACTTAGACGAGACTAAATATCTGAGAAAGTAATTAATGCGGCATTTACGGGTAATTTCAGATATTAAAGCAAACAGCAAATTGATAATATTTACTAAATTTTATTGAAAATACAGATTAGAAAGCTTTAAGGAGTTGTTTTTAATATTTTGTTCCCCCACCCTTAAAATCGAATAAAAAACTCTATACATCATATTACCCCCATAATTGTAAAAAAATATAAGAAAATTATTTTTCATATTTTTAAATTTCCACCAGTCTTCTGATTTTCTCAGTCTTTTATTTTTGAGAATCATCATTTTAAGAAAAAGAAAAATAGATCGGTGAAAGACGACACAGGTAAACAGCTGGTCTCTCATGCGAGAAGACCTAAAAAGGTAATACGATATCTGAATAACAAAAATAGAACTTTCAAGTAATTGAAGCATAAAGTTCTATTTACTTCAATTTAAATACCAAAACATTTTTTAAATATTCTTATCCTTGCAATAAACAATCTAAGTAAAGTTAAAAACACGAAATGAATTCGTTTCATGTTATGTTCCCATATATTTTTTTAATTATGCGTATAAATTTAGATATTGTTCAAAATGTCTGATGATTTAAAATTTCTACCGTCATATATTCGGAAACTTATATGATGCTGATTAAAGTACACTTGACTTTGTTGATTTACTTATATTTGCTTTCATTACTACTTCCGATAAACATGGTTTTTACATAGATATAAACAGAGAGAGTCAAAGTCGTTGCTTCGAAGATTTAAAATAAATTAACTCCCACCAACTGAAGTACAACTGTCTCGCTTCGAAGTTGCTAGAAATTATTAAAAGTCATAAATATTGGTCTATATTAACTTCAAAGATCTTCCATTAAGTAAACAGTAGCTTTAACGATTGAAAGTGGAGTGGAGGAAACGAGCTGAATGGCTAATTTCTTGAATGTGATTCTTTACATCTGATTAAAATTTATGTGTATTGCAGTGTCTTCGTGGACAGTGCGTCCAGTATAACTAGCGATAATGAGTGCCTGCAGCTTGTTTGAACCAAATATTTAAAATATATTTCATGAGTGGTAATATAACGGAAAATAACCTTTTAATTTGATAATAATCTACAATATTGTCAAAAATATATTCTGGAGAAAGAAAGACCAATAACGAGGATTTTCTAGTATAATATGCCCTGCTGTAATAATAGACAGCTGTTGTTTATTATTACAATTGTTTGATATTAATTAAATAATTAGCTGTTAATAACAATCATTTATTTCACATAAAATATGCTCCGACGAATATAAAATACATTCGGTATTATATTGAACTTTACTTCAGATAAATCGGTATTATTATTATTTCACTAGAATGTTATGTAATTACATTACAAGTTGATTTCGAAGTTCTGTAATAATTACGAAGCACAAATAGGCAGGGATACTTCAGTTCATTCATTTTGTAAAGTAATCGATTCAATAGTAATTTCATTTAGTTAAGTCTTTTGTCTAGTTTGATATGTTGATTAATTTGTGTCTTCACTAATACTCAATAAAGATTTCTTCAATTTGGATTTATTAATAAAAATTAATTTATCAACATTTTATTTTATCGTAATAGTATAGACGTTAGTAAAAAAACCAAAACCTGCAATAAAAACATAATATACAGTTTTATACGACAGTTTTTAAAATTGATGTTTACGGTTTATGTTCTAATGCATCTGCTTGTAAATCGATACTCATGCAGAACCACAGCAAGTAATTCACATGTTAGCACACGTATATAGAAATTATAAAATATATCGTAATAGAAAATCCCAAATATTGAACTAAAAGTTTCGATTGTACTTTTTGTTTTGGTTTAGAACACACCTTTGTGAAATTAGTCTAAATTAATCTCGTAGTAAGAATATGTTGTTTTTCCTGTATTATCATAGTATCATTATTTTGGCATCTTTAATAATTTATTTGTTACCTTCAGCTATTTTGGTAATCCTTAAAGTATGTTGTAAATTAGAGTAACATTGGAAATTAAGACATTATATTAAGATATAAAAAGATATCTAAGAAAGTACAATTGTATCTACAATTTTTCAACCCGTTATAAAAAGGTGGTTTTATCAACGACTTTACTATTGAATATATTTGGTGTTAATTTTGTAGAAATTCATTATTCACAATTAAATGAAACTACTATATATCCCACCTGACGATATTGTAATACAACGAAGACTAGGTCGTGGTAAAGAAATTAAAGAAAGTAGAAATAATACTACATCACGTAGTTTCATTTAATTGTGAACGACTTTACTGACATGGATGTAGGAAATTTGCTCCAACTTTCTCGTAAGAATAATATTTATCAATATACGCCAAAATATTAACTCTGACAGTAGTTACACTAATAAAATATACTTATAATATGCTAAGATGCATATTTTAATCTCGAATTTTATTCAACTGGCCTTCAATTTTTTTGAAGAAACTTTAAGAGTATCCAGTTAAACTGGAAAACGTGTTAGCTGTTTCACTTTACGTGAGAAAAATGTTACCGCGTGCACAATCACAATTTTGTGTTTGATCGTTCGTTAAACTGCCTTCAAATTTATTACGGTAATGCGGATTGTATATCGATAGTGAGGTTGGACCTCAAAGGTTTCAAAGTTGATTGCATCTTTCTACAGGCTTTACACATTTCAAACTATATACTTCTTAACATAAACTTGAATGTCAATTTCATTAGCAAAGACTAGCTATTTTTAAAACACATTTTTAAAGTTCCGTACCTAAAAAGGAAAAATGGAAACTTCATAAGATCAGGTTGTGTGCTTGTCTACTTGTCATTGTCGTTTTTTTGCATAAACCGCTTGACGTAGGAACTTGAAATCTGGCGTAATAATAGAACATATTACATGTACATGTCTCATTAGATATTTAATAAAAAAATATGTACTTAGAAATTTAGAAGATCAAATTGTTTAATTGCAGAAAAAAAATAAAACTTGTGAACGGTATCGTTTGAAAGAACTTGTTATAAGTGCCTTAAAAACATTTTTTCGTAATTTTGGATAGTATTTTAGTTATTAAATATGCTTTCCCCATTTATTTCCGAAGCTACTGAATCATATATCACAAAAAACATTGTTTTTAGAAGCCTACGCAACAGTTTTAGGAAATCCAAAATGATTTCATAATTTTTGTGATACGTTAAATAATGTACACGTCCCCCTATTTAATTATATTTCCTCCTTTTTTATTGTAAATCATTAAAAACTTATTTTTCTAGGAAATACATATTAGTGATGACTTCACTTCCGATGAGGTAACTTCACTTCGAACGAGATACAATATTTTTGACGCTCGAACCAAACTAGTACTTAGCTAGTATTTTATTGAAACTCGCATTACATATTCTTAAAATTACGTCATGTGGCAGTAATTCATAGGCTAAGGGTTTAGATCAAGATAATAATTTAGAATCGCATCAACGAGACAAACATTACATACCAAGGAGAAGGTGACTTGTTTTCATATTCACTAAATAGTATGTTATTTCAGTAATACAAAATTAAAGGGCAGTTTTAAAGACGATATTGACAAAGTGAAAAATATTTCTGGAAAAGTTCGTTCTGTAAATATTTATAACAGTGATACGAAAAAATCTTACGAACCTGTTTCTTGTTAAGACTTTTTGGTACGCATATAAAAGATTCAATATACAACCATATTTTGGTAAAATTTGGAATCTTTTGATTCTTGTGTCGACTCAATAATTTTATTCACCGTTCAAGTTTAACAAATATTTTATTGCTATATACTTAGTACAATTTCCTGTAATAGAATACAGATTCTGTGCTCATAAATACAAATGTCAGAAAAATACTGTGATGACTTTCTCCCTTGCCACTCGTTTCATGTTAGTCATCGTTAACTTTAGCCTCAGTATTTAAAAAAAGTATTATAATATTGAGATATTGTCGAATATGGTTTAAATTAAGATTATGTTTAATTTGCCATTATGAGTTTGTAACAGCCTTTCTGTATTTACTTATATAAGCAAGAATAATTGATTCTGATTTTATATGAATTTATACGGTTTACACGTAATATCAGTAGTACATTCTCGTAGAAATTATTTTTTTTTTAATTCCGATTAAACAAAAGAGCGTTACTCTCTTAATTTACATGCATAAAATAATCTGGATTTTTTTTACATGAATTTTATTCCTTTCCGTGTCGGGTGTATTATTTCATTTTGACTGGTTTTCTACTGCATTTAAAACTAAAATCGTGATACATGATTCAATTCTAAACTATTTATTATTTAATAGTTTTTTCCATTTTTTGGATGTACCTTTTATAGCCTTATTAATATCTATATATTTATATATATATATATATATATATATACATATATACAAGAAAAAAGCATAAGATCTGTTCTTACTTGAAAAATCAACCGTTTCAAAGTTATCGTTACTATAAAAGGAACATTTGTTTGATTTGCTAGAATGAATAGGGAGTGTAATATTTACTTGGGAGTGTAATATAACTTTGGGCTCCATAATTTTTTTAAATTATTACAGTAATTAAAACGTATATCACTCAATCACGGTGTAGATTATTTTATTAAATATATTTAAGGATTAATTTTCGTTATTAATAGTATCCAAATAACAAATTAATTTTAAACCTTAATATTCTGAAGATACTTTGAAATAGAGATAGCTTAAAAGATAGGTGGAAAAACTTGAAATTGTAACAAAAAATGGACTCAATATTTTTTTATGTATTTGAGAAAATACTGTTCGCTAAATAAATGCTGAATTTTTTCTTCTTATATTTGAATAAAATCAATATCTTTAAAGGTTTGTAACACACGGCAACATTCTATGGTACTATCTTCAATATTAGACTAAAAACTTGTTAAGGAATAAAACAATCTATACAAGGATACTTTGAATTCTTAAGAATGGCCTTGAGCTTTTGTATTTTAATATCAAATGACTTAAAGAAAACTTAATACACGTAAATAAATCCATACATATATATATATATATATATATATATATATATATATATATATATATAAACGCAATTATACAAATTAAATTAAAAAGACCCAACATAAATTAGAATATTCTTAAAACAAACAAAAAAACTGTCATACAAGTAGTTTTTTAATTTATTTGATGAATATAATTATAATTTGAAACATATATTTGAGAACCAGAGGAAATATATCAGTATAAACGAATGTTTAAAAAATTAATTTATAATTAACTAAGTTACCGTCACGCAACAAGAGAAAAATTTCATTTTATAAACATTTGCGTTTTTAAATTGGATTTTTCCAGGACACTTGAAAATTTTAGGAAGTTCAAAAAATAACTCGCAATTATGATCATATTTAATCCATTCATACGTTGCGTAAAAATAGTGATTGATTTAGCGTAAAGAATGATACTAAAAGTGGGGAAACTTGTTTTTATAATTTTTGTCTGTTTGTCTCTATGTTAATTTGTTCTTTAATCACGCAAAATCTGATTTACGAATTTTAACGAAATTTGGTACTCTAATTATTTTTACCCTCGAGCAACATCTAGATTACTTGGTATCAGGATATTACAAATATAAAAAAAATCTTGACTTGATGAATATCACAACATTGATATTGCCGACGTCACATATATACGGCTATAAAAAATTTTTAGGTCAAAGAATTCCTTCTATTATCAGATCAGAGCACTCTTATGAAAAAGCAATTAGAAAGTGGAAAATCTTAATATTATTTGATTCCAGACTTCATATATATAATGAAGATATATATCAGATACAAAAAGCAAGAGCTTTCTGTTCAATTAGGCCATGAAATTTTTCCATTTAACAATGGGAAAATAAATTATATCTGCAGAATGTATTACCTACGTTTCAATGCATAGTAGCCCACTATAGCCAAGAAAAATCATGAGAAAATAAAAAGGGAAAGTAATAATATTACTTGATGTATAAATACAGAAGGAAACATTTTTGACACATTCAGCCATAAGGCTGTAAATATTATCATGTGGACTCCAAAAAAATATGAACAGGCTTTTAATTTTCTTTACGTTATATAATATAACATACTAATATGTAATATATATAAAATAAATATACATGATTTTGAAAAACACATCGGGTAATGCCAGGGGCATTACGCACTATAAATACAAGCCTTCTGAATACGTATTTATCTGCCAAATGACCACGAAAAGTTGGTCCCGAATAAACTCCTCAATTTAACTCCTATTCAGTATCTACTATTTCAATATCCGGCATATTATATATAGAGGCGTCCCGTCATAGGTGTATTCATTCTCGAAGATAGTGCGTGCCCAACGGCAGCTCATGACAAAACATTTGCTTGAATGGAACCGCTACCCGCTTACAATTTTCCACTCGAGAATGACATTGATATCAGATTGCAGTAACTTGCAATCCGCTACACTTGTGTTAACTGTAGAAATTTTCAAATAAGCATCAAATAGAGGGCAGCGTAAAATTTTAACCGCAACATAAAATACTAGTAAAGTATAAAGTACTAGTTTTCTACCACCAAGATTTAATGACTACTTAAGGCAAAGGAACAACACTTGACGTAAAAATTATTTGCAGTAAGAACGTGGGGTACGTAGTTACTAAGGCTTAGAAGGTAAGACTATATAAATTATATATATTAAGTAATACTTGCTTTGAAGGTGAGACTATAAACATCATTTGTATTATAAACACTGACATTTATTTAAAAAAATGTTTCAAATTACTCATCAAACCTCTTATGTTTGGCACAAATGCAGTCAGTTAAAGCGAAAGAAAGTAAAACATTCGGTATACTTTCATAGCTTTTTGTTATTTTAAGTTTGTTTTATATTAGGAATAAAACTTAAAAAAAAATCTTATATATATATATATACATATAAATATATATATATATATATATATATATATATATATATATATATATATATACACACACATATATATATATATATATATATATATATATATATATATACATACACATGTATAGAGTTTAAAATAAATAACCAATATGTCAACTCTATTTAACTGCATTATTTCCTGATACTATTAATTTGAAAATATATTTAATAAATGCCAAATGTAATGTATATATATATATATATATATATATATATTTGATTGTTCGGCGGCACCTAATATCAGTGTTATGGAAGCATAAAATTTTAATTTTATTTTTTATATTAATTCATTATTATTAAGAACATAATTTTTATTAAATATTTTATAAATTTTGTAGATTTTATTTTAGTGTTATTGTTAAAAAATTTACGTTTTCTAGGGTAAAAATTTATTTGAAATTGTTTAACTTGTTAGAGTTTAAAATTTTTTCTGGTAATTACAATGGACTATTTCTTCTTTTAAGATACCCTTGCTAAACTAGGAATATTTATAGTTTTACCATATTCTAGAAACACATATAATTTTGGGTATACAGATAGATGGCTGTAGGTCACAACATTTTTACCCGTAGACCATTAACAACATTTTTGTGATTATATGTTTATAACACTTACAAAATTATTAAATAAATTAAAAATGCTACAAGACACACCCTATTGTGTTTACCTTCTCTGATATTTAAAAAAATATTTAACACACAGGATATTTTTAATAAAAGGAAATTTAAAAAATTATAAGTTATTATAATAAGGTGAATAAACTGGAAAAATCAAGTAATACCTTATAGATTTTAATGGTATTAAGTGTCTCTGTATTCTGTTTAAGTTATTGTAAGAGTTCAAATCTTGAATATCACCGACATGGTAGAAAAGCAAAGATTATCCAATAGGAAGAGGAGAATCTTAATGTATGGAAACGATAAATAGATTTATTGAGTAATGTAGAGAGCATTAAATAACCGAGAAAGTGTTTCCATGGACCGAATTGTTACAATGAACTTATTGACATTGAACGTATATTGTTGGAACAAATGTCATGTTAAACTATAATCGGATAGTGTTTAGGTGTCCCAGACGATAATAGGTTAAGTACGACATGCGGACATTGACGTGAAAACAATTTCAGGATCAAATAATATGTTGATCCTTTTTTGACCTAGTAATAACTTTTCTCACAATTTATGGTTTTTTAACAAATTTTAACTTTTTGTTGTCAGCGCTGAAGTGCAAAGTAATTTTAATATAAATATTATCATATAATTATTCAGATCGCTTTTTACACTCCGAATGATCTAATATTACTTGGCCGATCTTATGTAGGACTAGGTTATCTTAACAAGATTTACGACTTTACCTACAGTTCAAAAACATTTGTCCACATTAGAGCTACTCGCGTAAACCCTATGTTCATATATTTCCTAAAAGTATACGTAAAATATTTAAGCAATGACATATGCTATATTCAAAAGGAATTTCACTATTTATAATAAACTAAAGCGAAACACCATCGTTACTATTAGTGTGGTCAAGCGACGATTTCAAAAATCGTTAGTCGCCAGAAATGATACAAACGCTTATCACTTTGATATATAACAGTTTAAGATTCATCTACGCTAATTAGGTTTCATTTCATAAAACTTCTTTGCCTTATTAAAATAAAGGGATAACTAAATGTAAAAATACTAGTGTTACAAATTTATTCTCTCATTATTAAATTTTGCAATAATTCACAGGTGTAGCTAATATAAATTAATCATTTTGAATAAGTTCTTACTATCTAACCATAATTTGGAGGTCTCGTTCAGCGTTTTTGATTATAAACATTACGATTATTGTGATAAACACACTAATTTACATTTGATTTAAAAACAATTAAAGAAAATGAGCTGTATAAAATAGCAATATACATTAAATAGATATTTCTATAAATAATTTATAAGTATTTGATTTTAAGGTATCTTGTCAATTCTTATAAACGCAAAACATTTTATGAAAAGTGATGATCATATTTCCATTAATCAACGAAACTAAATGTGTTTTATCTGGACAGGACATAAAAAAGGTGGAAAATTAGGAAAAATTAGTCCATTTACCCCGACGACACAATTAATCACTATCAAACTTTTCTATAACTTGCCGTTCATAATACCTAACTAAAGCAAGTAGACCAGTGAACGAAGCCTTAAAAATACATTTTTAAAATTCAATTATAGCTTTTGCTGATTTTTTACAGCGCTTGCTCGCATTTAATATACGCTTGCGCTAGCTTTGAACTTTTATTCAAAATATTGAAGTAACACTAAACTTAATTACTGAGTAAATATTTAAATAACTTCAAACGTGCAGCGACTTTGTATCATCCATTTTAAGAAAAAAATAGTTCAGCAGCTAATTTAATAATTTATCAAAATTAAGAGAAAATTTCCTTTTAATATAAACACCGAATTTTTACAACGTCATAGTTTGAATGAGAGCAATATTACAATACAGGCGATAATTATGTAAAAATGAAGACTCTTGAAAGGAAACAATGTCAAGTTATAGCAAGGTGATTGTAAGAAAAATTGGTATCAAACATTTTTACTAGAATAGGAAAAGTTATAAATAATTTACTTATTCTACATGCAAGTATAGTTATCTGTGTGTGTACGTTTTAAATATGAAAATATGTCACTTAAAGGGTTCAACTATACTCGTGTTTGTAGTGTTACAAAAATATGAGTGATTAAGAATTTGGGAACGATGTCCGTTTCCAATCCCATCATAAGTAGATGTTTTATATAATAAACTTATTTTACAAGTGATTGGACATTTATCAATTACCTAATTCGACTGAAATATTTTAAAATCCGTTAACAGTTTAGATGGAGGTAATTATGGAAATTGTACTCAATTGTTGAAATTCCTTTACAAGTGTATTTAACATTTGTAGAGGAATTTCAACAATTGATTCTTGACGAAACGAAAACTAATTTTGAGAAATACATAACATTTAGTTAACCGGTATAATATTCAAATCTAAAATAGATTTCTTTTTTCCGACATTTTCTTATATCCAAAGTGAAAAAAATTATAACGTAAAAAAATAAATCATTAGTCATAGTATTTTTTTTTAATAAAATTTGTAATTTTCTAATAAGCCTCTCTACATAATTAATTTAAAGAGGAATCCTCTTTTCTAATTTTATAATTTTTAAATAGATACAATAATTTTTGTCTACGTGCTATTCCACATTTTGATAAAAATATATTATAGAAATCCGGTTGGAATTTAATATGTAGAGTTAAAGCAAATACGAACATTATATATGGATATTTAGGTGTTTTTCATGTACTTTTTTCTACGCAAATATATTTAATCGGAGTAACTTAAGAAGTAATAGGACATCATCTACAATATAAAACATGAATACCACCACCGCATTATGTATGTATATATTTCAAGATATTTCGTATCGGTCTATCTATTCTAAACGTACGTACATAAGAAACCCAACTATCACAATGAACAACTACAATTATTATATATCTTTGGCTTATCATACATTGACAATAAGACTGAGAATACGTCTCTCCTTTTTTGACAAAACAATATTAGGACATATAAACAATTATGAATTTGTTCTTTACCGAATCAATACTATCGAGAAATATACACAACTACAAATCACTTAAAATTAAGAAGTATTAGAGCTCATTTACAGTATAAAATATGAATACCACCACCACATTATGAATATATTTCAAAATATTTCGTATCGGTCTATCTATTTCAAACGTACGTATATAAGAAATCCAGCTATCACAATAAACAACTACATTTATAATATGCCGTTCACTTATCATACCCAGTGACAATAAGACTCAGAATAAATCTCTCCTTTTTTGACTCAACAATATTAATAGACATACACAGTTATGAATACCTTCTTTACAGAATCAATATTATCAAAAAATTTACACAATTACGAATCAGTTGTTGTGTGTTAATCGTGTAAGTTAAAATAATAACTATCTCACTGCAATTCCAAAAAGATTCTATCACAACTAGTATTTCAATAAATTTTAGTTAGGCGAACTTTCAATTGATTTTTAATAACGAATTCTAAGAAATAGCCAGCAAATTTAATTTATGAATATTTAACTAAGATGAAATGGTATTTGATTACTTACGCTTAACTATTTAAAGTAATAGTATAACTCATTTAATGTATTATTTCATAAAATTACAAAATTTCAAATTTACAAAACGAATATAAACGTAACTGCAAAAACAAAGTCGTAAATCGATTTCAAGGACACAATAATTTTATGGTAGCGTTTTAACAAAATAACGGCGCTAGTAAAATAATTAAATAAATGTACATTTGGGCTTAATGTGCATTTAATTTAGATGGTACAGAAATTTGATATCATCAGTTAATATACTACCTTTAAAATAAGTTTCCACATTTATTTCGGAAGATAAGTAGCGGGAAATATAAAAGTATATAAGAAGAGTCTTAATATTCTACTAATACTCGTATATTTTGCACCACTGCGTCTTGCAAATCTTTGGACTAATAAAAAAAATTAGCACAGATATTAACCATAGTAATATTCTCATTGTAAAATTCTTGTAAATTGTAAATTGTAAGATTGAATGTATATTTCATACATCGGAATTTCTATAAAATCAGAGAGAATCCGCATTATATTATAATTATTTTATAGAACTAATATTACGAACATTTAAAAAACTTACATATTACCTCATAAAATACTATTTATCTTAAGTTATTTTAATCGTATATGAAAATGTTTTTCGCCACCAAATCCAAATTGAATATCCATATGGATAAATTAAAAATAAATTCAAATTTACGGAAACGTGATTTGCATTTTTTAAAATCATTTTTATTGTATGCAAAATGTAAGTGTTTTCTTTAAAGATCCTGATATTACGTAAAAGGAAGGACCTCAGGTGAGATATTAAAGAACATTTAGCTAATCATCATTTAAACTACGGTAATGCGGCAATAAACTGAGCACGTTTACTACCTCGTCCAAGTTATAAGGTAAGTATACCCTAGGAAGTGACTCATAAAGCATCCATGAATAAAAACAGTTTTTTTATGACAGTCGCCTTCAGGAGAATTACGAAAGCCACTGGCATTTTTATAAGATCGTGCTTAGTTTATGTTATCAAGGTCTAAACGAAGTCTTTGGTCGGTAGGAATATATTTGAAATATAAATGGTAGAATTTTTGAATTTGAAATAGTTAAGTAGCCAACTTAAAATTAAATTAAATTTGAAATTTTCTGTTTAATTTCAAAATAATATAAATATGTGCAATTATTGGAAAGTCGAAATATTTCAAAATTCATTTTAGGTGCTTTTAAAAAATATAAGAATAAAATTTGTTCAAAAGAGAATACAATGCATTTAAATGTAATTCTGTCAGTTTAAATTTAATTTAATCCTCAGGTTAAATTATTAAATATCTCTATTTTAAAGAGGAATATTGACTTTAGTTAGTTATTAATTCTCGATTTTGTTTGTTATTTCTTTGTAATTACTAACCACCTACTTCAGAAATTTTTGGGAAAAGTGAAAATGTGAAAATGAAAATGTATATTATATTTGACACATATATTTTTTTTTATTTATCTACTTTTAATAAATTGATACATATAAATTGATACATATGGCGGACTTATTGCTACGTGAGCAATCTCTTACAGCTAACCATAACACCCGTCCAGCCCCGCTCGACGAACGGCCGGGAATCGAACCCGGGTCTCCGCGGTGCACCGCGTTTTTGACAGGTGTTTTATGTCTTCTTCTATGTTATCTTCCTATTATTAAGTGTACTAATATCAGTTACAAAAGGTGAGAAGTACATTTGCCCCTACCTAATTTGTTACCTAATTTGCCTTTTTATTTGAGAGCGTTTTCAAAGAAAGGAAACTAGATTTTGGTAAAAAACACGTTCATTAATAAAAATACTTTCATTTGATCTTCTTCACATATAGTTTTGGGAGTTCCTTTTTGTATAAGAAAGTTATTTTATTGCCCCTAGGAACGTACTATTTGAATCTGTGATCAAATATGGTCTATAATTGACACAACAGAACGAAAAAATTGTTTTATTTAATGATTCGTTTGAGTATTTCGGTATTCGTAGCTAACATAAAAATTACTTCGACATTACAAATGGTATTAAATTTGTATTTTCAAGATTAAGAAGTATTTTATATAAATATATGCATATTTCCTAAAACAAATTTTTAGTTTTGCGGCCATCAGCAGGATGTACAGTGTCTTACCAAAAAACAAATTTTATCAACCGTGTTAGTATTGCTACCATCAGCACGATCATACAGTGAATCTAACCAAAAAATTAATTTTATACAATGACGTAAGTTTTGCGATCATCAGCACCATCACATAGTTAATCTAACCAAAAAACTAATTTGATATAATGGTGTTAGTATGGTGATCATCAGTACGATTATACAGTGAATTTAACCAAAGAACAAAATTTTATACAATGATCTTAGTATTACGACCATCAATATGATCACACAGTGATCAAATTAAAAAAATAATTTTATACAATGGTATTAGTATTGCGACCATCAGTACGATAACACAGTGAATCTAACCAAAAAAAAACAAATTTTATTCAATGGTCTGAGTATTGCGACCATCAGTACGATCACGCAGTGAATATAAACAAAAACAAATTTTACACAATGGTATTAATATTGCGATCATCAGTACGATAATACAGTGAATCTAAAGAAAAAAATATTTATACATTGGTCTTATTACTGCGACCATCAGTATGCTCACGCAGTGAATTTAAGCAAAAAACAAATTTTATACAATGGTGTTAGTATTGCAATCATCAGTAAGAATACACATTGAATTTCGTTAGTTGTTAGTCGCCATAAATCAACACAAGATTCGGCTTATTTGGTGAAAAATAAACTACAATTTCGGATTTCTCGAGATATCTTTTTTAGGAAAAAAAATAAAATAAAAACATGTTTCTCGAAAATAGACCGGCGCTTCTGCAAATTGGACAATTACTTCGCCGTCGTTCGCTTTGATGTTGTTTATGAGAATTCGGCGAACAGATTTTCATTTAGTTTCATGATTCATTTTCTTTTGGTTTTTTTGATTTATATAGAGCGTAGATGAGAAAATGTTATAATTACATAGGATTAATTTTAAAATTCAAAGAAATTTTTAACAAAGTATAAATGCTAAATGAGCTATATTTGCAAGTTATGGGCAAACAAATATTAAATACCAAAACAGCAAAGAAATCTAAATTTGTAATATTATTAGCAAGAGAATACATAAATATATACTCGCTGTGTCGAAACTGGTTCGTTTACGTGGAATTCGGTACAAGAAAATTTATTAGGAATTTGTTTGTGTTTTTTTATTTTTATTTCTTTTGGTCTTTTTTAAATTTTTTAAAAATTAACACACGGACAAATCGACCGACATAGAGACAAACATTTCAAAAACACTTTTCTGGCTTCTAACGTCATTCTATACGCTGAAACAATCACCCCTTTTAAAATATTACCATATACAGAATCACTTTGTTGTATATATATATGTGAGTTACTGACTACCATGTTTTAAATGGAAATGCCTAAAGAGAGTAACATGCTTAGCAAAAGTTATCAAATTTTTATAAATAAGCTTTAAACTTTTTTAATATATTTGCCATGGTAGCTATAAATTAGTGTATCAAATATTAGGTCCATTTCGAATTAAAGTTTTATTGAAGTCCCGAATTGAATAGCATGTGTCGTATTAATATAGATATCTCAAAACTCAAGTCGTGGCCGTAAATTGAAATATGTAATAAATTAATAACTAAAATGTATCCGTTGGCGAATCTTATAATTTCGTGTGTTAAACTTAAAATCATTTACTTACTATAAAACTGTCAACTAAATTATTGTATAAGTTTCAAACGGTTGAATAATTTACGATTTAATAAAAGGAATTTTATATCGGAAATTATATAGGAGGACAAGCCTTAACTTCTTTTTTTTGTAATAATATATCGATTGTGAATAATTACGAATTAGAAGAAATAAACTTTCAAGTCTTGATTTTTAACTGAGTAATATATTGAAAATCTCAAGGTACAAAAAATAATTATTTTTTGTCCTTTTAGTCTACCGTTATAACCTTTCTTGCTTGATGATTAAATTACTCCGAGCCTTTGAAATTGCGCATAATGTTGTTTTCTATAATCTAGTTATTAATTAATATATTTTGTATATGAAGTTTCTAAAGTACTAAAGAGATTATTGCCGATGAATTTCCGAAAATGCCGAATTTGAATACTTTATGTAAAAAAGGGCAGATTTTAATTTTTAATAATATTACTAAATTAGATAAATTTAGAAATATTGTGAAGGGCTACCTTCACAATATTTCTAAATAAAATAAAATCATTTACAAAATTTCAATAATTTAAAATTTTAGTTATGAATATAAACATAGATATTTAGGTTTAAAAGGAAAAATTATAAATATTTGTAAAGATAATTTATTAAACTACTTGTTTGCTTGTCCAAGTGAAATAGTAAATAAAAAAAAACAAAATTATTTTATCACTAAAGTGAATGAAGGCAAAATTTTAAAGGTATAAAATCTTAGATTATGCAGATATAAGTAGGATTTTGAAACATGTGGAAATTATATAAGAAAAACATAAATTTCCTTTTTATGTCCTTTTTTCATATAAACAAAATATATATTATTAAAAAAAAATATTTGAGACCGTATCAAAATTAGCATATAGTAAGATTTTGGCGTTATTTTTATTTTTTAAAGTTAATCGAAATGATTTTAATTGAAAGTTATTACAACAATTTTATTTAATTCATATTCTTAAAACTCTGATTAAAAATATGAACTAGGGAAGACGATTACAGTGTACATCATAGATACATTACAGGTTATTTCTTAATTTTATGGGGGAAGTTCCTTTCATAACATGCGTGATCAAGTTCGTGAGAATCACTGTTTTGCAAATAGAAATTAATTATATTGATTATAGAATATTTAAAGAGGCATGATTGTTAGACTCTTAACTATAGTTTCCTAAAAAATACTTACGGATTGCAAAAAGTATTACTAATAAGTGGGCAGTAAATACGCAAGCGTCAAAAATGCAGAATTTCTTTATTGGTAGAATAATTTTTGTTTAATCCAAGTATTAACAATTTTTACCAGAGAAAAAATATGTGGCAAAAGACAATAATATTCCTCTTTATATATTAAGTAAGATTTAATATATAATAAATAAAACATGAAAATCAAAATATTTGGAAAGGTAACAAAATGTGCCTTATTTCTTTTTTAGTACAACCAGAAATTTTTAAATATTTTCTTTGCATAAGATATACACGTTAATAATTTGAATAACAGATATGGATGGTCTTTGTATTGAGGTTTTTATGCAGAACAGAGAAAATTATACATTATTTTTACACTTGAAAGTTTTTCTTGTAAAAGAAGAATATCAGAGGTCTTTATTAACTGATAGTACAGTTTAAAATTGTATAATCGTGTCTTTAGGTTAGCATCGTTTAGTTCTTCGACTGAATTTTTAAAACGTGTGACTATTTGTTTTTGAGGTTCCATATCTCAAATGGAAAAAACGAATGAGTATCGTTTGAAAAAACTACTTACAAGGGTCTTTAAAATATTTTTTCCTAACAGTACCCAGAGAAAACGTCCCCTCTACCCTTTCCCCATTTCCGAGACGGCTCAATGGGAAAATACGAAAAATTTGAGTTATTAGAAGACAATACAAAGCTTGTGAGGAAATAACAGTGATGGTTCAAGGTGTAATAATTACTGAAATATGCATCTTGTTTTAATAGTTGGGACAAATACTGCAAGCAATATATTTATTTTGTACAAATTTATAGTTTTAAATTATAAAATATACAGTATATTGTAATGTCGCCCCTTCTTCTATTTTCCTTTTAGTTCGTGATGGAGGTTATATAATTCGTAAGTCTGTCACCTCACTTCGTTTTTCTGCTCGGATTCCTCAACAAGTAACATCAGAACAATAAGTCACGCGGTTCTACCGACTCAACGTTAATTTAACATTAAATAACTTTATAGAAATGTCATGTATATTTAAATGTTTATAAACGTCTAAATAAATAAGTTACGCTCGAAGTGATGGTTACACTTGACAGTTTTTTATATCAAAGTTAGTGTAATAACTTTGACGAATTAAAAAGATGTTTACTATTTACTAAAATACTAAATTTAATATATTACTGCCCGAAGCCAATGGATAGTTCTTATGGCAGGACCTTATTTTTAATATGAAATAATTTTGAAATCTTACTTACATACCATAGACATTATCGTGCTGCATAGAGGAAAGTAATAAAATCGCTCTAGGTTTCTTCAATATAACTTACAACGGATTTTTTTGGTAAATTCAAAGAAAGATGAATCCACATAAAGAATCTTTTACTAAATTAATGTTACGACTACGGAAGATCATTTTCAGGTTCTGTAACCAAACTAGGAATCCTTATAGTTTTTTCATGTGTCGCTGCCTGTCTGCTCATTTGCATGTCACATCCATTTTACTAGTAGATTATTAGTGCTCTAAAGCTATACATAAAAAATGATTTGATTGTAAGTATTTACATCCACCATAAATATTTTTTTAGATAAACTCCCCTTCATGTAAAGTGAGAGTGAATGTAAATAGGAATTCGTTACGTTTACCCACTGTATAAGGTTCATGGAATAGTTTTTTCAAACATGTATCATGAACAATTTCGTTACACAGGTCCGTTTACGAAATGTTACCAAATAAAAATAGGTCATTTCTATTGCCCTAGCATCTCAACCGTTATTTTTGAGGATCTACAAAATATTCACTAAATGGGACTAGAATTTAGAAGAATAATGGTCACAGCAATGTAGGCGCTACTAGTTTACGATTAATATTTTTCCAATTAATTACATTTGTCATTGGGTCTGTAGATAACACAGACACCCCATACAATTGACTTAAATCGACTCCAGAAGTATTAATGAATGTATTTTTATAACGTTTGTGAAAGATATATTAGGCAACATATTTATATAATTACATAATCAAAAATTAAATTATTTTGGACACGTACCATGCTTTACTCTCGTGAAAAATACTCTAGGAAATATATTAACATTGTGAAAAATAATCTTTGCAAAAACTTTAATCCAGATACTTGGTACCATTCAATGTTTGCAAGTGCCCTAACACGGTCGAAACTTTTGCAGTGCAAGTTTTTCTTCTTTCTATGTATGCACAAAAAATCTCATTATTTTCTTTTTGCTTCGCTATATATTATTGGAGAAAAAAAAAGGAGAAACTTAAAGCAACAGCTTGCGTAATTAGTTTAAAATTCTAGACATTGTTAGTCTATGACACATGGACAGGCGGACGGATTATATCAAAGCTCGAAGAAAAAAGGAATTACTAGGTCCTTTTTTTGCAGAACCTTAAAAAATGCACTTTAAATTAACTTAATATTTATTTGAATAAGCGAATTCATAACGCAAAATTACTTAGTTCCCTTGCACTTAAATTTCTTCCTTTACTGATGTATAGTTTTCTTTATTGAGAACACTTCTCTTTCTCTGACAGTTTTAATTCATATATTAGGCTTTACGTTAGCTTTTTTTTAAATATTTACAATAAATTCTTTTGAAGTATCCAAAGTTTTATAATTGTTTTTAATTATCGTTTTTCGGGTTTCGTACCTCAAAAGGGAAAAATGCACCTTTATAGGATCTCTTCATTGTTCGTCTGTAGTTCAATTAAGTCCCAGGAACGCATGAAAGTATCAAGTTGAAATTAATACCAAATATTCAAATCTATATTACCTTGGAGTATAAAAAGTTGAAACTTCTGAGTCAATGCAATTAATAAGGTCCTTAAAAATACGACAATTTAAGCCTCGTTTTTTGACAAACCCAAATAAATGAAAATCTGTAGGGTAATTCCCGTTGACCTAGAATCATGAAATTTGGCAAGGAACAAGGTCTAACATAACAAGTAAAGTGAAAAAATTGTATCGAAAATCGTGAATTTGTAGTAATATCACATAAAACAATATTTTTTAAATATGCGCTTAAGAAAGATATAGTAGGCAATATAATTTTTTGTTCCAAAAAATTCAAATTTTTTAAACTGTTTAATAGGAATATTATGTACTATTAAATATTTATAAATATCTGAATGTGACCGGAACCATCGTAGTGCGAGTTCCGCTCCTGGTAGACAGGTTTTTATTCCGAAAACAATAGGTTTGCTACCTGTTATTTTGTCAATTGTTTTGTAGTTTACATTTTAAATTAAAATAACTATTTTAATCATCCTTATATTAGTTCACCGAACGCAAAATATTTAATTTCACAATACGATACCTAAATATATTCTCCATTTAGGGACTTTTATTCTCTACTTGGGACTATTTCTATACGAATAATTACGCAATTACACAGAAATTCATATTCAATAATGACAGATGTTTTTTTCTAATTCGTTTTTAATTGTCATCAAGTACACCATTACTTCATAAAAATAGAGCTCAGAATAAACATTCAAAATGTATTTAACTATTCATTGTTTTAACTATTGCCATCTCTTAACAGTCCCGGAATGTTTACGTACACATCTTATTTATGTGACTTAAATTTTGTTACGACCTTTATATCATTTCCATGCATCAAAATGAAATTGGTTTTTATGACAGCAGGCTTAAGATAGTCTTATTGATATAAATTTTAATTTTTTTTCATAAAGTGTTAAAATACTTTAAATCAAAATTTATTTATCTATAATATGAATATTATAACTTCTTCCTGTTAAGTTATGATACAGTTGTAAAAATTGTGGTAAACATAATCGAAATACATGTTTACTTTAAAGATATGGACTGAGTTCATTTGTTCAGGATATTTAAACCGTATTGAATACCTTCTCCAATCTCGATAAAATTGTTCCCAAAATGTATCTGCAAATCTATGATTAATTAGTAGAAATAATTGATGTCATTGTATTCTTAGCGGTGCCTTGCAATTTCGCTTTTTCTTCTTGTTCCCCTCCACGCTCCCAGTGTTTGTGGCCACCGTTTCGTTTTGTTTAATTTTACTCTTAACCTTGTTATCGTATATTCGGAATATCACGATGAACTAGGAAGATTAGATTGATCACAGTGTTAGCAAACCAAAGGATAACTTTTGCAAAATTCATGCCATTGTCTTCAGGGGTTTTTAAATTAAATCTATTCGCATAGACGGGAAGACAGACAGAAACGAGAGATTTTTTTTTTAATATTTTCGAGAGATTTTTTAATATTTTTTTTTAATATTTCATTTATTTTACTAATCGAACATGCAAGCGAAAAAGTTGAAAAGTGAAAATTTGGAAATCAGAGAAAGACAATAGGATTTTATTTATCTATATTCCTAAAGCTCATGCAAGTACTGACATAAAAAAAACAATTGAACGTATAAGTAAAACGTTTTAATAATAATTTATATACTTACCTTAAGAAATCATCGGATTTTATTTTTTTCCAATGATGAGTACATGCAGTTACTGGTGTTAAGAACTTCATCATTTTTGTGTTTTTGGTCAGTTTGTATGTTCCGAAGACACATTTATTTAATTTGTTGAAAAACATAGTATTAATATCACTTTATGTTTAAACTACTATTAATACTATATTATTTTAACATTTTTTTTCTAAACGCATTGGTGCTTCGATGACAATCGTAGTTTTCCGGTTTGAAAACACATGATACAAATGGTATTAAAGTGAAGAATAAACTTAAGGTTATGAATAAATTATCAAAAGAAACGTCTCTATAACATTTGATTTGGTTTTATTCGAAAAGCTTTTTTTTTGCTACGTAGTGTGAATCAGCGTTTTAAAAAATCATTGTTCTGAAAGACATTAAAAAAATGGTGCTCCTTAGAGTCAATAAATAATTTTGAGAAGGTTACAAAAAATATGTCACCAAATTCACAATTTCATCATCTCTCAAAACTTAAAAAAATATTATTATTTATTTCTTTGGTTTTTCTGTAAAACTTAGACAAAAATAAAGTTGTGACAATGTTGAGAGCGAAGTATGTGGTTTTGAATTTTTTAAATAAACGGAATTTCTTAGTAGCAGCTCATTCGCGTTAATAGAAATGTCACAATATATTTTTAGACGTAGGAAAGGGTTGAAAAACTTCGAGGAAATATAAGAACTGATGCACTACTATGTCCAAGGCTTTCTGTGGATCAAATGTGGCTTTGCAATATGCTAATAAAGTTGCTTACGTATGAAATATCTACGGATTAATGTAAACATGCACATTTGTTTTCCGCTACCTAATTGACTTTTCAAATGACTGATATGATCAAGCTGTCGTTACCGCTGCCATTATCGCAAGTAGATATTATTGCAAGAATCTAAACATATGTGAACTTATGTGGGTGTACATGTATGCATATATACATGGATATATTTACATGCATGCATACTTCACAATATATTTCCGTGTAGGTACATAATAAAATAAATGAATAATATAGTTGAATACATAATCTCATAACTAAAAACCTTTTTATTACATTTGTGTATCTCTGAAATATTAATGAATTGGTGTATTCTAACCAAACCGTGACCGCTTTTCTACTTCCCTTCACTATATATATATATACTAATTGAAGAAGTGCCACCTATTATCTGTTGGAATTAAAGTAAAATGCAAGTTACTTATTTAATGTAAATTAAATTCTTAAATTATCTCACCTTTGCACTATGTATATAATAAAATCATGGATCATATCGAAGTACAAACATTTTTATCAAATGGTAAGCATTGGCATACGGTGATGGTTTAGTGTGAAGGTAAATGTTAACCGATTGTCACAATGTGAGAAGTTTTATAAATCATAATGTGCACAGTGACGTAATTGACTACATTTGAATCCTGTTCTTGACATTCATAAAATTTACGTAAAAGAAAATTTCATTACTATCATTTATTGAAAGTTTAATGATCAAAGAGGATCTGTTAGCCAAAATATCAATGGAAAATAGAAGAAAATTGTATTATTTTGTAGCGTATATCTTTTTCAAAATTTATTTTTCAAAATTATTTGAAGTAAATACTATTAAATTTATATTTACAGATATTATGTAATATTTAGATTTTTTAAATATTACAGCACTATATAAGTTACTACAAATTAATAAATGTAATCCAACTTTTGAATTTTAAGTAATTGAACCGCCTATATAACAAAGTTGGAAGGTCTCTTCGCTCAAATAAAATTAAGAGGATCCGTAAATAATACATCAAAGCAAAGTCTTGGCGTTTTAATTACCTACCGTACATTTTCAGATTTTTTTGTCATTATATTCTTCAAGTTATTCTTTCCTGCTAGAAAAATGTTACAAGTAATAAATGTTAAAATTATTCGATTTTAAAGACCTTGATATTTGGAATAAAATAAATACGTTTTGAAGAAATTTGAGAAATTAGCTATAATATAAGAAAAAAGGAAAAAAAAAATCTGTACACCACTATTTTATAACTCAATCAAGAAGCAAATACCTTTTTTCTTCTTTATACTCAACACATGATGAAGTCACTACATTGAATGATAAACTTATTCACTTCTTTTCCTAAACTATTTATCCATTTACTTTTTAGAATATTGTTTTACTTTTAATTTAGGACTTTTATAATAATTTTTAATGTTTGCTGGCTTATTAGCTTATTAGATTATTCGATATAACTGCCAAAACTTTTTAAAAAAAAAACTTGAATCAAACTTTTGTGCACGTCGTATATAATTATGATATACTAAAGAGAAAAAAATGAAATACACACATGTTGAATAATACGCTGTGCTGATTGCGAGACAAAATTATACTTAATTTTTTTTTAAAGTTGTATAAAAATTAATGTTTATATTTGCCAATAAATTAAAATGAATACCTTACAAGGAGGCTTTTAATTACTTCTCGTGACTAATGACAATTATATTCGTCTTGTGATCTGATGAACGATCCTGATCTCATTTAATTTTTTTAGCATTACTGTTGATTTTTAGAAGACAGCAATATTGTAAAATCATAATAAATTGTCTTTCTTTTGTAATGAAATGACCAAATTTAAAAAATTCAGAATTAATAATATTTTATTAGGTGTATCGCAAAAAACATTAAAAAGCCGATGCTGCTAAACTTTTTAGTTGGTGTCTTATCATATCGATCTTTAGTCAGGATTGAGAATTACTGGGTTAAAAATTGTACTCCACAATTCCTCAGATAATTTTAGTTGTAGTCGTCTGTTCCGGGATTAAATTATTTGACCATATCCCGCTATGGGTTAAAAATTATACTCCACATTTTCTCGGACAAATTTAGTTGCTATCGTCCATCCTATGACTAAATTATTTAATGATGGTCTGGAATGGGTCAAAAATTCTATTTCACAATTCCTGTACGTTAAAGAAAGTTTGAAAGGTTTTAAGAAATGGGTCTACAGAGATAAGACATTTGATTACGAGCGTAACAAAGTTTTAATCAAAAATAAAAATAAATTTAAAATTGACCATATAAGGAAATTTATAAGCATTGTGCACATCGTTTTTGACGTTATTCAAATCTCAAATCTCATCTTTCAAACTCTCATATTTATACAATAAATAAATATATTATCAATTATTATTTGGCTGAAAGATAATGTACAAGCTTTCTTACAAATGCGGACATATAAAATATGAAAAACTTTATTTATTAGCAACTAAAAGATTACTTACGACTTTACGAAATATTTTACATGTGAAGCAAAAACAAATAGCAAAATATTACTTATTTAGAAAGGAGTTCCTCACTCCTATATGAAGAAAAATTATTTTAGTTGTAAATAAATTAAATTATTATTTTTATTAAATAAAATAATACTTCATAAACATGTAGAGTTTTATATTTAAGAGCATTTGGAACAAATAATTTTATCTTGCATCGAAAAAAACGAAATTTGCCCGACTGGCGGAATAAAAAATTTAATATATAGTGTGTTGTTACGCAGCAATTACCTCTTATTTTTTATAACAACACTTATACCCACACTCTCTGTTTTTTGTAATCTCATAATTACAAAAAATGGAATCTGGTAACAAATCACGTATTGTGATAGAAACTATTTATTTACTTTCTTTTGATTAATGATGAAAAATACTTGAAAAAAAACTTTAAGATATTATTTGAATTATCATAACCATGTAATGAAATTACCATAATTTTTAATTAAACTTTTTAAAATAACCTCTTAAATTGTTGTTAATTAAGGTACACTAAACATTTTCTAATTTTGTTTTGTCAGAAATGTAGAAAATTTTGCCTAAATTTCGCTTCAAAAGTAAATTTACATAGTCAATAAAGTAGGCAAGTAAATGAGAAGGTTTAAAATAATAACTATTTAATTCCGTAATTAATACAAAACGTAAGGAAAATGCTATTGAAGGAGAAAAAGTAATGAAATAATTTGATAATTTAAGAAAATATCAAAATATGACGTCACTATGTTTTTGAAGCCCACTATCTAGTTGTTAAAAAGAAATTAGCAAGAAAAATATTCACATCTTTATACTCGTTCAGAACATCGTAAATCGCAATATGAACTTGATTTTAATTTGGTCAGCATCCTTAATTTTTTCAACGTTTATGCTTCTTTTCAAATTCTTTTACTCTACGAGAATTTTAAACATAAACTATTAATTTTTACACTTGCTATTACAAATAAAAAAATATGTATGAAACTACTGGACAGTAAAAATTGTATTAATATTATTTAACTTAGGATTAACTTAAAATTTTAAATCTGAAATAAATTTAGGTAATTTAATGCTGTAAATATTTTCTTATTAACAACCTCTTTATGTTTGCCATTAATCTAAAAATATATATATGAAAAAAGAAAAAAAATCATTCTGAAGTTTTTCAGCTATTATTTTTATTTCCAACTATGACATCCAATAATAAATGCTGAACATATTTCTACCACGAAGTACAGCGAAGTTGGCATTTTTATTACTGCTCTAGCAAAAGCAAATACTTTTCGTGACCAATGTTCGCTGTCAAAAACGAACCTTGATATGAGATGCTCAAATTTGTTTATTTATTATACGCGGACGTATCGTATGTATTAGGACGAAGACGTAAACATGCTGAATTTACCACCATTTACGTTTGTTTATAATACGAGGACGTATACTATGGTACGTACTAGGACGAGGACGTAAACATGTTGAATTTACCACCAGATTACCGTAGTTAAGACAATTCTTACCCAAATTTATATTTAGATATTTCCTTAAGTTTTTCTAAGATAATATCTTTTAACATAAATTATAAAACAAAATTGCAAAACGTATAAATTCATTTTCGTCTTGGTTTTGATCTTGCATAATAGGTTTACATGCACCGTTTATGTTTCTCATGATTAGTAAAGCTTTAGTAAAATAATCGATTTTAATAAAAACGTGTCCTACTTCTTGATACAAAGGGACAAATTCATAAATTGTTGTAAAATTACTTGATATACATAGACTACATATCTGGTATGTTTTGGTATGTGAAAATGTTATATATTTGAAGTATTCTACTACTGTCTATCAAAACGATCGACATCAAACTAGTATGGTGAGACTCATCTTCGTCTACATGGTTCAGAGGCTTATATTTTATGAAGTAAATTTCTACCGTAAAGGACACAGAATTTGAACCACATACAAATCTCGAAAATGGATAGATGTAATCTCAACATTAACTTATTTCCGCGCAGTTACAGCAAAGGTGGAAAAGAGGACATTAATAGCATTCCATAGTGAGCAGTACTCTATTAACTCGAGAGATTTTCCGGTAAACCCAACGCGGAAGGTCAGTTAAACTGTCATCCCACATCAGCCAATAGCTTCGAGTTTTTTTTTTTAATTCATAAAACCTTTTAGAATTCTAAAATGCACGGTTCACACTGAAGACACACTGTGGAACTATTTAATTGCTAATCACGAAGTGGCTCCAGGTGTTGCCTTAGAATATCAGATATGATCAGTGATTATTAAGATATTAACGCACAGGTTATTGTCAAGGTCTTCGCTGTGAATCGCCAACATGTTTTGGGGACGTTTGCCTAAACACGGACCAGTGGCACCGTCGAACTTGGTCAAAACACATTTTATCACAAGTTAAACACAAAAAGTTGACAATCGAATAATTGCAATGTTTACTTGACTATTGAAATTCTGTTTTCACATTGACTAAATTATTGGAATTCTAATCTTACTGCTTCATCTGCTTGTGATAATAAAGTGAAATTTACGCAGTAATCTTACGTTAATACGAAACATTGCCATTCTCGTTGATCCGAACGTACTAATATGTTTGTATTTTAAAAGAGATAAAAGACAAACTTGTTCAATTTCGTCATGAATTAAAAAAACCTGTCAAGCGCAAATAGAACTCGCACAATGAGTATTTGTTCCACGCTTAAGCATCTAGCAAAAATAAAGGGTAGTAATATTTCTAATTAATCTATATATTCATAACAACGTAAATATATTACCTACCATATATATTACTACTTACCTACTATATTACTACCTACCTACTATATTGCCTACCTATATCCTTCACAGGCGTAAAAATAAACTAATTATAAAAATGTAAATTTCCGCATAGAATTAGAAATCATCTATTTCCGGACTTTTTCTTTTACTTGTGCTGTAGTATAGACCTCCTATTATGCTTTCCAAGACTGTAAGTTGCCCGGAAATTTCCTATAGATTTTGGTGATAAGTGAGTAAGATTAGGGTATGTATGAAAAATAATCTCCAATAGTCCATTTTGTTGAATTAATAAAGAAACATACATTTATACAGTAATTTAAGGATGTATGCTTTATTTTACGACACAGACTTCAACTTTTCTGAGAAAAATTTCTTTGACATACAGACGGATTGATGGACTGACTACCAAATGTAGGATCACAAGGATTCGTTTTTTTTTCAGGATCCTAAACTTAAAATATGTAGACGCTAAATGAAAAAGTTTTATGAAATATCGTCAAATATTAAAAAAAAACTAATAAAAAAACTTAACGTAAGTCAGTGCTAAAAACTAATAAAACACTTAATATAAATCAGTTTAACTATCCCTACATTGAAAAGTTCAAAGTCCTACTTTGTCCTAATTTTCAATGTCCTAGTTTGTATTTTTCCACTATTACAGTAATAATAGTTTAATTATGGGGTTACTCAAGAGATGGTGAAAACATCGAAAAATATAGTGAGCAGAGCAAAATTCAAACCATTTTCAAAAATAACAAATTGTTATATTTAGTAGATCATCCGAATGGAAAATAGAGTTGCAAGTAATCCTACTTTTATTTCAAATATTAATTGGCTTCGTTAGAAATTGTTTATGTCAGATTATATTTAGAAATATGACAAAGAAAAAAGAAATAAACTAAAAGAGAACGAAAATTTTGTTAGAAAAATACACAAGATCAGTAAATAATGAGCAATATTATATGACAACAAAAGTCAGGCAGCGATAAATTTTGCGTTAAAGTTAGGGACCAATTACTGAGTAATTGATAACTGCCTACATTTAACTTCACGGTATGAAGTTAAATAGCAATTATACACAGTTTAATATAGTATATACCGATACAAATATTATTTGATTACATAAAAATACATACATTACATTTATATTAACAATAACAAATTTTCATTTTGTAATAGTCATGCATAAATAATAGCTCAATTTTTTCATATTTGTTGATTAGCTGTCTATATGCATATAATTAATTAAACGTGGAGAATTTGACGCAAATATGCGATTATATTCGTTTGCTATTTTTATCGAATAAAATTTTATATATTTGGCTTAAGTGTTAACTCTTTTAGTCATGAAAAACGTATTTGATTTAATAACACTTAATTTATTTAATTAAGAATGAATGTTCATCATCTTGAGTAGTCTGCTGCCCTCAGTGAACTTGTCTTAATATTAATTTTTTGTAATTCTAGATGACCTCATTTATTTTTTACGTAAAATTAGGAAAAATTGTACTCAAGTTTCACAAAATACTATTTAATAATTTTTTTTTTATATAGGATATTTGTTGATGCCTTTCTTTACTAGCTCTGTTAGGCTTACGAACTACATTTATTTGATCGAGACTACGACTCAAGTGGCTCGAATGAGCTGGTAAAACTATATTGAATTTACTGAACCTATTAACTCGTAATTCTACAATCGTAACTTGTACAATCATAAATTAAATTTGGTTAAATTGTTGACACATATTTTTAGGGAAATATTTGCTCCTTAGTTTAACACGCATTTAATACTTCTGCTATCTATATTTATATCCAAATATAATGAATATTACGAATAAATTTTAACAATATTTAATGGATATTTAATTTTTAGGGGGTTCCTTTTGATGACCAAAAAAATTCCACAGACACGAAAATTATTAATACTCACGATGGATAAATTCTATATTTACCTTAATTTTTAAAACTTTTCATTGTGTATAATGAATTAGCGGCCGATGTGAGGATGAGCAGCTGATCGATTTGGATGATTGGATGGCGCAACTGTTGTCCGGCTTCACCGAAAATTTCACTTTTTATCTTTGTTTAAATGAAAGACCGATGTGATTATACAATCTCAGTAACCACAAATTAAAATTTGTTTGCATGTGATCGGACAATTTATTTCTGATACTTTAATTCAATTCTCAACGTTCAGATTTTAGAAATTCATAACCGTGTTTCAAAATATATTTAGTTCAAATACCGCTGCCACCAAGTTGCGTTATTGCATTAAAGATGTTTTGATTTCGTTTAATTTAATTTACTAAAACGTAAATGTATATTTGATATCTCGTCTGGCTTGCCGCTGTCAGTAAACAAGGTAGCATTGCCACACAGGCAATTGCATATTTCTAATATAAAGTTTTCCTTAATTGTTTTAGATAAAATTTACAAATTATTTTTGTAATATAAATTAGAACGATTTGTTTATAATATATGTCGTTATAAGGGCAAAATAATTAACATACCTTTTTTTATTTTCCAGCACTACAATTCTATTAACATGGAAAAACTCATTTTACTTATCAACCCGTTTTGCAATTTAAATAGTTTTTATTGAAATTAGTTTCATATTAAAACTTTTAGCAATCATAAAGCGGTGATTGGAATAAGAATACAGAGAAATCAATGGATAAACTAGTGTTTAGTTATAAATGACTTTGGCTGTATTTGCCAAATAAAGCGAAAAGTTTGCGCCTGGAGGGAAATCGTAAGGTTAAATATTTGACCTTCACATTTCCCGATAAACTATTGTTTATCCCTATAGTAGAGCATTTTTAAAGTTGATGAAACTAAAATTTTATAATACTTGTGAATATTTTGAAACTTAGAATGTTTATATAATACGAAATGTACATAAGTTTTATTTATATTTCCAAATCTTCTTTAAACATGAACATTTTGAAAGTAATTATTTTTTGCTTCACACTGGCTAAAATACTACATTAGCTCTTAATCCTTCATATGATTGAAATTATTAATACTTAATAGAAAAGGGAGACAGAATTCCTTAATTACTTCAATCAAAGCTTTGCTAAGTTCTTGTTAAGACTTTCAAGATTATATTTATATAACTATCTACAATATTTTCTTTTACATATTATTTATTTTATCTTTCTAATTCTATAGTTCTATAGTTCTTTTATATCTATTTTATCATAGATTTTCATATATTCAATTTTTTCATCATATTTTGCAACAGTCATCGAGTTTTTTTTTCTATTTATTGCTCTATTAAGATATTGCCTGATGTAAGAGGATTTAGTCAATGCAAGTTAAATGAAATAACGTTAATGGTGCTATGTTAGATTATTTATTTTTTATTACGGAATAAACAATACCTTAAATTAATTTGGAAATTAAAAGGGCTAGGTACACAGGATATAAAGAATAACAGATAACAACTAATTAATCAAAAAAGTATCTTCGCAAGGAGAAAGATATGGGCATGCGTGTAATTGTGTATACAAATGAAAGTGAGTGTTTCTATTAATTCGTGTATACGAGTATAAAAGGAAAATATTCCTATCCCGCATTAGCATCTCTCTTTACCTTTCCTGTAGAGAATTGTCAATAATACTTAGTTCGACAATATAAATTTTTGCAAGTCTTCCTGATCGAATATATCATTATTTTTTATAATTTGATGGTGAGAAAAATCTTGTCGGAAAACCGATTTTAAATATGACAAGATTTGATTTCGCTAAACGCATTTAAAGTTGTTGGTATTTACGCGAAAAGAATAGATCGGTAAAAAAAATCACGACAATGTTTCCGATACTGAAGTGTCAGATGTCAGTTTATCCTTTGAAGAGGGTTTGATGGGATCATTCGATCGAATATCGGGCGCTAAGTTCATTATCCCTTCAGTAATAATTAAGCTGATGAAAATTTAAATTTACATGACAAGATTTTGGACAAATTTTTAGTTCATGTTTTTATCGAGATTTTGTTTTTATAAAATTTGTGAATGGAAGTTTTATCCACAAAATTTTGTCAAGTAAAAAAAGATAAATGTGTAAGTAGTGTGAAGCACGCAGATTTCAATTTTGTTGGTAAAGCTTTGTATCTTTGATCGACGTGTAACTAGACTCCATTTTTTTATAACATTGATAAAAAATGCTTGTGTTACTCAACGTATATACCACGAAACTAGGAGAACTTTCACAGTAGTTTTATTTATAATGAAAATATTGAATTAAAAAAATAGAAAAGCTTTTTAAAAAAGGTATAAAACAAATTAACTTACGAAATGAAATAAAGTGACCGATTTATTTATCTCTTCACATATTTTCATTATTATTGATTATTTAGTTACACGTTCAATGAAATAAGTATTAAATTGCAGAAAGAATTTTAAAAATACCAAAAAAATACAAAAAAAACGTAAATTGCATAAATTTATATCATTATATCATCCATATTTGCATATTACATCGTTTTCAAAGTTGACAATTTTTTGTGATAATTATTATGTTTAAATTTATATACGTTTTACATATTTTATATAGAAACTGGATTTATTTTTCTTACTTAATTCATTGCCGAATTAGCTCTGATAGGATATATCAACAAGCGATTTAAACATTCCTCGGGATTTTTTTAATACGGCAAGCCTAAGATAAATTAAAGTTACACACCTTGAGAAGTCAAAAATATAGCCATTAACTTGTTAAAATATGAGACATGGTTCAAGTAAACACTGTATACGCTCTATTGGATGGTATGTCTATATAATTGGTTAAGGTTTTGTTGTTATAATGTCGTAATTTCGATACGTTTAACGTTATTATATTCGCGGTTATTTTCGGATGTGTATACGTCCTTCTAGGGAGGTATCTTTATATGTGTAGATTAATTTGAATTTAAGCGCGAATAATACTTAATTTGTTTTGTTACGTTGTCGAGTCAAAATATGCATTATTATTTTCGTTTATATTTTTGGATTTATACATGTGCCTGTAGTAGGGTGTCTATATACAACTGAATTTTTGATTACTTTTTTTTGTTAAATTGTTATGGTTATGTACTTATTAATTAATATTGTACAATGTGGTTTATAATTATTAGATGCAATTTATGTTCATAGTGCAGATAAGCAACGTACATAAGTAGTGTAGACACCTGTTAACTTATGTACTTATCGTTATATTTTATTATGCATTTTTATAATTTTTAATGTTTATATTTGGTCTTGGGTAATATATAGAGATATTACTATTTGTTCTTATTATTGGAAGAATTTGTTTATAGTTGAAACCAGCTGTTGCGTCAATCAGAAATTAGTTGCTTTTCCATCAATATATTAATGCTGAATTCTCTATAAATATTTTTGTGTGGTCCTTTTTATATTTTGGTTTTAATAAATATATTATTATTTCTTATATTTATATCATATTTATTCGAATTATTATATATACATAGTTACAGGCGCAAAATAATTGTACACCTTTATCCATACATATATAATTATGAACCTGTATATTCCAACATGGACAATAGGACTAATTTTACGACATAGAAAACAATTTATAAATATAACGATACTATGATATGAAATGATGACATGTTAAAAAAAAAACACCCAACATTAAGCATTCACCCTTAAGTTCAATTGCAATCATATTTTTGGATTTTATACTCTAAAAGAAAAAATTCCGAAGTAATTCTATTCGGCATATTCCTGTTTTGTAAAAATGTTATTACCTGAGTACAGAAGTCATTTGTAGAAAATAAGAGTTTTTTTAAATAATGCAGAGCATGAAATATTTACATTTTACCAAGAAAAAAATAATTTCTTTGGTTAAAAAATTAGATCTCAATTTTAAGTAACATAAAACTAGCAAAAAGGGGAAAAATTATAAGGAATTAAAAAAGAATAATAATTAGGAACGCTACAAAAATTTCTACTAATCTATATATGCCACCTTGAGTTTCCTATACCGAAATTTCTGCAAAAAAATTCAATTAGATTTAGGATCTATCTATATGTATATCTGAAAATATTTTACATGTTATCAATATATTTCTTATCTACTAATAAAGGCTTGTAGTACTAACCGTGCAACAACGCTGATAAACTGTTATTTTTTGAGGGCATAAAATTTAATTTTTGAAGGGATACATTACATTTTACTCGAAAAACTTATGCTGATATGAAATTTGGCTCGAACCAAAAATAGCCAATGAGTCCAAAGAGCCTGCATGTCCTTTTATCATTATTATCTAGGAATAGTAGCTAAAACATGAGCCACGAAAATCAAGTGCTTAGTGGAGAGTATTAGAGTTTAAATTACATCTCGTGATATCTGAAATAAATTATGCAAATTACAACGTTCTACTTTAATAAAATAAATATATCTTAAAATAGATAAAAATAATAAAAAAATATGCCGATATTAAAAAAAACCTAGGACAACTATTATAATTTAAATGAATTTTAGTTATTGAACATTCGGCCGAATAACGGAAAAGAGAGTATAGTATAATGACAGAACATTCGTTACAAATCTACAAATAACGTCAAAAAAGAACTTGTTCGTCTCTCAGTTGCTTTCATTCATCAGGCTATATTTCATGGGTTCCCAAATAAGTGAAATGACTTTTCAAAACATACATCAGAAACATTACGTCATATTCATTCAAGTTTTCTGAATCATTTACATGTCCCAAGGCAATTCTGGTCCGAATCAAGTGTGAGTTTCAAATCGATAATGTCATTAAAATATTAGAGGAGCGCAGCATTCGCACTCAAAAAAATTGCATTCGATAGCACGCCACTGTATATTTGCTTATGCAACTAACAACCGAAAAGTATTCACACAATTTATTATTTTTAAAATTGTAATATCTGCATTAAAAGCATCATCACAGCTTTATTACCATTTAACACTTTTTAAAAGAGAGATGAGCGAAGCAAAATTATGCTATCTTGTTATTTGTTAACATAATTTATAAATCAAAGAAAAAAAATGGTGATATTTCCCTTATCAAAATGAATGTATATTTTGTTATTTTTACACATTGCCAAATATAAAAGGAAAACTTAAAAAGAAAAAAATTCTTATTAGAATTAATTTATTAGATGTCCATTTCCATTATTTTTACTATAAATTACAAGTTCATAGTTTGTATAATTTATAATTTATATAACTAGTTTACAATTTTCAGATAAATTAAATATATATGTTAACTTAAAATATATCCTATTTATAATGATAATCTCAAATAATTCTTAAAAATACATCAAAGCAAAAAAAATATGCCAACTTTTAGTAAAAACTTGAATAATTACATTTAGCCATATTTAACTCAAACAACTTATCGAAGATAACTTAACAGAAAACATTATAAATGTTGTGGTTCCATCTACTTTAATCAAATCATTTTTACGTCAAATTCAAATGCCCATATTGTTACTGGTAAGCAGAAATTTTAGTAACAAACTGTTATTTGTCGGGTTTTACTGAGCACAAAAGCAGTGGCAGCTTGAAAGCTAAGAAATATAGCTTTTGTGCTATTAAAACTGATTTGAATGTGTCAAGTTTGGTACTGTTACGTTAAATAGAATTTCTAGCGCTTGATGGGCGAAAAAATTAATAAAGTGAATTAACTTGCTTCCGTGCTGAGTTTTAATTTTCCTGTTACATTACATAAATAACACGTAAGAATTTGCAATGATGTCTAATAACAAAAATAATATATGTGCCCGTAATTTAAACAAAACGTAGTGTACGTTTCCAGGGACATAATTAAAATAGATCTAAGCCTAAAATTTGATGCACTTTGAATGAGAAAACATGATTTAATTACACTAATTATTATAGAGATAAATTTAATTGCTAACGTACATACGAATATTTTCATTTGCTGATTGCATGTAAAATAATTCCCATTTGTAATCCTCACACAATACATTTAAAAAACTAGTCAAAGTACGAGTAGCTGTCGCTCTATGAGAGTTCTGTATATGTCATAGAGGATTGTATGTACTTACAAGCGTCTATGGGAGCAATGTATGTCTGTTAAACTATTTTCAAATATTTTTTTTTACAATGCCAATTTATTACCTACTTTATCATCTGCGGGTGTAAAACAGGATGCGAAATTAAATAACGTTATTTCTCATCAAGTAAAAATACAAATATATTGCCAGTAGATTAATTGACATGTATGGAATTTCTCTAAACTACTTTTTATAGACCCAATAATATGCACCATTGCACATTTCAGATAGATTATAAAATAACGGGTAAAGCGTTAGAGGGGAGGATGGTTCGATCATTACAAACTTAATATTTTGTAAACAGATCCTTGTATCGAAAATGTATTTCGTGCCGTCCTTCCAACAGTTTCACTGATATTACACAAAATAGGTTATGCAAATGAAAGCTAGCACCCACTTTATACGTAGTACTTTTAAACAAATTTTTTTTCTGAAAAAGTTAAGTTTATAATTTTCTAAGCGTTGCAAATATAACTACGCCAAATTTCAGCTGTAAAACAATAAAAGTATTCGAGTATAATGGCTTTGACCTAGAGATGGACAGATAGGCAGACGGACATGATTGAACTAATTTACCTGCGGAATCTTCGGAAGTATTATTTCAGACAATGGCAAATTATTATTTTGCTTTTAACTGTAAAAGCACATCCATTTATATGATAAAATTATAGTATTGGCCTTTCTATGCATTGAAGAGATTCGCAAAAAATCAACTATGGAAATTAACAAAATTAGACAAAAAATATTGTTTTTGGAATTTTAGTCGGTATGTCTGTTTGTTACAATACTATTTATTTAATTTCGATGCAGTTTTTTGGCAAACGCAAGGAGTTTTTGGCAAAACTTCAAGTTAATTGAAGTGATATAGTAATGAAGTAAAAAACTTTTATTGATTCCAATAAAAGTTTTTTCAGTTAAAAGAGAAGTAGTGTTACTACTACGATAAATGCGAAGTGCCCAGCTAGTAGACTGGTGGTAATTACAAAAATATATAGTGTTCATGTAAATAAATAGATGGCGCTACATCTAAATGAAACCAAACGAAAAGAGGTAAGGTGTAAAACTGTTCAGTAGGGAGAAGTTTAGTTACTTTACATTCCTAATAAGAAAAATAAAACCTGACATTTCATTATCTGGTGACAATTCCGTTTCAAATAGCTTTGATCCCCAACATAAATTCAATATTTGCGTTGATATATTCCATTGCATCTTTCAATTTTTATTGAAAGTATAAACTAATTAAATGTAACAGATTGGCATTGATAATCGTAAACGTGCAATTAAGAATCGCCACTATTCCAAATTATCTGATTTGGATTGAATATTTTCCACACTGTTGCTTGTTTGACAAACCAGTGATATGCAATTATATCTGACAAAAATTAGCGAGGATAATTACATACAAACTGGGAAAATTCGACTTATGACAGTGTTAACTTATTTCAGCAAGTTATGATTTTGAAAGGACAATTCGACGATTATCTAAAATACGGTAATAATATTACCAAACATATTGACACATACAGTTAAAGAAATAATATTTTCAAAGAAACGTGTAATAAAAAAAATGAATATAAGATTTAAAACCCTTAAATATAAATTTAAGCTACGTTTATTTTAAAAAGGTCTTAGGTCGCGAATGGAATATTCCCTTTGGAAATATTATCGAACTTATTTTTGCTTTATTATATATATTCGCCTTTTCCATCGCATCTTTATAAGGAATTACTTTTACGTCGATCATTTGTAATATCGAAATCAGTGCAATTGACTTATTTTTGCTTTATTATATATATTCGCCTTTTCCATCGCATCTTTATAAGGAATTACTTTTACGTCGATCATTTGTAATATCGAAATCAGTGCAATTGATTTAATTAACCAGTTGAAATCTTTTTCGTCTTGATATAGCACTCATTTAATAAATCATTTCATTGTGACGATCTAATGACTAACCAGATAAATTTGAGAATTCCAAAATATTTGTGAAATACTATTTTTGTTATTACACAAATACGATGTAAAAGTATGTGTGATATTACAAAAATACATCGTAAAATACATCGTCTAGTTGATGGCAATAAAACTTACATTCTGAAAATTCATATACTGAAAATAAGATTAAAATTCATATACTGAAATTGTAATTCAGATTTTGATGACAAGGTTCGTAACAGATTTACAAAAACATAATTTAATTTTTTTTTCATAAATTCATACGTACGTACTTCGTCCTATTGATCAATGTCCATATATAATATTAGGTAACTAAAATGACTGATATGTAATTTTGTATATTTCATAGAAAATACGTGATTTAATACTTTTTTGACGTTACTAAATTAGCATTTCGGCATTTGCTTGGAATACCTTTTTCAATTTGTTTCAGTCTTGAGTTTCTCAGAAATTACAATGACGAAAACCAATATACAGTTTGGCATTAAAACCCCGCCAAAATTTTTACTATTCCACTCGGTAGCCAAACATTTCCACAATTTCTTTTACCACGTGGAGACAGTAACGTTTTGCTTGGACCAGAGAGGGACTCGCTGCTGTTTTTATTTTGTTTTGCTGCATGTAATAACCTTCCTTCTGTATACGAATAACTTCTGACTGGATGAAATCATAGCACTCGTCGTAATCTCAACTGTTAGCTATTGTCAAGTTTGTATACTTTGTGGAGTGATAATAGGAAAGTAGATAAGTTGAATAAGTTAAAGAAGATAAGTTGACCTAGATTTGAGTTGAAACCTAGCCCAGGTTGAAGTTAAATGTATACAAACGTCAACGCTCATGGTTTTTCATGATAAAACAATAATCTTTTTAGCGTGTACTGAAAATATTCCCCTACAATTAAGAGTTACTAATTATAGTCTAGTTAAACGTAAAAATTACTAATAAAAAAATTAAATAAGCATTTTGCCAAATTAATCAAAACTATACACAAAACTATATATCTTATATATAATAAGAAAAATAAAAAAATACTCCTAAATCTCAAAAGGATCTAAAAACCATTTCTATTTCTGCTTATATTACAATTGAACGCAACTGCAACGTTGCGTAAAAAAGGCGTATTTCACGTTTACGTTGAAAGTTGTGTCGTTAAAAGTGATCACTGTGAAAATTGTTAAAAAAAAGTGTTTAAAACGTACTACATATAATCTTACTTGTTGTTTATATTTCTGAGAAACATGTGATATATTTGATATTCAGTCAAGGACGAATTTACTTTAAATACTTTAACTACCATGCGATTTCAAAACTTTGATAAATTAATTCCTACGTTAAGCATGTTCGTTTCAATCATTGTGTCATTTAAATTATATCCTAAACGTTATATAAAATTTATTAAAATAAAATAATGTAGTAAAAATTATTGTCACAAAAATTGGAACAATCAATTGATACGGAAGCATAATGCTAAATATTTTATTATGCATTAGTTAAAGATACATTTCATTTCACAATCCCAAAGGAAATTGTCTCGCTCGTAATTTTATAACAAGGAAGCATGAAAATGACTGCCGTCTGTTAAAGCTTAATATATGTATCGAATTGACTTCAACAGCGGTTGCGTGTTACATAAATTGGTAGTTAATTACAGCGGTATATAAATAAATGTACCATTTACTATATTACATGCGTCCGTCAGGAATATCCATATAGATGGCAGATTTGAAAGTTAACCCAGATTGTCCTAGTTTGAAGTTAAAACAAAAAAAAAACTTGAATTTTGAATATATTTAGCGTTAATTTTGTAGAAATTCATTATTCGCAATTAAATGAAACTACGTGATGTAGTATTATTTCTACTTTATGTAAATTCTTTACCACGACCTAGGTTTCGTTCTATTACAACATCTTCAGGTGGGCTATTAGCAAATATTAACCTAATCTACATCACATAGTTTTATTTTATTGTGAAAAAAAAACTTCTAAAGATAAATTGGTGGAATATGTAGTTAAAAGCTCTACATCATTAAAAGCTGTAAGTTTAAAACTATTGAGATATCCAGAATATTTTTACACTTTTTCGAGACAATTAGTGCAACGAATTATAGAACTAAATTTAGAAACTTTTTATATTTTTGAGCCAATGCATATATTATTATTAACAACTATTGAATATATTTGGCATTAATTTTGTAGAAATTCATTTTTCACAATTAAATGAAACTACGTGATACACATGAAGAAGTTGTAATACAACGAAATCTAGGCCGTGGTAAAGAACTTAAAGAAAGTAGAAATAATACGACATCCTAACAGAAATAATACGACATCATCCGTAGTTTCATTTAATTGTGTTTATAAACAACGTTATTTAATTCAATTTTATACTTTGATTGCGAAATAAACTTTTGCAAGTTTTAACTAAAAGTATTTATAAGGGAGGATCAATTTTTATTGTTAATAATAACATCATTAAATATAGCTGTTATATCTCAAAATATATATTTTATTCAATTTATTTAATATTGAATATATAAACCTACAAGCATTGTATATAAACCAATACAATTCATTTATTTTTTTCTATTTTGTATATTTTCATATTATCTGCGATTATTACCAATATTTCATAAACTATTTTTTTATATAAAGGTAATTCTTTATTATAGTTATATATATTTCTTCATATATATAGTTCTATAGCGATACATCTTAATAAAATTAATTAAGCATAGTTTCTATTGCAAAACTACCTATAAGTATACACGGGGGAGTTCTTTGATATGAAGAGAGTTTCCCCTAACTAATTTACACTCGAGAAGAACAAAAATTTAGTGAAAATTAAACAAAATCCACAATTCACATGGAATTATTTTTCGAAAAATGTAAATACAATTTTCCATAAAATATCATGAATAAAATTAGAAAAATATAGGGAAGCATGGCCTAGGAAACATATTTTATTGTAAGAAATATGACTATCATATTTGAACATGTTTGTGTTAATAATGAAAGTGTATTTTAATAGTCTTAAAACACCTAAAATTTTCATTTCATTTATAACTTTTTCGAAGTCCTCAATTATGGAAAAACCCTTTTATGTCTATTGAATTATTGATCAAGCTAGTTTTGAAAAGTAAAAAAAATGTAATCAACTTTTAAGATGTGTATAATCCTAATACACAAATCAACAATTTACATTAAGTTTTAAGATACAAAAAAAACAAAGAAACCTATGTGTGAAAAATAATGAAAATATACCATATTTATAAAAAAAAGTCGAATGGTGAAATAAAAAATGGTTTATTATGGTTAAAGTAAAAACTTCATTATTCCGTTTTTATTGAAACCTATCTAAAGAATAAAATCTAAAAATAATAAAGTCACAGTTTAATCCAATAAAGTTATAAAAGGTTAATTGGTAATATCGATATATTCACAAAGCGAATCCATCTCTATTAATTATTATTTGCAGATAAAATCTAAGTTCACGTAAATATTTACGCCATGGCACTCTCCCGGATCAGAGTTATTTTTCGCTTTGAAAACGTTTCGTGATTTCGATAATATAATGAAGAAAATACCCATTAATATATCAAATATGATTTCTTTGATATTTATTTCTAATTTGTTTCACTGGTTTGTGTTTGTTGGAATTATAACCAATTACATGTATGTGATGACTATTTTATGGAACCGCAACATGAATAAATCGGAAAGTTTTATGATCGCTCATGTATCCTCCTATCTGTCTGTAAAATGCTTTGGAATAGAAATATCGCAGAGTGAAAAAGCTTAATTATCCACATAAATCTCAAGAGTTAACAATTCAATAATGTTAATTTTGACATTTGAAAGGGGGAAACTAAAATTACAAAAACGTTTACATTAGTCGCATGTATTAAGTTGGATATAAATATTGAGAGTGCATTTTAAGGATAACATAACTAATAGCTCCATAATAGAGTTATTTTTAGAAATATTGCCAAAGAAATGGACTTGCTATTCTATATAAAAGTTTATTTTGTAGGAGGATTTATACTTAATCTCATAAAAATGTTATATTTGTAATACAAAAAAAAACATGCTACTACGACGATTCCGAGTATCCTATGTCCAAAATAAATGAGTTGAATCCTAACCGACAGTCGATGATCCCCTATAACCCTGATTGTAAAAATAGTAGAGATGCCAACAGTACCATTGAAAATATAATTCACGATTCATTTTCACATTTAAATTTATATATTTTAAATTATATATGAATAAAACAAAACGAAAGTTTCGCCCATTAGCTCGTTTCTCGTATTTGAGAAATGGAAAAATAAAAATGGTTCTCCAGTAGCCTGTTTTTTGAATCTGTTTAATTGTTCAATTTATATGTAAAATTGAGTTTCCGAAACAAAAAACATGACATCAAAATCGTTACTTCTTTACAGAAGTGTACTTAAGTTCGTCATCCGGTTTAAATAATACGTTGTAAATAAACATATGTTTACAAACATTTAATATATGTGCTCTGTAAATTTAAATTTCACACCGAAGTAATGCTCTACTTTCTCATTTTCATTCTCAGCGTACAGATTTTATTTCTTATTAGAGTGACAAGATTTTCAGATTAACCTACATCTGAGCTTACAAGCTTTTCCACTCTGTAATCTACTTAAATTAAAAAGCTTTTCAGCTTAATGATTGGTCATAAAAGTCAGTTAATGTTTCGTATGCATGTATATCATTATGAGAAAATTTGCTAATTGCAAAATGGGGAGTTTCATTTTGAATCTTCATATGAAATTAATGTTGTAGACTTAAACCGATATGTGGAAAATCATGGAATCGAAGTGTAAGTTAAGGTTATTATATTCATACATAACAATGAATACTTTTTTCTTTCTCACCATATGTAACTAATATTCAATAAACCTATATGTTTTAACAACATTGAAGTATCAAAATAAATTAAATAAACATAAATCGACTTTGTTTTTCTTTGAAACTTTTTGTCACGAAAAAGAAATAATTACATTAATTTAATTAGTATTTTAGTAATGAAAACAGTCCCACTCGACTCAGAAAGGATGGATGTTTTCTTTTCGGTGTTTTATTTTATGTTACCGTTCTATGTTTTCTAATTCATTTATATGTTTTATTCCCAAGGATGAACTTTTCCATATTTAAATATGTATAACTTATGAACGAGAAACTTTTTTTAATTTAAAACAAAAGTAATTATTTTTTGAACTGATTAATGAAAATTATAATTAGTACTAATTGTTTTTATTAAAACGTACACTTGAATACGATTTCGAATTCTTTTTTTTTTGAGCTGTCTTGAAAATTAAATTAGTTACCAGCAATTATAAAAAAACGTGGCTAGTAACTTGTAATTTATACCTTAAAACACGCAAAAGTATGTAAATATATACGCAATTATTATGCACGTATTTAGATATACACTACACAAAAATATATATACCGACTTAAAAATTACTTTTTTAACTATCATAATTTGTTAGATGTTGATTTAAAAAAAAATTGTATCTATACATATATTAATATATTTTCTTTAAAATATGTAGAATTTATAATTAAAACGATATTCACTTTTGTGTACGTATAAAAATAAATGGTCAATTAAGACATTTTATGCTCTACGCGCTTATGCGTTCTTTAGTGCATGCATGTTCGCATATGTGTGAATGTGGGCATGTGCTTACATGCCCACATTCACACATATACGTCCATGAGTGCATGTACTCTCACGTATTCGTACGTGTTTGTGTCTTCAATATTTACTATTGAACTAAGTTTAGCACAAAAATAACTTTGGCCATTTTGTGGTAATTTGATAAGCTTAATTGGTTAGTGACTTTAACACAAAGCGAGTTAAAAGCAGTTCTTTTATTTGGAGTCTACATCAAATTGTAACAGCCTCACCTCATTTACCAAATGGTGACGGCCACATATTTTTAAAGTGCAGGATTATTACTACAGTGAAAATATCAAATAATAAAACACAAAAAGATCCCAAATAAAAATAACTTGAACAAAAAATCAGCACGCGGTAAATCCCATGCATCGCAATGGTTCAGTTTAAGAACGGCATGAGTAGAAAGTCATAATCCAGTGCGACGCACGATGAAATCTGTTTCAGGGGTGGCAACAAATAGAAATGCGCACAAGCGTTGGCGCCCTTTTGTTCAACTCGAGTCCCGGGGCGCGGGAGTTTTCCTTACTATAGGCTGTCTCGCTTGGAGATCATCTGCAAGTTGTTCAGCCGCAATGTTTGCTTATAAATATTGCTACAGGCAACGAGTCCCTATTTAATGAGATTTGTGAGCTCCCTTTCGACATCGCTGAACTCAAGTTTAGGCCATATTACACCTTGACTGTCATCGTAACGTTGCTCGCCACCTATCATCGCCTCGCACTCGGTCAAAACCCAGTTACCGCTATCGATCAACCATTACATTGCTATCACTACCAAAGGTTCGAGCCAAGAGAAATGTAGGACGTCATGTTAATTTAATAAGTTCAAAAGAACTACACTGAACACAACACGGGCTCTAGCGGAATCCAGCATTCACAAAATCTCCCTCCAAATTTTTGTCACAGACAAAAAGATCAAACTTGGAATACTGATAGACATATATCCGTACTTCTATGCATCTACTACCATTCTAGCTTCACGCCATCATCAGCTTGTCATCGACCTGAATAATCGATTCCTAATTGACAGTTGTATAAGCCTCGCCATCAACGCACCGTTACGTACCCCCGACATGCCAATAATTAGGGGCATCGATACGCTACAATTTTATTAGGATAGCCTGGCAAAATGCCCCAACATTACTCGTCTCACATAGATGGTGACAACCCTCAAACATCGCACAAAATACATCATCGACCATCACGCCCTTCCACTACCGAGCAAGACATCTACGGTCACATCCCTATAAGTGGATCAAAAAGGAGTCAAACATAAGATACAGCAGAGCCTATGCAACTCACCCAAAAGCCCTTGGTTATCACCGCTCCACATCGTATTTAAAAAGAATGGCCACCTCTGAGTTTGCGATGGTTACCGAAAGTTCAACTCAATTAACAAGCGCTATTGTTACTCGATATCGTGAATCGAGGACTTTACCTATCCACTGACCAAAAAAATCGTGTTCAGAACGATTTATCTAAACTGGGAATACCAGAAGACCCCAATTTCTAAAGTCAAAATCAAAAAGAGCAATTTTATGTCATTCGATTTTCCGAATTTCCGAGAACGTGTCCAGGTCTCAGGAACGTCGGCTAAATGATTAAATGGTTAATTCACGAGATACTGCGCGGATTCATGATTGCGTATACCAAAAGGGTATCATGCCACCAGAGGAAAAGATCGAGACCATCATCGAAATTTCTAAACGAAAAACCATAGACAAACTTCGAGGTTTTCTCGGTATGATTAATTATTATCGGTGAAATATACCTGACACAGTATTACGTTAAAGGTTGCAGAACGTATATCAACATAACGCAAATAATGGAGACACAATATCAGTCGCTTGGATAATGGACCAAGTATTCGAAGCACCTAAGGCCAACATTAAAAACGCAGCTTTACTCGCTAATTCGTCGTACAACACCCCCAATGAATTATCAATTGATGCATCCAACCCGTCAGACGGCGCCGCACTGCAGCAATATTTCGACAATTATTGACAACCGTTCAGCTACTTCTCTGGAAACTTTTCTTTCACGCAACATAAATATAATATCTACAATTGAAATCTGTTGGCGATATATTTTGCAATTAAAGATTCTAGAAAGTGGCTCGAAGAGAGCAAATTGATTAATATTATCGATCATAAGTCGCTCTCCTATATTCTTAACAAGCCACAATCCACACCACAGAGAAAGAGAGAGCTGCTTTTCGTCTCCGAATTTATAACTAACATACGCTATATCAGTGGATAAGGCATCATAGTCAGTAAATATCCTGGATAGACGCAATATCAAAGCCATCTACTCACGACTTTACCAAAATAGTCAAGGCACAAGTAACTGACCGAGCAATGCAGTTTACAGTTCAAAAAACCACTTATCACTCAATCAAGTTAAATTTTGAAAAACCAAGTTCGAATCATATTGTGAAGTGTCATCCTAGCAAACTTGTCCCGACATACCCGAGAAGTATCGATGTGCCGCCGTCAACCTATGCACGATATAAGTCATTACAACAACGCACAAGAACAATAGCATAGACATTTTTTTGGCCATCAATGGATATAAATGTTGCAAAATAGACCAAGGCACGTATTATTCGCTAAAAAACAATACACATCGAATCATCACTAATGCCATTTTGATTTTTCCGCCAATTGACCGATTCCATCACGTCTGTATTAATATCGTTGGGCTACTACCTACTACATCACGCAGCGATCGATTTTTCGTTATATTTATCGACCAAGTTACAAGATGTCTCGGAGCGGTATCAACGTACAATATTTCTGTCGAATCTGTAGCAAAAATACACTACAAAAACTGAAATGTCAAGATTCAGTGGCCCTGCGACCAAATCACCAACAAGAGAGACCAGTTTGAAAGCCTACTTTTCGCCAACTTCACGGGTTGTTTAGATATCGAAAAGACATAAGTATAATATAAAGTACTTCATATAATTCAAAGCGCAACGGAATCATTGTGCGATGACGCCGTTCCATGAAAGCCGCACTAATAACTCGCTTGATCAGCCAAACACCTTGGACGCATGAACTACCTAGTCTACTCCTCGGATTACGAGCCACCTTAAGCACGACAGCAAAGTGAATGTCGTTGAATCAACTTTCGGATACAGTCCTAGACTAGTATGCAAATTACTGGCTGCAGCTATCAACACGCAGGCGAACTTACTACTACGTGCAAAAATTGTTTAAGGCTACAATAACATCCTGGCTATCCACACCTGCCAAACCGCTCTCGATACATTGGCCTATATTTATTCATCAAGACCTCTCGACATGCGAACGAACATAACGTCCAAATCAAAATGCCCTTATAACCACCATATGATGTTTCCTATATAGTGTTAAAACGAGATGGCGAAATATACACACTGCAACTACTAGAGAGGCGAGTAACTATTACAGTTGACTATTACAAAGCCGCCTGTATTTAGCGAAGAAAACGAATAGTCATCGCCCCGACGATGCACCTTGCAAATTAAATATTCAATTACCAGTCGCATTACCTGTTACCCCGCTGACAAATAATAATTTTTACGGCACTAATATATTGATTACTGTATCTTTTACAGGGTTAAAAACAAACTGAATAAAAAAATGAATAATTCCATGTTATTTTCATTTATTTTAAGAAAATACGTTTAAAGGTCCATGTCTTTTTGTTGGGTGAACCAAAGAACTTAAATGATTACAACGATGTAAGTTCATAGGCATCGACGATATTAAATTCAAGTAGAAATCTGAAACCGTTGCCGTTAAAAGGTTTTGATAGGCAGGTGGATGGACGGACAGACGACCAAGTAATTTCACACAAGCTCCTTTTTATTTTGAGGGCTGGAATCCTTTAAATATCCAAAGCTGTATTTCAACATTTACTTTAATTATATTTACATTATCTTCATAAAAAATAATTTTATTCGATAATTTTTTTTTTCCAAAAGTGCTATATTTGATACCATGTTTTAATACAATCATTAGCATAATCTAGCTAATTAAATATTATTTTTATTTTCTCCTAATACGTGAATGGGAAAGCCGTTAAATTATAAACGTAGATAACGTTGTATAATAAAGCTAATTACTAATAATTCTTATTATTAAAAATTTACGCTGTCTTGTCGGTATAATACAATTATTATACAAATAAACCAGCATCGTTATGTGAATAAAAAATATCAGTAGATAGTTTTCTTATACAACGTTATTAAATATATTCATACATTAAAATTATGTTTACATATTATTAAAAAAACTAATGAAGTTTTTAATGAAAGTCTAGTAGAGATAGTATAATTTCACAGAAAATGTGAATAAATTTTTTCCAAAAATTTTTTGCAAATAGGAAAGTTTCTTTTTGGGTAACTTAATTCTTAATATTCCCTGCCGTATAATATTTTGCATTTTTATGTGTACATATTTTTTTAACAATAAATGTATTATTCAACTATACAAAATTCACTTTCCGGAAAAACATTTGCTATCGAATTACTAAACATTTATGTATATTATCAGGAACGAATTAAACAAATTATATTAAAGAACAATAGGAAATAGCAAAGTTATGTAGAAATAAGTACTACCCAAACCTAGTTTAACCGTTTACATAATAACTAATTTTTCGAAATGTTGGGGCGTTAAACACATTTATTAAATTTTAATATGCTATTCTCTATTCAAGAGATTTTTAAAAGAATTATTTTAATATTAAAAAAAACCACTGCCTTATATTAGTCATTGCGATCATGAAAATAATTAAAAATAAAATTGAAAGAAGCAACTGACGAAAAGTCGATATTATCGACTTAGGACTATTTTACTAATCGAATACTTCATTAAATAGAAAATTTAGTTAAATACACAATTTGTCAATTAAATACATGCCTTGCCATAAATCAGGTAAGCAATTGGTAAAAAGAAAATAAATATGATATCTTTTACGGCATATAAATAATAAATAAATCTTCATATTATCGAAACAAAAATATTATATATTTACCTTACGACGGTGCAGTATCATAACTATGTATGGGTAGCAGCGTTATAATATTTAAAGTAACTTTAAACCACATGTAACTTAATATACATTCTCGACCTTGCCTAAAAACTATATGAGCATAAAAACCTATGCAACGAACACAAAATCCTTATGTAGTTCCAACGCGGATGCAATAAACCATTTCCGTACCAATTTGAACGGAGATAAAACATGACTACCACCATTAGACCAACCCGTGTCTCACGTTAAAATTAAGAGTGGCGCTGTTAAATGTGGCCGCCATAATAACAATTTGTATTCTGTCAGCGCCGATTTTGCGCTCGTTTTGTATTCGTTCTTTGAGCCTGATAAGAGATTAAAGAATTATTTGCTGACAAATCATTTAGAATATTGCTAGCATATGACGACAAAGGCGTGAACCTGTTTACTTTTATATTGACGATGTATTCCTTTATCTAATATTTACATATAAACGAAATATATTGTATTTACAAAAATATTTAATTGTTGTAACGTGATTTTTCAGAATAGAAGAGTTAAATAATTTGAAAATATTTGACAAATAGAATACCTATGTGTATCAATGTTTAAGTCGATTAAATTTACTCAAATATGAGTACGCATGAACTGACTCCCGTTCATTTCTACGACATTAAAAAAATTCACTTTCTTTAAAATTGATCTAATTTACTATTAGTTAAATCCAAATATTACGATCGAAAGATCTTCAATTGCCTGTAATTTTTAATTGTGGTTACTGAGAAATTTAATTTTTTTATCAATTACTTATTAAAACAGAAACCTCTCAAATATTTAAAGCTACCACAGAGCCTCTATTTTTTGAATATTATATAAACAATAAACACCTCAGTACACAATATAAAGGTTAGGATAAAATTTATCGCAATATCAAAAAACCCTCACATCTTACGAATATATTAAACCAAACGAATCAGAAAAGTTATGAAACTTTATTATATAGCTATTAACATACTGCTCGACTAGTGATTAACTCTGAAATGTCATTCTTGTTAGGATCAACAACTAGCCGGAGGATTCTGCTCGATGTGACAAACGCTAACATTGCAATAAATTGTATACGAAACTACCTTCCGTGAGCTTTTTAGTTACGGTGGCACATGAGTGCCGTAAAACACGACACGACGTAATAAAACTTTCAACCTAACCTCGAAGTGGAGGTTATTTGAATGTGGACAAACTTAATTTAAGTGGCTGTAAAATATACTTTATATTCTTTTTGCTCAGTTATTCTGGTTAAATTGGTTTTACTTATTAACTAGATAAAACTAATTAAAATGAAACACATGCAAAAAAAATGTATTCATGTTAGAAGTTATTCTATTTTAAATAAACATTTTGCGTTTTTGCTGGTTAAATAATTATATAATAAGTTGTTAATTAATCTAAATGAAAGTATAATATTAAAAATTCCATCTGATAAATTTAAATACATTGTTGATGTAATGAAAACAAAAAGAGAAGAAAAGTGTATTCGTAAGTTTTCCTAATTATATAAAGCTTGGGTTATAAAAATATATATATAAACCTTTCGTGACAAGAAATTTTTGAAGAGAATTTACTATTAAAAAGGAGATTAAATACTTCAAGTGCAAAGCGTGCTTTCGTCTTACAATTATATTCTTTTAAGTTAGGCCTTAGATACTTTCAATCTTCTGTAAAAAACTATCACAAAAGAAATTTTCCGTCAGAAAATTTTGCCTTTTTAAATAACAATTATAATTCTAGAGAATAAAAATAAAGTATATATCTTACTTAATACACTTTTCCTCTCATATTGTTTGGACGGTCAATCTACAGCTATATAAAAAAAGAAATAACGTTTGTGGATTTGTTTGAGGTAATTTTAAAAACTATCTAATCGACTGTAAATAGTATTTCACTAATAGATAGGTACTACCTTGTCTTCTATCATGGCTACTTTTATTCGGTTTCATATAAAAGGAGTTCAAATTATTGAAGTGAAATATAAATGCCTATAAGTGCCTGTAGGTTTACAAATCATTTTACCAATTAGGAAAAGAGGTAGAGAATGAAGGAAAAAATGAGAAAACTAAAAATATGAAAGCAAATACAAAAAATATAAATAAAGTTAAAAAAATTAGTCAAAAGAAGCGAAATGAAAGTATAAAAATAATTTCTGTGACCCATTTCCGTTATCCAAGATAAGGAAGTATCAGGGAAAAGCTAATATTTAATGGATGCCAAGAATTCATTCTAGAATTGGGGACTGTTAATAAGGTAGTAAATTTATATTTGAATTATTTATAAGTTAATTACTCTATTTTTTATTATTTTATCAGTGAAGAAACTGCCGTAATTTTTACATTATATAAAAATAAAAAGTTGTACATTGTTGTAAATAAAAAGTTGTGTTGTGTTGTAATTCAGTTCTATATCCCGCAAAATGTTTACCGCAAGATTGGAGCCTATACAGTATGACCAAAAATATCATCTGGAATCATTCCTTGTGTTATTCTACACACAATGGAAAGATTTTACAGATATTACCTTTATTCTATTTTCCTTTCTTCTGTATATCATCTTTGTACTTTATAGGCATACTCAATCTAGCTTTATTTCTATTGGTTCACGTCTATTTGGAGTAACCACAAGATGAATGATGAATTTGAATCGGGCGATGAGGAAGAGGGAGATCAAAGTTACCATCTATGGAAAGAAACAGGTAAAAAATAGTGATTTCAATTAAAATTCAGATCGATTTTTAAGATTAAAAAAAAATACTTTGGCTATTTTAATTTTTCAGAGTTAGTTATTATTATAGGTACGGTATTTATTTCAAACTGAATTAGTCAAATTATTATTTTGAAGAAATTTGATGTTCCATTAATTAATCGTGGTGAAGTTTACACAAAGTGAAATGTTAAAATTAGTCAAAAACGAACGGTCTGGTGCAAAAGTTGCTAAAACTTTTACCAAAATGGTATTACGTGTTAAATGGAAATCTAATAGATATATTGCCTTAAAAAAAGAATTTTTCCTGTTCAATATTTTTTTTGAAAGTAGACCATTTAAACTTCTTCTAACAGACTCAGCAGTGGAAAATATAAAATAAGAAACCTAGCAATAGTTGGTAATCAAACATTTTTTTTATCTTTACGTCCAAAAGTTTTTCTCCGATTGCAACTAAAAATAACAATTTACTGGTCAGCACAAATTCCCGGTGATTTGTCTAGTTCCAAGCAAATTCTTTGTGCTTTAGTTTTTATGTGCTTTAGTAGGCTGTTTTTTTCTAATTTTTTTTTGTTCCTTCCGCCGAGCACTATTAAATAAAAACGTTAGTAAATAATGGCATATATTCCCTTAAGATTTTATGAACTTTACGTACATAGGTAATTATTTAATACTTACAAATTCCAATGAGAATCGTGCTAGTGGATAACATTTCCTTGTCTTACTTTCGTTGATTCTTCTCCAGGATTCTATTGAAATACTTTCTTGATACTTTCATAAAAAATTAATTTCAGTAAAAAATATATTTTTAATATCCCACAAAATTTTACAAATATTCAATTAAAAAATTGATTTGTCACCAATAATTATCCCAACATTCCAATTTTTCATTAATATGTATTTAAAGATTTTTATTAGACAACCCTAATTACTTGGAAAATTTAATTGTTTATTAAAAAATTATTATCGTATTTTCCTTTTGTTCGATGTAATAAAATAGCTTTGTAGATGCCATATTATATGTGGAGTACATCAATTTAGAATTCAGGTATGATGGTATCATCATAAATACAGTCTCAGAATATAGTGAAGTATCCAATCACGTATTATGGACACATTAAATCATTTTAATAATGACTCATCCAGTATATACATCATTGATATAAACTTGTTATACAACCTATTTTATTTATTATGTATGCCGGGAAATTTTAAGATTTTTATATAAAAATACCAAATTTGTTGTACACACGATGTATATACACTGGCATGTACACCGACTTATATCTGATCAAGAGGATAATATAGCATCTACCCCAACATTTTTGAATGTGTACGTAAATTTCGACCAAATTATTACTTACATTACAATACGTTCATAAATGTTACATGTATATAATTTCGTACCTATTCGTATATTAAAAAATGAATAAACCCAAATTTTGTCTATTTTCAATATAAAACGATTTTTTGGTAAATGCTATTAAAATGGTAAATAATTTTGATCATTAAATTACAAAGCTATTTAGTACTGCTATTTTCATTATCATTGTAAATATTTCGTAATTATACTGTTTTCATATAATAAAGTGATTGAGGTGTAATTTTAATGTTGACTTAATAACTTGTTTTTCCAGTTATTCTTTAAAATAGAATGGGTTTTAAATAAAACGCTCAAACATATTTTTTTTATTCAACACAGTATTTTCCGATCAGCAAACGACTTCTTGAAAAGATACTTGCCGTTCAACATCTACGACAAAGTGAGCTTTTCTTTATTTCCAGGTTTTAAAGAGAAAATAATCCATCGTAATAGCTATCGACGAAATAATATATGATTAAAATACCCAGTTACTAGTTGTACGTGATGTTAAACCACTAGTTACATAACTATATTCAACCATCAAAAAACTGAAGTAAAACACTCATTATATTCTCATGTTATTAAGCTCAATGTAAAATTCCGCTAAATCCAAGCGGAATAAAAATTTAAGAGACGATGTTGAAATGAAAAATACCGTAAAGCTTGAGGTAAAATTTGTGATTAAATTTCTATATGTATAATTGAAACTACCCCGACATAGTACAATATGATTCATGCTTGTTTACTCAGCTTAATTGTAAAACAAGAAAATTAATGGAGAAAAACTCGTAAAACTGACGCATTTTAAATTTCGATTCGTTTTTTATAGCTCCGCATTTAGTTACGAAAGTTATCTGCATCGTGGTAATAAAACGGTAATAGAGATTTTGTGTTGATATGATTATACTCGGAAACATTAGCATTATCTTTGAAATATTTAATGCCTGGTCGTAAAAATAAATTAAAATGTTAAATGGAAAAATTTTAATGTGATAAATACATTTGATAAGATGTTTAATCGCGTGCAAGGAATTTTATGATTAATAATATTAGATAATATTGATAAGGAAAAAATCAAGTAAAGGGCCAATTCCACGTGCCAGTTAAACTTAAGGTGAATGTTACTTCAATGGTGAAAGGTGAATGCTTATAGTTTCTAAAAACTGCTACGAAACTTTTTTGTAGAAATATATTTCATATGCAACGGTATTTATTCAACGTTTATCTGAATATAAAAAAAATATTGAATATATTTGGCGTTAATTTTCTAGAAATTCATTATTCACAATTAAATGAAACTACGTGATGTAGTATTATTTCTACTTTCTTTAATTTCTTTACCACGACCTAGATTTTGTTGTATTACAACATCTTTGCTAATATCCCACCTGATGTTGTTGTAGATGTTGTAATACAACGAAACCTAGATCGTGGTAAAGAAATTAAAGAAATTAGAAATAATACTACATCATGTAGTTTCATTTAATTGTGGATAAAAAAAATACTTAAATTAAGAATATGCATTATTCTAAATTGTTCAGATTTAGAATAATGCGTTAAAAATTGGAATAGTTTTTCTATTATATTAATGGTATAAATTTTTTGACGACACACATTTAGCATGAATTTTTAATTAAAACTGTATCCGATTTAAAGGTGTTATTATAAAGAATAATATTTAATTTTTCATAACTAAATGAAAATACCTGATGGGGTATTTTTGGTACTTTATTTAAATGTTTAACCAGGATCTGATACCACATCACGTAGTTTCATTTAGTTGTAAAAATTAAATTCCAATGAATTTCTAAAAAAACACAAAATATATTCAATAATAATATTTTTATCCATTATAAAATACCATTTTCATCAAAGAAGTTTCAATGGGACCTCTGTAAAAAAGTCTTATTATTTGTCAGCACATATTTATAAAATTGGGGCATGTAGCAGCTCTTAAAAATATTTTTTTTAGAAAGTTCTAATTAAATGATACTAGTATTCAATCATTTTAATGCTAATATCGTTTCGTTAGAAATATCGGTTAAAATAATTCACTTTAATTTACATAAACGTTTTCAATATTTTTTCAAATATTTAAAAATTTTCCTGTAAAAATTAAAGAGAGAAGATTATATTGCAAGCCATTTTCAAGCTTACTAATCTAAATCTGGAGTAAAAGTCGAATAATGGCAAATAAAACCATACTTTTCTTTAAACAGACCTGTTTTAGGATTTCCATTGATAGAATTCCACTATTAAAAGGTATGTGAGGATGATAGGAGGTATGGAATATTTTTTTTGCAAACACTATACAAATATATGGCGCAAAAAAAAATTATTTTTTAGTTTGATGTATATCAAATCCGATGAAAAAATTCAAAAACTGCTGTGGGTCGACGGGCTAAAAGGAAGGGGCAAAAAGGAATTATAAGGCTTAATATTCACTGCGTAACTCTAAAAAGACATTTCAGTGAATTTAAATGGGGACCACTTCAACTTTATTATATTTTTAGCAAACATTTAAAGGTTTTTAATATGTAACATGTAATATTTTGCCTTTATGTTCTGATATTCTGGTATTCACACACACATGCATGTGTGCGTGTATTTATATATATATATATATATGTATATGTATATATATATATATATATATATATATATATATATACATATATATATATATATTTGTGTATATATATATATATATATATATATATATATATATATATATATACACATAATGAATGATATGCATATGATTAAATCTAGTCAAATATTCAAAGGAATAATGTAATATTTGTAAATAACAACTACATGCATTTTCACAATCAACTCTCTTTAGTAGACCATAGTGTGTATTGCACTCACAATTGAAAAAAATTCATCTTTTTTCCATTATTTTTCAGGACATGCATTACCCAATACTTTGACCAAAAATGGTGGTCAGGGTATGAAGATGAAAAAAGAAGGTAAGAACAGGAACTTCTCAATGGTTAGAAATATTGTTTTTGTGTTTGCGCTTGTTTGAATAGTCTTAACGAGTCCTATGTTCAGAAGTAGCTTATATGGTTTAATGGCGAAGGTGCAAGATATTGAATGAACTCCTTAGTGATGAGGAGTAGGACTTTAGAATTATCCGAGTAGTCTGAAGAATTCTTCGATTACATGTATTGACCGGGTGTTGGTGCCGGAAGATCGGGGAAGGTCTCCCTTACGTTAAATCCTTGATTTTTGTCTCTTGTAATAAATGCACAACCAAATCGCGTACATAAAATTAAAGCTAATTAATCGCTGTAATTTATTAAAATATTGAAGCAGATTTTTCTGTGTATAAAATATGATGGAGACGTATTTTTAAAAAGACCATCTCATCTTTAGATGTGTGTATACGTGTTAAAAGTAATGTATAAATAATAAATTAAATTGGTAACATAGCCACAAACAGTTTTATTAAGCGAAATAATGTTACAAATTGAATAGGTGGAAAATCATTTGCCGAAGTGCAATTATTGTGTTAAGTATTTGTTTAAAATTTCGAATTTAAAATATAAGTACAATAGATAATATCTATAATTTGAAATCAGATATAAATTTAAGTTGAAGAAACATTTTGCCTTCGAGGAAAGCAATTAAATCTTACTGGAAACAGTTTTCAAGTTCTTTGACGAAATGCACTTGGAGGATGGATTGGAGTTGGAGGATACCGAGTAAATGTTGAAAAGATATTTAATGAAGGGCGCTATCCTGGCAGGAATTTGCTTTTTCTAACTGAAACTTGGAAACTAACCACGTTACGCATATACGTAATGACCCTTAGTAAAAGTCTAAATATTCTGTAAGCGTCCGCGTAATTTATACCCTTGGGTTTTTTTCTTTGCTTTGATTATGTAAAATAAATACATTCGAAATTTTGCAAAGTTGATGTAATAGGTTATAATGATGCTACAAATTTTGAAGTGATACTAGAAATTTGACATCAGAAGTTCTGTATGTATTTTATGATCAGTTGTATTTTGCTCATTTCATTTTTGAAATATCAAATACTTCAATGCATGCAAGAGGATTCAGTTGTTTCTTGAAATACTCAAATAGCTTACTACACCCAACAGCATTGTAGCGTATCTAATGTTTAATTGTTTATCTTATTGTAGTAAAAGTTAAATTCACTTAACCTTAATATTCGTTAAATTTCCATATGTTATATTCCGTTTAAACTGCTTTTAAGTAACTTTATTCCATTAATGATTGAAGTCTTAATAACGATTAAATAGCTTATAAAGTCTTAATATAAGTTGAAATTAAGGTTTATTTGTTTTGTAATACGACAATATTGCTTACTTATTTATCATATTTTAAGGAGGAACTTAATGTCAAGGAATTACTACAAGTCAAGACATTTTTTTTAAATTTTGGTCAATACCCGCTTGGTAAATATTATACTCTTATGGCCACATTTTTTCATGTGATTTTTAAATTAAGAGATTATTGAATTACTTTGGAATAGCACTTCGATATTTTAATACTTATTACTTTTTCTTTATTACTCTCTGAAAATTCGGTACTAAATCCTTAAATCTATTTGTTTACTTATCTTAATTACACTTTATTTCTTATTCATTACATAATGAAGAATGTTAACTAACTTATTGTGTTATATTTTTGAAAAGATTTAAAAAATTATTGGCATAGCAGAAATAAAACTGTCATGACAATTTAAACGTTTTACTTTTGACGTAATACTATAATATTCTATACGAAATTGTCTCATTTTAAATAGCGCTAAATCAGCATTCGTATTTCTAAGTACCTTAGACAATAAATGTTAAGTCCTCATTGTTTTAGATACATAAAAATACTGAAAATATGCATTTTCATATTAGTTTCCAAATCCCTTCATTATTTTAATTCTGATGTTACTTTTACGATTTTGTAAATGTTGTTCGTTAGGTTTCATAAACGTTTTTCAGAATTTTTCGTAATATTGATATATTAATTTTTCTAAATTTATGAATGTCAAAAACATTTGTCTTGTCAAAACTTGTATTTATACGTCAGAGACTTTAAACAAAAGGTCAATTATCCTCCTAACAATTAAAAACCACGTACCTAAACATTCTGCTAGCTTTGAAAATGTTTTAAAATTAAAACTACTAATGATTTTATTAAGTTATTGACTAATTTTACTGTAAGCAATAACATTTTTCTTTAATATTAACTTGCCTTCAATATGAATAAACTAAATATTTAATAGAGATGACGTACGATGAATTTCCATACTTTAGTTTCTCAGAAGGCTGACAAAATGGCACAGCAAAGATAGAGAACTATATAAGCTTTCCTGATTTTTCAGGGTCGACTATTTTTCTTTTCTATTTTACCGTGAAAATGAATTTCAATTCCATTAATAATGATCAGTAGTGGAGATTTCTACAATTGTATTGTATTTCTCACGCCCGGACAAATACAGATTTAGTAATTTAATTTTATAAGTAAATCAGATTGACTTCTTCTTAGAAAGCAGATTTCGTGAAAACACTTTAATAAAGATTCAAGTTTCCTTTGAAGATTAAATTTTCCTATTCTATTAAATTACGCATGCAAATTAGGCCTTCCGAAGTGTTTAGTTTACGCATATTGTATGTTAAATTTATATTTTATCTGAAATGAGATTGCAAGTAAAATAGTAAAAAAATACAAGTATTGGTAAGTTTCGTTGAAATAAATATTTCGCATTTTGCAGTACATTGCATACTATTTGTTTGTTTTCAGCAAATTTTACCAGGATCACAAATATCGCTTGATTACCAGTATCAAGCACAAGCATAACCGAGACCGTAATCCATAAAATTTAGACTGTTGTCACATATTGCTGCGATTCTATTAAAATTACAATTGCTTAATTAAATCGGGTTTATGATCAGCAGCAATATTGGGCGTATACCAAACTTCAGAAAAACTGTGCGCACCCGTACTGCGGGAAACACTTAATTAAGCTCCACGATACAGTTAGTAACATTGTCCTGACCAACACGATTATATTTACCGGGGTGATTTCACAAAATGTAATCTTTTTATTATTTTAAAAACACTATTTCTTCCCTCATTTTTGTTGCCTTCTATATATTTATCTTTTACTACATATATATAAGATTTTGATTGCGCTGAATATGATTGTACCTAGAAATCTATAATAATGCAAACCTGTCAAGCACGATTAGAACTTGCACTACGAGAGTCATTTACATATGTCGGTACTTAAATATATGGTAGTATACAGAGTATTTCTATTAAACTACTTACAAATGTTAATTTTTCACAACGTAAATATGTTAATCTGCTACGTCTTTCTCAGGCATTAAAACATAGCGCCTGTTCAATATAAGGTCTAGGAATGCATCCAATATTATTATTTAGTAGATTCTATTAACCATTTCAGGTTTTTAGTTGCTTGGTAGTACACAACTAATCGCTTCTCGTTTCTTGTTTCTCTGAAATAGACAATTCCAAAGCTCTTTAAAAATTTCCATTTCGTATATTCTAAACTAGTTCCTTTATCTGCTTTTATATATGAGTTTACGTGTAAAATATGTTTATATCTTGGTTTTAATTGCAGGATATGCTGAAGGAGGAAATCTAGTAAAGCTCTTCCCTATTAAGTCAGGGTTCATTTTAATGAAATTTAGAATGCGGTTACCGTTAGGTTACGGGCCCAGTAGTGACAAAACTTTCAATTTCCTATAATTATACTATAATAAAATATGAAACTAATACGAGGGTTTGGATTGTTTGTTCAAGGTTAATTCTAGAGAAAATATAAAAATTTTAAAAATATAAGCGATATTCCTGGCTGGAGAACAAGCGGAAAATCTTTTGGTAATATTTGGTGAGATCCGTTAATTGTTTAAAAGAAATTATACAAAATTGTTATTCAACATATATATTTTTAAAAAAATGCAAACATTTAAAAGATGCCTCCATATGACAATTTTGTCCAGATTCTTTTTTTTTAATTTAATTTTACACATATTTCTTAAGTTTGGTTATGAATTCGGTTTTAAATTTTTAAAAATTTATTAAACAAAGTAATTTAAGGTACTTTAAATAAATTGTTTGTGCAGAAACTCTCAAAATAATTAAGAGTTATAAATCTTAGTTAGTAGTATTTGTTGCTACTTTAGAAAAAAAGCGTAAAAAATGAGAATCAAGCAGCTGAAACTGATTTTGGCAACATAATTAATTACCTCTCATTTCCTGTATTATCTTGTATGCTATGGTCCTAAAATATTGAGTTACTATGATCAATCTGAAAAAAATGCATGTATCTCAATAGAACAAGTTAGAAGAACTAAAATATTTAAAAGAAAGAGGATGTGAATGATCGCTATTATCTCTTCTGAAACATAAGCATATCTGCTAAGATTATATTTAATTTCAGGAATTAATATTCTCATTAACGGTAACTCGATTCAAAATTAAATTTCTCTTTAAATTTTTTAAGTCAGATTAAAGTAAGAAATTGTTTATCTAGAGTTGCAAGTTTAGGTTCAACAACTATTCTCGGCTAACCTATTTTAGTGTCGCAATAAGAGAATTCTTTATTTGATATAAAGAACTCTCTTATTGTGACACTGGTTGGAATATATAATCAGAAATAATTTAAAAAAATTTAGCTCATGGAAATGTTTACATTTTTGGAAAAAATATCCTGGATTTTAATAAAGTATGACATAAAAGGAATCAGGAAGCATTGTAATGGGAGTCATTATCTCTCCTACTTTTTATATATTGACAGTAACAAGTACAAGTTGTTATAAAGCAAGTTGAAGAAAAGAAACTTCCCTCAATTATAAAACAAGTTTACGGAAATGACTTTGGAATTACTTTGAGATCTATGCCTTACTTGCAAATTTTCCCTAATGCATAACAGTTCACAATGGCATATATAGTTTACTTCGGGTTCATAGTGTGAGACCTATATACCCCCGGACAAAACCAGTATTGAACCAAAATTCCACAGTTCCCTTGATTATATTTTATATATGCATGCACACTTATAAATTAGATGGTATTTTGTGTAGGTTTTTTTTGTATACAGATTCAGTGCCCGTCAGCTATGTTGGGAATATATTAAATCGTACTATTTATATCCATTACACTACGACATGACCGTACTGCAGATTTATAGTTTAAGATATTAAACTAAACTGTTTGCTGTGTTGATTTTAAAATAAATGTACATATATATATATATATATATATATATATATATATATGTGTGTATATATATATTTATACATATATATATATATATATATATATATATATATACATAAAAATAGAAATAGTGTTGGATTTCAATCATCGTAAAACGTCGCACAAAGAACTTACGTGACGATAAAACTCACGTTTTGAAATGAAAATATCTGGGATGGTTCGACTTATTAAACTTTAACTAGGCAAAATACGGGCGAAAATGTGTCAAGTTACTAAAAAAATCATAGAAGAAACAAGAGAGAAAAGAAAATATGTTAGAGAAAAACGTCGATAAACCGCATAAAATAATGTGAAAATTGGCAAGTTCAAAAATTCCAATATCCGACAATCATAGTCGACCTGAGCTTCACAAACAGCAAGTATTGTTTTGTTTTCAAGTCGGAAGCTTAAAACTTTTTCCAGAAGTGATTACGTTTTCAAATCTTAAATTTAGTACTTTGTGCGTAGATAAAGAGCACAGTTGCAGGATTAATGGAGCCATAGACGAATAGAACTCTGTATATGAGCCTCCCGTCCATTTTTAGGCCCATACAAACAATCAAATATTCTACATAGTTTTTCCATTAAATTATTTACAAATATTAATATTATTATTCGTCATATAAATATATTTCGCAGTTTATATTTATAGGTGAATATATGTTAAATGAGTTACTTAATTGAAGCAAGTTTTGGTAAAATTTAAATAATAACAATGTCAGGCGTATGAAGAACTTAAACACAAAATAGAGGCAAAATAAACCTTCATTACCAAAATTCAACGATATCATGTGTAAGAGTAATTTAAGACTCAAAACAATAATTTTTTAACTTATGAACATTGTAAACAAACAAGGGTCATACAATTTACACAAAACTGCATGGCTTTTTACTAAATGTCATTATTATGATCAAGATGCGACTTCGATACGGACCGAACGGACGGATTTTTGTTCCGCAGTTCATAACGAATCGTATAATTTCAAATCCCAAAAACGTTTTCCATATTTATCTTTGTTGACCACAACGGGCGAGTATTGACCAATTGATAGGTCACGGCGGGCTTAATTGAAAATGTTCTCAACAGACAAAACAATGTCATTTAGATTAGTTTCTAAACTTTACCGAATATTGGAAATATCATGAATGATGTATTATATTCAAATTTGTTTATATTTGTTATTTTTCACCGAAAATAATGGATTTATTATTATCTTACTGGGCAAAGTAAATAAAGCTAATATTTTTTGTGTGTACATGTACTTGTGGGTTTTTTTCGCTTAATCTGAGCGAATCAACTTTTTTATATGTGCAGTATTATTAGATTTGTGTTATTCTCACAAATGTATAGGTTTCTTTGAATATCGAACTCAATAGCGGACAATGTGGAGATGTAAATGTCATCAGACACTGTAATCAGAGTTAGCAGCATCTTATCGCTCTCAGTTGCTTTACAAATACCGTCAAAATTTCTTTAAATGAATTAAAAGAACTCACAGGAATTTTGACACTTTGTATCCTTAATCAATGTCGTTTTCATGGTATTCTAATAGTAATTTTTTCACGGTCATACGTTTAATTTCATTGATAATGGAATTATTTATTAAACTTATTCCACGTTGATAAGATTGATATTAAGATATTTTGCTTCATATAAATTTAAAATATTCGGTTCGGGACTAAAAACTTAGTATCATAAAATATAGTTAACTCATTGGTAGTCTGTATTGATACAATTTGTCCACAGTTTTTATTTTATTCCTTGTTTTTATTTTATTAATCAACCTATATTGTCATCCCTCGTATATTTATCTTGCAACATCTTTAAATATCAAATTAATTTTTAGAATATCGTAGATTCTACTCTTTTTCATTTCATTTCCCAAATATTTCTATAATATTTTCCATGCGGGCAATTAGTACCTAGTTTTCATTGTTTCATTTAATATCAAGTCAAGTTCTTGACAATAACCAATCAATTTCAGATTGTAAATTTAATATTTTTGAGTTTCAGTAATTTCTTTTCGTTCATATGGATCGGTTATATTTGACAAATGGGGGGGGGGAGGGTACCATGCTAACGACGCTATAACAGTCGCTATAACGAATTAAACAGTTAAACCAGGAAGACCACCCAACGCTTTTAAAGTGCCTGATCAATCAAAAGTTCTTAATTCAATACGTTGTAATGAACCGAATTGAATAACAAACGCAGATCCGAAGAAGGGGTAATATTGCATAAAGTGTCCGCTCGATTCATTTGGTTAATCAAAGTTCTCTCGACTTAATGACGTAAATTGCAATTTTGTTTCATATATAAACTGCGAACGAATAGAATATATACATCAGTATTTTAGTCAAGTTCAGTAAAATAAATATAAAATAAGTTTTCACGTGAATCATTATTTGAAAATGAATTTTATCGTCACATTATTTCGTATTTTATTATATACAAATTTAACAACCTTATAAAAATTCAAAAATAAAAACAAATATTGGTGATAACGCCGTCCCAAGGAATAACTCTTATTAGCTAATAAATTTTAATACTTTTTTAAATATATTTAAATATTTTGATCATATACGAATGGTATATCACGTCTTTCTGCTAATTGTAACACTTAAAATATGTACTCTGTTTTACGGGCGTGTTTATGTTTTTAACGAAAACCTTAATTTTTACCAATTTACTTTAAACTCTAGGAATATATAGAAATGATTTTGAAATGGGAAAATAGATCAAACTGTTATTTATAATTGAAATAGATTATTTTTAGTTCTTTTTAAAATCGCTAAAAATGGGTGAGTTTAGAGTTTGAAATGGGAAGCAGTTAAATTCTCATCACCTCTTCTTTAATTCGATAAAATGACAATGTGGATTGACGCAACAGTAAAAGATAAAAAGAAAAATATTTAATAGTTATGATAAACAATTTTATGTAAATGAAACATTTTATTTTATAATGTTATCACTTTATGTTTTATATTTGACACTTGAATGGATTTAGGTTTTAAACGACACACACATATATATATATATATATATATATACATCTATATATATATATATATATATATATATATATATATATATATATATATAGATATATATACACAAGTGTGTGTGTATGTTCAATCACATTATAATTACCAAACACTAAGAAAGGAAAGCCGGAAAAGTTTTATGCTCATTCCACGTTTGTTAGAGCTGTTGATTAATTACTATTTGTATTTTCTATAATTATGTGAATAGATAAGCCGTTAAATAGTACACATAGAAAGCTATGTAAAACACTAAGGACTCTAAGGACGCTGTCTTATCTGTATATGAAAATTATTATACAGATAAGAGAGCGTTATTTTGTAGTAAAAAAAATATTAGTAATTAGTTTTGTTGTACGACTTTATTAAAAATATTAATGTATTAATATTAGATTTAAATATAAGGAAAACTAATTACGATTTTACTAAAATTCTAGTGGGGAGTATGATTTGATGGAAAGTGTGAAAGCATATTTTTCCAATTTTTTTGCAAACAAAAAAGTTTATTTTTGGATAACTTATTTTTAATATTTCTCTCTCGTAAACTATTTCCCATCATTATATTTATTAACTAATAAATGCATTATTGAAAACGATACAAAACTCATCTTGTTGAATAATGCTTGTTAAAGTTACTGAACAATTACAGAACTAGTATATTATAAGTATCGAATTAATTACATTTTATTAAAGAAAAATAGAGAATGACAATGTCCCATAGAAATAAAAACTATTCCTTGAAAAATGTCCTCTATTATGTCGTTCGACATCTGGGGCATAGTTGACTTTACAGTGCATAAGTACCTCAAGTTTATTCGTTTACATGATCATTTATTTTCCCAAATTATAATAAATATTTTTAACGTCCCGACGTTAAAAATATTGACTAATTTATGATGTTCTTTTACTTATTCCAGAGATTTAGGGAAATAATTATTTTGAAGTTTAAAAAAACCATTGCCTTAAACGTTTGCTATTTTGATTATGAAAATAAGTAAATATGAAATTGTATTATTAATTTTTGCATAGTTTATAGAGCCAATTCACGAAGAGTCGAAATTATTCATTCAGGATTATTGTTTGATTTTAGTAACCCTTAATCAAATACATGAAGTATAAGCAAAAAAATTGAGCTAAATATGCAAATTGTCAGCTAATACGTGCATCACAATAGATTGTGTACAAAATTGTTTAATGGAAAATAAAGTTAATGTTTTTCACGACATCTAAATAATAATGAAATCTTTATATTATAGAAACAAAATATCATATATTTTATCCCACAACAGTGCAGTCTGATAACTATGTATGGATGGCAGCATTATGATATTCAAAGTAACTTTTAACCTCCTATAACTTAATATACGTTTTCGATCTTTCCTAAACCTCTATGTGTATAAACACAACTTCCAACGCGGATATAATAAACCATTTCCGTACCAATTTGAACGGAGATAAAACATGACTACCACCATTAGACCAACCCGTCGCTTGCGTTAAAGTCAAGAGTTGCGTGTTAAATGCGGCCGCCATAATAGCGATTTACGTTTTGTCAGCGCCTATTTTTCGCTCGCTTTTTACTCGTATTTTGCGCCTGATAAAAGATAACAGAATGTCTTGCTAACAAATCACACAGAGTGTAAGGGTATATAGTTAAACCCATTTACTTTTATAAATTTTTAATTATGTGTCGATATGAGTAGGTAAGATCGATACTTTGTAGGTATCATAACGTTTCGAGCTCTATTACCTGTCATTGATAATTAGTTGTGGACATTTGATTAAACTTATGCGACATAACATGGAAGTTAAAATTATCTACTCATAACATCAAAGCTGCTTGCGATTTTTATGGCTTAAAATAAGAAAAAAAACATCCAGTCCAAAATGTAAGTGATAATCATATCTGATGTTTCTTTCGGCGAATTACATTTTATAGAAAATATCTTAAAAGTTTATATTATAAGGTGTGAAAACCGCATGATTGAAATATTATTAGCTGTGGAGCTAATTTTTAGTAAGACAAAATTGTTGTAAAATTGGATATATTCCGAAATTTGGTAATTAAAATTTCAATGACGTGTGCAAATATTGACTTAACAATACTTTAAATTATGACTAAGTATATTTTGGTTTCCGTTATCTATGCTTTTAGCATCTTTTTTATTTTACTTATACATATATAAATAATGATGAAAAAGAAATAACCATGATAATATATTTAAACAATTAATTATTTTAATTATTTGTTTAAACATTTGATCCGAGTTTTATGAAAAAAAAACTATCAGCAGAGCAGCAAGGTAACCCATGTGAGCTTATTATAAATGTTTTGGGAACATATTTATGTTGGACAAAGTATTCCGGATAAAAAAGCGGTACTGTGTTGCATGCACGTTTTTGATTCTTGGTTTGATTTTTTGTAGATACATTGAGTAAGTTTATTTTAAAAAAGATAATAAGGAGAAGTACTAGCTGAATAAAGACGTAAAGAAGTAAGTTTTTATAAGAGAACCTGCTCATTTAAAAGAAATACGTCGTAATATTCAGTTTATTGTATGTTATACATTAAACAAATTATCCAGAAAAAATTATATACACATATGTAAATCGAAATTAAATTGTCTTTCACTCAAACAAGCGATTGAAATTTACGAATAATACACATGTTGCCTAAAGAATTAAAGTATATATATATATATATATATATATATATATATTTATATATATGTATAAATATATATATATATGTATATATTTATATATATATATATATATATATATATAAATATATATATATATATATATAAATCTTAATGTAAGATCTTGGCTTAAATTTCAATGTATATAATTGTTTATTTGGATTTTTTTTCCTTCTCAGTTCATTTCAAAGAAAAAAAATTAATCAAATAAAAAGGTTGCAATGTTACCAACAAAGTGTTTCTATAATTGTAATATTTTTTTTTGTTGTTTTTATATTAAAATTTTACAATATCGACTGATACTTGGATGCATCTTGTACTTTTTGCACAGTAGTACATTCTTTTTCGATGTATCTGTGATTCTTCAACGAATAAAAATTTTTTTAGGCGTGAACCCGTTATTTTTATTTTGACGATGTATTTCTTTATCTATTATTTACATATAAATAAAATATAATAAAAATATATTGTATTTAAAATAATAGGTCATTGTTGTGGCATTATTTTTCTGAATAGAAAAGTTATTAATTTGAAAATATTTGACAAACAGAATACCCATGGTTATCAATTTTCAAGTTGTTTAAATCTGCTCAAATTTTGAGTACGCATGTATTGAGTATAGTAAATTTCTGCAATACTAAAAAAATTCACTTTCTTGAAAATTGCTAAATTTACTATTACTTACTTCCAGGTATAACGTTGAAAGATCATCGATCCCCTGTAATTTTCAAACTGCGTTTGCTAAGAAATTTAATTTTTCAGTAATTACCGGTTTAAACCGAAAACTCTCCCGATATATGTTACGACTTTTCAGTTGCAGTAATTATGTAAAATGGAGAGTCGCCAATTTTGAATATTCTGCAGACAAAGCCATATGCAAGTAAAGGTATTAAACTAATTTAAACGTTTTTACAATTTACATTTAAACTTCTTATTAATGCTGCAGGAAAAGGTTGGTGTTTCATATATTTAATTTTTTTGCATTATCCGTGGCAAGGAAATCATGTCCTTTGTTAAAATCAAACAGAATATTTTGTACTAAATAAGGTAACGTGCATTACATTTTTCATTTTTTTCATTATTTAACGAATATCGCTTTTGTTTCAAGAAGTCATAAAAAATACTGGCACACTTTCCGGGGAACATTTTTCGCATACTTAGATAAAAATATGGGGCATCGCCAGAAACATTGGACATTTATTCGTCAAATAACTCAATTAATTACTATTGCGGGTAGCAATCAAATTGCTTGCATGACTTGCAAAAGAATATTACCCAAATTTGTTTTCGCTGTATTCGGTAAATTGTTTATATACTGCAACATAATAATGACAACCATTATAATGAACTGATAACATTTAAAATCTATCGTATGTAATATATAAATTTAAATCAATAACATACTTTGAATGTATTACATAAAGTGTTAAAAGGTATAGTTAAAATTTCCCGACGTAACCACTAACCTCTGTTTGAATGTGCCATTAAAGTAAAATAAAAACCAACTTTATTGTGAAGAAAAACATTGCAAATATTGAGAGAAATTAACCTTTTTGTTACTAACAATACCTCTAATTTAAATAACATCTTCGCGAATATTATATTACAAATCGAGAGAAAAATTATTTGTTCATGGGTAAAGTAATTTCAATCGCTTGTTTGAGTGAAAGACAATTTAGTTACGATTAACATATGCGTATGTAATTTTTTCCGGATAATTTATTTAATGTATAACATACAATAAACTGAATATTACGACGTATTTCTTTTAAATGAGCAGGGTCTCTTATAAAAACTTACTTCTTTACGTCTTTATTCAGCCAGTACTTCTCCTAATTATCCTTTTTAAAATAACCTTACTCAATGTATCTACAAAAAATCAGACCATGAATCAAAAATGTGCATGCAACATAGCATCGTTTTTTTATCTGGAATACTTTGTCCACTATTAATATGTTCCCAAAACATTTATAATAATCTCACATAGATTACCTTGCTGCTCTGCCGATAATTTTTTCTTTATAAAACTCTGATAAATATTTAAACAATTAATTAAAATTATTAATGGTTAAATATTTTATCATGGTTATTTCATTTCTATCATTATTTATGTATGTATTAGTAAAATAAAAAAGATGCTAAAAGCATAGATAACGGAAACCAAAATGTACTTAGTCATAATTTAAAGTATTGTAAAACCAATATTTGCACACGTCATTGAAATTTGAATTACCAAATTCCGGAATATATCCAATTTTACAACAATTTGTCTTACTAAAAATTAGCTCCACAACTAATATTATTTGAATCATGCCGTTTTCACACCTTATAATGTATAAATTTTTAGATCTTTTTTATTAAATGTAATTCGCCGAAAGAAATATCAAATATGATTATCACTTATATTTTGGACTGGATGGTTTTTTCCTTATTTTATGCCTTAAAAATCACAACCAGCTTTGATGTTATGAGTATATAATTTTACCTTAAATTTCATCAAATATCCACAACTAATTATCAATGACAGGTAATAAAGCCAGGAACGTTATGATACCTACAAGGTATCAATGGTACTTACACACTTCGACACACAATTAAAAATTTATAACAGTAAATGGGTTTAACTATGTACCCTTACATTATGTGTGACTTATTAGCGAGACATTCTGTTGTATATTATCAGGTGCAAAGTACGAGTAAAAAGCCAGCGAAAAATAGGCGCTGACAAAACATAAATCGCTATTATGGCGGCCGCATTTAACACGCAACTCTTGACTTTAATGCGAGACACGGGTTGGTCTAATGGTGGTAGTCATGTTTTATCTCCGTTCAAATTGGTAAGGAAATGGTTTATTATATCCGCGTTGGAAGTACATAAACAATGTGTTCGGTGCGTAGGTTTTATGCTCATAGAGTTTTAGGAAAGATCGAGAACGTATATTAAGTTATATGAGATTAAAAGTTAGTTTGAATATCATAATGCTGCCATCCATACAAAGTTATCAGACTGCATTGTCGTGGGATAAAATATATGATATTTTGTTCCGGTAATATAAAGATTTAGTTATTATTTAGATGTCGTGGAAGACCTTATTTTTATTTTCCATTAACCAATTTTATACACAATCTATTGCGATGCACATATTATTAGACAATTTGCATATCAAATTTATTTTTTTTCCTATACTTCATGTATTCCATTAAAGGTTATTAAATTCAAATAATAGTCGTAGAAAAGTCCTATATGGATAATTTCGGCTTTTCGTGAATTGCCTCTATAAGCTATGCGAAAATTAATAATACAATTTCATATTTACTTATGTTCATAATCACAATAGCTAATGTTCAAGACAATGTTTTTTTTTAATTTAAAAATTAATTATTTCTTGAACTCTCTAGAATAGGTAAAAGAACATTAAAAATTAGTAAATGTTTTTAATGTAGTAAATATTTTTAATATATATATATATATATATATATATATATATAAATATATATATCGTTTATAACCCAAACATCATTCAAGTTTCAAATATGAAACTTAAAGTAATACCAATATAAAATAAATTATTTCAGTTATATGTAATTGTCTATCATAACTACTAAATATTTTTAACTTACTAAATATTTTTATTTTTCTCTTTTACTATTGCGTCCATCTAAATGGTCATTTTATCGAATTAAAGAAGAGGTGATGAGCATTTCACTTTTTTCCCATTTCAAACTAATATGTAATTGTTTGGAATGAATCCTCTAAATTCACCCATTTTTAACGATTTTAAAAATAAATAAAAATTAATCTCTTGGAATTATAAATAACAGTTTGATCTATTTTTCCACATAAAAATCATTGTTTTGTATTCAAATGTTACAATATCGATATCTGATTTAATATCAGATTTTATTTGATTATATTGATATCTGATATTTGGACGCCTCTCATACTTTTTGCACAGTAATTCTTTCGTTTTAAAATAATCATGAATTGTTGCAGCATGACAGAAGAGTTAAATCAATTGGAAATGTTAAACAAGCAGAATACCGATGGGTATCAATGTTGAAGTGATTAAATCTGCTCTAAATCTGATCTATGAGTACGCGTGTACTGAGTTCAGTACAGTAAATTAAGTCTCATTTCATTTGTGTGCGATACATTTTGACATCCTTTTATAATGCATGGAATTAAATAGAACCATCTTTTAAATATTAATGAGAATAAAAATCAATTTGCAACGAAAATATATTTTTGAACAGATCTTTAAGATGCTACAGTGTGTTGAGTAAGTAATTTTGTTCAAAAGTAACTGACGGAAGATGTAAATTAATTACATTTTGAATGCATATATTGACCTGTATAGAGAGATGGTGTATGTTTTAAAAACAATGATGTTCGCAAATATGTAATAAAAATATTATTTTTAAACATATGATCATTTAAAAAAATAATTTATTAAAAATATTCACATGTAAAGAAATTTATTGAAAATATTTTTTTATTAAATGAAATATACACGAAGATCTTAATAAACAAATAACCAAAAGTAAAGAAAAATCTCATTTGAAAAAAGTATCGCACCTGTCCGTTTTCATTAAATAACCTTCATTATAAATGTAGCCATGGTTTTCTGACTTAATTCAGTGAATAATTATCATCACGATGTGCATTGTGAGCCAGTAACCCACTCCATTTCTCAGTCAAGCTACTTGCTATCTATGATTGAAAAAAATATTGTAAGCCACAATTTTCTTCCTTCCAGAAGTCCATAAATTTAAGGCGGATATAAATATCCTTGTGTTCATATATTTATGTTTTAATTAAAATATATAATTCAGGGACATTTAGTGACAAATATGAAGTCTAGAATTTTCCAGAATTTTAACAATATTCCCCCTCGGTGACGAAATGCAGGATGTGTTAAAAATTATAGCAGGTTTAGTGCCAAAGAACATATAAGGCGTTTGCATGTGGTAGAGAATTGGTGGTTTTTATTACAGTGGTTTTGGTGGTTTTTATTATTGTCTTGTTTTGGATTTTTCGTTGTAAAACATTTTGTGACACTTTCACAAATTGTCACAAAAATTATCAGAACTTAAATAATCGCATAATTTTTATTTAGGTTTTAATAAATATGATTTATTTTGTGCTAATAGCTAACGATTTTACTGCCAGTATTATTACTGTAAAAGGTCGTTTGTCTGTTCATTACCAGAAAAGAAAAATAAAGAAATGCACGATCAATCAACGTCATAATCGTTGCTGGTTATTAAAAAGGGGATAATTAAAAGGATTCCCCTGTTAAGTAACCAGAAGCGATTATGAGTCTGCACGAAAGACATTGATCTTGCGAGATTGAACGAGGGGTTCGATTAAAACAATGAAAACGGACTTACCAAGAGATCATCTAATTAAATATTAATTTATTCCAGTTTCCCCATAACTGCAGATTCAGTTACACCAACATCAGTTTAGTATAAGTGAATCTGCAGTTTCGTAATAAGTAATGGTTGAGACTTATGTCAACAATGTTTATTTTCACCAAAACATTTTTGTAAAAATAAGCTTTAAAATGACGAAGATAGAAAAATAATGGAATAATGTTAGATTTAAGTCATTGTAAAAGGTCGCATAAAGAATTTACGTGGCGATACAACTCATATTTTAAAATGATGTTTAGGATGATTCTTAGTAAACTATAACTATGCAAAGTATGGGCAAAAATGTGTCAAGTTACTAAAATATCATAGAAGAAAAAAGAGAGAAAAGAAAATCTGTTAGAGAAAAACGTCGATAAATCACATAGAAGAATAACTAAATTGGCAAGTTCAAAAGTTTCAGTATGCGACAATCATAGTCAAACTGAGCTTCACAAACAGAAAATATGTTATGTTTTCAAGTCGGAAGCTTAAAGCTTTTTCCAGAAGTGATTACGTATTCGAATCTTGCGTTTAGTACTTTGACCATGAATAAAGTGCACAGCCGCAGGATTAATGGAGCTATACGCATTGCTTGATACGTTAAATAAAATTTGTTAAGTACGAATAGAACTCTGAATATGATCGCCACGTACACTTTTAGACCCATTCAAACAATCAAACACCCCATATAGTTTTAAATAATTTATTTAATTGAAGCAAGTTTCGGTAAAATTTAAATAATGACAATGTAAGGCGTATGAAAAACTGAAACACAAACTACAGGCGAACTAAACCTCCATTACTAAACTTCAATGATGTTAAAAAAAAGGACTTAAACAAACAAGACTCATACAATTTAGGCAAAAGAGAATTGATTTTTACTAAATGTCTTTATTATCAAGATGCCATTTCAATTCGGACTCACTTAATATTTTAGCAGAGATTTTTGCTCCGCATTTCCTAACGAATCGTATGATTTCAAATTCCAAAAACGTTTTCGATATATATCTTTGTTGACCACAGCGGGAGAGTATCGATTAATTGCTAGATCACAGAGGGTTTAATTGAAAATGTTCTCAACAAACAAACCAATTTCATTTAGATTAGTTTCTAAACTTTATTGGATATTGAAAATATCACGAATGATGTAGTAAATTAAAATTTGTTTATATTGGTTCTCTTTTACCGACAATGATCGAATTATTTTTACCTTACTGCGCAAAGTGAAAAAGGCAATATTTTTTTTGTGCGCATGAACTTGTGGGTCTTTACTCCGCACGTAACCTGAGCGGATCAATGTTTTTATATACGCACTATTATTAGATTCGTCTTATTCCCAGTGAATGTATAAGTTTCTTTGAATTCAGTATGGAAGATAATGTGGAGCCGTAATTGTCATCAGACACCATAATGTGAGCGCACAGTATCTTAATGCTCTCAGCGACTTTACAAATATCATTAAAATTTTTTTAAACGAATTAAAAGGACTTGAAGGAATTTGACAATTTTGACCTTTTATATGATGATTTCGTCGTTTCTTTTATTTAAATGTCTTGTTTAGTGCCGTTTTTGTGATATCCTAATAGCATTTTTTTTCACGGCCATGCAGTTAACTTCATTGTTAATAGAATTATTTATTAAACTCATCTCATGTTGATAAGTTTGATATTAAGATTTTTGTTTGATGTAAATTTAGAATGTACATCCCATCTTTGGGATATTTATTTTCATTTATTTCAATTATTTTCATTAACAATCGATGCACGAAATTTAAACGTATTTTTCAACATCAACCCCCTCTGAACTCTCGTGTAGTAATACTCTAGAATTGACGTTTCTGTGTAATTAGTGAAAGTAATATAAAGCAAATATTTAATGGAATTTTTGTATGATTGTCTGTGTGTGCTTATTTGAAAACGTAGCACATCTTAAATACTAAATAAAGTAAAATGGGGTATATTTAGAAAAAAACCTAGAGGATAAAGAGAAACTAAATGTAACTTGATGTGACATTAAGATTTCATTTAAATGAAATTGGTTCTCAATGAGTATATACGCCAATTTAATATTTTCCGAAATGCAATTATTTGCTTGGGTATTTATTCGATTATGTTTTTGTGTATTTGTTTTACCGTACCTCACAAAAAAAAAACTACTGACTCAAATTCGAAAGGAGTTTTCTGTAAAACATATGAGTCGACTTGATGTATCACTTGGTTTTTATTTTTCGTTCTCTGTGCGCTTGCTTAGAAGATAAGTGAAAGTAAAATTTTCAAAAATTCTCTTATGTTGCATTAGTATAAATTACAAAGAAATACAAAATAACTTGAAGCATAGTAATTATACAAATGTTTTGTGTATCTATACACATTCATAGAGAGCTTTAAGTTTATCTTAAATTGCGTAACGAAATTGTTCACCCAAAATGGACAAATTTCTTTAAAACTTGCGTCTGTGGTCAATATTTGTTATTTAATTATTTCCGTAGGTTTAATACTACGCTATATAAATTTGATTATTAAGTACTTCATATTAAAATGGAATTGTAGAATTTGCCTAACTGTATGTATATTCTTTCTAAAATTTTCGTCTCCTTAAATATTTTTTTTGTCAAAATTTTGTACACCAAATTTTTTTTTTAAAGCCCACGCATGAGAAATTGCGGTCACGGATGGTACATATTAAATTTGTGAAATTGTCTACTCTGTACATTAAATATATTTAAACAAAAAATGATATGTGGGAATACTACAAGTTTTTACGTTAATTTCTCTATTTCTGTATGCATCCCGTAAAAACAATTGCTGTTCAAGTTGTGTTTTTCGTGTTGTGTTCAAGTTCAATTGTGTTTTTAGAAAATATGAAGACCTGCTGGAAGTAACACTATGTTTTCTTTATCGCAATTGGTTCCCTTCCTTAGATGGTATGTATGTTTTATATTTTCAAAAACTCATTTATATTTTATAGTACAATAGCCAATAATAAATACCCAGCCACCCTTTGCGTAATTATTACAGAAATGTTTACGTATGTATAACAATTATTAGCGCTACCTATATGTTAGACTGCACAAAGATATTTTCCTATCAGTCATACATTGTGGAAATGAGCGTTATCAAAAGTGAAGTGTACAGTATTACGTGAGGGGTAGGCGCATGAAGAAGTAAACCGAATACCGGCAGACGCATAAGTCTGCCCTTATTTATATTTTCATTAAAAGTTTATAGTATTTCTTCACTTTGTTTAAATTTAAAACTTCTTTCAATATTTGCAGTTTATTTGTTTTAGTAGGTTTAGTGTTACGCTTAATAAATTTAATTATTACAATTTTAATGTCTCTATATATAATAAAACTCTAGAAATATGGTATCTGTTCAGAGAACGAATTGACCAAAAAGTATAATAAAGATAAAGAACGTAAATATAATTTTAATATTTAAATCTTTCAATTAACTTAGTGATTTTTTAATAAATATGAACGAATTCACAAATCTAGCTAGCATATACATATAAATATTTTTGCGTGTTACTGCTGATATGTTTGAGGTTAAATGTATTTTCAAACAATTTAAAAAAAAAGTATTAGTCTCTCTGTCCTAACGGTTCCGTGAAATTCTGAATTTACAGGTAGAAGGACCGATATAGTATATATATATATATATATATATATATATATATATATATATATTATAAAGCTTCCATTTTTTTTAAGGTAGGAAACACTAAATGTAAGACAAAATTTATTTGGAAAATATATGAATAAAACATATTATTATTTTCTAACTACATTGTGATGTTCCACTGAATAAGCCAATTTATATTATTTTCGTAAATTATACAAAATATTCATAACATTAGTTGATTCCACTAAAAGTTATGCTCCATTTATGACGAAATCACTTTTCAAGGAAATCAAATCAATGCGTTATTACAAGTTTCTGTACCGGGTAGTAAGACTACGATATAAAGTAGATATAAAATTAGTGTTCATGGCAAAATAATAAAATAATATGTAATTTGAACTTTTTTCAGAGTCAAAACATGTTAAATGTTATATGTTAGATGTTAAAGGTCAAAAAATGTTAGAAGTGATAACGAAAGATTAAGTTCGCCCATTAAGTTTTAGTTAGTACTTACAGCTTAATTTAAAATTTAAATATCTCGTAGACTTTATTTCTTTGATTTAATAATAAGTGGAGCTTTTTAGCCAAATTATCTAATTTTGTAATTTTTATACTGAACTTCGATGATGGTTCGATTATTTTATACTAGTAATTAATTTTCTCTTTTCATTACAGTTCCGCACCCCAATAAACAAAACGAATCCTAAGTTTTTACTTTGAATAATATAATTTGGCATCGCTGACAATTATATCAACCCCTATGTAACTGAATAGTTGAGACTAAAAATTTTGTAGGGAATTATTACCGGAGTCAAATTATGTTAAAAAATATGGTTTTATTTTCGTTTAAAAATAAAAGAGAATTTTCTTAAAATATGTAGACGTTCCCTAAGATGTGATAAGTCACTGAACTCTTTGACTCCAAAAATGTGACAAATGACCTGTGACCAAAGGTAACTGGTCAGAGATTTAACCAAGAAAGGTACATATCCAAGATCTAACAATATTGGTATACGTGTGAATAATTACCAATGTAGAATTGATGGGTTATTTAACTGGTAACGTCTTTAGGTACTCGTATCAGGTGGTTACGACATACAATATGAAGCTATAAATTATAAATATATCAAGTTCGATTTAAACATAACTAAACATTCTTTTGGTATTACCTTTTGTTGCATGTCTGTTGAATATTCAACAGAAGTCGTGTTCATGAATCTTGTAACCCAACTGTGTGTTATCCCGATGTACGAAAACACAAAGTAAATATACCTAGTTCGTTAATATTATGGGGATTAATTTATGTTGTCACGATAAAATTTGATGATGAGGACGGAAACGTTTAAAGTAAACATATTTAGATAGATTTAGATTTTATCATAAATTTCGTATCACCATTACGGCTATACCTTTTTTAATATTTTGTTTAATGTCAGAAATAAAAAACAAATAAGTATGTAGATCATTGTTGTTGGAAACACGACTTTTAAATGCGTTACGCAATACGTCCACGTATTCAGTCATTTAAAACTTGATCGCATCCAATCCCTCTTAACAAGAAAGAATCTTTTACTACATTCATTTTTTATAAACTACTCAAACAATAAAAATTAGCCCATATACCATAGAATTTTATTTTGCTGTGGCAGCGTTGAAGGATACTTCACAACCGCAAGAAGCTCACATCAAGGTTAAGATTGACCTTTATTAACAACTGAAAATTTAAATTAATTTCTTTTCGACCGAAAAAAGTAACTTACTTTATACCAATCTCTCAAATTTCCTAAATGATTATGGCAATAGAGGGTATTTTTTACATTTGATTTCAAAGCCTAATGATATAACAGAACTGTAACCAACATTCTGATTGTAACTTTAAATATAATTTCTTTTACAAATCGTGTATATTTAGCATTTGCCCAGAAGCGATGGAAAAAATAAATGTGATCTATTTGGCCCTTCACCATGACGAGAGAAATCACTTAATCTTTAAAAATGAACTCAACGCGACAAAATGACGTGTGTCAGATAAGCACTGACAGCCTCCCCTCAGGTGTCTCATTTCATTTAGGGGATGCCAATGATATAAAGACCCGAGTGGCATAATCCATTTGAAAGTAATACTCTACAAAATTTCACTTTCACATACACGTCTGGAAAGGCATTATACGTTACGGTTTTTTAGAGTAACTTAAGTGTAGGAATTTATGTTTTTATTTGACGTGATTCCTTCCGCAGAATATGGTCCCGGAAATATCTTACAAACGTGAGTTTGAAAAAAATTATAAAAGTATAAAATTATTCCTCGAATTTTTAAACTCATAAGAAGATTATATGAGAAGTTTTTGTAAATCACTTATTTGTCCTAAGTAGTATGATATGGCGGGTGTGCTTTATTATCAAGTAGCACGCCAACCTCAAGTTTAATGATAGAATAATTGTAATAGGGATAATTTTACAAGCAATCTAGGTTTGAGAAAGCTTTTTAAAAAGATGCAATTTTCCTCTCAAACTGGTAACACTTTTTATTTTTTAAACTATTTAATGTGATCTAATATTGCTTTTGAAAAATAAAATGCTTCTGTGTCCGTTGCTCCGTACGTATATTCGTATTGATATGTACGTTTGAGGACGACTGCAATTATTGACCGATTTGGGTATTCTTATTTCTATCGATAGGGTAATTATCTGAACAAAAGTTTGTAGATTTTCATAATGATTTCGCGAGTAATTATATTGATATAAAAATATCGTTAAAAAACTCCTCTTTCTCCGTTTTTTGCGTATTTTTTTAATAATTAACAGTATCATACTTGAAAGAGTCATGCCCGTCCTAACTAAGGCGGTTATTAATGTGAGCTTTTGTTTTATTTCAACACACATGCCGACGAATGTAAAAGTGACATGTTTAAGTTAGTGAAAGATACAGTACTGTACAAGGGCATCAAAAATTCGGCTTATTTTTTTTATTTTATTCACTTCTTATCGTTACCTGAAATAATACAATTGTTTTTTTTTCAAGGGCAATATACTTAAAGTAATATACCTTCGGAACTTATACTCGTTCAATTTTGTTTTTTTGGTTCTGTAGTGAAACAGGGAAACTATATCTTTTTGTTATGCCCGTCGGCGTCTTGATCTTAAAAGTATGTGGATAATATTTTGTAAATTGACATTTCAGATGATTGTAATAAGTCGCAAAATTGATAAAAACAAATAGTGAACCCTTATTTAAAAGAAAATTAAACCTATGATCCTTTACATTTTTTACTTTAATCTTCTTTTATGGGTCATTAAAATTGAAATGATAATAAAATATGTTGTCTCCTCTAATTTTTCAATCACAAATTTGAAGAATGTGCAAAGATCCTTTGTACTGATATTTAAATAGACAACAAATTTTTTTAATTAATTTATTTATTTTTGTACTTTAATGTATCCAATCGATATACATGGTGAACTCATTGCTATGAGAGCAATCTCTTACAACAAACCAAAATACTAGTTCTGCTCGGATCCCCGCGGTGCACTGTGCCGTTAAAGGCCGTATGCCTTGTAATCAATAAAACGACTTGAATATGAAGATCAGTGGGTTAGTGAAACATTTGTTTTGCCTCTAAACTTTTTTATATGGTTGCTAGATATTTTTAGACAGAGAGTGACAAAAATATATAAATAAAGATTTGATAATTTGATAAACGACAAAATGAGAATGAGGCAAATCATGCCCTTTTTAAAATCAAATAAAACATTTTGTGTTATGTAACCTAATATAGTTTCTAGTTATTTTTAATAATTTAACAGATAGTGAGTTTGTTTCGGAGAATAAGAACAGAGCCAGCCACTGAGCATATTTTTCACTTACTAAGCTAAAAATACGTTAAATATTCCAAATTTAATCTTGCGGTAGCCGGTAAATCATTCAAATACTGCGACATAATAAATTTCTATTATAATAAGCTGCTTGCATTCCAAACTTATCGTCGGTTATATTTCAGGAGAAATTCATAACACAATGTGAATATAAAAATAAATATAACTAAAAGCTCGCGATTTAATCAATATAAGTGCAATGCAATTCTATTTTAATATAAGGAAAAATATCACGAATATCCTTAGGAACGTATTTCTTTGTTATTAACAAAACCTGCATAGTAAATAACCCCTCATGAATGTGCTAATTACATTACCAATAAATTGAAAAATTGTTTACATACGCGCCATACTATTGCAGTACAAAAAATTACTTCTTATTACTCTGATGTATTGATTGTGGATTAAGACATCAATAAATAATGAGGTAGAAGATAATATTTATGTCAATTTGATTAATAAAATATAAACATATTATAAAGTATCCGCTTGGGTACAGCCGCAACAGATTAAAATTAAAAAATGAATACGGAAAATAAAAAAGGAAAATATAAATTCATTGTTGATATTCAAGAAATAATGTTTAATAAAGAAGTAGATATAAATGAATCAACAAAAGACATGAAAGTAAAACATTCTACTGTCGCACGTGGTATTACAGATATTTCCTAATTTTGACTAAACAAACTCCAAATTTCCTTCCTCTCGCATATCGAAATGAAAAACTAACTTCATTAGTTCTATATTTCGTATATTTCTACCGCTTCTGAGTACCTTTGCGTTTTATACAACATTATCCTATATGGCTTTCAACTCCGCACTTAATTTGTTACTTAAAACATTTGCAATTTATTATGTCTTCTCACATCAATCGCCTTATGTGGCCGACTCGTGTTAAATCTTGAGAAAATTAGTACAAGATTTGCTGAAAAATCGTAATCTTGAATAAATCGGGATTTTTAATTAGTTAAAGTATATTTGTATTAAGTATATTTACAAAACATACCATTCAAGAATAAGCGTTATTTAGTTAAAACGCATCTGAAACAAGTGAACTAGAACGAGGTTTCTTTCTTTAAAAACGGAGATCAAAAAATGTAAGTGTTAAAAATTATTTATTTTAAAAAGTTGGTAAACCCCTTTTTCAGAAATATTTTCAAATATGTTTTTATTCAGCTATTATTACCAGGTTTTCTTTATTATATTTAATATTAAATTCTATTTATTATTAAAATTCTTGAAAATAACCTACCAATTCTTGATAATAAATTTCATCTTTGTAAGTTTCAGTAATTTCATTTTGTACATCTGGACTGGTCCATATTTAGCTAACAGAGGGTATAACGCTAACGATGCTATGTCGAATCAAACAGTTAGATCACGAAGAGCATCCAACGCTTTTAGAGTGCCCAATCAAGCAAAAGTTCTTAAGTCAATACGTCGTAATTAACCTAATTGAATAACAAACTCTGATTCAGTAAAGGGGAAATATTGCATAAAGGAACCGCTCGATTCATTTAACTAATCAAACGTTTCCTTGAAATCATGAAGTAAATTGCAATTTTGTTTCCAATTGACTTTAAAATTTTATTTTGTGTAATGTTTGTTTGGTCGTAGGTTTACTTATGATATTTTGAGTTTTGAAATTATTGTTCCCGGCTTCTATAACTAACAAAACCGTATAATAAATAGAGATAGAAACATTGACCATAATAAGGTTTACGATTTACATAGGAAGTTATTGAGAATTTAATTTGCGTGGAATTCATGCATGCATTGTGATTTATATTTTCAACGTTCAAATTTGTTTTAAAATTTTTTTGGTTTAGATATTGCCTCATAAATACCACGTTACGTTGTTTACAAGTGTTATGAACGTAAAATTATGAAAAATACCGAATAAAACGGAAATTTATAAGAAAACTATATTTCTGAATATCCGAGTTTTTGCAATATTCACAATATGCATCTTCCATATTTAATAACTTTATTATTAAATATTTATTGCACTAGGAAGTTATATTAGTGATGATATATCCAAGATAAAATAATTTCACTTCAAACGAGGTGTGGAACTTTCGGTGCACCAGTCAAGTTCACATTTACCGGGTTCCTCTTAGATTAAAATAGTGTTGTACTGAATTTGAAATTTATATGGCAAAACTATTTTTTTGAAATTGATTTTTATTGACGTATTATTTGTTTTTATATCATCCGTAACATTACTTTCCCCCTATTTTTTAAGATCGCGTCGTGTGTTGTGTGTAAACAGTCATATTCATTCATAGCATGGGAAGAGTTGAATTGCCGTAGAACACGCTACGAAAAATTATAATGATAACTTACTGCAAAATACTTCGAAGTTTTTAATTTCATATATTGAAAAGAGTCTTTAGACACTCAAAGAGTAAGTCTGGGGCTTTAGTTATCACATAAATTAAAACATTATTTTGTTTTAGTTTACGACTAAACATATCCCACAATTATCACTTAACACTAACCTGATATACAACTCATGTACATTTCTGAGAATAAAATGTTATGAAAGAATATTATTAAGTACATATTTAAGTCTATTCTGAGTCTACAATAAATGCATATGTATTGATAAAATAAAATGGCACACCTTTTATGTAAAAGAGGATATCAAATAACAGTCAATAAAATTTTTACGTTTCATTGCATCACAACTCTAGTTTATTTGTATGGAAACATACATTAAAAATAGCTTTTAGTTTTCTTGGAGTAACCTAAAAGGATAATTTCCCCCATAATTTTTCTAAAAAGGTATGCAGTTTCATAAATTGTATGTGAAGTTTAACATTTTATTACATTCTTAACATAATTTACTATTATAATGATTTGCCAATCAGAACTTACAAATTTATTTGCAATTCATGGTGTATAATGTCATCTTTCCGTGATGCATAATACTACAAATATATGATGTTTAAAATGTAATTAATTGCGTAAAAAGATGGAATTTTGTATATTTGAAATGTTGCGCGAAGAAACACAATTGCACTTTTTTAAATAAATGTTAAAGGTTTTGTAAAAAGTGCAATGAAATGCATGCGGGCGGTGTTAAAAAATTATATAGTCTAGGTTCCATAAAATTATGATCAATGATGGTTTGCATCTGCAAATAAGCACGTAATATCGTTTTGCTTTAGGTGTTTTCTCCATATTATTCGTTGTTCAAGTAATTACCTATGCGATCATAAATAATTACTAGAATATTCTTTTAAAAATATTTCTCAATCTTGCAGGAGTATATGTATTTTAAATGGTAAAACTAACTCTATGTAATTAATTGTCACGAATTTTCACGGTGTGTCGCCATACGGACTTATCTATTAGTAAACTGTGCTTATTATTTTCTTTTCCAAACCAAAATTGCCAACATCTGTTATCTGCGACAAGGGGCAATTTACCAATCTCATTTCTACCCTTCATCGAATGGAGGGTGGCATTATTACTAGATATTATTGCTAAAGTGTGCGGAAAGTTTCGCGGTTAGTTTTTTCCATATATGAAATATTATTAATATTATTGGATGACCAAATCACTTTTTTGCATGTACAGTGAGAGCTGCAAGAAGGCGTTCTACAATAGTTATAATGTATATTGGCGAAAATTATCTTTAGGAGACTAGCTTATTTATTTACTTTTTACATAGATATCTTTTCTTTTCTGTCATCCATGGATTTTTATCGTATGAAATAACGTTTCTAGCGAAAAAAGGAAAGTAATTGTTTAGGCTACTATTAAACTTTTGTTTGAAGATGACATTGTTTTCTACTTCGTTAAGAAATATTAAGTAAAAAAACAAATGGTTTGATGACTATTTTCACTGAATTTTGGAAAAAAAAATTTAAGTCTTGTGAAAATTTAAAAAAATGACTATCGGTGAAACAGAAAATACCAAGAATGAAATTGTACTCTGAGTTATAATATGAGCATCGTAAATCGAATAAACAAATGTTTTTGCATTTGATTAAAATTTGTTTAATTTTGCAATTATTGGATTAGATCAATAACTTCAATCAGAAGAATGTTTTATAAAGAGTTATAGCCATTTATTGTGTTTGTTATATTGATATTTTAGGACTGAAAGTCTCATTTTAATGTTAAAGTTTTAAAATTAAGTTTTAAGCTAATTTCTAAAGTTTAAAGTTTAGTTTTTAAACTTAAGTTGTAATATGTATTCAAAATATTCGTTACAACTACGAAATTTGTATGCAACATTCTTTTTTTTATTTTAAAGATTTTGAAGTCCTGAGATGGTAATAAGACGACACAACAAATTTAATGATATAATTTTTAGGATTACTTCTTAATTAAGATAAATATTATTCCTTGTTTACATGGTATATTCTTCATTTTGTATTACATTACATTAATGATATAACCTGGTAACAAACCTAACTTTTATTTATATAATGAAATTTATTTCTGACTCTACTTTTAGCGCAATAACCCTAGATATAGTAATACTTTCGTGAACAATAGAGTTAAGTAAGGGGAGTGGATTTAACTAAGAATTAAGTTCATACCCCTTACTTAACATTTTATATATACCACAGAGTTTTCCAATGTGCATGTAAAGAGAATTAAAATCAAAGGATTTACTCTTTTTCCTATAATATTTCTGCTATTATTGGAAAAAAATATTCAACATAGATATAAGGATATTGGGTAAATAATGATGATAGGGTAAAAAATGAATTATTTAAAAGGAAATTTTAATTACAACAATAAGTGACAAAAGGTAGCTAGAAATTTTATGCATATATAGAGATATTTTACATTTGTCTTATTCGTTATTCTGAATGGAAAAAGTAATATAAAAAGGAAAAAACCAGCCAAGTGCAAGTCGGGTCCGCGCACGAAGGGTTCTGTGGCGCCAAATAATACTAAACTTATAAGTTTGTATTTTATAAAAACACGTCTTTGCTGCGGTCGTTATCGAAGATATCCCATATCAAAATGTACACAAAATATCTTATTCGAACTAATTTTCTTAGAGACTTTATTTTTAGTTCTTCTATCTTAATTTTTCTTAGAATTTTACACACGTTAGTTGAAAAGAAAGATCGGAGGAAATACACTCTCCATTATTCCACTATTTCATTGATAGCGGTTCGTAGAAGACATTCGCCATTCTAATTTCATCTACATATGACCGATAGTAGTCGAGTAAAACGTCTATAACCTACGGACAGACAGACAGAAAGATGGATGGGACGAAATTATAACGGTACGGTTCTTTGCCATTTGGGTACAGAACCCTAAAAAAGAAAAACACAAAACATGACACAGTCACAGCTATTTCTTTATTTATTCAAATTACTTCTTTCTCGATTATTTAACGGAAAATATGTAAGTTATGTCTACGTTTTGTTTGAGGGGCCGGCAGTTTACTCAATTAATTTCTTTTTAAATTTTAAACATACTTATATTTATTATTGATTTATCGTTTCTACTCTTGATTAGTATTGTCAAATTTACCGTACCTCAATAGGAAAATCCTTTTAAATTATTCCCGTGTCTTTTTATCCGTCCGTCACAGCTGTAATTCTCAGATAATGTTTAACGTGGAAACTTGCAATTTGGCGTTTTAAAAAAAATATTAACTTGCCCTTGTTTCAATAGAAAAACTCAAAAATATTCATTAAGAAATTTTAGAATGAGAGGGGCAAATAATTACCAGAAATATTTTTTTAATTCCATGTAGGTACAGTAATTATAAGTATAAACATATTGGTTTCTAAAAACCTAAGTGAAGTTCTTACAAGAACAATAAAGCGATAATGCTTGATGTTATAATTATTGAAATGCGCAGTGTTTTTCCGCCTATTAAAGAAATTGTAGGCGAGGTATTTACATTGTGAATAATTAATATTTGTAAAGAGTTTAATAGTAATACTACGGATCCTTAAATATTTGTAAGTACTTCAATGTCTTCAGAACCTTTCTAATGTACACATACTTGACAGGTCTATATTTTACTTTATTAAATTAGAATATAATTGTTTCTTTTCTTTATACAGAACGAATAATAATTTTTTTTCATAGTATTTATTTCTTATGGATTAACACCAAATACATAATTTTTTACATTTACTTGCATTGTGGCCTGTCTATTTTTATTATTAATTTATTTACTTCCAAATTTCAATGTACACGTAATTTCACACGTATATTTGGCAGATTTTATGCTACATATTCAATCCTTTCCAGTTAATCACAAATGTTAAATAATTGAATAAAGTTATGTGAAGGTTACCAAATAATTACCCATATGAATCTACTCCATTAAGTTCTTAGATAAAAAGAAAGCATATACACATCAAAATTAAAAATATGTAGATAGTCTGGATTACGAAAAGGGAAGAAAGATAGAATTAGCTTTCTAAGTTTAAGTCAATGAAGTTTTTATAAATGTTTTAAAAGCTTTCATAAAGCTTTGAGGTATTTTTGAAAATGAATTTTGGTTTATGAAGCAATTACCCATTACGACATATCCACAGCGGATTGGGAAAAAGGTACGAGTAGCATCCACGTGGACGTCTCATATAGGTGAGTACCTTTAAATATTTCAAAATGAAAAAAAAAATTTAAATTAATTGATATTAAATTTATAATCCCTACGCCGATTTGATAGAATCTTTCAAAAACGTTATTATGTAAAATTAGACACTGTGTACTGCAGAAATATCCTTATGCACCATTTTTACTTAAAAATAATTTTACCAATATCTCTCAAGTACGCTCTGTGTTCCCATACCTCGCTCCTGTATATATAAATCGTATTTGCCAATCTCCTCAATAAAATAACTAAGTTTTTCGTTGAAAGTAATAATTGTCGAAAAAAATTTCCCCTTAATTTAAATTTTATTAGTCGTGCATGACAGATAGATACAGAAAGGAATTATGCAGAGAAATATAGAAAATAATAATGCATTTAGGACAAAATAAAAATTAGAGTATCTAATGTTCAAATATTCTTTTACATAATATTAAGCACGGAGACGGTTTAAAAAATGTACATCATCTTTATATTACGACAAATTTTAAATAAAATGTTGTTTGTGTTGAAAAATAAAACACTAGGATGTAATTCCGTATGTTATAGCGGCATAAAAATCAAATTATACAAGGGTTAACAAAAATAGAAAGTGTAGCTTAAAGGTTTTACAAACGAAACTATAACTTTAACGTTTTGCCGTACACGATAGCTATAATTTTTGGTATTATTTTACATACAATCCAAGAACGAATTATATATCAAGATATACGAAGAAAATGCCAAGAATGAATAATATTTAAATAATTATCAATAAAACTAGAGTTTATTTTTCAGAGATTATTAACTCAGGTCTGTAAGAAAATAATACTGCAATAATTGTCACATAAAAACTTATCATAACATCTAATAATTTTCCTTTATTTGTGATAAATCGAAGTGGATCTATCGTAAAAGCTTTAATTATGTTTTGTATTGTTTGCCGAGTGGACACAGCTCTTTTCTTTAATACACGCTTATCCTCAATTAAGGTCATTAATATTTTCATAGATCTGGTTTGGTGTATTTAAGTAGATCTGGTTTGATTTATTTTGAAGAATTAAGTGGATTTAAATGAAAATTACGTAATGCATTTTAATTAAACTCTTTGCACAGGATAATAAACTGAAACATTTCTGCTTTAGCCACAAAGAATAATTAATGAATTACAAAAATATTTTAAATAAGATTCTGAAGAAATTTATTTTCTATTTACAAAAATTCAATTTATATGAGAGATGTTTTCATTCATTCTACATATTCCCGCAAGCCGCGTGGATTACTATCTCTAAGATTTTGAAATACGATAGGTTTAATGTATATGAGCAGTTATTCTCTTTTGTTTTCATTCATTCATTCATCAGCAGCTCGACAGTCCTCGGTGGAGTCTGTCCTTCTCTAGCAGACTGTTCCAAGCCTTCCTTCTCAGCTCTACGTTATTCCAGTTTGTTACGTTAAAAGCGTTGAAAACACTTTGTAGGCAGTCCACACATCTTAATTTGGGTCTTTCACTTCCTATTGAGTCAGTTGCTTTGGCCAGAAAAAATTCGTTTTTTCGTTCTATCTTCCTTTATTCTAATTACGTGATCAGCTCAATTCATTCGTTGAATTTTTATAAATGTTATTATATCTGGTTCTTTAAATAAGCGATAAATTTGGGCATTAGTTCTCCTTCTCCAAAAACAATTGGCAAAAGAATCCACCAAAGATGGATCTGAGGATTTTTCGTTCGAAAATTGCAAGGTTTTTTCACCAGTTGGGCAATGTGTCTCTTTGTTTTTTCAAAAATATCTTCCTATTCAGAAGATAAATTATAAAATATTTATAAAGCTTTATTGTTAAGATACTATTATATTTCTATTCATGGCTTATTATGTACAATAATTTTTATTCAATATTAAATCGGGTACAGAAAATTTTAAACATATGTTATAAAGTACAGATTTGAGAAAAACAAACTATCAATAGTACAACAGCAAATAAACTAAGTAAATGAACATAAGGGGAATACTTTTTTTGGCTTGAGGACAAATATAAAAATAACCTCAATGGGAAAAAGCGAATTTATGAAAACTTAACTAACATTACTCCCTATTAAAATCAAATTCCAAAATTTTCCAAATCGCAACTTGCTTTCATTTTTTCCTTTATAGGAATCATGTAAGTATATACGAAAATGCAGGAAACAACTTTGACTGACCGATTCCAGAAAATTCTTGTTCTTAAGCTGTTACCATTCTTTTAGATACAGTTTAATATCACAAAATTTTGTTAAGAAGACAGTTACAGTATTTGCCTTCGGAATTTTTTACAATAGCAGATTATCCCGATACTTTTTTCATGTTTAAGTTATACACTTTTTTGTTTTTAACTCTTAAGTTGTTTAACCAGCCTCCTCTATAATTTTTTTAATTAGTGTTTTGGTCTCGTCCAATTCTATTAACGATTCCTAATTTTAATTATTACCTTTAATTTATTGATTCAAAGTATAATGACGTGTTTGACCAAATAATATTTAAATTTGGACACTTAATTTTTTTTGTCGGTGAACATTTAACTTTTGCAGTATATTAAATCGAATAAAATTGTATATGTACAGATATCTCGCTATACCTATTACAACAAATTTCGTGTTATTATATTTAATATTTGTTGCTCAAAAGCACATAAAATTCAAAGCTTTCATTAAATATTATAAAACATAACTTGAGACTCAATTTAAATAATATTTTATGTTTTTATATACATTCCATAATAATTTCATATATATATATATATATATATATATATATATATATATATATATATACTTGCCTAATAATGCCCACGGGTAACATTGACGTACTAAAAACGTAACGGAAAATGGGTTTTATTTCAAAAGCTTTCAGTTGTGAAATACATTTTAATTGGTGAAAAACGTGACCATTTAATGAACCCACATTTTTAACTGCCCTATTTACTCTCGCACATTAATTCCAAAAGACTTGAACTGAATAAATAAGCAGGTTTGAGTAACGCAATAAACAAGTATTGGTAAAAACAAGTACACGTAGTAATGGGATAACAAGGCACGGAGAGGGGGTTTAATATGTGGAAGGTGTGTAAGAGGATTTTCTAAACCTATTTAAATGCAGCCTATTTTACATTCCCAGGCAGGTAGAGCAGATGGGTAAAGTAAAATTATATTTCTCGTTTAGGACGTTCCGCCAATAATTTTTTTCTGTCGCGAAGTATGATTTCTCAATATTATTTTTTTGGCACTTAAAGCAAAAGATATTTTTTTTCAAAAGTTGGATTTTAAGAAATTTTATAAGGTATGTTTTTTATTGTTAAATTTGACGTAATTAAAATTTTAGTCAAATACGTTAAACGATTTAGAGTTTAGAAGCACCATGACTCCACGGAGGTAATATAATTGTCTTATTTTTGAAGATTTATTACGTGGAGCGTTACGGCACAGTACCATATAAAATATTACATTAATAAAATGACTACTAATTTTGACAAATTCTACCCTTAAAATTGTAACGACGACGATACGTAAACGACTTTTATTATTTAATAATTTATTTTTATTTAGATATTCTTTTAATTTTTTACGTAAAAATGCATTTGTCGAATTTATTTCTACTTAAGTAATATCTTTCATTAAACCAAACTAAAATAAAAACTGCAATAGACAGTCAGTTCGACATTATGCAATTTGGGAACTATTGACAGTATAATAATAATTCAGTCATCGTTAGGAAAAATGGTGAGGATAGAAGAAGAAAGAATAGAATAGTGGTGGGGAATCAAGATTGGAATATCTTTTCCAGATGGCTTTTTGAAAGATAGATCGTTGCGCTTCCAGAGTTCAACAGCATTTAGAGTTAAAGAATACTTAATATATCAATAGAATATGGTGTTATATCTAGAAACAATAAAAGTACGGAGGGATTCATGAGTACTCCAAAGCTATGAGTCTCTGAGACTTTGAATTTAGAATTAGGAGAAAATAGACTGCTATAGATATTTCAATAAATGGATGAGAGGATATTGAATATATAAATAGTACAGCAACGTATTTCCTTACAGTTTACACTTAAGCGAAACTCAATTTAATGGACATATTTTATCTGGTCAAAGTTTGGCAAATGCGTAAATTATTAAGACTTTCTAGTATCTTTAACCATTTTAGTGCAGCCGGAATAGCACAAATATCTTTATCAGAGCAATAATTATAAACTGATATAAAAAAAACGGAATTTAGTTTTGATAGGAATAAATTGTTGAATACATTTAAATAGAGTAACTTGCTGAAAACTCGGCAACTAATATTGTTTAATGAATGCTGAAAGCTCAAATATTTATTGATTAGTTGGTCTGGATTTCTCAAAGTTGAAGAGAAAATTATCACTATGGCTATGCAAGCTATGGCAAGTTTGGCACTCGGATTAAGTCTTATTCCTTTGCTTAATGACTTCGTTAGAAATAACGTGATTAAAAAACAGAGCCAAGAGGCGCCGCAAAATAAATTTTATTCAAGAATGTTGGGGAGCCTCTATTGTGCTAAGGATTAAATGAACTCAAATGTGAAGAAATGCTAAGAGTTCTTCATCTACATTTCGACTAATAAATGCACTTTTAGTTAAAATTTGGAAATTCCTTAATCGGTATAAGAAAGATTCGTTTATGTTACTTGTGTGTTTAATAAACATGTTTTTAACAAACTAAAAATATTTATTACTACAACACTACGTTAGTTACAATCGTTATGTAACCTAAATTGACCTATCATTATGCAACCAAATGGATCTTTCTCAATTTCAGATATTGATGTATTGAAGCAAATGCGAATCTTTTTACATTCACTGTAAATCGTCCAGAAGTGACGATATGAACATATATGTTTTTAAACCTGTTTTAGGTATTATAGCGACTACCACTACTGAACTATTTAACTCTTCATTTGCAACTGCTAACTTCCGAGCTAAATGGACAAAAAAGCATAAATCGTTCTCCTGCCTGTAATTTAATTTACGTGAGAAAATAAAGACGTCAGACCAGTTTAACCAATGTCACCAAAAGTTTTTGAGTGTATTGTACTCTCTCGATGAACGAGTTTTCTTGACTGTAATTAACTTCTTGATGTTTTCCAATCTGGTTTTTAACCGAGACGTGGTGCTTCAAGTGACTTAATTGAGGTAAATTATTATACACGTTTAGCTATAAAAATCAGTTGTGCTTGAATTCTCTAGACTGTGACATTCTACTTACCTGAATTTGATGTTTCTCATTCGTCTTTACATTGGTTAAAGTCCTGTCTTTGTTGTCGTATTAAATGTGTCAACATTTTTTATTATTTATTAATACCGAATTTTTTATTTTTTTATTATAAATGGTTTTATTATTTTAAGAGTAAAGTAGAAACTATAATTTTTGTTGTAAAAACGATAAGATGTAAAGGGTTTGCCTGATATGATATTATAGTTTTAATAAACTGAGAATTTTAAATATTATGACAAATATATATGTGTCAAGAGTATCACTTGACTTGTCTGAAATTTTCTTCCAAATAATAAAATTGAATCACTATGAGCTTATAATTTTAAAAGATAACAAACAAAATTTTATTTGTCGCTAAAGACTGTACTACTGTACGTATCGCATTGCACGGCATTTCGATTGCGTTTCCGTTAAGGTTACGATATTCAAATTGAAAAAAATTTAAGTTTTTTGTTTACCTAATTTAATTTTATGGATACAAAAGTCAGTTTAAAAATAAAATTGTGCAGTTTTTGGTTCCTGTTTATCGACTTAACTTTTTAATAACTATGATATTAGAAGGAATATACTGTAATTTTAAAAAAGAAATAATTGTAAAATCATTGTAAAATCTTAATACACTTGCACTAAGCATTTTCACCTATTTTATTTGAATGTAGGTTAGTTCTTGAACAAAATAGCATCAACTGTTATGCCGATTGCTTGTCTTTTACAATACGAACGACATAAAAAACCGTATTTTCGCTTTTTTGGAAATGCCTACTCTGAATATGAAGCAAAAATTTGATGCACGTGTATGAAATTGAAGGTATAAGACACAATCATTTAATTGAATCAATATTTATTAAAAGAAAACCACCGTTACGGGTAGTACTGTCAAAGCAGGCTGCCTAACATTTGATTTATAATATTTAATGTTAACAAACCACTAATATTAAGGTCATACTAACGTTAGTTTCCTAATGGTATACTTAAGGGAAAAAAAACTCAGAAAAGCTCTGTTACATCAAATCGGGTTCAGTTTTATGACCTCCTTGTAACATATATAACTTGAACATTTGCAGTTAATGTAAATTAATTGTTATAACACTTCTTAAATAATCAGTAATTAATAATATTTTTATTGTAGATATTAATTAGTAACTCTTTACCAATTTCCAGGTTTAATTTTTCTCACGCTGAAATTATTAAAATTACTATAATACATAGTATAAATGCTCTTATTTTGACTCAAGTTTATATAAAATAAACCAATCTATGTGATAAATATTGATTTGAACTGTAAGAATAAAACTGTAATATCTCAATATTTGATAAATAATAGCACTGAGTAAGAATAAGCAACTTCCCTATATACTCATATTAATGCGATATTAGGGAAAGTAAAGTCGATATTAGGATAATAAGAAAACCTTTACACAGGGTTATTTGATGATGATGTATATCTAAAAACATAGTTGCGACAATGAAACTGTGATCATTATGGCTCACAATTATTTCCACATATACATATTTATAACAAGACTGTAACCGCTGAAAATTTATTGAGTAGACATGTAACGTTCTGAAACATAGTAAATATAAGTTTAAAATCCTGCTGGATAATAGCGAGCACAGTTATTCAGATTTCAATAGTACGTTCCTTTCTTTTAAAGTTCTGTACTTTTAAGATACCATAATTATATTGAAGTGGCAAACTGCTGATCGTTCGTTCCAGTGTAACAGACCTCCCTCTCCTGAACAAAATAAGACGTACACCTGACTTTTACACATGTTGTTATTTCCTTTGGTCCAATAAAAATTGTGAGCGTGTGGGATATCTTTTATATGTGCTGTATGAATAGAATAAACATATTTGTCCCATGTCGTTATTTCTTTTATTAATAAGTTGCGAAGAAACTCATAATATTTCGGTTTTTAGACTTTTATTACTCCCAAGTCGATCCAGAAAATCTTGACTTTACATCAAAACCTATTTTTTAAATTATATATATATATATATATATATATGTATATATATATATATATATATATATATGTATATATATATATATATATATATATATATATATGCTATAAACAGTTTATAGGTTTGTGCATCTACATCGTGTTTGATAAATTAAAAATGATGTATTATTTATCAACACGTATATAACTTTGAATAAAATATTAACGAAAACCCTTGTCTATGAACCGTATTTGCTTTTGACGCCGTCAATTTATAATTTTAAAATCCTTTTCATTTTGTTAGATTGACGTGAAATTGAAGTTTTGTGTATAGCTTGGAGAACGATATTAATTTTGATTCAAAATTAGTAATGTGGAAGTAAAAGGCTAATTGTGTGCCATCGACCCATATTTTCCTTTCACATGAATGACTAAAATAATATTATATATTTGCAAGTTTCCTTCTTATTTTTTAAAAGTTAAAAAAATTTTGATGTAAAGTATGTATCTTATAAAAAGGAAAACATTTACCCAAAAAAAAGTAAATATTTGCATAGTTACAAGGTAAACTGAATTTAAATATTTTTCTATTATGGGAAATCTGCCACAATAAATTATGAAGAAAACAGTACGAATAAAATAGAAATATGTATCTATATTTTTAAACTTAAATCCGAATTTTGCAACAAATCTCATTTTCATTTCGAATGGAGGTTAGAAAAAAATTTTTTCATCTTCAACTCTAATATTGAAAACTTTTTGTTAATGTTTGCAAAAAAAATTCTGTTGTCTTTTTCTAAAGCAAAATTTCTCATATATTATTCTTATACCCTGTTACCGCCTTTTTATTCAATTCTCCCATGCATTTTTGTGTAAGGTTCCATTATTTTTCAGGTGAGTTTTCTTCTATTTCATATTCCAAAAAAATTATCTAGCTAGATTAGAAGGTTATATATCTTTGGTTAGAAATGAAAATACGTCAAGAAATATAATTGTGTAAGTTACTAATAGTATCATGATTAAAGAAATAGTTTATTCTTGTACAAATATCCCCATATTTAAAAAGTTGACGCATAGCTACATGTATGGTATTATTGCGTCATATGTAAATAAGTGGAGTTAAGGTTTAATTGTTAAGTGAGTAGAACAGTTTTAATAAGTCAAAATGTAGGCGTAACAAAATATAGAAGAAAAAAGAAATATATCCGTTAAGAGAGTAGGTAAATTTTAAAATCAGTTTGTCAGAACGTAGTAAATTTTTAAAACTTGATTTTATTTTATTTGAAAACCTTTTCTTCCAAATTTGATTTCCCGAAATTAATTTGGCCAGTAGCTTTATTAAGCCTGTTCTACACTTTGTGCGAGTTTGTTTTCGGTAATCTTCAAAATCATTTAGAATGAAATACTAAATTTTGTTAAATTTAGTATTTCATTCTAAATGATTTTTGAGAGTCGGGTAGAATACAATTTTGCTTCTCACATAAACAAAAAAAGGTACATGTTTTTATTTGTATTTACGTATGTAATATTTTTTAGCCTTTAATAGAGTACCAGAATTCATAATGATTCTGCTAGTGGTATTAAATCTTTAAACAAATATGAAATATAAATTTTGTGACCGATAGGCAACATTTTGCTTCACGTAAATTTTTAAATAGAAAAAACCAAATAGAAAGTTCAATTAAAATTAACCAAACTTAAGTAATAATCTTAAAAAAGTAACAATTTTCGGGTAATATATATCGGATGGTGCAAACTTCTCGTGTTATGCTTTATTATAAGAGACGGTACTAGATTTTTTATTAGGGTGCATGTAATGATGGAAATAATTCGTACAAGTAGATACGCATAGGATAGTAACGCATAGTAATAGAATAAACCTGTACAATTATAATTATTTTAATTTCAGATCAATATATTATTATATTTATTACTGAGTTTCACTGATATCATAAATTAAATAAAGGTACCTCGAGTCACAGCGAGCTAATAGCAAGAATTATTTAGGATTCTAAACTCGTACTGACCAATGGTGAGTAAATGCAGTTGAAGGTCATCAGATATTTTTTTTCAAATGAAATTATAAGTTAATGAGTTCATATTACTCCCAAATGGAAAATAATCTTGGTTCCTATTATTGTAGGAAGCAAGTGACTTTTTGCGACTTTGTTATTTTGACTGAGGTTAATATAATTTGATGATGATATACGTAGTATAATTTGGAAAATGATAATCAATTTAATGCAAGTTTAATTTTACATGGTTTATTATGGATACATTGAGGAGTATTGCAAGTACCTGGTAGTTCGACGTTTCGTTGTCATACCGATCCCTCTTATAAATATAATTTATTGTCTTTTCATCTTTTTATTTTACTTTTTATTGTATCCTTTTTTAATACACTAATATCACATGTACTTTTATGAGCATCAATCGACGTTTGACGAGAGAGTTGTGTAGTTGTACGTCGTTACAAGGAGGTGCATAATATTTTGTAACGTGAACGTTTCAAAGAGACCTACGAAAATCTATTAAAGAGGATAAATAAAAACAATTCAACGAAATGTACTCACAAAATATAAATAATAAATTACCAAAGAAAAAAATAAGAAAGACATCAATGTAGTAAACATTTATAACCGAAACACATAAATTATTATTCTATATAAAATTCATTTTTTTTATCTCAGGCAATTGACAATCAAACAAAAACAAAATCTCAACTTGGTTTCAATCTTAACATGTTACGTTCCTTTACGTCTTCACCTAATATTTCCGTATAAAATTTATTGATAATGAATTTTTCTTTTCAAGAGTATAGAAATATTAAAAATATTTTCCATACACCGCAATCTATAGTCCGGAATTTTCCCCAACGTCGTCGCTGTGCACGGAATACAAGCTCGACATTGACCGATGAGTTTAAATGGAAAAGGGGAAATACTGCACCCGAGGGAAAGCTCGGTTTAAATATTAACGAGACATTTGATTTTCCCCGTGAACATGCTATTTATTTACGTCAGTGTTCGTAAGTGGCCGGAGTCGGGAAATGCTTGAACATTTCCCAATGATTTCGCGGATGAAAGGAAAATGAAATATTGATTTTAAATTTCTATTCATGCACATTTCTCTAGCAAAATTTACGACAGATTTTCAAATTACACGTTACCCGTATTACGCGTATGTATTTAAAAGTATATAATTTATTTTTATGCGATAGCTACTTGAAATAGCGTTTAAATTTGACTGCGTTTTCTTGACATATCGTTCCATTGCACAGAATATAAGATACCTGTAGATTAAGGGCGACGCGCTTACAATTTATTTACACGAAGTTCCCTATGGCATGTTACACGTTTGGCGAAGGAGAGCTAGCCCAAAAATATCTAAGATTTCAAACGCTACTTTTGCTACAGTATAAAAGAACACTTTTGGCATAGTATAACTACAAGCCCATGTCAATATTCTTTTTCTGTTGGTTTTTTTATTGTATGCCAATTTACCTCTCAAACCGTTTCCAATTCGCTATGTATTTATTTGCATTATAAATTATCACCTTATCTTTTATTAAATTTTTACAATTGATATATTACAATAAATTATCTGCACATTCATGTATTGATTTATTATTTATTAGATACTTAAAATTAAGAAATTACCATAAATTTTCAGAATCTTAATTTATTTTCATCACTAACTAAACTTTATTTAGATTATTTTAGTAAATTCAATAATTCATTACATTCACTTAAATGTTTATAATAACTAAGTTAAATTTTAAAATTAATTTTAATTTCAATTAGAATAATTTAATAACAAAATTACAATACTAAAATTTAATAAAATTTAATTACTAAAATTTAAAAAAATTAAATTATTAAAATTCAATATTGATTTTAAATTTAATTTCATTTCTTTAAATTCCAGATTAGACTGTATCTTTGTCTTACGGTCAGTAACAAAGAGTTTTTTGCCGCCACTAAGGACTGCTCTTGAAGTTTTCCGATTTAAACTCGCATGGACTGGTGCATTTCATCGCTCCACGTCCAAACTTTTGAAGGTACCTACAGAGTCGTTTAATATCGGGTCTGAAGCCGTTTAATGTGCGGTGCGTGTGTGCATGCGTGGGTGTGTGTGTGTGCGTGTGTGTGTGTGGAATCTTTCATATAAGTTTTAATTAATATTCGCAAATTTCAAAATTACTAGAGAAATTTGAGCGTTGATTTTGAAAAATTGTTTTATTTTAATTGGTACTTTTATATCTTTAATCGTTTTTTTTAATTTAATCGAATTTGTATGTAAGAAATATAACAAACATATTGCTTATTATTATAAATTATTTATTATATTTTGCATTTCTATGTTACAAGTAGAGCCGTGCAAAAATGTAATTGACTAAAATAATAATAATAAATAACTAAACCACTGAGACATGCAATCAATTAAATGTAATTATTTAGGTAATTATTAAACCAAAAAACTATTGAAACAAAATGAAGTTATAGCTGGCACAGGGAGCTATTCGGAAATAAATTTGACATTTTCTAATGTGAAAAAATATGTACAAGAGACTAGTTTCAATCTGAGTACAGTTAGTAAGCAAACTTTTTCACTTAACAGTATTCACTGAATTTACCTAAATCAGTAAATATTTAGACGTAGCTAATTGAATGTAATCTGCAAATTTGTTTCTAATATGATAAATGATCATATAAATTGATGGCCCGCACTGACGAGACCAAAGGGTTAAGACGTGAAAAGTTGTACTCTGATATAAGTGCACGCCCTTTTATTTTTGCTTATATTGGGCGAGGTTCCGCATAGAGTATAAATATTAGGAACTATTCAATTTACGAAATGTTGGTACGTTTCTCTTATATTATTGTGCGAGTCGATGGGTAGTAGTCGAAGACTTGCACATGACTATTTCTGGATTTAAAGATTCGACGTTCACTAGATCTCGGTCGCTATTGGCCATGAAGTCTGGAAAAAGCTCGCTGGGTCGAATACCAATGAATAGTCAGTTGAGACAATTTTTTTATTAATTAAAATCCAACGCTGACTATCACTTAAATTACCGATTGCTGGAACTGTGTAGCTATGAGAGCTAACTTACCTGGAGCAAACTCGAACTAAAAATTAAACTATCATGAACTGATTTTTGCACTGTTGTAACGCCTGAGAAATATCACTATGTGCAAGCGCCGTTTACTGCGCTTATCCCGAACATTTTTACCTCGATAGATTGTCTGTCGAGACGTTGTATCTATTCGTCTACAGAAGCTACCTGATGGACAGGGAGGTTAACTATCGGGTCGTAATTTTAGAGTGCCTCACTTGCCTCCTTGATCACTCTGTCCATACATGTGTATGCGGTTGTCATAACGTGGTAATGTGTTATCACGTGGCCGGTCTTTAGAGTCGGGTTGCGGCTGCGGATAACCCGCCGGTGTTATAGTATCGGAAGGTACGCCTAGAGTCATCACGACCACTAAAGGTCAGCGAAGCTCTACGAGATTCGCCAGTATGTACACTCACCAGATCATTATCATCGTAAGTGCCGTACACTGACAGATTTTTTCGAAAATAATGAAATAAAACACGTGATTTATCATTTAATGCCATGCAATACTATAATGACTAAAAAAATAATGGCGAACTATAATGATTATGCTAGCTCTTACAATTTAAAATGACGTTAACGCTTTTTTTAACTGAACCTTTAAAATATATGTGCCAAGTACGTACGGACTTTTTATTCTTAATTATGTTCGTACTTGACACTTTTTATTATTTAAATTTCGTACTTATGGGATATATTAATTTCATTAAAAATGCTGAAAATATCAGAAAATTATTGCTTTATTTGGTTGATGAAAATTAAGAGAAACTTAGAAATTAATAAAAAACCAACAATAATTTTCAAATATTTCGCAAATAAAAAACAAGTTCTAGTATCAAAAAAGCGGAAGAGACTTCACTTTTAGTCTAAATTTGAGTACTGTGAACACGTTAATTTTAAGCCTAATCTGCAAATGACATACATGAGAAACTTCACGTTACGTAATCAAGTATACGCAATACAAATTTGGAAAAAAATCTTAAGATGGCATTTGAAAATACGTGGATATTAATTAAAATAGTCTTTGTGTTTTAATTATTAAATGTAACCATAAAAGTAACGGGTAAAGATTATTTTGTGACAAAAGGGATTAATATTCTACGCGAGTTTTCAGATCTCAGAATTTCATGATACATTTTATTCGATTGTAATGTCAATGTGGAAAACAAAACAAAGAAAACCATGGTACTATTAAATTTTTTTTAAGTAATTTTTCAAATTCAATCTCATTACTTTAAAGAATCAAGCTTCAAGAGTGGTACTTAACGTTGTATTACTGGGAAATAAAAAGTTTAAATATAATATACGTTTCTATAAAATTTGAAACTTTCAGATACAAATAAAATTCTAAAATTACTTACAGAAATTTATTTCAACTTTAATTATTGTCATTCAAATTTCTTTCGGTTTTGTATAATCAATGAAAAATCTGCTCTGTGTTTCTATAAATTGGTTAACAAACATAGGTAAAGGAAGCTTTGAACATAACTGTTAGTTAGTCACCAAGTCACTAATTGACAGCCAAAAACCAGTGAAGTCAATTAATAATAATTTACTCGTTAATACAGCAATAGTCATTAATCACAATTAGCGGAGTATCGATTTCGCTCGAGGAGACGAGCAGCCTTCAGCGTAGTTTGACGTGGATCATATTTTACGTCCTAATATTAAACCGGTTTACAATTAACGAGATTAAATAAAAGGGACGTAGCTATCTTTAAAAAATTAAATTTGTCAAGAAGAAATTTATCGTGCCGTCGATTTTTTAGCCTCTAATTTATGTTAGATATCCATAGTGGTCTAATATTTATATTGTGCCTGGAAGTTAGGAGCATATTAATTTGTTTGACGTAACGATGAGCAAAGTATAAATTAAAATTTACATTATAACAATTTCGTATTCCTTCTAATAATTGAGCTTTTGGCTTTTAAAAATATTTAAATAAATTCAAACATAATTTATGGGCTGGGACCACAAATAACAGGTTTTAACTGCATTTCAATTAAATGAAATTAAATTGATAGAACATGTGGAATAATGTTATTGTACTTGTAGCTTACGTAAAATATAAAAGTACTAATCAGACCATCTGTAGTCATCTAGTCTGAACAAATAAAGTTAAGTGGTTGCATCGATTTGATTATTTCCACATTTATTGCCAAAGGTATCTCTGAATTTTTTTATGTAAACAGGAATTGGTATCATAACAGGTGATGGCGCAAAAAAATTTTGTAAAGTGATTTGTAAATAAAAAATATTACAAACCTAATACTTATATCGTAACATTATTTTATTTTTGAGATTATCATATACTTTAAGTAATATATTTGCTTGCTATGCCGTCAGATTAAATATCGATACGAAGATTTGATCTAAGATATCTGTTTATATATTTGCTATTATCGTCAATATTTTCGCACTTTTATAACTGCTGAAATGTATTTCACTTACACAGGATCTTGTCACCACATCCTTTCATCACAAATCAGTGCATTTAGTGGAATATGATTAAATATTATATGTATTTTCACATGAAAGCGTTTCACCAGTTTTATGCATTGATGAAGCCAATTCAGGCGATTAACTTAGGAAAATTCTGAGTTTTCTCTAATTCACTAGCACTCTATTAGTGTCATAAAGTGTAACGTCATTAAGTTGGCATACCGAGCGAATGCCTGTTCTGGTGCAAAATTTTAAACGATTGTAAAATGTTTAATCTCTTTAATTAAAATTACCCTCTTTAATTAAAATTACCCTTTTTAAAAAACACTCATTAATATGACATTATTGGATAGGTTTAATATATTTCCAATATTTTTTCAAAAAATGTTCACATCGCAATCATTAAATTATTATACTAAAATTTGTAGAATGTTCCACAAAATTTTTCCATAAATAATTAAATTATAAATTTACTTCTTTTAATAAAAATAAAATTCATAATTTTCCATATCACCTTGGTTTTAGTAATAATATCAACTAAAACTATTAATATAGATAAACTTTAGCTCCTACAAAACCTTTTAGTTGTTATAAACAAAATAAAATATATATAGGTATTTTTACAGACAAAACCAAAATTATTACAAAATATAAAATAAATACGTTAAAATAACTTTTATTTTTAATTTATAATCTCTTCATCCTATTTTATAAATTATACTTTATTTCATAACATCGAACTTTCTTTTTCGTTCCGTGGATTGATGCCCAAATATTAGTCAGTCAAAAATCGAAAGCTGTGCACTGATGTCACTGCAGACATTAAGTTTAACATTAAACATTTTGATGCCCATGGGTGATTTTTGAAAAGAAAAACTATTTTCGTAAAGAATAATTTGAACATTCGACCATCACTAGATTTTGAACATCGGGACTAAGAAATGCTCGTCATAATCGTCCCCGCTAACAAAAGAAGAGGGACTATTGGCCAAAAAATGCAACAGAACATTTACCTATGACCGTTTTGCAAATAAGTAACATTATGTCGAAAACGTATCAGATAACCTTAAAAAATTGGAATAATCTGTTTGTAAAAATAATTTCATTGTATGTTTTACAATAATTCAACTTTTTTAGTAAAATAAAAATTTTTTACAAAAAATTTAACGGTCGACAAATAATCCTTTTTTTCTGGATTTTTATAAAAACATTTCAATTTACACTTATCCAATTTTTTTCTCTGGAATATCTCTGTTTGGGGATTGAGTCGAGGGATTGGTCGTGTTTTAAAAGTACTTCCCAATTACTTATCCACTGTGTACTTTCATACAAACAGAATTTTCAGTGCTTTTTTAAATATTGAAATTGTATTTTTTACTATAAACGGATCCAATGAGTCTATATGATCTAGGATTATATATTGGCCTCTTCTATATTTACTTATTTTCCCCTCAATTTTTTTCAGAAATGTAGCTTATTTAGTGAACAGGGGAGACTGAAGAGGGTTGTCACCATTGTCACTTTAACTAGCCTATCTGAGTGAAAAAACTTCATATCTGATAACTCTACATCTCGACGTAGCTAGTTGCATGTACTATATGCAGCAAATATGAAAATGAATAGGACTAATAAAGATCTATGAGAGAAACGACAAAAACTGAAAGAAATTCTCGTGTCGTGTGAAAGAAACTCGCCTAGTACGAGGTAAGCTGTGTCAGTTAAATGTATGTAAAATCATCCTGTGCAGAATATAATTGTTTCTGTCCGTGTTGCCACCAGCTAATCAAAAGAGAGTGGATTTGTTGTATGAATGCAAGTGATGATTACATGGACTTGTATCTAACAACAAGGAGAGCTCCGTCATCTTTGTGTTGTTTGTCGGAATAGGGTTCCTCTTTTTCTTGTATCGTCTTCTTCGTCACAGGTTATATTTTTTTTTAATTCATCTTCGGTTTCTTTTATTTCGTTTTCCTTAATTCTTTCTTCCTCACAAAACACACTTTTTCTTGATCTTCACCTTCGAAAGTAGCATTTCATCCTTAATAGGTGTGTCAATCAGCACAGCATATTTGATCTTTCGTATATTTGGTTAGTTCTTCTTTCTTGGTGGAGTTTTTGATGATGGTCTAAGGGCTTCCTGCGATAATATACTACAGTGGCGAGTAGTACAAGCTTTTGCCGTGAAGTTAACTAGTTCACTATTTGCAGGCTTCTTAGCTTCATTCTGCGAATATATATTTTTCTTTTCAATACATCATTATAGTTAAATGTCGTTGAGATTAAAAAAGAGATGCTTTAAAAAAGAAATACTACATGCATTTCTTAGACTTCAAGCTCATTTCATATATTTCGATGCTCCTATAAATTTTTTAAAACAATAAAATAAAAATTCGGTATGCAAAGTAACACCACAAAATATTATTGCTACGAAATATATAAAACAGGGGAATTGTAATAAGCTGTCACAATCCTCCTTGGTACAAAAATTATTCTTCAGTCAGAATAATAACTCTTAACCTATAAATATAACGTGACCCCCAAAAAAAATATCATGCAATGAAACTTGAAAGACCAGAGAGTAGCAAAGTAAATGTCACAATACCACTACATTTTTAATAACAGAATATCAAGTTATGAGCTGGAACTAACTTTGATAATTTTTTAATGCAGGTATGTATAGACGCAACACTCCCCGTGGACCGTAAGCACGAATTAAATCAAACGGTGGTTCGAAAAAGTATTGTTGCTAGTTCGCTACCATCATAGTTCCCAAGAAAATTATTCTTTATTAAAACTCTCTTAACATACTTTGTTTACTCGATGTTTTAGTATCGTGTTTGTTGCATGTATACCAAAATTTCAAAACTAAAAGGATTTCTAATTAAAGAGTTCCGGAGCATAAAAGAAAAAAGAGAGCCTGATAATCCTTATATAGTAAAAGTCAATAAGCAAGCAACAAAAAGCTTCGTAAATGGAGCAAACAATCTATTTTATTTATTGCATTTATTTTTTATAAAAAATAAATAACATTAGTAGCTATTTAAAAAACAAATATCTGAATGCATAACTAAAAGGTCAAAAGCAAGTAGTATCATTTTGACATTGATTTTAAGTAAATGACATTAAATAAATGCAGCAAGAGTAGTTAGACCGCGTTATCATCGGTCTGAGCAGTCAACTTCTTGCAAAGGAGCAGGGTTTCGTGGCTCTTAGCCGAATCATATCGCTTTGCGATCTAGTCGTCAGTTCTCATTTAATACACTACAATTAGAAAAGTTCATGTCATTAGCTCATATTTTTTTATCAAGCGAGGGTAGGAAAAGTGCTTCAGTAATCTTCGCAGTAGTTTAATAGAAACGGCTATTTTTACATATCAATGTTACCCAACCATGTTCTTTCAAATTCCGTCTGTCAAGAATAATGACCGTTAACCACATTATATATTTACATATTGAAGTGCGTTATCTTTTACCATTCTTGATTATGTTACTACTAAAGACTTGGGAGATTTGAGATACAAATTTTGAAAAACACAATAACTTCCGGTATGATGGTAAGGGAATTTAAATGTTTTATTTTCATTATACATAGACACTGTTGTCTAAATATTCACCTTCTTCCTATTTTCGTCGTTATAGTACAAGCTTTTATGCCATTGCATATAATGTTAAAATTTAGAAGCACAAAATAACACTGTAGGTATATATATACTAATTACGTTATTATGTTAAAAGAATATTTTGAAATTGTTTTCAACATAATTTGTATCATTCCAGACTACTCATTTATGCCTTGATATGGGTGATATTGAAAAAAAAGATGTTATCTAAATATATATAAAATTTAACACATTTAAAGAGATTTGGACATCAGGGACTGACTGAAAATAAATATATGTTAAGATGTAAAAACAATCAAACAGAACAACGCACTATTGCACCTCTTTGATTATTTTATTCATAATTGAAATAATTAAGAGTTAAAACGTATTTCATTATAAATGTAATTACTTTAAAATGTTTTATTTTTAAAGTGATAACGTATTTTGTTGCACCGTGTTCTGGAAATGACTCCTGATCATGGTTGGAATAAATGTAGTTATACGTCAAAAATGTAGAAATATTAACCAGAATTTTTTTACAGATTCCTAATAAATGATGGAATCTTAATTAGTTTTGGCTTGTTTGCCTCTGTATTTTACAATCAAAATTATTACTAAAATTATATTGCAATAATTTATCACAAAAAAAATCCAAATTTGCCCAGATATAGTCATGGCATGCTTTCCGATCTTTTACTGTGTTAAAATTAAGATAACTCTGCTAAGGGTTATCCGTAATTTGCCTTCACTGTTTCTAATGGCTTTGTACCGAAGAGAATCGATAGAGGGACGGTAGTTTATGAAATTAGGCTCTCTAATCGAATTGAGATCACGGAGTAATTTAACTGCAGACCTCTATCCCATTTAATTTACGACTGTAATAACAGACAGGGTTTAACGGTATCAACTTAGAATAGATATCGGTTAGTTAGTCTACAATTTTATTCATAGTGCGGTTTGAATAGGGTTTTAATGTGAAATATTTTTAGAAAAAAATCGTTGGAACACGTTAATTTTGCTAAAATTACATCGTTTATCTGCAACTTTTTTCTTAAATACACTTAGAGATAAAGATAAATTTCTACGTTTTTCCTAATGCCAAGTAGTTATAAGCTACTTACATGAAACATATTATATTAAAAGTAAAAAATAAGACAGTTAAGATGAATTTCGTTACGAAATGGAATAAAGATACGTAAGTAGTGCAGATGCAGCACTGATTAAAATTAAGGTTTTTTTAATATTTTTTAATAATGATGATATAGACCATTGTTAACTAAATAAGTGAAAATATCCTTATGTCGTATATAAATAGAAAATTTCTATTTCTTTCGTAACGTAAGTTGAAATTTATTTCTACAATATTTTTTTCATTTCTTTAAATGTAATGCTGGAGATCGATCAGAACGAATATTATGGGAAAGATTAAAATTTCCTTTTTTTAATCTTCACAGACAATGCATGGATGTGTACACCTGAGTGAATATGTACACCTGAGTGTACATATTCACCATTTGTCATGCGTATATTGCACGTTTCTTCACTCGCTTTTTGCCTTGAACGGAATCAATAGTCTTAATCATCTTAAGTTTCCTTCAGGAAATTTCCTATCTTATCGGTGTTTTTCTTGCTGAAACTATTTTATTAACTACAGAGGAAACAAAAAGCCTTAATATAACCTTGACCAGTATATGCAACGTTCCAGAAATCGCTATAAAAATTGGGAAGTTTTTAGTTGATAACCTTACGAGAAGGGAAAATTAAGGTTTTGACGTTTATGAGAAGAGAAAGTTAAGATTTTTCTACGAATACCAAAGATATTGGGAGATTCATTTTTAAGAAATTATTTTTAAAAACGCCGTTTTTCCCAGAAAGTTTTTACGCAAATAATAAAAAATTGGCATAGGTCAAACATATTAATCCGCTTATATTGAAATAGTAAAAACTGAAAAACATTTAGATAACAATTTTAGAGAGGTTAAATAAATTATTCGATTTTTTTATTCCTTATATCATATGGAATATCAAGTGATTGAGCAAAATTTTAAGGATTTTAAAACAGTTTTCACAATTGTAGACATTGCTAAAAATGTTCACATAATGTTTTGGATGATTTTTGAAAATTTATACACAGATTTTGTACTGGTTTAAGTAAAACTAAAGTAATTATCGCTCAAAAATATTTATGTTAAATATTTTGGAGGACCTAAGTAAAAAATCGATAGTGTATAATCGAATCGAATCGAATAGAAAATGGTTATAAAATCATAACCAAGATTGAAAATACCCTTTGGTAGTTACAGACGAGCTAAAGTATTAATTCATTATATTTTTAAATTTAAATAACGTTGAGGGTCGAATTAAAAAGTAAGTTTTAAATATTTAAAATAAAATTTAATTTAATATCACTGAACAGAAAAAGAAGACCCCTCTATTTAACGAATTGATTTTGATACTGAGAAATATTATTTTAAAAATCTGAAACTAAGATGAATTTCTAATAGATCACAAAAACGTCCTACTTGAGTATTTCAAAAAGTTTTCCTCTCGTACACTCGATTGGAAAAAGAAATATGTTGAGAATTGCCAGATATTCCCAATGAAATGTGCAAATGTTCATATGATTAAAATTGCAACAATTATCATATATTTAATATTAAATTAAGAAAACAAAAAATTACAAACATCAGAAAAGCTAAATGTAAATAACTACTATTCGGTCCTTTGGTATAATGACGATATCAACAAAGAGTGACCAAAAAAAGTGTCTAAATAAGACAAAATAATGTCATCCCACTACTATATTAAAATATGCGAGTTACTGTCAATAGAATCTCTCTGAAGAAGCTACAGAAGCCTAAAGCTATCTATTCGGTAAGTAGTCATAAGACGTGGGTATTTTCAATAGCTTTGCATAAACATTCCACATTATGTTGTCTTGTCAATACTTTCAGATTTGAGAATAGAAAGAAAATTAGCCTTTCACAATTTGTACATCAGATTGTCTTGTGAGATTCGGTACAGAAGAAGAATTTAGACAACAAAATAGTCTAATTTTAAAAACAGGTTTAACGTTAGTATAGATATCTGTTATGTTAAAAAAGGGTTATCATTTATTACGTTTTAACAAAGTTTTTCGTTTTTAATTTTTCATTGACGAAATATGACAAAAAAATTGTATTTCAGATGGATATGCTCTAAATCATAATTCATGAACAAAAATTTTATCACTTTTTCACATCAGATGTGAGCAAGCAAGTAAGGTCAAAAACAAAATATTAAAAGTATTATTCAAATTACACAATTTATCATTCTCACTCCCGAATTGCATCATCTGTTATTTTAACTGTGATATTTTAGAATTCTTTTAAACAATATTTCCATTAGGAGGTAAATTTATTACTAAAGTAATATTCAAATCGAATCATAAGTCAGCTTGACATTTTCGGATAATTCTATCTTGTATATTTGTGAGCTAGCAAATACAAAAGTTATTTTAAAACTTTTGCCATATGCCCGTAAAATAGACTTATCTCCGCAAAAAACATTTATTTAACTTCTACGTTTACCACCTGCCTTTCATGCAGTAAACGAGTTTGATCAAATTAAAACTAACCTAATGGTAATGCGTCATCACGGGGACGGTATGCAAACGGAGACTAAAGTGATATTTATTTTTTCTATAATATATTCAGATTCATTATTGGTACAGTTTAATTGACGCAGATTCTCAAACTCATATTTAAGGGTATTTTATAAAGCGAATAACGTAACAAAATTGAGAAATATCTTTTCATTAAAGACATAACAAATACAATTTTAAAATAATATTTTTCTGCAAAAATACTGAAGAAACATGAAGTATAATTTGTAAATTTATATAAATTATTTCTAATAAAGCTCATTGCATTAATTATTATATTAGGATATACGTTTTATAGAAAAAAACCTTTAAATTCTTTTCTTGTCCCATTATTTGAAACCAAATAACAGCCATTATTTGGCCATAGTATGAAATTATTGGAACAATTAATTGGAAAATAGAAGAAAATTGGATATTTTTGGATTTATTTTTTTATTAAGAAAACAAAATTTAGTTAGATATTAATTTTGTACTTTCCCATGGATAGAATTTTTTTGGTGTATCTCGAGTTGCAAATAATTTTTCTTTATTTTACAGAGACAATTATGCAAACCTGATAGAATTATGTTATTTTTATATAATTATAAACTACAATAACGTAAAAGTACGAGCAGAGCTCACACACATATTGACATTTAAGGGAAATATATAATTATACTAAACTATTTTCATGTATCGACATGATATTGATATGATTAAATAATTCCATGTTTCACAGACATTAAAATATCCACATTTTCTAAAAAAATATGGCATTTAGAATTATTGTTACAATGTCGCAGTAAATTTAAGGCAACAGTTGATAATTTTGACCGCAACTTTAATTTTGACTCTAATTGTGGCGAGATTGTTGGTTATATTTGTTTTTAATATTTTTAGTACGAGTAACATTTTCAACAACATTATTATGCATAAAATTCTGAAAAAAAATACCCTTTATAACCTAATTTCTGAGTGATACTATGAAGATTTCTTTTTGAGGTATATAACCGAAAAATAAAAACTTCGAGGAAACAAGGAAAATTAATTCTTAAACTACGCACTATTTATTCGTGTTTTCATAGAAATAGGGTATCATGAATTTCTATCTGAAAGCCAGCAATGATGAGAGGTGGCACGTTGAAAGTCAATACACTTATTGCTATAAAAGCTATTGTCGAAACAAAGCTTTAACAAAATTATTTTTACATCACAATGGGCCCAGTATTATATCACGCACTTTACATTTCGGGATTGCGTGTTTAAAGTTCAATTCATTCGAAGTGTAGTCATTTTTCGGGTTACGTTTTTTTGTTTTGGATAATATTAAATTTTTTCTAATCAATTTACTTTCTTTACGATTTAATCATTGTACTCCTAATAAATACGATTGCTATAGAAACATTTTCCAAAGCAAAGAGAGTATTTAAAATGATTATATTTCGAATAATTTTTAATGAAACGATAGGAACAATCGTAAAAATTAAATCGTGACCACATGTTCGTGATTTACGAGTTCACTTTTATTAAGTTTTTCCTTTCTATATGACCAATACCCAAATTTTGTCATTGATTTTTCACCGTTCTCTCCCTGTCCGATTAAGTTCTACATTTACAAGTGTGAATGATTTGGATGACGATACAAAATTACAACACTAAGTACATTGTCGAGATTTTATAATTGAACCTTTCGATGGTTTACAGTAGGTAGGGTGAGGTTCTTGTTCATTTAATTTTATTTTATGAACATGGCACCATCGATTTAATCTTCTACTGGAATCGGAACAACTTCCGTATTCTGGGCTTGGTGTTTTGTTTTGTTGATTCATATTAATTGTGTACTATTCAAATCAAAGTTAATATTACTTAAAAGATGGTGTGGTATTAGAGTGGCTAAAATTATGTGTTGTAAGCGTTATATATAGCTGTGACTGAAAATACCAGTGGGACTCTGTGACATGAATGGGGCTTAAATTAAGGTGTCTTCAATATTACACTCACGGTATGTAAGTATACCTCTTTTTATAATAGTTTTATCTTTCGATAGAATTTTCTTGTGAGGATAACCATTAATCCAATGCCGATGGAGATAAGTACGGACAGCTAAAGTTTATTAAAATCTAAAGAAACTGCAGAAAAAAATAAGTTTTCACCAAAGTTATGGAAGAGGTAAAACATTCATTCTTTGGGAAAAAAAGGACATTATCGTTTTATGTTTGTCAAACTTACTTTATTTACAGTTAGGCTTTCAGTAATGTAGGTCTCAGCACATTGATTGAAATGCAATTTCACATCTTTCATAGCGATGTCAGCGAACATATTTTTGTGTGACCTTGGCGTAATTTTATACAATATCCCATTTCCATTAATCATTAATCTGTATCGTTTCACATAAAATCATCTTTGCACGTACTCTGTAGCAATATTTATGATCGTGTCATTTTTTAATAAATTATGAATATGCGAATATATATAAAATAATGTTTTTTTTCTTTCCTAAGGAAAATAATGTTTCGGGGTGTTTGTGTAAGGCGTCAACATAAATTCTTAATCACTGTTAAACTTTATCACCAAAGCTTAGTCATTGATGTATATAAGCCTTGGCTCATATTTCTGAGTCATCTTTAAAGCGCAACTTTTCACGAGCCAGCCCACAATATCACAAAACTTTTAACTTCGAAAGTTTTTAGTCGTTATGACAGTAAAGTCCCAATTTTATTGTAAAAAATTATTGATGAAGAAACTTTAAGTCAGTAATGGAGACTTGAACTTTGGAATACATATAATGCTTTCAACTTTGTACTTATAATAAAACAAACTTCATATTTATGATTACTTACATTATTATTTATAAAAATCTTCTCTGTCATTCTTGATATTTGAATGTAACTAATATAATATTTATATTATTATTTTATAAAGATTTGATAAACAGATATAAGATATTTTTTTTCTTTCCTAAAAAAAATAAAGTTTCTGGGTATTTGTGCAAGGCGTTAACATACATTCTTAGTCACAGATAAACTTTACCACTAAAGCTTAAGTATTGATAGTATAGTTCAGTACATTTGTCTTGACTTTAATTAATAAATTCCCAATTCAGAGAGGCCGTTTCAGGTTTAACAGTATCGATATTTGTTAAACTAACAAACATACTGGATAAATTGCGTGTCATAAAATATGTATGAGTTGAATGCCCCGGCTTGCGTGCCTATAGCTTTGAGGGTACATGCAAGCGTGCTTGTAGGGGTGCATGCCTAAATGAGTGAAAACTTGGGTGCAAATTCACGTGCATGTGCATGCATGCTTGTGGGCGTGTATGCATAATTGATTTGTAAAAACAATTTTCATTTTAAACTCGTTTATATAAAATTCGCATTTATTAATGATAAATTACATTTTTGCTGGCAATTCAATTAGTTAGTCGCACATTATGTTTATAATTTATGAATGGCGTAGTGAGTAACGTTTTCATCTCCCATTGTTTTGTTAAAACTGGAGAGAATAACTATATTCATAACTCGTTTTTCCTACAAATATTTCTTTAAAAATTTCCAATTCTAAGCTCAATAGAGAATTTTAGAGAATTTCACGCTTGATATCTTATTCCATTCCATGTCTGAGTTTTTTAAAAACCTGTTTTCCAAATTGCGCGCTTGTTTTTCTTTCTTTCCCTATTCGTATAAGACGTAAAAAATTCTTATCTTTTGGCTACGTAATTTTGTGCGCTGAAACATTTCTGTACTGCGATTTTTACATGTCGCATGTTGATCCAACGCCTTTTTTGTTAAAATTTCAATAATAGAAGTTTGAATAAATTTTTCATTAGATGTACGTTTTGGAAACTTAAATCTAATGAAAACTTTTTGTCAAAAATATAAATTGCTAAATATAATTTTTATTACATAAAATTTATCTCTTAGAACGACACTACTTCCCATTTATGATTTACCAATCCAATTATGGGTACGTAAATATTTTCTCACAAAAGATATAATGAAATTAAATATTTTAATACAAACAACATCATACAATTTAAAGCTAGAGAAACATTGATTTTTATTACCGAAACTATGAGAACACTATGCTTGCGGGGGCAATAAGTCCAATATCCAACAATGTATTAAACAATCATATGGTTCCATTTGAAGTACAATCGTGGACTTCAGCTGCGTGGCGCTTATTTTACGTAAACAAATAAAACTACCTTTTTAATTTTCCTCAAGTAGAAATAAATGTGATTGCCATTAAAATATTCACACTTCTATATTTATATGGTTAAAGTAGAACATTTAATAGAAATTTCTGAAGTGGCAGAAAAAAAAATATTTGACTCTAATATCATTGAATTCCAAATATGCTTGCTATAAAAAGAAAATTAATACCGTTCGTGGCACTAAGAGTTTACTTTTAAATTTGCAAAAATGTTTACAAATATTAATTCTTTTCTTTAATAAGCTTTCAGATTGATTTTTATTGACAGTATAGCATAGATATTGTATATGATCCGTTCAGAAAATCTAACAACAAATTATATTTTCCGTAGACGTTGCAGAACATATTAAATCAAGAAGGGTAATTTTAAAGACAAACAAGAAAATAGTAGGTAGTTGCGCATTGAAAAGTAAGAGAAAAACCGGAAAGCACGGTTTTTACATATTTTGAAACAAAAAGATCTCATTTTTAAGTACGTGGGTTATTGAGAGAAGTTTGTGCAAATATATTTTGGAGCTATAAGTCTCCTAGAGCTCATATTTCTTCAAATAATTATTTAATCTAAAGAGGCACATTATATAGTTAAAGTCTATACATTTGTCTAATGCTAATGTAACTAAAGTAAATAGTAAATAAATTGCATACGTCAAAAATTATCCTCTTTCTCAAAATAAATTTCAAAATAGTCATGTCGTCTTCGTTTAATTTGTTATTGCTATGTAGTAGGCGGCTATAAAATAATTCCTACAACGTTTAGAAAAGATAACCCATGTAATCCTATATTTAAAAAGGTATCCTCGTAATCCCATGTGCTGCACACGTTTAAAAAGAATTAGACGTTGTCTATCGATTGCCTTCAAGAATAAAATTAAATTTACATGCAAAATTTTCCGAAAAAGGCGACAATTGTTTTGATACATTATTCGGGCTGATGTGATTATTTGTAGAATAATTTCAAATTTAAATTAGCTTTTATCTGTGTTTATTCCAATATTGTAAATACACTTTACAACAATTAAACAAACTTACTTTTTTCCATATTTATGTTGTCGTACAATGAGGTCGTGGTTAATAGTTTAAATAAAGCAGATACAATGTTACATTACGTAGTATCATTTAGTTGTAAATTAAAATTAAGTGATAATGCTACATGATGATAATGAAATTTCTGTGAAATTAATGCCAAATATATTCAATGCTTAAAAAACATTACGGATTTACATTATAAATTAACTGAAATTATTTTATAAAACGTGTTGATCATGTTAGTTATAATAAGGTATCCGAACTATGAATTATAACATGATTGAAAATACATTATAATTATATTCTGAGTTTAATTAAATCTATGATAAAAACAATAGGAAAACCACTATCAACAAAGGCAGTAATTTAAAAATTGTTAGTCGTCATAAGTGAGCAAAATATTTATATCCTAGAGATATGGATAGATATATAAATGTTATTTTCCTATTATTAAGCTAAAATTAAATCATTAAATTGCACAAATAACGTTTATCATCAAAAACGTTACCGTTTTCGTTTACAGTTTATTGGTAACTTGTCTTTGAAATATTGTAAAGTTTTGTATTTTCATAAATATTTAAAACTTAATTAACAAAAATAAAGAATTATCTTACAATTTGGATAAACATGAACTCATGCAGGTAAGCAGATTAACTGTTTATTAGGTATTGGACAAGTTGGTCCTAATACAGGGGATGATTAATCTATTACAGACACTTAAAAAATTTGGCTACACACATCACTAAATTGGTATTTAATATTAGCTAGACATGCCAAGTTAGTTCATAGTAAATAGCTGCAGTTATAAGCAGAATTTAACTTAATTTAGTTTATCTCTCATTTAGTCAATACGTTGTAGGCACTTGTAGATATGCCGATCCCACTATGCAAAAGTTTAATTTTTCTCGTAAATATTCTAGTAATATGTATAAGAAATTACTTTCATAAAGTAATATTTATCAATTGTAAAGAATATTATTTAGTTCAGTTTTTAAAATAGGTAATTATATTACAAATTTATTAACATTCATCGCTTTATTAAATACATCCATTCATGAACAGTTTAGGTAAAATGAAAACAAGGGCGGACGGTAAAATGTACACCATGTAATCGTTATTTTTCATGGAAATAATTCTCTACTATTACATTATCACATTAATTGAAATCAATTTAAACAAAATTTAATTATTTCAAAATTTCTTTTTTTGGAATGAATTTTAAATAACTTATGCATCGTGGTTAGGTTAACAAATAAAATTTTGATTGAAGAACACTTTCATGGTTAAGTCAAAAACAAGTACCAATCAGAAGAATTTATCTATTATTTTTAATATCTATGTTTATACTATAAAAAAATTACTATGAGAAAGATTTAAACGGAACAAAAATGTTGCTTCTAAATCATCCAAAAACTTAGTTTTGAATTTGTCACTTTGATTTTCCGAAAAATTTTCGTAAATTAAGGTCAGTATTTTTGCGAAATAACATTGTGCCATCTATTAAAATTATAATTAGGGCTAAATTTTAGATTGTATATATCTACCGATTGTATATGGCAACAAATCTAGATAGTCACAAGTTACGGAATAGTTAAATAAAAAATGGAATGTACCATTTCTCTATACACTATTTACTAAAACGAAATGACGTTTTAGATACTTTCTTTTATCAAACATTAAAAAATAAAGGGTCAAATATAACGAGTCCATTAGTTAAAATAAAGTTTAAAGAGTTTTTTTTGGCAAAAAATTATATAAAAATTGTTTTCAGAAAAGTAGTAGTATTTTAAACATTCCTTTTAACCATTTGTCGTTTACTTTTATTTTAAAAAAGTATAATGGTAAATGTTTGTTAGTTTAGACTACTACTTTGTAAGGATTAAACTACGATTTAAATTTGTCCAATTAAATTTAGATATAATGTATTGTTGTACATTGACACCACCACTTTAGATGAGACACAATTTGGTCAATATGTAATAGATTTCTAACTTAAATTATTGTTTTGTATTTAATACTTAATATTAGTAATTAGTTTTAGCAGTTTATTTATTGATCATTTACATTACTAGAATATTTGAAAGTCAGATTTTTCATGAAATACGACCTACACGAAGGATATCATATATACGTGAAATTATTTATAATCAAGTGCAAAATTTGGTGTTTTGAATAAAATTGTTAAGCCACCTTGAACCTTGCATTTGACGTAGGTGAAGAGATTATGAACACACCGAAATTCAAATACCGAAATCTCTCAATAAATCTTCCTAGGAAATTCATCTGAAACTCGTTTGTATGTTAAGTCCGATAAAGTGGGGGCGGAAAATTTGTGCTGGGAAAACCTTGTAAATTTCTATCCTTTCGTTAATTTTTAGATAGAATGATATTAATTGTAAAAATAATTTGAAGGAGGAAATACATTATTTATTTAAAAAATGTGAATTTATGGCAGTAATTACAAAAACGCAGAAAAATTTTAATATACTTACAGGTATTCTCACGTGCTACACAAATTAACAACATTAATCGCATTATCTGGTGTAGACTATAATAAAGTATTGTTTTATCTGTCATGAGTCATCTCCTGTTAAGAAATAATATGAAGTCACAATAATATATCTATTTTCGCTGTGGGAAAAAAATAAATTATTAGCATTCGAGACATTCCAATCAAATATGTATAATAATATATACTAAAACAGTCATTGAAAATTGTGATCAATATATCTAAATAACTCTACAATGATCCAGATTTGAAATATTGTGAAAATGTTTAATTATTCGCTGAAAAAATCCTCTGCAGACAACAAATTGAATGCTAAAACATTTGTTAGGTCAAATTTTTGATAAAGAAGGATTCTTCACATAATAGAAAGTATGAAAGGAAAAGCGTATAGCAGAAATTCTATTAAATTTTTATTCGAAACTATAACAAAGTGTAACATTCAAAACTTAATGTATTCAAACCTAAGTATTCAATGAATCTTACGCTACTTATATGCTTCTGAGGCCTTGATTACTAGGAGAGAAAGAAGTCCTAAAATTTTAGGCATTAACTTTTTTATGTTGTTTTTTATGTGTATTATTATTATTTTTATTTAAACAATTTGTTGCTATACTTAAAAACTTCCAACTCATATTATTATCCCAAACACTTATAATCTTTTTTCAGTATTATTACAACGTGCTATCCATATACTAACTAATAAACTTTAAAATGGTAAAAAGGATGCGAATTTGGTTGAACGTGTGATGCATATGAATCTATACTTATAAAAAATTGTTCAGAAATTCAGCATTAGTTTTCATTTCGTTCAGTTTAATCGTATATTGTTTTCTTCAAAACGATCATTTGCCGAAATTTTGACAAATGTCTGTACCTGTTTGTGTATAATACATGGCGTATAAAACCCTCGTAAAAATAAAAAAAAGAAAAAAGAGTTCAGTCGTATAAAAAAGAAAAATTACTTTCGCTGTACATTTTATCTTTTTAATATTGTTTTTTTAAAAAAGCTCATCCAAAGTGTATATAATTAATGTTGAATAGCATATCCTTAGCTATATAAAGACATTCCATTAAAGGAAATGCACATTTAAATACCGATATAGATTAATAATAATATTAATGTCATTAATCTACATAAACACTATTGTAATACTCTACATGCTTTTTTATTTACATTTAACTGATTGATTGTTGATTTCAATACTTATTGGACGGAATAAAGAATAATTTATTATTTGCTGTTTTGTAAAGAAAAAAGAAAGTTTAAATGTAAGTTTAAATTATTAAAAAATATTTTAAAATATTCCATCTACACAAATGTGTTTATTAAATTAAACATACCCTTTAATTAAACATACCATACCTACCTTTAATTTTATCTATATAATATGGTAAATCATTTGTTATGTTAGATGACATGAAAATAATTTTAAGAAGAATCGATCAAATCGAGGAATCATATTATATTCAACAGAAGAAAAATAGAAAACTTGGGAAAGCTCCGTTGCAATAGCTACCTCGATCAACTACTGCTGGACAGAAGCCTTTCCCAATGCACTTTTCATGGTTTGTCGCATCTGTGGTTCTGCTGCCCGTTGCTGTTTTGTGGCATTTTAGCGAGTCAATTACAAACATCACTAATCTAAAAAAATATAATCGGTTTCCAATGTTCGATATTTCATTTGAAATAAGGTTTTTATTATTCCAGTTTACAAAAGAAATCTCAAATTTAAGATATTTTAGCTTCAAAAATGTTTTTACGTCATATATATTTAGTTAGTTAAAACCATTAGTAAGAAAATATATTAGAAACATTAAAAAATTATAAGGAAAATATTTACTTTTTAGGATCATGAAAAGGAGATACAAGATATTAAAAAAATATTTATAAATACTTACGTAACAATTTAAACGAAAATTGTCACCTTAAGTGATAATATAAGCCAAATTATATTACTATCCACCGATTTGCATAAAATTATAGGTACCAAGATTCGTGTTTACTCATTATAAGATTTAAAAGAACTTCCGATTCTGCTTGTACACATTAACAGAATTGAACAAAACAGTTTAAAGCCTAGAGGATGAACTGTTCTCTTTCATGTCTTAAATTTCCCATACAGAAACTAAGTCTCTGCTGCAAAATGAGCGCTTTCGAAATTTCAAAATTCACAGACTTAGGCAATGTCAGTTTCAAAACAAAATAGGATCTCAATTTATTTTCACTTGGACATCTAGTATTCTTACTCCTGACTATCAACAAAGCTCCTTTGAAAACTCCAAGTACTTAGAGCCCTGTGAGCATGAGAGTCTCAAGATACTTATCCTCGTTAAAAATGTAAAGGGACAACATACAAGCTTCCAGGTTTGCACTGCAATCTACAGTAAGCTGTACATTGTCTTACGTAAATTATTATTTTTAATATTGTAAAATCATAAAATGGAAAGAAATAAGAAAATAAATGGGGTTTTAAAGTCGACCGACCAAATTCTATATTTGTTTATTTTTTGGCGGATTTTGGGTTTAATGATTTATTTTTTCGGTTATAAAATTTTACAATTAATTTTTGTTATAATTTTATAATTTATATGTTGTGTTATAAAGGAAGCGGTTATTTTAACAAAGAAAATATTATCCAATTTCCATTAAAATATTTATTATACGCAGTATTTCATACATATTTATAGTGCAGGAAGGCACATATTTGTATTAGGAACTGAAATCGGATTTTACACTTAAACTCACACTGTTTCAATAAAATAAATCACTGAATTAATATCGATGTCACTAATTATGAATTATTTGCATTAGACATTTCTAATTTGTTGTAGTACTCATATATTTCATACAAGTCTCCTGCTATTGTCTGGTTACGACCATATTTCTTCAATTTCAATAAAATTTTATATTTAGATGATTCTACTATTCCAATAAACTTTAAAAATATTTTGTAGAATCACTGTTATTTTTTTTATATTCTCTAATATTATATTCTTGCCAATGTGTTAATTATTTGCCATACTTCTGGAAATATGCTGCACAAAAATGTCATAAAAAATAATTTTCAAATCTTTCTAACCATATCATTAATTTCACATTGTTTGAAAACATAAACCAAGAAATTAAGAAAAAAAATTGCAACCCAATTCACTCGCCGAATATTTCTACTGGCTAAATGTTTTATAAAGTTAGTAATATAGTTTTATAATATTAATCATAGCTTTATTTGACTATCAACATTAAAAAATTTTTTATACTGAACGGTTCCTAAAAAAAACGACTGTGGCAGATTCGAATATAATGCGCATGCATACATACATATTTATTCATTAACAACCTAAATTTAGTTTCGTCACTAACATACACTAATCTCAGAACATTGACTAGTTTATATGTAAAAAAAATTACGAAAAGGATGTATGAATATATATGTGTATATATATATATATATTTATATATATATATATATTTATGTATATGTATATATATATATATATATATATATATATATATATATGTATATATATATATATATATATATATATATATATAAATACATATACATATATATATGTTTATATATATGCAGTTCTAAAATATTTTAAGGATCTGGCCTTCAGTATTTTCCCGTAAGGTTAATTGTACAATTTTGATCAAAAGTATACAGTAATTACTTTTCAAATTTCAAAATAGATTAGATATTTTTAGTTTGAATAGTATATCAAAAATTAGTACGAATTTAGTCGACAACCTTACATTAAAGAGAAACGTTACATTCTTACTTGATGAACAATAAGCGTCCTGCTTATTTGCACATGATGTTTTATAGCATAATTTACAGCAACATAAAACTATAGCACATAATTATAAGTGAGCGACTAAGTTGTTGATGCGAATGGAATAGAATCGCCGTTAGTGTATCAGCGTTAGAACTTTGACGAATTAAATAGGAAAGAAAAGTCGTAATAAAATAAAACTAAATATTACTTGTTGCCCCTTTACTCTTACTATGGACATTGGTGTTACATGTAATTAAAACACTGTCTTAAAACCGAAGCCAGCATTCTTACACATTCTTTTTCAAGGTTCGCTATTATGTTTTAAAAATGTTATTTCTTTCCTACTGTACTGTATACCGCAGGTATTCACGAAAATAGTATTTAGGGGAATATAACAAAAGTAATAGAACATGAAAATTTTCAGGATTTGAACGGACAAATTTTCCTTTTTGGAATATTTGTCCGTTTCTCACCAAGCCTGTTGAATTATTTGTGCATTACACAAGAATAGCTAAAAGATGTCATTGAAGTTTTTAGTGGTAGGTTCTGTTGGATCAGAAATAATGTATATGGTATATTTAATGGCAATCGATCAACTGAAAGAAGCAAATTTTAAAAATATAATTTACTTTTATAATTACTACCAGTTTTTTTTCCGTAGCTTTGCTCGCGTGGATCAGTATTATTCCAAAGATATTTTATGTTTATCTACATTTATTACAAAGCGAATAATTTGTGCTCCAAATTTCATGAAAATCGACTGAATGGCTGTGGCTATTCAGTTGATCATTAGAAAGAATGGATATTAAAAAAAAACATTTACGAGACTTCCTGGCAGGCTTGTGGAAATCCTAAAGACTGAACTACGTCATCATATCCTTCAGTATTATGAAATACTGAAATATCTTAACGTTCAATATTACTACGCATATTTGCTTTTATTAATAAAAATGTATTGTTTAAATCATTAATATCAATAAGTAAAAAACACCATCAAAGGGGTCGAATTCCAAAGAAAAGGAAATGATAGCACTTGATTTACTGTTTTAAAGATGTGTTTTATAATTTAATTTTTAGAGCTTTTTCAGGAAATGTCTAGTTCATAATACTGTCTAAATATTTTAAAAGTTTACGTTATACTAGCTATGCTCGCAACTTTGCTCACGTGAACTTCATGCTCTAGTGCTGTACTCCACTGAATATTTGGTTCAGCTTAAAAGCCAGCCCAAAGACTACATGCCTGTAGGCGTGAGCAGGACGTAAGCCATACGTGTGCTTTATATTGTATAAAATTGTATAGGATATGCCACACCGATTCCGTGGCACGGCACATATACTGTAAAATAATTTAGATTACTTTTATTTATTAAAATCTGTCGAATCGGTAACAAAATAATTGGAGTTAATAAAGCTATTTAAATTTATTTCCATACAAATTTTTACCCCTTTTTGAAACTTTTGGTTTTAATTTCCGAAAAACTGTGAAGCATTTATTTCAATATTTATTTCTTTCAGTGCCTCTGTAAATTTTTGTGTGAACAGGATCATCTACTTTATTTATACGATGGTTAAGACACTATTACACGCACTTAGGGATAGATTTCCAAAAAGTGTAAAATATATATTTACACATTAAATTTTAAACTATTTTCACAAAGATTCGAATGAATAAAACCATCTAGTTTTTTTTGCAAGTTCTATTCCAAATCTGTTTCATGTATGTTCCATTTCCCAAAATACTGTAATATAATTTTTCTATTATCTATTTCTTAGAATGCTTCTGCGAAGTTTCGAGTTAATAGGACCATCTGATTTTTTTCACATGTATTTTGAACCCCATTTCATTCTCTTAAGGGCTGAATTTATAAAAATTACCCCTAATGGGGCCTGTATTATAGTAGGTACATCTATCTAAAATTTATTAATGAATCGATCAGTTAGTGCATGTTATTTTATGTTTATAGATAATAGATGACGACATGTAACGTTATTTAAAACGAATGGATCTGTTATTTCAGTGATAGCGTCCATTTACAAAACCCCAATTGTACGTGCATTGCCGATTTAATATTTAATATACTGCAACATTTTATTCTGCTTATTATTTGCCAAAACCAAAGCCGATTTAATATTTAATGTACTGCAACATTTTACTCTGCTTATTATTCATGTACAAAACCCCGATTGTACGTGTATTGCCGATTTAATATTTAATGTACTGCAACATTTTATTCTGCTTATTATAGATAATAGATGACGACATGTAATGACGTTATTTAAAACGAATGGATCTGTTATTTCAGCGATAGCATCCATTCACAAAACCCCAATAGTAAGTGCATTGCCGATTTAATATTTAATGTACTGCAACATTTTATTCTGCTTATTATTCATGCACAAAACCCCGATTGTACGTGTATTGCCGATTTAATATTTAATGTACTGCAAAATTTTATTCTGCTTATTATAGATGACGACATGTAATGACGTTATTTAAATCGAATGGATCTGTTATTTCAGTGATAGCATTCATTCATAAAACCCCGATTGTACGTGCATTGCCGATTTAATATTTAATGTACTGCAACGTTTTATTCTGCTTATTATTTACCTTGAAAACAATACTAAAAAAATGTATAATTAGTTTTGCATTGACCGCGTAGTATTTTTTTCCCTCCTCACTTGTATACATAATGATTTATGTTCTCTGTGAAAAAAACTGAACGTTATATACCATAAAATATACTCCATTAGTATATGAAACCATTTACTCGTACACCACGTACCTCTAAAGACTATATAGCCTCTATATAAGATTATATGTACAAACAGCTATTTTTGACACAACGATAGCAAATTCTAGAATAATTAAACTTATCAATATGAAACTCAATATATTCAGCAGTTCGATTAATTCCTTTTTTGATAATGGTCAGAATAAAAATCAAAATAAAGTTGAGCCCATGAACACAGCGATTTTTCAAATTTATTTATTTGCGGGTCGCATCCTAGTGAAAACTTACGAGGTTATCAAACTTTATACAAGAAAACTTCCGTAAAACAAATCACGTAATATATTTATTCCATAAAATAAATCCATCATAACCATTCTTTTTAAAACTATTATTAGGCTCAAGAATGGCATAAACCTAGTCTCATGTAAGTGTTGGAAAAAACTGGGTACTTTTTTAATTAAACAGAATATTTTGCCCTATAGAAGTATTATTTTTCTGACCTCGGCGTTGTCTTATGTTTCTTATGTTTATGTTAGAAAACTTTGCCACGACAAGTCAAGTTCCCCTAAAAGTGTAAAAATAAGTGAGTATTTATTAATAATTAGCCTACAAGATTGGTACCAAATCGCTCGCGATAATAAAATATAAATGAAATATTTTATAACTTAAATTTTTTGAACACAATTTCAACACATTTACGTTGCATTTAGTTATACAGTAATTTTATATAACTTAATTACAAATACCTTGTTAAAATTCATATTTGTAATATGAATTGTTTAAATAATGAACACAATAAAATATGTACATAACATAGCAAATTTATATCATTAGCAATAATTGTGTGATAGTGGTATATAAAAAGACGCGTTATGTTTTTAACAACTCTCTTCTGCTTTTCACAATATAAAGGGCGTAAAAGAGATTTTATAAGTTTAGTCGTATTTAAAATTTTTCTCGTATTTCAAATGTGGCTGCCGGTCAGAGGCTTTCCGAAATATTGTTCGAAAGTAAAATTCCAAGTAAATAATTTGGAAGTCAAATTCTTTAGCTTATGTTAGTGATCCTTGGTTAATTATTAAGTTGTTTCGTTTTCTTATTTATTTTGTTTTATATATATATATATATATATATATATATATATATATATATATATATATATATAATTAAAGTTGGCCATGGTTTATTGTTAACCCTTCCAATAAATGCGAATATTTTCATAGTTTAGTATATACTCATGTGTTGAAAAAGTGATTTCAAAGTCTATTGCCATATTTTTTTCCCGCTAAAATTGGATCATATTATGCAGCGAAAACTCCATTTTTGTATTTTTTGTGTTCATGTTATTAAAATTATGTTCCTCTAAATTCCACATTAGCCGCAATAGGCTAGGTCAAATAAATATATCCGTATATATATATATATATATATATATATATATATATATATATATATATATATATATATATGAGTGTGTGTGTGTGTGTGTGTATGTATATATTTATTTCATTTCAGAAACGGTACATTGTTTTTTGAATAGAGTTGAGTTACAACCCGTATTTACCAACAATCAGAGTAATAATGAACATTGAAGTATGAAGTTTTGTTTTTAGTTGAATTTTGATATTAAAAATATTGAACATAGATGGAACACAGGTTTTAAAAAAGATTCACAAAAACTTCCCCTTTTACATTTATTTGATTACATCTCAGTTTTTTCGAAGAAAGTGATATGGAGACAATAAATATAAACTATATCACAAAAAGTAACCTGAAAAATTAATATGAAAATAACTAATAAGTAGCCCTTTTTATTATATGTCTATTGTTTATGGGGGCAAATCTCTGCAATTTACCCACATACAATTAACAGCCGGCGTCTTATATTGATTAACATTTTAATTTCCGATTTAAAGAAAATTATTTTACGATAATAAAATATATAATGAGTAGAGATTTATTAACATTACCTGTAGTATATAACAATTTAATAATAATAATAACTCAACTATCAGTACACTATTTGGAGGAAAATAATTTTTCGAATCGAAACATTTCATGCAGATAGAGAACAAATTAATTAAAAAATAATTGTTAATAATAACTAAGCCAATAACAAAGGTCACTAATATTTTCCTTCCACATTAATCGAACAGAAAAAAGGGATGAATTCTTTACGCATTGCGGCCAGTTTGCATCTTTCTAGATACGTAAGTTTACAAAAAAAAAATTTCTAAATTGGTATAAAATTTCAATGTCAAGAAAGCTTTATGTACAAAATAAAATCTTTTGCTACAATGTACATTCATTTAGAATATTTTTCGAATATAAGCACAAAAATCAAGTTTTAGATAACCTCGTTCAGAGCCTTTTAATAAAATAATAATTAGGCCATTTTGTCTTGAGTTGGTTGAATAATATAAAACATACTCGGTTATCATATATAATAATATTAAAAAAGAGACATCATATATATTGAATAACTTCACACTATTTAATGATATCCATAGGAAAATTGTATTAGATGTCGACATGCAATTGAATATTTCAACCAAGGTTTTTCCAGCTTATTCCTGAGTTTTATGGCGGCATCTAGAGTTTCGTGCCTCGTTTGAAGTGAAACTACTTCATTTATCTTAAGTCATTACGATAAGGACTTCTTAGCATAATAAGTATGTAATAAAACTTATTAAAATAATAATTTTATTTTATATAAACACATGGGAAGAAAAATTCTAATTAATATTCTAATTAATTATCTTTGTGAATTAAACAATGGGTTTATTACTTGTAAACATAATATTTTAATGATTGTATTCGTGAGTTTACGGTAACTATGAAGGACTGCAACATGTCATTAATTTCACCTCAATATTTTAGAGCATTCCGAGAAAACCATTTTAACCAAACACATCTTTATATTTCCTTGTCGGTACAAGGATCTACTCTACGACTAGACCTACATACCGTTGTACCGGTAGCTAGAAGTAAACAAACAACAAAGGGGTAGCGAGCCGCTGCACGACGAGGGCTCTCTTGCGTACCCGCTCTTCTTCCCTACTTATACTCCCTTTTTGTGGGAAGGGAATTTTAACGTCACAAAGATTCCTGGCTGCGCAGGCTTAAACATACAACAAGCGCGCGTTTGACAGCAGGCACTGTCCTGCTCTCAGACGTGATCTCCTTAAAGCGTAGAATAAATTTGGAAAAGAATTAAATTTCAATGGGAAATAGTCACTGTTCACGTGAAGCTCAATTATTTACCTGTATTAATGATTTATTATAACGGTTTCTTTATAAAATTGAAACGAAAGAAAAAATTAAATATTCTAAAGTGTTTTTTTCAACCATGAACTATATATTGTCCTCAGTTGTTTTGTACATTTTACAGCAAATATGGATAATTCCCAAAGCAACTATCTTAGAAACATTTTGTTGATTATTAAATATATTAGAACTTTATTGACACGTAAATCTGAATCATTTCTCAATTGCAGTAGATGGTGGTATTTAATACAATTTTTACTGCAATCAAAGTTACACGTATGAATTTACATCTACGCTATATCAATATAGGATCAAACGAAATCAACACATGCTTACTATAATTTAAAACGAATTAAAACCAAATATTTTTCCAAAGGTATACAAAGGATCCCGCTTTTATTTCTGACAAATTCAAAAAATTATTAATAAAAAACACGTAATTAAAATATTTTACAGATATTTAACGAAAAATAAAATATTTGAGAGTAAAAAACCTTGATCTTCTCAGAATAAAAAAAAATTACATACGTATTAAACTACATTTATATATATATTTATATATATACAATGGTTTTACCGACTTAAACGCGACTTTCTGCATAAACGTTTAAATCGAAAAAGTATAAAAAAAATTCATTATAAATTTGGAAACATCCCACGATGGTTGTAGTGGTTGTAATTAAATTTGTTTTTTAAATCCCCTAACTAAAAAAAGTAAAAACCTTTCAATATAATTACAAACCAAACAAAATAGTCCTATGCATAAAATTTTGCAGTTTTATCAGTTCGTGACAAAGTGAAAATCTCTTAGATGCACAAATAGCTTTTCTATGCTGCTACAATGTAATTAATATTGCGAACGGAAATGGAAATGACAGCCCCGGCGATTATCTTGGGTTTATAATTATATTAAGAGGTTCTTAGTTTCTTTTAGTCAGGGGGTTTCTAAAAAAAATATTTAATAGTTTTTTTCAGTTAAAACGATTATATCAATATCTTATTTTGTTTTTTATAAATCAATATTCATTATTTTTAAATCACGAAAATATGAAAATAATCAAAAAATGTAATCATGAGTTAAATTTTCTTACCCACAACCGATTTCGTGTCATTAGTTATCCCTCAAATTAATATTTGCATTCTAAAAAACGTATTCTTAATAATTGAATGAAAATAAAAATTGTCCGTTTATTTACTCGTGTGTCTCTTTCACGCTTTAATGGCGTAACTAATATTGGCGGTAAAATATAACTAAGCTTATCAAGTTTAATATAATTTGCCCCATAATTTACAGGGGGAATACAAACGGTAAAGTAAATACAAACGGTAAAAAATAACGTCCACCCATGAAAAACTAAATGTGCTATTATCAAGTTAGTGAAACATGTACTACTCTCTTATTTTATATACCAAATTTATCATCACATAATAAACGCAGCCCGCAGCATAGCATACGATGAAGTGTAAAATAATTTTTAGAGATTATAAATAAGAAAATATTATTATACATATCTCAAAAATATAAAAATAAATTTATAACAGAAGAATAATAATGGATATAATGGAAATTTTGTCAAAATATTTCTTAAGATATTATCTCTCCTCTGGCATCTATTTGATCGGTAGAAACTTTATAAACCAACGTAAGAGAGATAAAAAATTTGCTTCAAAACTCTGTTAACAATTTTTGATTCTATGAACGAAGCATCTTGCGCAATCAGTTTCTAAATTTGATAGGTTAATATCCTTATAAATAAACGAAAATATGTCGTTTTGCAAAAAAAAGTGTTTTGAACATTTATTAGACTAAAAATTGCTAACACGACAACAGAAAAATATTTAATATTAAAAACACCCAAGTTTTTTTAAAATAACGATAAGAGATAAAACGAAATGTTTAAATTACAACCCAGTTTAATGTTAAAACGTTTGAGCCAAAATAATAAATATTTTGCCATAATTGAATTGGAGTCTTAAATTTATATTTCAAGTCTTTAAAACAAGTTATTCTGTAGGAAAATTTACTATTTAAGCATGTTTCATATATTTAGATCAAACTGTACAAATAAGAGCAGCTGGTTGGTAAGCCGCTATTACTTATTACACATTTGAGTTTTGAACCATTTCATACGACCTCTGGTTTAAGCTACTTTCACAGGTTTATAGTTAAAATTCAACAGAAAAATTAATGCAGTTTGTTACTTTAATTGAATGAAGTTACATCTTGCAATTCCATTTATAGTTATTATTTGTTGTTATTCACACAATTGTATGCAATAATTTCTATTTATTGTTACACTAAAATGATATAGCATTTGGTGAATGGCCTTAAAACACATTTAATAAAAATTTACTCAAAATAGACTTATAGAGTTCTGACGAACTGCTAAGGTCAATTTTAATAGCGATATTAATTCTTATATTTATTAGGATAATGTTGAAGTTTCACTAAATTCGTTGAATATATACAAACGGAAACAATAGAGATTACCTCTGTCTATATAAACCATAAAAACCGACAAGCACGCAGATATTGATAGAAGCGAGTTTGAATTGCACTCAATAGTAAATAATAATTTCTGATCCCAGCAAAATAATGAGAAAAGAACTTTCAATGTATCAGAGATTGAATGACAATTTTTACCTAACTTTTCTATTTTTCTAATCCAGTGTGAACTAAAGTTCCCTCAAACCTTCGTTGGGTTCAGAAGTCAATTGCTCAACTTTTATTTACTTTCAGTAAAGTTTAAGCCTCATGTGAGGTAAAAAATCAGTCTAATAGTACTGCGTTACCCACAAGTTACAACTGTAATTTTAAATTAAAAGCGAATATCTGGATTTTACAATGTGAGGTCTGACATGAATAATTTAATTATTGCTTGTAATCTACTCCCGTATATATACATGCATTTAGAACAATACGAACGGTTAACTATTAAACGTACTATTAAACAAAATAAATACGTTATTTATTTTTTATTACCCTAAATTTAATATTCCCTGCTATATCTGAAATATTTGAATTAAATCGAATGTCCGTTGTTAACTGATCTGAAAAGGGAACCGCAAACACTAGAATAGTGATGCATTATTAAAACTATACAAATTATATAAATGTTCTTTTATTGCTCACCCCACTGGAATGGAGATGCGTTATTGAATTGTTTTCCTGTTTAGCCTGTATTAGAAACCTAAAAAAACACGGATCATGTTTCATTCATGTTTTTTGCATAAATTCAAGTTCCTTCAGGAAACATGTATTTTGCATTTCATCTTCGATATATTAAAAAAATACAAATTCTAGAAAAATAAACTTGCATGTAAACAGATTTACGGTTCATTTTATCCGGCTATAAATTTAAGCCAATGAATATTAATGAACTATTCTCCACCTGCGCGCCAAGTCCACAATAAATTATGCAATTAAATATTGAACCTTTCCATTAAAAAGCCATTAGGTTAAAAGGGGTCGAACATCGTAAATATATCAATTGATAAGCATTTGAAATAACCTTGTACCGATTATTCTTGACGTATTAACGGGTTATTTCAATTGCATTTGCTTCCATTAGTTATTTTGATAAAATTGCAAATAATTTCTTTTAAACAAAATATTAAATACTAGCGTGACCCGTGCGAAGTCTTCGCATTATTTATTCCATTATGAAGCTCAGATGACAGATCAAACAAATATTTTACTAAAATTGACATATAGAGGCGCAAGTATCAAAAGCATTGAGCTAAAGCGCCACTTTATTTATACGTGAGTGGATTTGAAATTAAACAAAAATTTTACCGACTGTCAATCATATTGACGTTGAGCCGTTAGATGGCAGCATTGCTGTTTTGTGTATATAATTTTAATAATTAATTAATTTGCAAAAACAATAGCAATAATAAATTTTTTAGTTGTGGATGCCGGTAGAGCAAGCAATTATCTATAAAATGACATATAATTTATGTGGATTAGTTGTGAGGTTTTTTCTAAAAAGGGAGAGTAACATCTTAACCTTAGCGTATTAATATATATGATGATGATGATGATATTGACTTTGCAAAGTCTTAAAAGTATTATTAAATAGCCATTCTATGTGAGCGGTAAACAAATATTTTTGTTTACTTATTTTCCACGTTTTAATTAATTTCACAATTATAATGATTATCTCAGATTTTAATATTAAAAGTGTCATCACTATAACTTTTTGTATCTAAGTAAGATTCAAAAATTCTTAATTCTTTAATATATTATATATTTTATTTGTTATATATTATCCACTAAATATAAATGTTTTAGATAAAAATATAAGATACTAAATATTTACAAGATAAGATTAAATTGATTCTTAAAGAAGAAAAATATTTCAGAGACATAAAGTGGTGAAGAAAATATCCTATCAATCGAAAAATAATTATTAGATGACAGACATTTGAAACTTAATATAATTAAATTTTAAAAGAAATGTGTCTTTTCCAAAATAAATGTATTATGAATATCGTCAATGCAAAGTGTGTTCCGGCAACATGTGAAATGCCGTTAACAGAAAAAAACTATAGGCCCATTTACTGTCCAAACTAAATCTACATTTGTATACCATCATCCGTGAAAAAAAGTGATCAATGGAACGGCGTTGTCTGAGCTCACGCTGATCCAATAACACAATTTCAAAAATAATGGCTACAATTTCTGAAAATGTGAATGATTCTTATTTTTTCTTAAAGAACTTAACATTTAATCTCTCTCCCTCCCCCTCTCCCTCTCCCACTCCCTCTCGCTCTCACTCTCCCCATCACCTCCCTCTCCCCACCTTCTCCACTTTTTATACGTTTATACGCTGTGGTCGTGTCGTCTTTGCATTATGTATTTCATTTAAGCTTGTTATATGTTGTGCTGATGAGGACAACATTGGATTCATTTTACCTATTATGTCCTGGGCATATCTGATTTGTGCATAATACAATTTTTCAAATTCACCGAAGTCTCGTTAGTCAGTTCGCCTATATTTGTTTGGATTTCTTCAAATTGATAAAGTTTACTGCTTATATTATTTTAACATAATTTTATTTCTGTATGGTTACTAACGGCTTCTTCATTGTGAACATAATTGATAATTGTTGTTAATTTTGTTTTAAGTACTGTACTTTTTTAATTCAATTAATATTGCACTACCGCAGCATTGTGATAACTAATTTATCTATTTTGAAGCACAATTTGAAGAGTTTTAGAAAAATGGGATTGTTTTAAAGGCTAATATGGTTATTATATAGGAAAGGACAAGAGATTTTTTCACTTATGTTTGTTGTTGCGATGTTGACCTTTTTGGCTGCACCCATGTTGACTGTATTCGCTGTAGATGAGATAGCGTCCATGTTGGTGATGAGGAGCTGGAGGGATGACATCTGAGTCGTTTTGCTGACGCTTCTCGGCTTTCGGCTGCTAATTTTCTTCGTGTATTGATATAACTTGGTTGATTGAAGGTTTTCACGGTAAACAATTTTACGCACTTTGTTTTTAACAATCGTTAGATACCCCGTAATAAATCTCCAAATTTTTATATTGTTTTTAAGGGATTATCTTTAGTGCTTGCTGTTGTCACACTGTGCAACTTAACGTCACTTGAATATTTCAATGTATTTTCACGATTAATCCAGTATATTTATCTGGACCCGGCTCGAAAGACTATGTTATAGCGCGTATAGATGAAATAATAATATCTTATTATTGTTAGACTGTTAATACGCTAGCAACTTACTTTATTATGACGTTCACAAAAAAAATTAATTATTTGACACAGATTTTGAATATGTGATGTTTATTAAAATGGTGTCATCTGTTTGACTGGCCAGATCAAAGTGCCGTTTGCAAAATTTTGTTAGATTTAAAGAAAATCCTTTAAATGACATTATTTTATTGGCTAAAATTCTCTTAAACTATCTTGGTGGGGCGGTTACTAAGCCCGCATACGAGATGCTCAATCCTTTGTAATCATTTAATGGCACCTAATGAAAAGCAAAACTAGGGAAGACCATACAAAATGTAAAACATTTTATTAAGACAATATATATTTATGGTGGCCTTTCGCTCCATACAGACATTAGGCCCAGTAGGGTTTTCCCACTTTTTTACAAAAACAGTTTACCGAGAGAGTTTTATAATACGTGGCAGGTACGTGTTATGAATATAAAATATTGTAGGGCATACAATTCTCAACATTTATTTTATAATATAAATAATTTATAAGAAAAAATTATAGCAGATGTTTGCAGAATATTTTATGTAAAGTAAGTCGATTTGGTGTGTTTTAGTTTTTTTCATAAGTACGTATGTGTAATCCATAAAATTTGCTTTGACTACACTTTCTCGTATTCGTTTTACAATGGATACAGTGTCTGCCGTAACACTGATACAATGTGCAGTTTTTTTCCAATTCTAATATGACAAATGTCCTAAATACATATATGAATAATGATATATATATATATATATATATATATATATATAAATATATATATATATATATATATATATATATACATATATATATACATATGTACATATATCTATATATCCGTTAATTTAACGAAAAGGACACGAAAAGTGATGTTACTAATATTATTATTCAAACTAGTGGGACTTGTTCTAGGTTATATGTCAAATTTCGTGTTTAAATATTGCACCGAAAATTTTATTCCAGACTACTGTAACATAATTCGCGCGGCGCTCCGCACTTCACGACAAGAAATATTTAGAATCATCTGCCGCAAATTATGTTTAAATCAATACTTAACTTAGAACTACAAAACTGGTTTTATTGGTAAGAAAAAATGTTTCTTTGATTTTTTTTCAATTTTATTGTACTAAACTAAAGGTTTTTACATTTTACTCCTTAGTAAAAGCATCATACAATCTTGGTCTTAGAATAGTTGTATAAAGTTATGATTTATGTTGGTGGACGTTGTTGTCAAAATAAAAAGTATTTGTATGAAAATTTGTCTTCTGCGAAGGTTGTCAAATATTTTTGTTTTTCGCATTATAATTATAACATGCATGAGTGTAAATTTCCAAAAATTGACTTGAGAAATATTACCAGGAAAGCTTATTTTTACACTGCAATTTATAATGAATTCTTTAACGTCAATACAAAAATTATGTAACACAGATTAGTAACGTTGTGACTACAAATATAACATAGACTCTAGTTTGTTAAGAATAAGTTTGTTTTTTGAAGCCCACTAACATTAATGTACTATGGTGGTTAACGGAGAAAGCTTCGATCAACCGCTGGATTAGTAAAAGGTGTGAAAATAAGAAACGTTACTTTTTTGTAACTACTTTTAAACCTGTTGGTATAAAACTAGCTTTTCTCCCCAGCTTCGCCCGTGTTTTATTTACTATGATCCCCTCCCCTCTTTCGTCAAGCATGTGCATGAGATGCACAAATGCTCCATCAGAATCCCCACGTACCAGAATCACCACCTGGTCGAAATACGTAAGTACCTCCCAAATATACCATTGTCGTTATAACTACTAAACTCTAAATATTTAGTACATAGTATCAAACGATTTTATATAATTTAATATAATTCATTGGCGTAAATATACGTCACGAGTTTATAACAACACCCACAAATATTATATTCAGCAATAATACTTTTATTTATCAATAAAATATTTACTGTGTTTTACCTATTGATGGGTATATGTCGTGACAGACTTTTCTTGTAATTTTGATGCCCATTTAACTTTTTATTTGCGGGCGTAATTTTTTGTTATTATTTATATTCCTACTCTGCACCTGTACATGATGACTTAATTATATATATATATATATATATATATACACATATATATACATATATATATATATATATATATATATATATATATATATATATATATATATATATATATATATACGGATCTTGCTTTCATGTACGGTTGATTCTCGCTTTCCCATATGGAATTGAGTAGTAATATGAATAATTTCTCTCAGGAGACCAATGACACTCCTTAATTATTGATGATGTACAAACTGTAATTTTGATTAGACATTATTTTTTGGAAAGATTTCTGATTCAATGAGACTTTTTTGTTTCAATTTTCTATTTTAATTGTTTCAAAATATTAGTTTCTGTGGTACAGCTGCATTATTGTTCCGCTTTTCGTATGACATATTATCAGACCAATATCCTGTACCGTTTTAAACACTTATTATTAGACTTACCAACAACGTCTAAAGTATGTATTTATATTATTCGATATTAAATGGCTGTTATCAAGCAATTATCATTTTCAAAGTACGTGTCCAAACGGATCAAACTTATTTGTGCTGACATTTTTCGTCTTTCGAACTGTTTATCAAAGGTCTTTTTCCAACAAAGACGAAGATTTTAAATGCATATAAGCTAGAAGTAATTATTTTAAAGTCAAAGGAATTTTTAACTACAAACACTTTGAGTAGTTTTCAAATAAATTTTTAATAATTTTTTTTAAGAAGACAGCTCTATAGCCTGATCAAATATTTGAACCTTTGGGGTTGAAACATTCAACCTTTTTTATACATCTTTACTTAAACTGACTCTGTATCATAATTATATTCCTTAGTGTACGCTTTTTTGGAATAAACTTTTTATTAACCTTACATTTAATATATTGAATATATTTGGCGTTAATTTTGTAGAAATTCATTATTCACAATTAAATGAAACTACGTGGTGGAGTATTATTTCTACATTCTTTAAGTTCTTTACCACGACCTAATCTCCGTTGTATTGCAACATCTTCAGGTGGGCTATTAACAAAGATATCTTTGCTAATAGCCCACCTGAAGATGTTGTAATACAACAAAACCTAGGTCATGGTAATGAACTTAAAGAACGTAGAAATAATACTACATCACGTAGTTTCATTTACTTACATTTTATAAAAATTTAATGTAGTACCCTAAAATAATAGGTTCAAATTATTTTAATTATCGTAAATATTTTTAACTCAAATGTAACCGAAATTGATTTTAAACTGTTTTGAAGAGTTTAGGTCAAATCGTTTGTTCAAAAACTTGCCGGAAAAATTTAATTTTTGTTTTTATATCTTAGTATTTGATGTATAAAAGTAACAGTTTTAAATGCATAAGTATTATGTGGTCCTCCTTGTTTTAATAAAAAGCATTGCTTTTATTTCAACTCTAAAGCAGTACATAAACCAATAGCTTGTAACTTATTAGTAGATATATTGTTTTCGCTTTATAGTGACTCATGTCTAACAATTAAACCAAATAATTAAACCCTTCAACGTCGCATTTGATATATATTAATGAAACTTGAGGCTTTTTTTATTAGGGTACAAAAAAGGGAATATTTCCCAAAAAGGAACTTAATCTTGGTAAAGAAAGCTTTTAGTTAACACACATTTAAGCTAGTATGTGTTTTTAAATATTTTAGCAAAATTATGTTTTAGGTATATTTGAGAAATGAGCGCCGGCAACATTGGAGTTATATAAGAATATAAGACATTTAAAAGCTTAAACGTGCAGGATTCCCCGACTATATTTTTTAGTAGATTATCTTAAAATGTGCATTTGGTTTTGTGGTCAAACTAATACTTCAATTTCTTTTTAAATTCCGTCATTTTATCGACGAGTTCACAAATTGACGTTTCTATTGGTTCGTTTACTTAAGAGTGAATGAAAAACGAGAATGACCGCATATTATGTTCATTGTTGATTTAGTGCATACATCACGATTTTCCTTTTCCTTTATATGTTGATATCGTAGAAAATATTTCGTAAAATATAATTCAATATAAAATATTCTACTATCTTTTTTTTTACTTTAAAAAAGTAATATATTTTCCTGAGAGATTTGTATCTTATTAAGGACGCGTAACTATAATCAATTGTTTATAAGTTTTAAAAGCATCCAACTGTTTCTGCTTTTAATTGCTGATAGGTACAACTTTTTCATATTATTTACATAAGTTTAAAAATTAAAAAAAATATAAAATCGCCGATTGTGAAGTGTTATTTAGTGATTTTTCCTATTTATTAAATATAAAAAACATTATAATTATGTTTTGTTAAATACCACGTTTCAACTTTCGAAGAGAAATATGGGAAAAAACCGTACTTTAAACAGTTGGGGACGAAGTTAATTTAACTGCGTTTTAATATTTAAATATCGTTTTTAATTATTCAACACAACGTTAAAATTTGCACCTAATTATTCAAAAACCTGCCTCCTATTGCAGCGTTGGAATCATTTTATGGTAATGGTAAATACAATTGTCGCTTTTAGATGAAACGAAAACAAGGTCTCATTATAATGGAAATGCACCCGTTTAAAATTAAACACAATGGAATTTCTCGCAATTTCAAAATTCACTCCCTCAGTATTTTTGTTCCATTTCCAAAAGCAACCGCCTAAATAAATATTTCCCTTTAAATTATGATCCATTTTTAGGTACTGTTGTACATTTGCACCTTATTTTTTTATAAAGAATTGAAAGTTGAGTAATCATTTCATCATTTATAATTTCGTTTCCGAGTCACATTAATATTCATGTAAATAATTTTAAGTTTATGGTTCACACATTATTTTCAATGTTTTCATTGATTTTTAGTCTCTTTTATATTGTGAGTGTCGTGTGTGGTTTGCTAAATATATTTGTATACAGTTAACTATGTTTCTGCTAACCTTTTTCTTTTCTATTAGCGATTTAGATACAAAAACTCTAATAATTTAAGCCGGGATAAGAGCGAGTGGAAATTATTTTATATATTTCAGAAAATAAAGAATTTGTACTTATAGATGTTACGAATGTATTATGTAACATTTATACGAATGTATGATTATACGAATGCACGATTAACTTTTCCTATACTTAATTACCACATGTGCATCATATCGTCAAATGTTGTAGAGCAGAGAAGTTAAATGATGCAAGTCGCGGATGATGAGGTAGTGAAACGTAACTGAGCCTTGCTGATCTTTTGCCATATAATTTGCTGTTTGTGTACTGTGTTTACTATACCTATTTTATGTATTGAGCGAAATTTATTTTCCCTTTTAATATCGTCCAAGCTTTAATATTTCAAGCCTCATCCTCCATAATTCAGATTTTAACTTCTTCGGGTAATATACCCAAGGAATATAAGCGAACAGTTCAGTCTCTGTTGAAACTCTGTTAACAGAAACAATCGAAAGGTTATCTTTAATGGTTCTCAAACTGTTTACAACGAATTTGCAACTTTATGCTATCCTATTTATCTTATACATGGGCGCACGCACATACACAAATATATAAATAGAACTGAACAGTTTGAATTCTTAAGGACGTTCAATATTTCTTCTAAAATATTTGCAAGTAATCACATAATTTCTCGCTGTATAAACAATTGTTAAATTTTTATTGCGGTAAAATATACGATGACTTTTAACAAGTTTATTCACAATTGGAAGCTAACAATTTCAAATATAACTGGATGAGTATTATGTGAATATTATTAATAGGTCCTAAACTATCATATATCATATTATGAAAGAAAATTATTTTGAAATCCATTAATCTATTCAAATATTCCAACATACAGTTTCAGTTGAAAACTAAAAACAATTACGTAGTATTTTTTTACATCAAATTATTCCGTTCCAAAATTTTCAGGCAAAGATTTTTTAATTTCTTAATATTTTGAAATATACTATTCACTTATATTATTGATTTTAAACCCATGGATACTTTCTCTTGCTTAAGTGCTACCATTTACATTTCAACTCGGAATTTTATGGAGTATTAGTCGTAGTATAAATTTACTCTATACGTGACTGAATATTATATTTATTATTTTGTTACTCCTAGGAAAATATAGTTATGTTAGCTATTATAATTCTAGTTGATTGTATGTTATACAGCTTGTAAAAAAATGATATAAATTTATTTGATTTCACTTTATTAGAAATTAAGAACATAAAAACTCACAAATTTATCTGCGAACTTTTATTCCAAAAATTATAACAAAAACGACATTAATATGATTGAACAATTGGTATTTATGGAATAATAGAAACGAATAAATAAATAAGCACCTAGATAATACATAAAAAATTGAAAACCAAAGTTATTGTAATATCTTCCTCTTAAGCAGTAACACAAATAAATTTCAGAATAACTGTATCTTGTAAATACCGAATAAATAAATAATTTCAAAATAACCTGAAAAATTTAATGAAAATAATAGCGTCTTAAAATTGAATTAATTTCACACTGGAAAATAATTTAATGTAGAAATACACGTAGTTTACGTAACAAATTGTTTCTTTACTTACTATTTTTAATGTACATAATTAGTCATTAACACCGACTAAAATGGTGGAGGAGTAAAAATGTTTGGTAGGCTACAATTAATTTTACAAACATGAAAATTTTCCAACATATAAAGCATGAAAGGTATTTTTATTTTCTTAACCAATTAACCTACACGTAACACGACGCTTATTCTTTAATAGTATTCCTTACGACAACAGATAAGTTTATAGGTTCATAATAAAATTGCATCAGTACGCAAACAAATCAATGTCGAACTTCACTAATATTAATTTTTGAATGTTTAATTAACTTTGAAAAATAATTCAGACGAAATTGACTTGAACGTCGAAAACATTTTCATTATGATTAAAATGGCGAAGTGAACGATCGACAATTCCCAGCGGCATTTATTTTAACAGTATCAAATTACGAGCACGTTTTCGCCGACAGTTATGTAGTGTGTTGTGGGTAAAAACTTACCTATAAATCTATTAACTTGGTCGATATTGGGAGATTATGTTAGGGAAGATTTGCGTTTTATATTAATAAGCTAAAATATTGAATATTTTAAAAGAACTGTTCAGTAATATAACCAAACCATAATCAATAATTGATGTCATCACCAAAGTTGTCATTAAAATAAGTGATACTCTTATTTACTCGAATCTTTGTTCAAGCATTGGACATGAGATTTTAGCTATATATGGTCTCACTAAATTATTTAAGCAATGTTATGTACCCGTATTTCATATTATTGTCTATTGAATAGCTAAGGATTTTCTATTTATCCAGCATGCTTTCTCGCTAAATGAACCTGAAATATTAATAATACACTTTGTATATTTCATCAGTATGATTACAATAAGTAACTCTGTCTAAAATCTACTTTTCAAATTTCCACAAAATGTGTCCTTTCTTATTAAAAAACAATGATAATGTATTTGAAGGTTACACATAAATCATTTTGGAAAAATATAAACATAAAAAAAATATTAAAATAGAGTATAAATAGGCAAGAGAAAACAGTACTTTTTAACTTGCGATATAGTTATACACAATAAAAAGACTATTTTATTTTCACCACACATTTGTATTTTTATTATCAAAATTCCGTACTTATATAGTTAACCTAATATTTTAAACTCGTTATTGCATGTTATTTTAATATTTGAAACCAATTGTTATCTATGAATTATTATCTACCTGTGCTATTTAAAAAAAAAAATTTAAACTCTATTGTCAAATATTTGTTTATATTCGGATTTCGTTATCTAACCAATAATATGAAATTACATTTTAGTACTTAAATATATATGTACATTTTATTATTAAAAAAATTTAAAATTCTATAGGAAAATGTAATAAGACATAAAACTATGAGGAAGAAAATAATATTACATAGGAATTATCGAGAAGAAATTACTAAATTGTTGCTTAAGGATTATATTAAAAATATTATGTCAAATATTACTTTACCGCGTTAATAATAAAAGACAATTATAGAATAATTTTAGGACATTATTACTCAGGTTCATGTTTCTTTACATATGTAGTCTCAATTATATTTATTTGCGTTGATATTACAATGGATTTTTAAATGTCTTTTCTTGCAAAACAAGGTTTTCAAAAAGTATCCTCGCATTAAATTGCTTATATGAATAAGTATATAATGCGATAACAAATGCTTGAAGTAATTTAGAACTTCTAAGATCTGGATAAAAATGGGCACTGAGCAATAATTCAATCTCTTTTTAAAGGGGAAGGATGAAAATATACTGCTACAATAATAATTTTATCCGAATTAACTACGACTTTCCTGGTAGCTGTGAACTACACACGTGTTCCACATATGTTCATAAACGGGTTCACGTCCTAGATACTAATTATCGTTTCCTAGTCAACTAAGCACTCTATGTAATAGGACATATTCTGAGATATAAATTGTTGCTTAAAAATCAAAATGTTATGAGGCTGGAAATTGGAAAAAGTTTGAAAATTTTCCATTGTACAAACCTCGCCATGTATGAGAGCGAAATACAATAAGAATTATAAAAACCTGTGGCGATTAGTTTTTGTTGTTTTCATGAAAATAACTGCAGCATTGTTTGATACTCCGATCTTTTTTTTGTTTGGAAAGTATGAAAAATAGAGATATTTTTATGGTCGTGTTTTGAATAATCTATTAATGTTTTGGAATAAATTTTCATAAAAACTCGGTGTTCCGTTTTTTTTTAATAATTAAAATATTTATTTTACTTTAATTGTTATTAGAAAGTAAAAAAAGTTAATATTTCAATGATACTAACATATACTTATTAAAGTTATTTGTTTTATTTATTAGGGTTATTATACAGTGATAAAAGTTGTATTTTGATAGAGATAAATAGAATAACTTGAAATTCCGAAATTTGCATATAGCATGTGTCCCAAAAAATACATTGGAACTTTTTACGCTATGTATTTCACAGCTTTTACAAAAACATTATTTGGCAAAAAAAAAGTATTTACTCCACTAGTAGGATAGTAAAGAAATTTCAAACACAATAAACTCAAAGCAAATTTTCTGTGCATATGAACGCGAAGACACGACTTGGAAAGTGGATATCACTCAAGACAACTCTTGGCAGACGAGTTATTTCGGTTTGTATTTTCCGAATATTCTACACAGTGTTTTATGGTACTAGAGACTTGTTGGTTGTAAAAAAATTCGCCTGCATGTTCAGTACTACGTATGAAGACAGGTGGCAGGTCTCAACATTGACCGATTTTAGTGATTCTTTTTCAGTTGTTGACCTAATTTAGTAATTTTTATAGTAATTAACCAATTGGATAATTATCGAAATTAACCGTGATGATTTTTACAATGATTTGTCAGACAGTTTCACTTTTTTAAATAAACATACAAAAGTTCCATTTTTTCGTGCTCGGCGATTGTTCTCTATCTTGGTTTTCTGCGAATCTTCTAGTCTTTTTCTTCCATTTTTATTTTTTTTTATTTTCAATTTTCTTTTAGGTTGTTTATCTAATAAACTATCATAAGATGGATGTGAACTTTCGGTTTTTCAAACCATTTTGAATTTCTTTCAAATCATTTTGAATTAATTTCATATTGTCGCAATTTTAACGTTTAACAATTCTTCTTTTGTTCAATAGAGCGTTTTAATTAATTTATTGCTTTAGGATTCGTCGGTAGGTTTAGGCAATAACAAATATTTAAGTGTGCCTAGTGTTTGTATGAAATTATTTACAAATATTAATTTTTACAATGTTAATATATTACCTGTTTATATTTGACAGAACCAAAACATTGTTTATATTTCTAAATATGTAAAATCTAAAATACCCCTATAGTTTTAGTGTAATCTTTTAGCCAAATTTTACCAACACGGTTTTTAAATGATTTTTGGTTTTAGTAGTTTTGGACATAAAGAGGAGAAATACTCCACTTTCGCATATGCTTTAGAATATATTTTTAAATATGCAATTTAAAAGTACGAGAAATCAAATGTTTTTCTTCATAATAACCTTTTTCAAATGATAACCCACATGGACATAAAATGAGAAGAAAAATTGAGTACTATATATAACTCTTTTTTTAATTATTATACGAATATTTTATAAAGAGAGAATAATAGAGCAAACTGGATTTTTTTCTAGATAGAAATTGTAAACTAATTTAATAGGAAATATTTGATCTTATAAACGATCTGCCCGATAAATTAATATTTATAAAAATATTTTCCCAAAAAAATTCTTTAAAATATTATCTGTATTTGTATCGGTAATCAATATTTCTAATTTTAATTAAATGGTAGTATTGTATAATTTTAGTCAAAAGTGCATCAAAATTTTATCATCAATTGAGTCGTTGCTACGATCTAATAGTACAATCTAGTTCAATAAAATATTATAATAAATAGTTTTAATCTTATGGGTAAATTGAAATAAAAATTACAAAAATGCATTTTGAATATTACTTACAACAGATAAAAATATACTTCAAATATTTTATTTATTTATACATAATGAAAAAAAAATTATTTATCGACAATTGTTTTAAAAGTACTTTACCTCGTTACCATGTAGTGTGTAACTATTTGATTGCTATACAGTTTATTATGCTGAAGGTTACTTTTATACTTTTGGATTTCTGGATAGTTGGCTGTACATCACGTTATCAATTTAATTAGAGATTATGACTTTTTTTCTCTAATCCACTTTTCATAATAATCTACATTTGCATTGCTTAATTGTTCAGTGCTTTGTTTTCTATTGTAACTTGAAAATATGTACTTTCTATTACAATAAAAATATATTTAGTGATTATCAATGATGGTTAACGTAAATAAATTTTATGCTTCTTTATTAAGCTAAAAGGGAACAAACTTCATTAATATTTTGGACGCATCAATTGACAGAAGGTTTATCATATCGAAGCAGTTCCGCTTCAATACTTTATAATTTTTATTTCGTTCTACATGCAAAATAAATTTTTAACTGTTTTATGGAGAATTCAAATTCATTTCGTTCCAAACATTTTAAATATTTTTAGGCAAATACATTGACTACTATGCAACTATTATTCTGTCAAATTTTCGAAGTAATATGAAATTAGTTATAAGTTTTGTGTTGAAAAATAAACGAATATGTTAAAGAAACGTGGTTTTGAATTTAAATTAAATATAGTAAAAACTATAAGGAAATAAAGCTTGTAAGGGCAACGAAAGCATTAACTCAACAATTAATCTGGATTTGGAGAGTCAAGATCGATGGAGGTCATTGCCGATTGATTTCACTTTAAGGTAGTACTAGAATGGTTTAAGTATACATTCAGAATATACAATATTGAATAAAAAATTGTGATTATGAGATTTTCTTACATATATAAACATTTCTTTCTCCCGAGGAGTAGGTATTGCTCATTAGTGGTCAACTATACCTGTTCACGTGGAAAAAAATTAATTTGTTTTCTTAATATTTTGCATTTCAGTTATTGATGTCTTGAATGTGCTATTATAAAGCACGTATTAATGATCCTTTATTATCTCAGTACTAGCAGTTAAATAATAACGCTGATTTGTAACAGTAATTAGGTATTTATTACGACTAGTTAAAGTAAAAGATAACTTTGTTTTTGTTATTTAAATGAAAAATTAATACATGCGTGTATTTAGAGCTTTTTATAATTTTATACAACAACAGTAAAATTTAAGCCGATTTAACAAAACAAAAAATTAAAATACTTGATAACAAAATATTTTAGTACCATAAAATTGTTTGCCTTCCTTTCTCTAACCCTCGAAACAGTAAAAATTTAATGTCATACTAGATATATACGTTTGTTAATTTTTTGAGTGAAAATTTTAAATAAAATAATTAAGATACGAACACTCGTGTAAGAACTTGACATATTAGCTTGACTAGATATGAGGCAATATTTTTTCGTCTTTTTTTGAATAATTGACTGCTTGTGAGCAGTATAAATCTCCTACCAATAGTTTTGTGAAAAAAAAGAAACTTTAAATAACTCGGTCTGTGCTAGATATCTATCTGATAGCTATTTAGATATATACGGCAATATACGCCCAATTCAATTCAATAGTTGGCCCGTGCGAATAATTTGCAAGTCACTGAATAGTAATACAATGTGAAAATAAGAAAGTGAAAGGTATTTTTAGTTACTGTGTTTAAATAAAATAAGCACGCGGATCGAGGGTCTCGTGCCCTGTTTTACGTAAAATCGTTTTATTTATAGCGTTAGAAAGTTTTTATTAGTAACTCAACACTAATAAAAACTTTCTAGGCCAATAAACACTAAACAATATCTAAAGTAATTTAGTAAGAGTAAAGATATAATATTTAGTTAAATATATTGCCAATATAGGGCATTATTTAAAATATGTATAACTTTGAGATATAATATTTACAGATAATACCGCAAAAGTAAAAGCGAATGTTTCGACAAAAATAGAAAAAGATTTAAAATGCCTTTCGCCAATGAGTAGTGTATCTACGAGTAGGTTAAAATTAGTGAAGGAAGTAAACATTTCTTCAAAAGATAAAGGAAATTGTCAACTTAACTATCTTCTATGGTATATTTTGCCCTGAATAGTGCGACAAGTGTTAATCGATATTCGACACATGTTGTGTTTATTTATTGAAAATATTTTCTTGACAAACTTTGCATGTAGCATCCTGTCGCTTGCATTATACGAAAGTCTATGCTGCGAATATTAATTACGATCATTCTCAAGAACGTTTTAAATTACTTAAAGGAAACATTTGCAATCTTAGTCGGACAGACTAATATCAAAACGTAAAGAATTGAATGCGTTTTAAAGTCGACAAATATTGGGATTATAATTTATTATTATTTATGACAAGTACATGTTATAAGTGATTTTAACTAATTCAGTCGAATGACTTTAACCGGTACAAGACCCAAAGAAAAGTGGATCAGTGGGTTGGTGGAATTTACGAAACTTACTAGTCGCAAGTGAGTAATGCTCCTTAAAATTTAAATAAAGTAGAGAAAGATTTAGTTATTTCTGTGCCAAAAATGATTCCTATATTTTCAAAATATGATAAAGGTATACCCTAATCTGTTCTCAGCAATTATGGCATAGGCAAAAGCGAGTAGATAGATAAGAAAAAGTGACCAGGCAGACGCATGATGACCACGACAAGTTATATATGTTAGAATGTAGCCTTGTAAACTCTGCTGTTTTTAAATACGTGGTAATATCTCGGAAAACCGTCTTTATTAATAAAATATGGCAATCGACATTTGCTTAAAATACCAACACCAATAATTTGTTTCGAGATATTGCTGTCGCTATATCCAGAATTGTTACTCTACAGTTACCTACGGAGCCATCTACATCAAATTGACATCGTTAACTCACCTCTTTACATGAAAAGTAATTGCCTGTTACGTCCACAGTGTTTTAGTGATCGACAAATAAAATTTATTATGTGAAGAATTCCATAATTGACAGCAATATATAGTAAATTATTATTGAAAAACTTTTAAATGTGCTTTCACTCAAATGTAGTAGTACATGTTTAATAAAAGACTAAATTATGTTAATACATTAAGTGACTGTTGGGGATTTTGTTAGTCTTATAATTTGCTCTACTCGTAAATGTGGGTAATCTTTAACATTGTTGCCATAATTAAAATTATATTATATCAATTTCAATGCTTTATATTTATACTACTTCCTTTACTCCATTTTGTGCCATTTAATGTCATTTACGAATATTTTTCATTAATTAATCAGACTCAATGAATTAGAAATGTTTTATGCACCTCATTTGATGTTTACGCTTTACGGGTTTCTATGTAAGAATTTTAAAAAGTTCATGTCTATAATTTATTTTAATAATTTTTCTCGTATTTTATTGATTTTTAATAATTATACTTTATTTGAGTATAATATATAAATAAAATGCAAGGTAAAAGAAATAGGTTTTTACGTAATGAATACACGGTTAAAAAGTAGTTTTGTGCTTTATAATTTAAATCTTAATAAATATAATTTGTGTCATAAGCTTATTTTTCAATTTAATTATCAAAAGTAAAGATAACATTTAATATCTGTAATATAATTTTCTGTAATACTGTATTCGGGTCTGTATGTGTGTTCGGTCTTAAAAATTATCATTATATAGAATGCTTTTTGATGAAACTTTTACAAATGATGATTAATAAAGTACACTGATTGACCTTTAGAATCTTATGTTTTATGAATTTCAAACAAATTTCGCACCCCTTTTTTTGTTTTGCATAGAGTATAAGATATCTAAAATAATTTGTTTTACAACCAGAGAGTGAATTGATCTTGTTATCTAATTCTTGTGTTCGTCTCATTTATTACGAAATCACAAGTGCTAAATAGAGTGGAACTATTGTTTCCTAAAGTTTCTTAAGTAAAAGAACTTTTTAATACATGAAAATTTAGAAATAAGTGTAACTGTACTAACCATGCTTAAGTAGATATTATATGTTTTCATGGATATCTTAAATATAGAATGCAATTCAAGTACTGCTAAAAAACCTATATGTCTAGACTCAATTTGTGAATTTAGGAACAGTTGTTCAGTATTTATTATTTATATTATTAATTTTCAATATCCCTTCTCTTTTAAGAGGTACTTTGATTTGTTAAAACTTTACAAGCTCATTTCTGAACAAAATTTAATGTTTAAATTCAGTGAACTTATATAGAAATAATGATGGAGAAGTTATACACAATCCAAATAGGAAAAAGATGTATTTCTTGTGAAAATATTTATATATTTAACTAGATTTTGATTGTTATTTCGATACGTAGTTATAATATTATTATTAATTGCCACAAAAAACTTTTGAAAAGAGCAATTGCTGAGATATTGATCCGTGTCAAGGTTTATTAATTATTGTCCCCCTACATCTGCAGAAAATATATTAAAAGTGGGTGTACATGTAGTTTGCTAGCATCAAGTAACAGGTAAAAAGTATTATACAATACTGTATTGGCAAACGACACTGACAGTGCCTCCTAGGTTGTTGTCATACGGCACAATGAAAGAGTAATATTAAACTCCTTAAGAAAGTTGGAATTTTCAATAATACAATCTGTAACCGAAAAAAGCTTACTCTAAATGAAATATGACGCTAATACTTTTTATTTTCTTTAGGAAGTATCCATTTACCTAGAGTACCTAGAGCGATTTAAGCGGAATGAATTTGATATCTTTTAAAGGCGTCTTCACCGGCTTTGATTTTTTTTTGCTTTTTCGTCTTTGATTTTGGCTATGAAATTTTGGGCGAAAAAATTGAAAAGAAAATAGTAAATTAAAAACAAAATAAAAACAAGGACAAGTTTTGGAACAAAACAACTGCAAACCTTACCCAAAATTTAATTAAAATTCCTTGAACTGACGCAGGGCTATAATGTAATAAACGGTCACACATTTAGATTTATAATATTAGTTGATTGGCATTTATTTGAAAATCAACTTTTCTAAATAATACAGGCCGATATTAACAGAAATTTCAAATATATATATATATATATATATATATATACATATAAATATATATATATATATATATATATATATAAATATATATATATATATATATATATATATATAAATTCATCATGAAATTTTTGATGTCATTTTAATGTCACCATATTTAAATTTCGTTGTTTTAGCGATACCATGCCAAATTTATTTGGCAAATCAGATCTAAGAAGCTAAGGAATTGTAATAATTAAAATAAGCGGTCGAACATTCATTGCTAGACTTTATATAAGTCATACTATTGTTATTAGTGTTTGTTTCATTCTTTGTTGATTATAATATTGATAGCCTAAGCAGGAAAATTCTCAAGATGATTGGATTGAGGTTTTAAATTTTCCATTTTTGAGCAAAAATCTCCCAACCTTTTCGGTTATATTAGCTAACATATTCTCTACTGTACGTACTTTTGTCATGTCGATCTGAAATTGTATGAAAGAATTTAATCAATTAGCAACGTTGGTGAGGATGTTGTTTATATTCAAAACCCATTCAATTTCTGCATCTGTACACCTCGAGGTTTTGTTTGCCTTAATCATGGCCTAAGCAACTTTCTTCTAACATGATATGATGGAACACAAATATGGATTCGCACTTTCAATTACAAATGTAACTTTTAATTATGTAACTTTTAATTACAAATGTATGTTGGCCCTCATTTGATTATAATTCCTATGATCATATTTAATTAACCTAGTATTAAAAGTGTAAAACCTCTAAATTCGACGTACCTTTGCTTACAAGACTATTCCTGTTGAATATTGAAGTTTCCAAAAAAGAAAAGATAAATGCGTTATAGTCTACACAGCTAACTAAGCTCCAATAATTATATATCAGTCAGCTAACTAAGCTCCAATAATTATATATCAATCAGCTAACTAAGCTCCAATAATTTTTTATTGAATATTAGTATTTTCAATATTCTCTAGCTAACGATATAAAAAATATTTATTGCATGAGGTGTTCATGTAAACTAATAATATTAACACCTCATTCCTTAAACATCACAATAACGACACTATCCCAAACTATCTTAAACACCTGAATATTACAAGACGGTTCCTAGAGCAGCGAAAGTACGACCCACATTTACGATAAAATTAAGCTGACCCAAAACTCCCGAAGCTTGTCAAGCACGTACTTACGTAACGAAGAGGGTGAACATGGCAATAAACCTCAAAATGTTATGGATTTTGTTGAAGTAAGTACTCTTTCGATTCGACACCTCCAACAAAATACATTCATTTGGTCGCTTTACGAAAGATAATCCGTTAATTTGCTCGAAATTGGACCCCAAGACCACAAACTTGATGTGAGATTTTGTGTAACGGTCTGATTAAAATTATGCAGTTGTAGCACAACAGGATTAAACCTATTTTTTAGAAAAAAATTGCTTGTGTTTTCAAAGACCCATATTTCATCACAATTATAGTTTAAGTAAGTTTGGAAATAGAGGTTGGAGTAAAATTTTATTTGCCTATTTTTCAATAAATATTTAAAAATGAGATAACTAAATAAATAATATTTATATACTATATATGAAATTAAAAAAAAATTAAATACTAATTGGTTCCTAAAAATTTCAAATTAATATTTTTAGTTTTATTTAGTGAGATATGTTGCCAATATGTTTTAATACTATGCCAAATTTTAAATTGCAATGTCAATCGGTTTCCATTCTGTAGTACACATGAAAGTATGAAAAACATTACAAGTTCTTAATTGTTTCCTAAAATCCCAAAATAATATTTTTGAATTTTAGCTATTGAGATATGTGGGTCAAAATACTTTATTACTATGCCAAATTTCAATTTTCTTCGTTTAGGGATTTCTGAGAACAAATACTGTGACAGAGAAATGGACAATCAACTGAGTGATCTTACAAAGATTCTATGTTTTCTTTCAAGGTAAAAAAGCCTAAAAATTTTCAATATAACTTTTTTATCACTAAATAAATTAAATATTAGTTCTGTCTTATCAGTTTTATAAATTTGTCTATATGAGTGTGTCAGTGGACGGTCCAGTTTGTAGCTTAAACTGATTTCGTAAACAAATTATAATTAAGAGTTGTTCATAAATGTCTAAATATTTTTAAATTTTTTTTTAAACTCCGGCTAAATGCCTAAAAATAAAATGCTTCTTCTCTTTTCTTTCTTCCTCTTCTTAAAAAATATCTCAATTAAATATATACTTTTAAACTCTATATTATTAATGGCTTGTCAATTAAATATTATGCATTAATCCAAAACGCTTATTCGTATATACCAGTCAAAGTCTGATTAGGGTATTTCGTTCAGAAAACTTGGGTAAAGTACGTACATCACGGGAGAACAGGGTTTTGTGTGTGGTGTGAGTAGATGGGGTGAATGATATGTTCTTTACCAGTCTAACAATTTGTATACTCTACAAGGCTCGCCAATAAAGAAAACAGTCAAATTTGACTGTTAAGTTTTTAAAGATGTGTATGGGGTTGCGTTTAATGAAAAACTAAGTGTAACATTGCAAAATATTAAAAACATCGATTACTTCTTTTGCGCTCTACAATTTCTGTGCAAAAATTTTGGAGGATTCTTTTGGAATATATTCGGATTGATACGATTTATCACTCCTGGCCTCATTTCGACTTTCCATATGAAACTGTTTCTCAGAAAAAATACTACTTGAATATTTTCAACCATATGACCGCAAATACATTGCATAAAACTTTGTTTATATGGCTTTATAATACTTATAATAACCAAAATTTTAAACGAAAGGAAAAACCTATCGTTTCTTTTGCCACTTCTTTAATGTTTTTATTTCTTCTTCAAAATTTTTGTAGACATATTTCTGAATATTAACTTTTTGATCCGCATATATTGAAAAAAAAGTATATCAATGTACTTTTTCACCACGCTAAATTTCTACATTAAACAGATTCTGATAAAAACATATATAACTAATGGACAGACAGACTGATACCAAAGTGAAATAATGACTGTTTTATTTTTTCTTCTTTATGTACAGAGTCTTAAAACCCTATTATACCGAAAAGTTTATTTGCAATTGTTTTAAGTTTTCTATTCGTTTGTTCGTAAGAAGGTGACGTAATTTTATATTATGAAGTTCTCGGGAATTTTTTTTTTTTGTGGCTAAATGTACTTTTATGCCCACATAAAATACAATACTGTATTTGATTACTATCCCCGATGTAGTGGATTCCTATTAGCTCGAGTTTCAAAGAGATACGACATTATTCGTTTTCACTGACTCAGTCTCTTCTTCAAATTGTTACGTAATAAAATCTTATGTCCTTTTACTTTAGACATTATGTTTTATTACACATATATGATATTGCTCGAATGCACATTTTTACTGAACATTCATCTCGATCTCAGCTATTCGGAGCATGCGAATATATTATGAATAATGTAAATTGCCTCCTCCAATATTTTATGAACTCGATATATCTGTTTTAACGTAGAACACATTCGAGTCTTATTTTATTAATTTTCTTTTTATCCCCTTATTTTGTAATACTTATCTTTTTCCCAATCAAATGAAACTACGTGATGTGTTATTATTTCTACTTTATTTTTTCTCGTTGTATTACGACATCTTCAGGTTGGCTATTAGCAAAGATCTTTACTGTCAATTATGATGTTATAATCAAAACAGAATTAGTAAAATTTTTAGGTTATTATATTTTAATTGCCACAATGGTTTGAATTTACCAAAGTTATTTTCCCGAGACTCAAATATAAAATGCAACCAAAATATGGCCTTCATAAACCGAAAGTACGGCACTAGACTCATTCAAAAATCAAACTACGTGATGTAGTATTATTTCTACTTTCTTTAAGTTCCTTACCACGACCTAGGTTTCGTTGTAGACCTGAAGATGTTGTAATACAACAAAACCTAGTTCGTGGTAAAGAACTTACAGAAAGTAGCAATAATACAACATCATGTAGTTTTATTTAATTGTGAATAATGAATTTCAACAAAATTAACGCCAAATATATTCAATATTTAAAAACAAAGACCTATTTTGATAATTATCCTAAGTAGAATGGTTTGTTAAATAATTTTTTTTATATGTTTATACAAAAATGTTATTGCTTTTGTGTAAAAGATGCATATGTCAATTATGGTGTGGTAAATAGTAAATATTGTGACAGATAAAAAAAAATTAAATAATGAACACGAAGTCATTGAAGCTGAGAACAATCCATAATTATTTCACCGCTTCATTTCATGATTACTGTTCAGTCAATATTTGCGCAGTCAATATTTGTTTAGGGTTTTCAGCAGAGCTTTTCGTTGCTTTTATACGAGGATAATTTCAATGTTTTCATATGGGGTTATCACTTTCAGAAATTTCTCAATTAGAATAAATTCATTCTAATTTATACATAAAAGTTTTCGTTCATTTCATGGTTTAAAACAAAAATAATATTATAAAATCTTGGAATATATTTGCTAATATCCACATCGTGAGCTGTTTGTATATTACAAATAAATCATGAAACCAAATCAGTTTATTCAAATCCTGTTTAAGCTAGAATTCATACTTTTAACTCGCACCTCACTTTTTCTTCAATAAACTAACTGATGCAGGCTATTGTTACCCTTAGAATTTTTGTGTTGTTTTAATACCTATTGTTTTCGAAAATATTCTTTAAAATATAGATTAATTTTCAAGAAAATTTTATTCTTAAATTTACAATTAAAAGAACTTTTTTTCATTACTATTTCTCTCTTGTATCGTCTTATATTTTAGTTTCAATATAGCTACTATCTATATGGGTAAAATATTTTCAATTAAATTTTTAGTAAATTAAAATTTGTTTTTCAAATTTTTGTAACTTATAACTATTATTAGCCATTATCATTTCAACACTGATATTAAAAATTACTTGTACTAAGTCAGAAATTATTAAGCTTTCAATAGTTTCTTAAATACGCTTGAACTATTCATATTCCATGGTAGAGGTTTTATATATTCTATGAGCATTATATTTTATGTACTAAATTTATATTCTTGTGCTCTAAATTAATAAACAACGCTTGGGTGATTCCACTAATTATATTGATTTTTACGTTAACCTACATAGTTCATAGTAACCTGTTCTTAAAAGTTAACTGACTTGTAGTTACACATTCTCAGTTCAAGTACACTGTTTTTCGTAATACTGATTTAAATTATTACCAAACTTGCTTTATGCATAACTATTTTGAATATATTTTTGTTTTACTTATAATTAAATTAATATGTCCAAGTTAAAATATTAACATACATACTCGTATAGCAAAGGTTTAGATAATATTGAGTTAAATTATAAAGAATGACCCCAAATATTATCATAAATCATACAAAAAATTATCCCTTCTTTCTTAGAAAAATATTATTGGACGAACTAAATGGATGAAGGGAATATTTAACAAAGTAATTCAATTAACAATATATTTTAGTAATCTAATACTTTTGAGCCAATTCCCGTGGACGTCTTTAATAATTAATTTAAACCTTGAGACTTTTCCACATAAAGCTTTTATGCTGAGTGAAAACGACGGCTGTAAATACATTAAGGAAAAGCTATTATTCAACACTAAAGAAAAATATTAATTCTTCAAGAAGTATCTAAATTAATTTCCTTGAAATATTTTAGCCTGTAAATTTTGAAGGTTTTATTGAATTCTTGGCAAATATTAATAAATACAATAAAACTTATAAATTTGTCAAAATTCAACCTTAAGAATTTTGATGTCACAATTTTGCTGAGGAGTTTAACGTAATAAATAATTATGACACGAGCATTCGAGAAATATCCTAAACAAAACATTGTAGATACGACAAAACTCAATATGTAAATGTATCACTTTTCAACGTCAGTCTTTTTATATTTCTAACTGTTCACTTATAACTTAAATTCTATTGAATGGATACATGGATGTGATATGCAGTATTATATCGTTAGGGCGTTTATTCCAACAAGTTCATCATATCAAAGTTGTGAACTTATTGAGCTGTGGTGACATTAAAAGCGCTAAGATTCTAAAAGGTATTTTCAGAATTATGCTCTTTTGCAGATTTTGGAACACCTCCGGGGTAGCTTTTTGTTTTTTACATGTCTTGCGGGTATCAACAATTTTGACGATATAAGTAATTATAACACTAGTATTTTTATAACTGATCAACTTCTACATAGTATTTTGAAACAGGAAATTTTTGTCCAAAAACAATATTTTTAATTTTCTGAAAATATTTCTTTGATCTAAATTTTCCTTTGAGAAAGGCACCTATCATTAGTTCGTACATATGTACGTATGAGGATCCATTTCGTGTATTAATTCTTTACGATTTTCAAGATTACTTTTTCTCTCTGTTGTGTAGCATTCAGAATAGACGATTATTGATTTTCACAATGATTTGTAAGAGTATAATTTTCTTATTTAAATTAAAGAAAATTTGCTTTCTTCGTACTTGAAGTCTGTTCTTTGGCCCTATTTTGTGTGGATCTATTTGATATTTTTCCCTACTCCCTACTACTAGATATATAATTGTGTCTAATTATTCAATAAAACAATAAAACATCGTTACATTTTTGGTAAAAAAAATAAAATAATTTTTTTTTCATAAAAGAGAATTATAATTGAACAAAATTTCACATTTTGAATTTCATACTTTCTGCGGTTAAGATTAAGAACTAGTCGTATAAGAATGTACCGCAGAGGTCTGAAAAATAGCGTGCATTATGTTTTTATTGTCTTGTTCAAGTTATCAAATATTCTTAATGTTGGTGGTAAAATTAAGAGCTTGTTATAAATTATCTTTTAAGTAGATCAAATTAATATTTGCTATGCGTTTGGGAACCCTAGAATAATGTTATTTTATCGTCTAACTGTGGTATACATTTGAAGCTGCTCAGAAAATTCAAAGGTCTTCTTTTACTGAAATAATCTATAAATCTTATTAAAACATTGCATAAAATAATTATACCAAGTTTTATTTTTGAGTATTATATGTATCTACTTTTAACTTTAATTTTACTATCTTTATTATATAGTTTTGCTGAAATAATTTTTTTTAATGCGTTAAAATTGAAACAATTCCCAGATACTTAATACGAGCTCCAATGAGTAGTAGTTTCATATTTGTTCGCCATAAAAACGATTTTTCTTTAACCCCTATGCACTCTTACTCCATTCAGTGATGAAACTTTGATAAGTATTCGTGTGCACACTCAGAAAGACTTTTGAATTAATTATCATTTTATAACAAGCGACACGTGAGCTCGTGTTAGTGTACGATACCCCACGACTGACAGGATTGAATTGAATTGAATACAAACGGCGATATTTCAATTTAGCAGAAGATAGTGCCACATCACACGCATTTTTTTTGCTTATTCAAATTTAATTTATACACATTATTTCTTGTACTGGAATTGAAATGCATACCGGGTATTCGAAGAAATATATTATCGCATCAAACTAAAGACCACGAAAGCGAAGAAGCGAGCATCAGTTGTGGAAAATTTAGAAGAGAGGCAAATTTATTCGTAAATCGTAGAAATTAATTTCCCTTGGTAGAAAATGTCTACCTCGGTTCATAAACTTGTCTACAGTGAGTGTTTCGTACATACTAAAGGATATATAGACACTCATAGGATACATAGTATTACTGTTAAAGTATTTAGGAATAACAATATTGTTTTTCATCATATAAATATGTAACTAGGTAAAGTAGTATTATTTCTACTTTCTTAAGTAGAAATAATACTACATCACATAGTTTTATTTAATTGTGAATAATGCATTTTTACAAAATTAACGCCAAATATATTCAGTATAAATATGTTTCAAAACAATACAATTTGCTATCATCGCTGTAGTTTTCCCTATTATTTAAGGCAACATTTTAGTTGCGTTCTTTATTTCTAACTCTGAGTTAAAGTGTTTCTATAGAACTGCCTTATACAAAAGTGAAAAAAAAAATATTTTGGAAATCTTAATGCATGAAAAAAATAAAATTTGTGTAATCCATTCCAAATGCTATAATTATATAATGATGGTTACCCCTTGATGCACATCAGGATTGTTATCACTACCAATGCTTTTTGAACATTTTTATTGAGGCCTTGTTTTTAAATTCTTACAAGTCCTTCTTTAAATTGACGTCCCATAATACACCGGTTATTTAAAAAATCAACTAATTACATTACACTCTCTGAAATTTTCCTATGAATTCTTCTTAATTTCAAATATTAACACATTGCAGGTTATCATTATGCCAAATTTCATGTCTCAATGTCAATCCATTTTAAATAAAAACGACTGTGATAAATCAATAGATGGCGGAACATGTAAGAAACCTTTGAGGGCTTTTTTCCTTTGAAGATATAAAACCGTAAAATAATGGAAGACTATGGTTTGGTTAAATTACTCGTTGATGACACCATATACTACCAAGTTGATGTGGCCTAATTACTCGATGTAACGTTTTCAACAATTATTGAATATTTGCATGTCTTTATGTTACATATTTATGAAGAAAGAGATATGATACTTAAAATTGATGTTATCTGTTTAGTTATTACGTTCAAAAGTTTGTATGAATTATACATTTTTTTTGGAATAGACACCATAGTGGAAAAACGTTTAAATTTCCAAATTTAATTATTAAAGTGTGCCGGCTTTCATTTTTAATAAAACTGGCAAAATTTTGAAAACCTTAATACTCATCAAAGATATGATATGATTTAAAATAAACATTGAAATGATGAGAAATACGTATTGAAATTTGATGAATAATTAAAAGTTCTCAACCTGAGATAATTGACGAATTAGATTTTTAGACGAATTAGATTTTGAGATATTTTTTCGATGCACAATATTGAGTAATAGGATCTAGTATTCCGTAAAAAAATTATAGAATATGAATAATTGTGTAATGATTCTCGAGCCGAATATATGATATAGATCAAAAGAATTGTAATAATAAACAGAGACAATGGGCTAGTAAAGTTTAATCGATATTTCTAATATCTAAAATGAATATATCAGGTAATTTAAGTAGCAAATCAATAAACAGGATAAAAGTTGTTATATTGCATCAATATAGAATTTCCTCAGATATTTCACAAAGAATGGTACATTTGTAAATTGCTTTAAAATAAATCAATATTTAAGGAGAGCAACTAGCTGTCATTTAACTACTATTTTAAAATTGAAAGTTGAATAGTAACTTATAGAAAAAGCAAAAAAACGAATTTTTTTAATGAATACCATAAGTAAAATGAGATGTGGTAACCAAAATAAATTTTTTTGCAGGATCATATTGATATAATTGTGTTTCTGTAATACATTAAATTGATTTTAATTATTTTTCAGCAAATAAGTTTAATTATTTTACAGTACCATATAAAAATAGTCATATAAAGCAAAAATAACCTTGATATCATTTGATTGTGCTACCAGTATCGGCCCTATCAGTATATATTTTTTGGTGTTTTTCAAGAAGAAGGAAAAAGTCTTTAAAAATTAGTTCGAAGAAAAATCAGTCCAAATTTGAAGAAACTATTTACAAAGCAATAGAAATGGACTTAAATTTTTCATTTAAATTTCGCTTTGAATGTGTTATTACAGAACATAGGTTATAGCCAAATTTCAATTGCTTATACCGATAGTTTACGAAGATACTATTTATGTAAAAATTTAACATACGATTCTCTTTTTGTCTACGCACATTTAACCTAGATGAATGCAAGTTTGAAGAAAAAAATATTTGTTTTATAAGACATTTTGACATGTAATTCTAAATCAACCTAAAATCAGCACTTATGACTATAGATTTAGAAGAGGTATTGATATTGTCGTCCATACTTAATGAGGAACGAGGTATCTTCTACCTTTCTGTCGCAAATAAAATAACTCCTTGACAAATTTCATATGCACATTAATGTTTTCAGTAAGCTTTTCCCGGCCATTGCCTTTGCTTTGAATAGAGTGAATTTGAGGTTTGCGTGAATTTTAATGTTTAGGGTATGGGACTAATTTAAATTCAAATATAAGATTTGTCTCATTTGAAGTCGCCCGATGCAACATTTTAAAACTTTCTTGGAGTTGGTGCATAGTTCTGAAATATATATATATATATATATATATATACATACATATATATATATATATATATATATATATATATATATATATACATTTGTGTACGTGTACATATATACATTAACACTGAATTTGCTTTTCTGATATCAAAAGAAAGTTATACAATTGAAATGTTAAGGAAGAAGTGACTTAATTTAAGTTTGACAATATCTATTATGCACTTCCATATACAAATAGATTAACGAGTAAGGGAAAGCTTGGTGATATATAGGTGATATATAGTGATAACCTGTTGATGTAATGTTTTCGCAATATTTACTTCTAACTGAATATTTCTTCAAATTCTCAAGTGTTTGTTATTATTTTTAGTACTAGCTTGATAAGTGTTTATTTTTATTATTATTAGTCAAACATTTTTAATTCATTTTGAAAGCATTTCAATATCAGCGGAGAAAAGAGAAATATCAACTCTATTTAAACTTTGAGTATATCTTTCGTTGGAAAGTACTTTGCAATACATAATTTTAATTTCGTTGAAAAGTACTTCCCATACTCTACTCTTCTTAAAACTCGTAACTAATTAATTTTGTCGTACAAGGTAGAGCTATCCTTCTTTGTAACTTGCACGATTATTTTTTAAAACGTATAATTTGCATATTTTATATGTATATCATTCTATGATAGATTTCTGGAAAGCCGCAATTTAACAATGCAAGGTAATTTGTATAATATTTCAAACCTCTTTGAAATCTGACCGCTATGCTCGTTCACTTATTTCTGGTGATTTTTGAAGGTGAATAATTATTCAGTTACAGCTATCATGTTATTGTAAGGTTTTTGCTTTATATTTTAACATACATATATTTATAGAATATTTCTTGTTCAACTGAAAAGTATACATATTACTAGATACGTGAAACAAACTTTTGTTTTTAAAATTGTTGTAAATATAGAATTCTGCTCACAACAATTTTTTGCTTCGTAACAAAAATTTTAATAGAATCTATGTAATAATAACAAGTAATTTTTCATGAAAATTTTACTTGAACATCACAAATTCCAAAAATCATTACTGTAACGTGTTCTTTGTTATTTTAAGTGATTTATAATAAAAAAAATAAACAATCAATGTAATCAAAATTTTCGTCTCACATATTAATCTTTTACTTGCGTGAGCTTTTTATTTAGTTCAATTTCTAATAATTTTGGTACCAAATATTTTTTCATTACTGATGTGTTTTATTTACGATTTTATTTATTGTGTTTCATTAAAAACATGTTAATAAACAATTACGCAATTCTTAAAAAAAATTGTTTTGCTGTGAATATGTGATATAATTATAATTAATTCGGAAACGAATATTACCTGGTACTAAAATTAATATAAGCGTATATATATGATTGTTTTATTTCCAACAGAGGTCTCACGACACGCAAGGCCCAATTCGCAAACAGCCATCGGCTTACTAAAGTATTTATGACGCTTATCACCTAAACAATGACAGTGCCAAGCTTCTTATTCTACGTAAATAATTATTAAAGGAACGAATAACAGAGACAGTAAGATGAAACCTTTTTATATTTATTACGTTATAAATGAATTACGCAATACTGAATTGAATGTTTACGCAATAATAAATAGACGAGATGGTACAGAGAGCCTAGCGGTTAAGTTAAGGAAATGACTAGCGGTTAAGTTAATGAAATGATAAAAGTAATATTCGTATGAATAGTTGTATGGCTGCTGGCTGTGAATATGAAAATTTATTAAGACCGTGAATGAATTTAAGTTTCATATTTCATGAGAAATCAGATAATGAGGAGAAAAATACGAAAAGACTTTGAAGGAGCACAATTTCTTATACAAAACAATAATTAAGTACTATCTATATTACACTCCGAAGCGAGCAAGTTTGTTGAGTATTAGAATATGGTTAGAATGAACAAATGAATTTTAAATCAGTTCAAACATTAATCGATTGGAATAAAGTCAATTTAAAATATATAAGATATGCTCTTTTGATTGATTGTAATTATGAAGTTCTATTTTCAGTTCTTATGTTCAGATAATACAGTATTTACGTCATTTACCATTTCCATATCTCAAGTCGCAATCAAGTGATATCGATATTAAATATTTATAAAAAATGGATTGACTTATCATTTATGGTTTCATTTCGTTTTTATTTTATATGAATCGTTTTATATTTGCAGTAACATAATTATACCCCAAAATCTCTTTACTTTTAAGTGGGTTGTAGTAAAATAAAGACGCTTGGACGTAATTACCATTTGGTTGTACGGCTTTAAGCATAAGTGAAACTTAGACAAGTTCCCATTTTCTAAAGGTGCATGAAGTCAAAATTAATAGATCTAAATATTTTTGTGACGATTATTAATATATACTGTAATAATACTCATGTTAGATATGATGGTTTCATACATATAGCAATACGTTGAATAATAGCGGTTGGTTTCCATTAAATAATGCAATTACTCTTAATTGCAATAAGTAAATTAAAATTATATGTAATAGCTCTCAAAACATTAATAGGACGAATCGCAAAAAACTGATAGTCGCAAAGTTATGAAACTTTCCCCGTTTTTGTGAGATATTATTTGCACGAAAGTGTATTGAGTTCAATAGAAAATTATGGGAGTCTCTGTTCATATTGTTTCAGAATATAGGATTTTTTTAAGATCGCCCTTTCTTTTAATTTGGTTCTACATAAATATTGCAAGATTTTCCTATTACTATAACATATGTTGTGACTTTTATTGAAAAATAACACAATCATTGCATTTTATTTGCAAAGAGTGAATTTTTTTAATTTTTATCAAATTTCTTAAAATCTAATTTTTTGTTAACATATTGACTAGTTTCATTAACAAACTATATCTGCAAAGTAAACAACGTTAAGTATTCAACTATCAACAAATGGGAATTTGAGAACGTAATTGAGAAAGTAATATTAGAAAAATTAACAAAATCTATAACTTGTCAATCATTTTGAGAAGCTATCATGGCTCTCCGCGGTCAAACGAGTCTAAACTCATGATTGAAAGTAACGTTATGTTTAATATCAATTTTTTAAGTTTAATATCAATTTTTAATTTTGATGAAAACTAAAATAATTAGAAATTTTTTTTATTTAATAATATGTAAATAAAATTGGTAAATTTCATCTAATTTTATAATTAAATTAAATTAATCTTTTATTTAATTTCTTTGCACATCTATGTTTTTTTTTAATTTAGAAAATGATCGTATACACACAAATTTAAAGTTTATGAAAATTTACATACAAGTACTCACAATCATTATTCACAATATCATTTCCAAAAACTCTACAAACGTATAATACGTACACGTGTACAAAACACCACGGTTGTGTGATGCCTTTTCTCAAGCTTTGTACTAAGCATGAGCGCATAAACACGTATAAACATATGTACAACGCTGAGACCAAAGCAAACTCTCGCTATACCTTGGTAAACACGAGTGAAAGGAGTACGAAGCAGAGCACAAAGAGAACCACGGACATAAGAAACACTGTATAATGCTTTCTATCTCATTTTTCACACGTTAAATCTTATGAACTAATGTGTCTGTCCCTTTTTACTGTCGCTTTTTCGTTTCATCGACTTTCAAATTACAACGATGCTAAAGAAGTTTTCATTACAATAATGAAAATATTCTGGATTGATAAACCTTCTCTGCGTTATATAGTTATGTGTGTCATAGAAACGCGTAACACGTTTTTTCCGCAATTTTAACGTATTTTTGAGTACCTAACTATAAACACTTCTCAAAGTATGGAATTTTGTCTTTTCTTTTTTTCAGTTCGACGTAGAATTCCCTCTTTCCCAGTAAAATGCCTAGTTCACTTCCCGACTACTATGTCAATAAATTATATATAATTTGAAAAGCTTACGACTTCCAAATTAATAATTTCCTGAATACAATAATATTCAGAAGAAACGAGTCTGTCACTTTTTTGAGTGGTCAAAGTATATATTACTATTCAATTTTAATGGACTTCCAAATGTAAATCAGTTATTGGGGCACTAAAAATGTCAAATATAGTTTTAATCCAGGTAATTTCATATTTCTTCATAAATTATGACTTAAAAATAAGGCCCGATAGTTACATTAGGTGCTAAAGGGTAAAGTATTGAAAAATAACTTAAATATATTTAATGGAATATTTATGAAATTAACCTTATTATTGTATGCTAATCTAACCACCTAATCAGGAATAAAGTTTTTCTTTCTATATACTTGAGATGAAAATGGAAAATTAACTGTTTATTTTATCTGTAAATGGACACATTCTAATATGTAAAAGTGGTATCTAATTTAACTGAAAAAAATGGATATATTGAGAAAATAAGATTATTTTTATATTGAACTTATACTAAATATTATTATAGTCATAAATTTATATATTAGGAATTTATTTGTGCGTTGACAATCAATTTATGCTATCTGTTCGGTTATGACCTTGTCTTCCGATTACACAACACAGAGTTTACGCAGAGTAATTTTGTAGCGTATCTTTTCTTTACCGTGCGCTTGAATATTTTAAATTCAATTATCATCTTCATAAAAATGCATGCTTTCATTTTCAATAGAAAGAAAAGAGTCATTTATTTGTACGTCGTAATGTTAGAAGTGAAAGATTTCGTGGGGACGTTTTTCACGATTACGTATATAAAATGAAACAATTTTATTGCTTCTCCACATAACTCGTTGATACAGGAGTAAAGTTTTGAACTTTGAACTCATAAGTACTGCGTTAGAATCTTGGAACGAAATCTTCTTCATAATAAAATAAAACAAACCAATAATCTGTACACTCTACGCTGAATGTTGATATTAAACCCATCAAAAAAAAACAAAATATCGATTTTTTCCTTAAAACCATCCAATACATTAATATATGAGGACGAATAATTCTTCGGCAATTGTTAAATTAATCGAAATATTATAAATGTTAAATTAATCGGAATCGTCAAATCCTAGGGATTACATGTGTCGCTGAATCGACTATATTTGTCATTTATAAGCTCGTTATGTACTAGTTTTCATCGGTTTCGTTTTCGTTTGAAGAGTTTGTGGACTTGTTTACGTTTTCAGAATACCTCGAAAAGAATGATGAAACCATTATCAGCCGTTCGTTTGCCTTTTCGTCCCATTCTACATATATGATAGGTCGATTTTTCCTAGTCTAATTAATGGTAATAAATTTAAAATGGGTTATAAAGCTTAATAAATGCTTAGTCGTTTTTATTACATTAATTATTATTTTTTTCATTTTGTAAAGTATTTAAAAAATAATATTTTGCGATTCACATCGAAACTTATTAAAGAAATTCCTCAGATATAGTGACTGGGAGAGATATTCAAAAATAAAATTAACACGTAAATAAAATAAAATAGTTAACTTCCCATTGAATCTAAAACCCATTGTTTCAAGGCTTCCAAAATATAATAATATCTAGCACAATGCACTCACGAATCTTAATTAAATTCTTCCCTAACTTATAAAAAATTAAGTACTTAAAACAGTAAAGTTTTATGTTCGAAGTAAATACTTTAAGTTAATGCGTGGAAGGCAAAATAAAAGTTGATGTTTTCTTTAAACTACTCAAGTTGAGGAGATACTTGCTTTATAGCTCTTAACACATTGTCATATACGTTCATTCAATACACCCGGAAAACGGAGATTGTAAAAAAGCCGTCCTACAGTTTGTATTTGGATTTTCTTTTTTCTGTATTTACTAATTTAGTTGTAAATAAAATTTATTGCTAAAATCAGGATTAAACAAATTTTTCCAAGTTCGTAATTACACATTTATTTTTTTTCTTGTTACGTCATTACCTACACGTATATGAAATTGCATCGTCTTTTGTTGCTGTTTGTTATTGTAGTGGGCACGTTTATTTACGTCAACCGTGTTGGGTGCACTCAATAAAGTATTAAGGTTATGAGACCTTTGCATATTATAGAATCTGCAAAAATGTATACGTAGTTGAAATATGTCTATCAATTTGCGTTAGTGTTTGATTTAAGTTCACACCTAACTTTTTCTGCAGTATTGGTTTTTAAATGTGGCTCTTTTCATATTTAACTATTTTAGTACATATTAGATAATAATGTATTAAAACAATTCTTTAGAATGTTTAGCAGATCGATCACAGCAATTGTTATAAAAATATTCCATTTTAAGATTCTGTACCCAAAATGTTGCGCACCATTACGTATTCACACCTCTGTAAGAGACTTATAGCTTCAAAAAGAAATAATTATATATAGAATTGAATTGTTGAAATTTAATGAAATTATTGGAATTTAAACTGAAAATGTATTAAAAATTATATAAAGTTAAACATTGGGATACACAAGCAAACTAAAGGATATTATATGTTTTTTCTAATAATATTGGATTTCAGACCGTTTTGAAATTAATTTTGTTATCAACTTTTTTGACCAATTTGCCAACTTTGTTTATAACACTAGTCCCAACATACAAAATATTGTTAACACTAATTCTTGGTTAGTGTTGTAAATATTTTGTATGTTAGCGACAAATAATGAGATCACATTTAGCTATACCTCTTTCCCTTCAAATATACCCCTATATATTTACTATATATTTATATATATATATATATATATATATATATATATATTTATATATGTATATGTATATATATATATTTATATGTGTATATATATATAATATATGTATATATGTATATATATATATATATATATATATATATATATATATATATATATATATATATATGTATATATATATATATATGTATACATATTATATACGTATACATAAAATTTGTCGATAAAAAATTGAGATCGATAAGGTTAGATTACCATTCTCTATTCTAATGTTACTATAAAGCCTAATTCTACATATGCTTTTCGTTATTATTGAAAGTATGAATGGAACATACCTTATGTCTTATGTATCACACATATGGAATCCAATTTACATTTCGTCAAAAACTTAAATTCACTGGGCAATATCTAATTCTATTCGGCCTGTTATTATGTCATACAACCAAATGATGACGAATACTAAAGTCTTACAAGCTAAGAAATCCCATTAGGTTTTGAAAGGTGAGTCTCCAGAATAAAGCGTTTTCGGAGGTCACGTCTTTAAACCCCTAAAGGTAAAATTGCGAAATTTTATCCCTAAAATTTTGTTGTTAATTAATTTAACCTTAATTAATTTATTTTCAGGCATTAAATTTGTTAAGCTTGACTCAGGAAAGTTACAAAATATTACTTAAAATGATTTGTGTATCCACGACATATACATGCCAGAGAGAATTTAGCTGCCACACTCAAGTGTCCCGTGATATCTCTATAAAGTTCCTCTTAAATCAATACATTTTTATCCCGTACATATAATATATGTAATAAATATTTTATCAACAGATATTTCATTTCACATTGGCACTTTTTATTGATATTTTTTAAGTTATGTAAAAGTATACAAAATTATTAAATAAAACGTAATCTCCTTCCGTTATATTATCATGTATCCCTTTAAATCGTTGTTGTGGATGTAAAGTGTTTCTTTCGATTTTCGCCCCCCATAATTCATGTAATCCCTGTATGTAAATCAAGTTACCGCATAGATTGAAGCGGCTCACACATTTAAAAGGAATTAAGGGTCGCGTGGTGGTTAAGCTCCTAAATACATTTAAAATGCTTAGCTGACCTATGCTTGCTACGTAACTTCTCCAGTTGTTGGCGAAAATCTTGCTTGACCTTCATTAAAGGGAATGTAGTTTATTTCTAGATAATTTGAAAACGAATATAATGTGAAGAGCTTATACTATTATTGATACACGAAATTAAAATAAATGTATTTTTGCCGAATTAGCTTTTCAATGAAACATGAATATGATAATAACTCCGTAAAAATTTAATATAAAATTAGAGGAATAATTTCATAAAATATATAAAGTAGGACAGTGGAAGAGTGAGTAATTCAGAAAATATTCTATCTAATTTTATAAAATAAAATCACAGTTTTCCCTGATTGATACAATTAAATGTTCTTGCATAATTTAATGCTATTTAAACGGTTATAAATTCAAAATAAAATTACATTTAAATATAAATATTGAAATTTTCCTATGAATATAAATATTTATATCACACGGTATTATAACATTTTTAATCATTTTAATACTTTTGGTTTTACCATAAATCTGCGACAAGTGTCTTTTTACTACAAAGTTCATACCACAATGTTCGATATTCATTTTTTTAATAATATATCAGAATAATTTCCAATAATGTGGAAAGAATAATAATTTTTTACCCTGCTCATTTTTTTTCTTATTAATTAAAAGAAAAACTTATTGTAAATGGCATTTAATAGCTTAACGTATAATAGAGGAATTGTGAGGAATTAAGAAAATATTCTGTCTAATTTTATAAAATAATATCGCAGTTTTCCCTGATCGACACTTAAATGTTCTTGTGTAATTTAATGCTACTTAAATCGTTACAAATACATAACAAAAATTTTCAAATTGATAAAACTATTTAATTAAAATCGCATCATAGAATTCTGAATGGTTTTAATACTTTCGGCTTTTTCATGAATCTGCGATAAGTATCTTTCTGCTACGAAGTTCGGGCCACAATTTTTGGGCCACATTTTTAATTACATTTCGTAATAATTTTCAATAACCGAGAAAAGAAATTAATATTTCTAACATGTTAACATTTATAATTAATTAAAAAGTGAGCTTATTTTAAATGACACTTTTAAACGTTAAAAAATATGAAGATACAGAGTGCACCAAAGGATATTTTTTAAGAATTAGTACTTATTTTGTTCCAAATGACTAATGTTTAAATTTTTTTTTGACAAATATGAGAGTATAATTACTATAATGTAACATCTACTTACATATCTTTCAAATTATTTTTAAAGATTTTTAAAATGTTCAAAAAAAGAAGAAATCTTTATGGACTTATCACCGTGGTATTATAGGGTGGAAAAGTTCGACAAAGTAAAATAATGAAAAATTAGTAAATAAAATAATTATATAACTAATTCTCCCAACTTGGATTTGTCCATCTGTATATCGACACGATTCATACCGATGATGGCGTGTAGTGTAAATGCATTTTATAATTAAAATGGATTCCTAATTTTCTAATGAAATTAGTCTAATATTTCTAATACTTGTAATATCAAAAACACCGCCAATAATATTTTAATTTTACCTTAGCTAGAAAAATTCTATAAATTATTTTATTCTCAATTCATCTCTCATATTGTATTCTTTATAAATAAAACCTAAATTTAATATTCATATTTGTAACTATTTTATCAAATACTTCACTATACATATCACTCGCTAATTTGAATATTTATAAATATGTCAATATTACATTAATTTTTGTTAATAATCGTATAGTAATAAACTTGTCATATATAGCAAAAGTAAATAATATTTATTTCAAATGAAATATAATTTTAAATTATTTTTTCAAATTTATAATTGATCTATAAACATTTAAGTACCTCTCTTACTTAAATGTTTACTATATATAGTTGATGTTCGGAAGCGGTCCGTAATAGTATATCCTAAAGTTCTTTTTTATTAAACAAAACAGAGACTCAAAAAAAATTTCAAGACAATACAGTGTACAATGTACTTAATTCAGTGAAACTATTTCTACAGCACTCGGAAACTCATCGCTTCGTTCGATCTACTAAACATTATAAAAAAAAACATCTCTATCAGATGCTTCCTTTTGGTTTCATAAGCCTTTGAAAACACGCATACGTACGTACGAACATACACACCTTCAGACTCAAATGTGGCGCGTGCTTGCCTTCTTCCTTCTTCTCTCACCTTTTTTCAGTTATTTTCATTAGCTTCCTGGACGCTAACGTAATACTTTCATTATATCAATGAAAGTTCAAAGCCAAGCTTGAATTCGTTATGATGGCGACGTCAGTCGTCCATTAACGAGGTTGTCAACTATCAGCAATTAAAAGGTCCTCAAACACTTTGACAACAAAGTGTTCAGCAACTCATACAATATCGAGGTGGTTGTTATCGTGAAAAATATGGAGGCATCGCACAAAGCCTAGGGTCCAGAGTAATCTGTAATAAGTCTGGGCAGTGCCTGAGACAAATATTATTTTAATAATTAGGAAAGGAATGGAAATTAATTTTTATGCTGTGAGAAAATTAGATGAAATAAAGTTCGCGAATATAGAAATTAAAATCATAATCCTTGTCAACATTACATTTATTTTGATAACTTAGGTGGAAAAATGCAATGTTTACAATTATTGTTTTTTTTTTGTAAACACAACGTGTTTTCTTGTTATTTCCATTGTGTTACTCTGTCAGTAAAATAATAGAAAAACTGGAGATAAGTAGGTGAACACACCTACCTACTATATAGAATATAACAAAGCACGTACCAGTTGTTTACATAAGTGGTTCTATGAATTAAACTAAGTATAATTTGCGATGTCAATGAAAAGAAAACTATATTTCTTTATAGAAACCTGCTTCTAATATACACAGTTTCATTTATATAATTACCTGTATGTACATCGCAAAGGATAAATATATATATATATATATATATATATATATATATATATATATATATATATGTATGTATATATATATATATATATATATATATATAAATATATATATAGAATAAAAACTAAGAAAAAAATATATAAATGTGTAAAAAAGTAACATAGTTCTATTCTTCGGTATGACAATTCAGGACAAGCGCTACAATTTTTACCACTTGAAAGGTGGTTATCTAAATAATTCAGAAATATTGAACAAAATACTATCAATAAACATGTCTTGCGAAAAAATTCCGCCAATCAAATCTTGGTATTTATCTTTTCAAAATTTTCATTCCACTTACTATTGATAACCTTTTTATGTAAATCGGAATAACGCACAAATATACACATGAAGTATACTTAAGGAGAGATAACATTTAATGCGATATCGTACATACAATAAAAGTAACTGGCGCACTTATGCTTGTCTGTTCGACCTTCCTGCCAAACGTTCTCGTTTATACCATCGAAACCTTTGTTTGGACTAATTTCAAATTGAAATAAGGCAATGGTATCTTAATGACGTAACATTTGCACAAGAGTTAAAGAGATTGTATTTAAATACGATTTGACTATTGCGATGGATAATATATTTTTCATTCAGTTACTGCAAATATTTATTAATATATATTACATCTGTGAAATTTGTGGTATTAAAGAATGCTTTGTGAACAATAACCTTAGTTTGTTAAAAAACTTCGCTCGAAAAAAATTCGAATCGAATTCGGATTGGAGTCGAATTCTTGAATACGTTTTTGCTCACTGTATAAAACCAGTGAATTTTAAATTGATCAATTCATATTAAGATAAACCAAATTTGAGGATTTATAAATGTAAATTTACTTTTTTACGTAAAGTAGAGCTTAGAAATTTAAAACACGATAGGCATGTAATTCATCGGGTTTGTGATAACATTATATTCTAAACAATATGCATGCACTAGTTAATACCACCACGCTATGCTGTAGCTCAGTCTGATATGGAATGAATGAGAAATTAAAGAAAAGTTCTCTAGCGAACACAGATTTACCGAGAAAACACATCGTTCAATTCAATACTCTGCTCTGCATTTCGGTGACAATGTGGAATGAAAGGAAAAATAATTTTTCACAGAAAATAACTTTTATTCTACCAATTTTTTGTTTGTTAGTTTTCTGCAAAAACATAAAGATCTAATGGTTTACCGACTCTGGAGCATGCGACGTATTAGAAAAGTAATGGTTTTCTAAATTCAAATAGCACACTTGCAGATTGTCCCTGCTCTTTATCGATAGTCATAGCAAACGTAGGGCGTATTGGAAATTGAAGTCGTTTGAACTAGAACGCCATGTCGGTCGGAATGAGTAGTATTCATGAAAATAATATGTCTGCACCTTTATGAGGTCTAATGAGAACTGTTGCTTCGATCAGATTATTCGTCAATTTTTTAACTATCAATCGGTACTCCTATTTTTAAATTCAGAACGTGGGACGGTGATCTGGGAGTATGGAGAGAATTAAGAAATTCCGTTGGAAAATTCACTACTACACTTTGTTTCATCACGGAGTCAATCGATTTATATTTCACTGTTTCATCTGTGATTCTGTTTAGAATGATGTTGTTCGTATCGTTTACGTCGAAATATTTAGCCACTATAATGACTTTTTTGCACAACTATACGTGATTTTGATAATTTGTTTCCATGTTTGTCTTTGAATTCACGATGTTGCAGAAATTAGTCAAGAAAGTGTTTTATGTAAAAATAAATGAAGTAATAAAAAATAGTTTTAATAATAAACACTGGTATTTAAAAAACACGCGCATATTCAAATGCAATCTTGCTTCAAAATATTAAATTAATCTACTGACTACTTTTTGGGTTTTGCGAGCACAAACATACGCAGGCTGAATTTTTATTTTCAAAAGATATAATTCAAATATTGCGGAGGCATATATTGAAGGCATAAATTTACCGAAAGACTAAGCAATATTTTCCTAAACGTTTACTATGAGGTCTACATGGGAGAAAAGAACTCTACTCTATTCTTTGAAAACTTCTCTAAAGTAATTCATGTGAAAGTTTGCCATCTCAGCTTGCAGGTGAGTCTATCAGCTCGGAACCTTTGAATAAAATTATTGTAAACAAAGGCTCAAGTAAGCAACTTTAAAATCAGGTTTGTTGGGTTATATATAATACTTTGTGATTTCTTATCAATTTCAAATTTGTTTCACTATATGTGTGCGTTGTTCATTGTCAATTGTTGCATAATTCTATGTATACATATATTTTTTTTTAAATAATGAATCCTTTAATTTAATTTATCATGAATCTTTTAGTATAAATATCGTTCAAGAATTTATTCGAGACACAATTAATAAATATATTTAATAAGTATTAAGATATACGTAATGAATGGTGCATTTGCGATGTTTCGTGATTTTTAATTTTAACAACTCAAATAAATATCGAAATATACATATATATGCATATATATATATATATATATATATATACATATATATATATATATATATATATATATATATATATATATATATATATGCATGTATATGACGATGTCCAAAAACTTTCCTCCATGGGAAATTCTGCTTCGAAGATATATAAATAATAAGATATGTCAGGTCTTTCGATTTTGGTAACTATTTTAAAAATGTGACATTTTGTATTACCAACAGATATTAAAGGCATATTATTTTTATACTATTTTCGTGTCTTATATTTCGTTATTTCGTTCATACTATTTTTCGTTTAATTATTTTTAATGCATCTTACCAATTGTTATCTTACATATATAAAAAATGTGTATGTAAGATAACAATTGCTAAAAATATTTAAAAGAAAAATAACTGTTTCGAACGCAGTAAATAAATGTTTATTGCATTCGGAACATTTATAAGCACAGAAAAATATTTTAATAAATTTTATTAATGCTTTTTTCAGATCCACAATTAAATTGGCAAAAATTGTTTGCATAATAATGACTCTTTAAAAATCTTTATTGAAGAAGAAAAACAAAATTTCACATAATATAAATAGTCATATACACATAAAAGCTTCTACTAATTGTTTAATTCTCTTTATTTTTCTGTGGATATTTCTCTTTCCATATTCTGTCCAAAATTAAGTAGAAATTTATAAAAAAATAAATGGAAACAACTGTAAGAAGTATAATTTTATAAACCTTTATAAATTGCAAAGAATTGAAAACTAAGGAACTGATAACACTTTTTCAAGAGGAACTTTTAATAACAACAAAACCTCCTAGAATATAATTTCTTGTATTTGAAAGTTCAGTGTCAAATAACAATAAAATATAAAGAAACATAATTATTTCTTACTTACATAACGTGAAAATTGGAAGTAATTTAAATATATACACAGTTGTATATATGGATATATAATATAAAAAAATAATAAACATGGCCGTAACTTTCATACCTGAAAATAGACATAGGATGTATAATAAAAGAACACAAAACATTTCTATAAATTTCACCATATAACAGACTTGATCTCCACGAATTTTCTAACAATGCTCCACAAGATCAAACAGAAACCTTCCGAAAAATTTCATTCAATTTGCTAACAAGCGTTGTGTTACTCAGCAAAATGAAAAACTCAGTCAAGCATAAAGCTTTATATATCAACAGTTTCGACCTTATTTACTTAAAAGCCTTAGGTTTGTAACTCGCTGCTTGGTAACGGCTGGAGCTAGAGACCTGTGTATGTGATCGAATTTCATCTGTAAAAATCTTTTATGATTGTGTCAGTGTGTAAATATGTTAGATTTAAATTGCAACTGCTTTAATGTAGATGTTATACAAAGTAAAAGTTAACTATTCAAGAAGATGTGTCAAGAATTATAATATGTTAATATTATTTTCAGTAGCCGGTGAGTAATATTATTTAGCTACAGCATATTTCCATTGTAATATTAAAACAAGTTTTTAAATATTGATAAAAGTGTAACATTTACAATGAACTTTTGGCAACACATTAAGGAATGATAAGTAAAAATGTTATAGAATAGAAATTATATTCGAGTTCTCTATTCCTATTTAATTACAACTACTCACCTATTTTGTTAAATTTAAAATTACGGAGTCATCTACAGTTATGTTCTTAATCCACCTTTACTAATATAATTCTTTCACAGCCTCAATCTTTCTAAAACTTCCCGACAGCCGAGGTATGATTCCAACTTTCTGGTAAATCACGAATATAACCAAGCATATGCGCGAAGTATCTGGGTATAGTTGTATGTCAACAAGTAGATCGTAATCATTCAAGTCAGCTGGTTGTTTCATTGATAGTTTTTAGGCTCCATCTTCGTAGCTTTGGAATCAATACGACAGAACCTACACTCCGCTTATAACTAACTGACTTAGTGTTCTTTCCGAGTTCAAAGTTAATAGTACGAGTCGCTTGAATCCAATTTCTACCATGTCGTAAATTATTGGAGATTAAAGTTTAAAAAGATTGTTCGCTAAATGTTGTCAATTATAAATTCCGGACTGGCGCCGCCTTTTAGTGCATCTGGTGTGAAACGTTTTTGAATCTTGTAACTATAAATGGAAATTAATATTTTTTTAAAAATCTTAGCGAAAGGAAGGAGCATTTATTAACCCGGCGTCATTGTTGCTGGGTATCTAATACCCGACGCATTTTAAAACAGTCATAACTTTAAAACAAAATGCGCGCGTAAATTGTCCGTTACAGTAGCTGCGGTTGTTGACCTCTTTTCGCGTATTCACTTGTCTATTTAGTGTTGCTGCGGCGACGACGGAGTTTACACGTGTATAAAGAGCGCGCGGGTAAGTTATACCGGGCCACAATGGCTATGTAACATTTATATAGACAGTTTGTTTGTTGTTTTTTATTGTTTATTTATAAATTGCATATCGTTTCTCACAGTTTTATGAACCATGTCTTATGAAAAGGAACAAAGTCGACTCCTAGCCTTGTTTGAACAAGCTAACGTTAGTGACAATGAACAGTGCAGCTCAGACGATGAGGGCGAAATCGACCATCTTTCAGAGCGAAGTCAAGGCAGTGATACGGAACAAGAATGCAGTGATGATGAGCAAGAAGCAATTGTTTCAACAAGTAACCAGCAGTTTTATATTGGTAAAGACAATTCCACCAAATGGTCTTCGCAACCACCTCGGACCAACGTTCGCACAAGGTCAGAAAACATAATATTACAAAAACTTGGGGTAAAACTTATTGCGCAAAATGATGACTGAAATAGAGTGTTGGAGACGCTTTATAACTAATAATATGCTGGAACAAATACTTCGTCATACTAATGCTAAGATTAAACAGAGACAATAGTCTAACAATAAACAATCGCTTCAGTATTTATTGAAAGAGACAACTATAGACGAACTATTAGCTTTGTTTGGCTTGTTATACTTAGCCGGACTAAATCGTTCTAATCGCCTAAGCGTTCTAATCGGTCTAAAGTGGTGCTGGTATTGTCTTCCCTTCATCATGACCAAAATATTGATCCTGCTAGTGGTGAAAAAAGGAAACCAGAGATAATCACATTCTATAATTCTACGAAAGCTGGCGTCGATGTGGTTGATGAGCTCTGTGCTACCTATGATGTATCTCGAAACTCTAAACGCTGGCCAATGACAGTATTTTATGTGGTCATGAATGTAGCTGCAATAAATAGCGTGATTATTTTTCGTGAAAATAATAACTCGAAAACAAACCGACGTGATTTCCTTAGAAAACTCGGTCTATCAACGCTTGAAGGTCATCTTCGCGTGAGAAAAAATATGGAGAACTTACCCAGAGGCTTACGTAAACGTATTCACAAACAAGTTGATGAAGTTATGACCTACCCTGCGAATAAAACTTCAAAAACATACCGGAGATGCAAACACTGTCCTTCTGCCAAAGACAAAAAAACTAGGCATAACTGCAATAAGTGTACCAAACCTATTTGTATGCAGCAAATTATTCCATTATACCAAAATTGCGTTAATCTCGATATCGAATAAGTCAGTATGTTAGTAATAAATAAGCTTTGTAATATATAGTTCCTGATTTCATGTTTATGTACTAAAGAAAATTTTATGTTCTGTTTCTAAATGTTAATTATTTTTTATTTTTGAATATATTTTTAAGTTACTTTCTAAAAAAATTATCTCAGAATAAGAAGATCTAATTTGATGATAATTTGCTATTTCCCTAATATAGAAAACTAATATAGACATAAGCTTGATTCAGTGTACAATAATGCACATGGGTACAACTTATCCGGCCACAACGGCTAAGTTCTGTTTAGTAGCCACAATGACGCCGGGTTAAAAGTAGGTCATTAGTCATTTTTTTTCTTAGTCGTTTCACTCTTTTTGGCAGAGTGGTTGTGATCATGGTGTCACTTGTGTTGCAGATGAGTGATGTGCCCTAAGATATCTCACCATTCCTGTCTATTAGCTGTTCTCCGGCTACACTAATGCAAGGGGATTATTTGTTAATAGAAAAGAAAATAAAAAATTGATAGAAAAAAAAATCATTATGTTATTTCCATATAATAGTTGGAGAAACTGTCTAATTTCTATACCGCGATCCAAAAACACAACGCTCCTAATAAAATGTAGAGATGCTCTTTTTACATTGATGTTCAATAGTATTGCCTGTGGGAGCTTATTAATAAATTACGAAAACAGCACTATAATTTGTGTAGGTAGTCAGAATCCCAATAAGTAGAGACAGTAACAAAATAGACTTGGTAGACATAATAAGTCATAAAACATTACGTAATGTTGGAAATAAGTAAATGTTTTTGGGAAATCGGAAATTAATGTTTTACGAATATTGATAACTACTGAGACTCTTTATATACAAACTACCTGGCTATGTACATATATAGTTATATGGGTAAACAACAACAAACAAAGCACAATTGAAATGGTCAAGGTTAAAATTTCTAACATAATTTTAATTGAATATAATTTTTTATTGTAGAAAAATATGACAAATTTTATAGTTATTACCTTTTAAATTATTAAAACTATTCAAGGTTAATTTAGAATTTTGTGTCTAAGAATTATATAAGCTCCATGGGTAACATTTTATTTAATTAAGCTTTGCCGTGATTTCACTCGCATGGGGTTTTTAGTTTTTTTTCAATTGATATGGATTTAAGATTTAAATAAAAAAACCTGCAAAGTACTAATAGTACTCACGCTACGGAAGGTTTCATAAATGCTAAATGTCATGTTAATATTTAAGAGTACATAACACTTTCATTAAACTTTTCACACATCATATTTTTCAGCATAAAAACATATTACATAGGAAATATTTCACTGAATCGCATCAAAATACCGTGAATGTCCCAAAAATTAAAACATGTAGAGTGACTGCCAGAGTTTTTTTAAGTAAAACTGTTTTTTATAACATTGAGATAAATAATACGTTTTCTCACTCTGACAAATTTGATTTATATACGTCAAGCGGATTATAATATAAGTAGCCATAGCAGCCACAAGTTATGCTGGTTCGTTTATCAATATGGAAAAATATATTGCAATAATTGCTCATCAATCATGAAACTTGTAGGACCAAGAGAAATCAAAATTATGCATTTTAATTTCCAATAAAATTGACTTTCATAAAAATAAATTATTACAAACATAAAAATTACAAATTAACAAAGCATAAAAATTAAAATACATTTAATATTGCAATTTACACTTTTACTTTGGATTTCCATCACAAACATACAAATGAACGAATAAATACCGGTAAATATTATTACAAAGATGGGTCACTGACAAAGGCGCGATAAAGGGTTGAAGCAAAAGTTTGTTTGCTTGAACCTCAGAGTCAAAATGCAAATGAAAAATAATTATGCGGTTTCCGGGTAGTTTTTTTTGTAGTAGTTAAGTAGTTGGAAGTGGCAATTTAAGTTATTGATTTTTCGATACAAGACCTATGAATGGAGCAAACGTGCAGCGTGGACTTTTAAAATAAATTGTCATTTTCATTAATCTGAAAAATAGTTTTGGAATCTCTATGGTTTGTTCCTTAGATTTTGAATTATGAATGAATATTAAATTATTACTGCTGTAATAATTGAATGAATATTAAATTATTACAGCAGTTGTCCCATCTAAAATACTGTTGTGTGTCTAATGTATGCGGGTCGAATTGTTTCCGAGAAAAAATTATCATAAGAGGCAGACACAGACACATAAGTAATCTTATAAGGGAAAAAGTATTTACATTATTGTTACTCTGATTTTGGTATTCAATTTTTGACGATTAATATTGGTATTCAATATGTATGGAAGTATCACTATAAAATAGCATTTACACTATGAACAATTATTTAAGACTGCAAAAATTATGAAAAAAATTTGTTTAAAAAATTGCTCCGCAAGGAAAAAAAATTATAAAGGATAAGTTTTTGTCAAAATCAATTTTGGTTAATATCATAACAAATTATGAATAACATTTAAACATGTAAGTAAATAAAATCTTATATTATCATCATTAAGGTTTCGGTTAGCATTCTCTCTTCTTTCCGCAAAACACAACTTAAAACAGCAAACTGAAGAGGCCATTATAACAAAATGCAATCCGAATAGGTAATGCATTTAATTTTATAATAATTCCATAAATTATTTTACAACATATTTGAATACTTTAAAAATGTTTAAAGTGGGAAAACCTAGAAGGGGTGTAAAAATAAACGTTATCAAGTGACACGTTTTGCTTATTTATGGATGAAAATACGCCGAAAAGTTAATAAATTGCTACAAAACAGCAAGAAATGACATTAAAACCAATAGTAAAGGAATGGTTGTTTAGAAAAAATAAACCACATGATAAATAAATTATTTTCCAGTCTTCGTAATGCTAACATATTTCATAAACAACAATGTTATTTAGCGGCCTCGCCACAATTTTGTCAGTTTTAGAAATTGTTTTAGAAAACATTGTTTTTTTTAAAAAGTATATTAATGAATACAAAATACACATTACACAAATAATAAGCATGCGTGAAATAATTGATGTTTGCTTCCATTCATTTCATAATCACAAATATATCGCTTCTAAAACAAAGTACTATCACATATCATTTTAAAAACCTTAAAAATAATTGTACGCTCTAGATGACTCTTTTACCATTCAATTAATTCTCTTTCATATATTTATAATAGTCATTATGTTTATTCCATTTTAATCGGAGTATTTGCGTTTGAGAAGTACTAATCGCCCCACATCAACATTTGGGTCATCGGCAGCCGAAGGGTTGAAATTTAGTACCGAGATTTCATTGAATGATTGTCCTTTCTTTAATTATTTAATTGATTGTCCTTTCTTTAATTTATTTAACAACCAGTCAAAGTTCTTGCAAATATTTCATTATTATTTTATCTCATTCTTATTTACTTCTTTCTCGTATTAGATCTAATTGAAATGCTTCTATTTTTCCTTCCATAAAATATTCTGATTTTTAATTTCTGTTTGCATACAATACAATAAAAAAATATTCTCTTATCTGCACTATTATATAACCACAACGGGCGCGTATGTACATTAAATATATTTAAAAAGAAGTCGAATATGCCATTTAGATTCCTTTGAAACCTGAAAGTATTTTTTAAATATTTTGTTCTATATTTCTCAAACTACTGGACCAACTACAGTGGAACTTTGACTAGAATAATCCATTATTGAAGTAGAGGCTTCCATTTGTCACTTCTAAATATTAAGATTATTAAGGTACGTTTTGCCTGTCGATTTTTATTGACCTCTTCATTTGTTTGAGCTTTGCTTAAAACCCTCTTTGAAAGACACTTTCCCTGAGATAATGCTTAAATTGCAGATTATATTCTAAAGTATTTGTAACTATTTCGAAATTCAAGCAATATAACTCCGACGATAAGACGGAGTACCGGGAATTATAATTGACAAAACAAATGTTTAGATTTTTACAATGATTCGGCTTAAGGTATAAGCTGAAATAAAGGATAATTTTGTCTCGATTCGTGCTTTTGAGATCCAAATTTTTTCAAGCTAAGATATAAACTAAACAACGGGTTGAATTCAGAAATGTCGTACCTGAATTCGGCATAAATGATGGAAGAAGGAGATTATTTCATCAGCCCATCAAGATCCTTTCGCCCGCGAAGATATATAATTTTTAAAAGGTATTTTCGAAAACTGCTATTCTAAACGCTTTTGAGTTCTAATTGAAAGAAAAGTTATATTTTGAGGGGACATCTATTTTAGATCTTACGCCCGAAAACTGTTTTTCTTGTAAAAGAAATAACCGTTACATAAAGCTAAGTTAAATTAGAATAGGTTAGATGATATTGGGTAATGTTAAATAAGGTTAGGTTATGTTGGTTTAGGTTAGGTTATGTTGAATTAGGTTGGTTTTATTAGATGGTTTAATTTAGATGGTTTGGATTAGAATGAGTGAGATCGGGTTAGGCTGGTTTGGTTGAATTGAGTTATATAAAGTTGGGTCAGGTTTTGTTGAATTGAGTTATACGGTTTTGTTGAATTGAGTTATATAAAGTTGGGACCTATCTAAAATCATTAAGTTGGCCTTGGTTGGGTTAAGTTGGATTAGTTTTAGTTGATTTGATCTAGGTTAGTTTAGATAAGATTAAGTTAGTTTGGGTTCGGCCGAGTCATATTAGATTATGTGAGGCTGGATTAGATCAGATTTTGTGGGGTTATGCTGGGTTAGTTTGTTTTGGTCACGTTAGTTTAGATGAGGGTTTTATTAGTTTTGGTCAATTTGGGTTGCTACGGGTTAAATTAGGTGATACTGTGATAAATTTATTTATTTAAAAACTTTGATGAACAGTCATCTGGCGATCTTGTTGCTACAGGAGCAATCTCTTACATTGCTCCTGTGGCAATAAGATCGATAACCACAATAATTCAGAATGCAATAGAAATAAAATGGAATAGGCATAAAGCTATATATCGTAACAATATGCACACAACAAAATGACTGAAACCAAAAAAGAGTCCAAAGAAAACAAAAAAAAACAAAAATCTGATTTGACAGTCTGGGTTTTAGATTTGGCTTGACAGGAAGGGTGGGTAATGAGAAGAATTAAAGAAAGTGAGATATGAAAGGAAATGGAATTTTTAAACTAAATTTAAGTAAGGTATAATTTTTTCAGACGGATTTTGAAAGCTAGAGGCGACGGTACAAGTTTGATGTCAGAATTCAGTTTATTCCATAATTTGACAGCATGGACAGTAAACGAATACTCATGAAAAGAAGTAGAATGTTTGGGGATAAGGAGCATGAGAAGTTTGTCAGAATGTAAACACTGGCAATGGTTAAAAAGGGTTGTGAATTTTGCTGAAAAATATGAGGGACTGTGGTGGTTTTTTAAGATATTATAAAGTAGTTAATGAATATGAAAATTGCGTCAGTTGCAAATCTCCTTCTCCCTAAGCCGCATCCTAAGGTCAGACACGTGAACAAATTTTCTAAGGTTGAAAAGGTTGAAAAGTTTGTTAAGGAATTATTCTGAAAGACTTGGATAGCATATATCTACGTAGTCTATTGGTGGCAAAAGTAGTGTTTGATACAGGTAAATTTTAGTTTCTAGGGTAATGAAATGTTGAAGATGTTCAGAAGAGTGTAATTTGCGGAAAACGTGGCGACTAACATCATTAACATGGCAGCTAATTAAGAAATTGATCGATCATAAGACCTAAGTTTTTTACCGTAGAAGAGAAGGGAATAATTTCATCATAAAGGGACGGATGTGGTAGATCAGGTAAAGTAATTCTGGAATGAAGTTGCTTGCTAGAAATAACAATAAAGTGGAACTTAACGAGGATCCATATTACGAGCTCATTGGCAAATCAAATTTAGAGCAGCGTTCATGGAAATAATAGCGTTAGAAATATCACTAGAGTTAGCGTGTATATTAGAGATCATCATTACAATTGGAGATCATCAGCATAGAAGTGATACCTACAGTGAAGTTTTTTAAAGATACTATAAATAAATATTGAAAAAAGAAGCGGATAAAGTGCTCTAAGTTGGGGAACACTAGCCACCAAGTCGGCCCACACTGAATAATTTTCATGAAATATAACGGCTTGCTTACGCCCGTATATATTTCCGCCGTTAGAATTTCCGTAAAGAAAATAAGTAAGATAAATTATAATATACGTAGGATAAATTATTAAAACTACTAAATTACAAACGTAAAATTTATAATATGAATGGAATATTTGTGGATAAATATATTTACGTACTAAATATACGTTTCGTTTGAAATGAAGATTCAATAAATTTTTATATTAGAAATCCATGAATATAATTTTCAGCATCAATAGTTATATTTTTCATTAAAAAGCTTAACGTGTGTTATTTATAGCTGTAACTTTTTCCATAGTTTTGGCAGCGTATTACATTTTCGTGTGTGGATGTTATTCGCCTTAGCTTTTATATATACTGCTTTGATTTTGTTAATAATAACAATATATGTAGTATATATAGTCCTTATTTGAACCAAAAAACATGTTATATATGTAAACAATTTCATTGGAATATGTTTGGTTATTGAGTATTGTAGATAAGCAACCAAACAGACAACTTTTTACAACTATAGCCTATGAAGATAATAATTTATTTTATTCGTTAAATTTTTATGAATTATTATTAAGGTTTTGGTAATAGTTTTATATTTAACTAGATTTTAATACAAAAAAATATTATGGTGTCTATTAAACCGTTGAATTAAAAACACAAATATTGGATAAGATAACAAAGAAATTTTAATATAGAAAATATTAAGGAAATATTTATTTTTGAAAGAAGGTAAATCAGGATAGGGAGAGACGAAAAAACGAAAAACGAAAAAAATTATTATTAAAATACAACGTCCTGTCTATGCTAATATTTGATAAATAAAAAGATCTTAACAAGACGAAAAAAAACTTCAATTAAAAATGATACCGAAGCCAGTCAAATGTTATTTACATTGATTTATTACTCGACATCCGATCATATCTGCTAAGTTATTGCTTGAAGTAATTTTAAAGTCTCCGCGTAACTCGTTTCATGCTTTCCAGTTTTTGAGTAGTTCTATTTTTGTTTCTGGATTCGTTTATTTAAAGTTTCATTTTAAACTTCCAGTTTTATAAATGTTAAATATCTATCTCCTACATATGTTAATACGTAAATATTAATATATATCCCTTGTTCATATTAGCAACAATTCAATTTGATACAACCAGGTATTTTTTGACTCACTAATCATAATCTGGTAAATAATTACTTCTTTAAACTAATAATTACTCGTTTTATGTACCCTAATTATTAGAACAAAATTAATAGATATCTTCCAATTATTTACAAAGTTTTTCTTTGTAATATCTCTCTTATACAATAAGAAATGTTGTTACTACTAAGTTTATTTTTCCTTTTTTATACGAGGGACGTCCAATAAGTTGTATTCTTATATGTGCAGCCTTTGTGCAGTCTTATATGTGTCCTTTTAGTTGCTGCAATATGTGTTCACCGGACATATTGAATCGACTGTATGGAAAGGTACATTGGAGTTGACGAGATAGATATGATAGTATTCTATTATCCATATACTATTCACTTCCCCTCAACCGATAAAAGATACTTTCTGCGTAGAGTAATAACAGGACCATTAATAACAAGAAATGACTGCTAACAGCCCAGTTACATAGACGGCTAAAGAAATATGAATGAACGGCTAAAGAATAAGATGAAGGGCGCTATAGAAATATTCCCCTTGAATATTATGAATCACAGTGAGCGAATACCCTTTCAATGTTTACCAACGTTTGTACATTTGGGCATGAAGATGATTTTTGCTACATTGAAATGGTGTGCATTTCCCATCCCTCTGCCTTTATAAAACATTATTGGTAGATATAAGTTTTTTAAAAGAAATAAAAATAATTTTCTTCAAATATAACGTTTGCCTGATATTTATTGTGTACCATTCGCACATTTTACTGTATCTCTAAAAGACGACACATTTCATAGAGTTAACTATAAGAATGATTTTTCACAACGTGTACCGCTATAAGATTCATACTCACATAATCTTATGTATTTATGCATGAATGACTAAAACATAATAATTTCTCAGAAGCTTTTGAGCTTGTGGTATTATTGTAAAATATATTCAACGGAAATTCACCTTTACAGTGCGATTCACCTTTATATTCACATAATTTTCAAAAAGTAATAAAATTTCAACCATCGTGATTCCCATTAAATATTAAATTTTTCACTGACAACCTGGTTTTTTTATTGAAAATTAACAGACTATTAAAGATATAATCCTATACATTGCATATTTAGTAATTAGAATAGAGCACCAGATTTAATTAAGTCATTTTCAAGTGCATTTTCTTAGGATAGGAAATACATTATTTTATATTATCCAATAAAATTGTAGAAAATGGATCCAATAAAATAATTAAAGAAAATTAAAAAAATGTATTTGTCCGTCAATAATTATTTATTTTGATTTATTTATTACTTAATTACTTTTTTTATTCAAATTGATGCCTTTGAAATAGATTAATTCTTTTTTAAATAATATATAATATATATTTTTTTAATCTAATTATGCCTATCGAATAAAATGTTACACTTAACATCTTCTATTGTACTTCATTGTATGATTAGTGATCTTACATTCATACTTAGTGTTTATAACTTGTGATTTTCTATGTGAAATTGAAGAAAGTTATTTACATTTTTTAAACAAATTAATTTCAAATAATCAACAACGCAAATAAATCTAGGCAATATCGACAAATAATTTGTCTTTAATAAACACAAAATTAAACTTTCATGAAACGATGACTGCAAATTTATCGACTCATCCTTGATCTACATTTCTTTTTCTTAATTTTGTCATCACTTTAACTGTAGTTTGACTCACTTTTAAAAAAATTATCTCCGTCTGCTACTACCAGTAATTTCATAAGTTTACCTAAGAATAATTAAGCGCAATTATAACTAAGCGAACCATATTGCAACAGTGAATAAATTTTGATCTAAAAATTTATAGCCATTCAAATGGCTATAAATATTTCATCATATACTCAAGATGCGATTAGAATATGAAAAGAAAAGGTTGTTTTATTTAGGTACACAGATAAGATATATTTGAAAGTGTGTTTCCGAATGCTTAATAGGTTATATGATATATGAAATAATACATAAACCCCAGAGGAATCTTTATAAAAAGAATATAGTTAATATATCTATAAGATGTGAAAAAACAATAGTTTAACTTAAATGAGCATGTTTTGACCTAAGGCCATTTTCTTAATACATATTACCTAATATAACATATTAAATGATATGAAAACATTCTTTAAAAAGAAACACTTGAAATAGGTATGTTACATCAAAACAAAAATTGCGTGCTAGAAACAAAAACACATGTGTTTTTTAAATATAGAGACGAGATATTTTGTGAGGTTAATGTCTGCTTGCTTAATTTGTCTAGAATGTGCCATATAGGATGTTATTCAATTCCGCAAGTGATTCCGTGATCGGCGTTTTTCCAAATAAATTTTTTTTTTGCATTAAATAAGTGTGTTTGAAACTAATTTAATAATATTGATGACATGAAAGGATTTAACGTCATTCAAATAATTTGTTATTGACCATGTATAAATCATTTGTATAAATCCATTAGACATGAACAAAAACAAACATAAGTAAACATGCAATCATAAGATGTACTGTGGCAATTGGTACCTATCTAAATTTAGTGAAAATAATATAAGTATACTGGAGAAGGTCTTTCGAGACAGCCTTGACCTGTAATAGTCTGTAGTACTAATCAAGAAGAACAAGAAGAAGTATAAGTATTACTAATTACAACTTTGAAAAATCTTCCCGAAAGTAAGCTCTTCAAAATAAGCTTACAAGTTAATAAGTATTTTTCTTTACTTAGATTTAATTCAACAAACTTTTTGCTTCTAAAAAGTTAATAATAAAATAATAAGTTAATAAGTAAATAAATTAATAAAAATACGTGCATAAATATTGTTTGTTGTTATAAATATTAGCAATAACTCAAATTTTAAACGAACTAAGTATACAAAGTAATATACAATATAAATAACATGTTATAACGCTATGTGCGGACGACGATCTACAATATTGCGTGCCTTTAGGCGTTTATCCAAATTTGGTTGCTTATTCAAGCATCTACTCCTTCCGCACAACTTCACGTTTCAACTCTAGCTGTACCTACTTCGCCAAAGTATGTCCAGGTGGAAAACTTAATTGCTCTATTTGAAATATATGTGGCCCCATTTATTGATGTACATAGGTACACTATATATGTGATTCATTACTATGCGTCAAACACTTAAGTACTTCTTTATTGTAGTAGTACTAGTAAATACATTTTTAAAATATATTTACTATGCACATTTTTAAAATTATTAAATTCGCATATCTTTTGATGAGCTAAAATCAGTAGTTATTAGTAATGAGCTAAAATCAGTAATATGAGATAAAAATCAGTAGTTATTTTAACTTGACTACACTGATAATACAAAAACTTTATCCGAATTCGGTCTGTAATTTTTAGATAATTTGTACATAGAAAAACACACGAACCGTCAAAAATTAGACAGACAATATTTTTTTGTTCTACTTTCATTACGCCCCCTAAATATTTTTTTTGTAAATGTCTCCAACCAATAGGCACGTAAGGTATATAGTTTCGTTGCGTTTTAGAGGTTCAACTATTTAATTGCTTTACAATACTTAAAAAAATTATTTTATTATTAATAATAAAACAAAATTGCTCCTAATAATTGAGAGGAAATAAAAACTATAATAGACGGAAAAAACATGTTGTCGAAACTACTAAATCTGAATAAATAGTGTTATTACGGTTATAACAGTAATTCCAAGATACGTTAAAGTAACTTTCCAAGTTTGTATATTTAATGGACGTCAGTCTGCTAACAGTATAAAAAAAATTAACTAAAAAATATAAAAATTTAATTAATCATAAAACACTGAGGATTAACAAAATCCAAGAATATTCAAGAATTAATAGAACCTTGCTCTTTTTAGAGTTAACTTACCTATATATTTTTTGCTTTGTCTTAATGCATATGTGCATGTAATAAGTTCAAAGTGTAGAGAAAAATAAATTATACGCGATAGTTTGTTTAAATTTCAGTGCCTTAATTCCATTTCGTATAGAAATTTTTATCAGTATATTAAAAGGCTTACAAATTACTCTTAAAACTACTCGTATATTTTATCTAGATACTATTATAGAGTCTTATTATTTGAACGTTAAAGTAAATTTACTCATTTAATTCAAGAGTTTAATAAATAAATGTAATTTCAAAACATGTTAATTTAAAATAGCCTTTGTTTAATGAAAGGTTGATTTCAATACTTTTTAGACATTTCTCGAAAGTGTGTCTCATTATCTTTAATTTCCATTCAACTACACCACACAACTAAAAAAATGTTATTTTCCATAGTTACTATTATAAAATGAAATATAAAAAACCTGCAAATACTCACAGTTTTGAATTTCGTTTACTGCTGAATTTGTAGCCTCTTAATAGCCTCAATATAATGAGTAGCGACTTAGGAATATATATTTAGCACATTCTCATACGATTATGAAATAAAAGTAGAAATAATAGAAACAAAGTGTTTTTAAAACTATTTAAAAAGTCACGTATGAGCCATTTTATATTTACATTAGGGTAAAACCTTTTTGTCAGAAACGACTAAAAATATCGAGTGACTATTAATAGATACGCGTAGATCTCTACCAGTACAAGTTCTACTAGTACTAATTAAGTTAAATTTTGATATTTTATTAAAATGATATAATAATTTCATGCGAATATATCTTTTATGTAGTTGAGTTAATTAGGATTGGAGTAAAACACAAGATAACTCATAATTTATTATATTGTATAACAACTTTGTTTTAATATTTATGAGAGAACGTTGCAATGGATGCTGTTTCAAGTTCCAGTCTGAATTCCAGTCCGACCCATCTTCACAATGGCGTTCACGTTCTGAATATCGCGTTATTTATCTGCAAAAAAAAGCTTTTATATAATTTTTAAAAGTAATGTGGGTAATTGGCCTTTAACAAAATCCTTTTATTTATTATACATATATATATATATATATATATATATATATATATATATATATATATATATATATATATATATACGATTTAAGTTTTCTAAGTAGTAGCTTCCATCAGTCTCGAAATATTCTCAAGACGAAAAAAAAAATTATAAATGAACTAAGTAGAATATATAAAGTGATATCCATTATATTTTAACTTAAAAAATATTATTCGAATTTTTACCCGACTACCAGAAAGAAAGGGTTATAAATTTTGCAGGCTATATGTGCACCTATATGTAAGTAAGTTTGCACTCTCGTACAAATTAAATTACTAAAGTGATTTCAACAAAATGGGTGTCCTTGGATTAATCTTGTTCCTGAAAATATCCTAGGGTATATAACGTTACATGAAATTCAGTGCTCTGAAATCATTCACATATTTTGTACTCTTGGAAAAGTCAATTAAAATAAAATGACTGAATTACTGAGCAAAACGTAAAAATTTAAAATGTAAGGGCTATTGACATTTCCACTGACTCAAACCATATTACCTAACCCCTTAGCCTAAATGCCTCCCTCGAGACCCCAATTGAATCGGTGAAATAGTGTCAAGTATGATAATTGATATCAGAAAAAAATTTAATATTCAAAAGGGACTGGTCAATGGAGTAATGAGTGTCATTAAGAGTATTGAATTACCACCTCTTAGACGAGATCAGCTTAAGGTTGGTAAATTACCCAAAGCCGCTAATATTTAATTCGATGATTTATGAATTCGTAATCATCATTCGTCAGATTTAATTATAATTAAAACTTCAATTATAGAATATGATGGATTAAGAGGGGCTGGCAAAATCACTAGAACCGTGCTTCCAGTAATATTGTCGTAAGACGTCACCGTGCACAAAATTTCTAGTATGTACACTGGTAAAGTTGTAATGGATCGCTGTAAAACAGTTTTTGCAAAAGGCTAAGTTTGTATTACATTAAGCTGAGTAAAAACTTTACAAGATCTCTTCATAACTGAGTTGGTATCGCCCGTAATTTTAAATTATCCCCGTGAATATAATTATCTAAAAAACAATGCACAAGCAATCTACCCTATAATAAATGCTGCACGGCAGAATCATAATTATGTTCAAGGCTCTATGCTCTAATTCCACCAAAGACTAATACTAGATCATTTCCGGAGTAGATCTATGTCGTAGTAAAATAAAATTAAAGTTGAAAAACTAAAAGCCGACTACGGAATAAAGTAATTGAAAAGCTCAAAGCAAGAAAATATTACTCTCATAAATCATCATAGCCAGTATTTGTCTCTAAATAATGGGAAATATAATATAATAGAAAAAGCGTTACAAAATAGAGTTAAATGAATATCCTACTGAAAAGATAATACACTCAACTAAATTCTAAATGGGTGCAGTGATGACTTAGGTGTAGTCTTGGGCGCATGCGGCCCTAATAATTAATAAGGGCACAGCAAGGCAGCAAAAGAAAACTTATTCACACACACACAAAGACACACATACATATACATATATATATATATATATATATATATATATATATATATATATATTCGAAAATTATTTAGAGAAAATGGAATTGTTCTAGATATTTCCATGAGCGAAGAGATACAAAAAGCGTGGCACGCTCTCGCTGATTCAGTAATAACAAAGACGATGCACTGTTAACATGCATAAAATACGGACCAAATTAAGACGCATGTAAGACACAAGAGCAAAGTGACCAGATTGGTACTCGTAGTGTATACTACGAGTACCAATCTGGTCACTCTGCTCCAGAAGCTACGCGTAACATATACCAACGCGTAGCTACTGGGGCATTATAAGAAGCTACTGCAAACGATGTTTTGCAGCGGTTTCACTGCGGCGATTATTCCCTGCGTAATCAACCACTCTCTATTCGACCGGTAGAATTAGATAGCGACAATTATTAAAATCATTAATTGAAGAAGTTAGCCGATTACGACACGCTGGCTAACAGCTGAGCTTGGGTGCTCACACGGAACTGTTTATAATAATTTACATTTATCCGCCTGAGAAAAAGCTTGGTTTACGGTGCTTGAGTAACTCGGATGAACCCGGTACTCATGTATCCAAACTGACCTGCCTTTTGTCTTAGATTTTTGTTGGACACAGTTTCCCTCATCGCCATATTCCCTAGACATTGCATCCAATAAATACTGTTTGTTTTAGATGCTCAGCAACGCTTCAAGCGAAAAAAACTTTGATGATGAAGACCACTTACGACAGTTCATAGCCATATTTTTTTATTCCAAACTAACTGAATTTTACACTGATGCTGTCTATCTGTGTGTATATATATATATATATTTATATATATATGTATATATATATATATATATATATATATATATATATATATATATATAATATATTTTTATATATTTAGCCTGCATAAACACATAGTGTCATGCGACCACGGCCACCGTAAAAATATATAAAACATTATAAAATATAATATTAGTAAAACATTTTTCTAGCACTCTGCCCGCATTTAAAAAGGCCGGAAAACTAGTCAATATTTTGTCGATTCCAAGTTCTAACGGATTAAAGGATACTTTTTTACTTATTTTGATCTCAATGTTTATATAATTCCGATGCTCTACGAACAAGAATCCAAGGAATTAAATGGAATCAATCATAACACTAATTTTCCTTAAAATTTATCGTATCTCAGAAAAGGATAATATGAATTGACAATTTTAGTAGTAATTAAATAATATGGTTACTTCTCTTCAGTAATTCTCTTACGAATTTAAATAAATAATTTAACTAAACATTATCTTTTTATTTTTCTTTAATTCTTAGCTGTGTAAATAATTTTAACTGAATGCGTAGCCCTTTACCTTATAATTAATTAACTTGAAATGCTTAGCACGGTTCAGATTAAGCAAAATAATGACAATCTAGTAGAGTGTTTCTATTTCTACAACTACTCAATATAATTTATTTAATCTTCCATACAACTAATAGAGCTATTTTCAATTTAAAAATATTACTTGATTGTTATTAACGGCATCATTAGTGGTCTTAATGCGACGATTTATTTTTTTATCGGTCGATCACTTTTATTTTCTCTCGTCATTTTTTGTTCTAGGGATGCGAACATTTTTACTCCTGTCCTATATTTTTCTAAAAGCATTTAATAAGATTTATAATGACTAAAACGATGGTAGTTTTTTTCAATCCGATGAATGCCCAGAACATAGCATTCAATTTTTATATGTGTAAATCGTGAAACCTAAATGCCACTTAGCGATATGCAAAAATTTCATCACTAGATCTATGTGATATAAAATGCGCGTTATGCGATATAAAATGCGCGTTAGGAAGTAAACAAAATAAGCATATGGACACTCACGTGTGCTCAATGTAATAGCGAATGAAATCAATTACTTGATCTCAATTGTATTATACGTTTTTTAGGTTTCGGGAAAATGCAAACTTTGTCCAATATATTTATTTTTTTGATATCTAATTATTATGCGCACTCGTATCACAAACTTATAGTCTGTTAAATTCCATCGTGAATTACTTGCAGATGGATCCGATGTGGATACAGTGTATGTTGCACTAATTAAAATGTTGAACAGAATATTTTAGTAATATCTTTCTTTTTATCAACAAAAAGTTATGATATTGGGTAGTATTTAAATAAACAGTAGATTTCTTAAAATCGTTTGAAAGAATTTAAATATAAACAGGCGTTTTCACTAATTCAAATATTCTTGAAAATTCATTTTTAATTTCTTCTTTACACCATTAAAACTAGATGTGATTAATAAAACGTTACACACAATATACTGAGAAATTTCTTAGTATTGAATTTAAAATTGTATTATTTCATTGTCATTGTGTGCAGTTGTTTATTGAAAATTAACTCTTTACTATTTAACTAGTTGGTATTACGCTACATAGGTACAATAAATAATGCTCTAATGTAAAATAACAATTTGTTAATGCATATTGCATGCAATATTGCATTTTTCTCAAACATCGTTCGTTGTCGAAACTTCAAATTCGACACCAATTCCACTTAACCTGCACATATTCATTAGGTAACAAAACACTTACATTTTAATTTTATAGAGATTTAAATTAATATATATATATATATATATATATATATATATATATATATATATATATACATATATACATATATATATTCCCCATTTAGGCATAGTTTAAAAAGGATTTTCTATTACTATTAAAAGGATTTCAAACATACTTTCTCATTATTTTAAGAAACTTATCCCTATATACAGAGCGTATCATCACTAAATAGCTCCATTTTAATCCGTTATATTACATCATGGGTAAATAGCAATACAAGTATTGTTTTAAAAAATCATACCAATTTGTTCAGAAATTTCAAAATTGTCATAAGACTTTAACATGATAATGCATCTACTTACATTTTTCATTTCGATAAACGTGTGAAATGTGGCATTATTGCATTAATACCAATAAAAAATATCGTAGAGAGCGATGGTGAATTTGAATTTTCCAACTATCATACCATAGTTTCACTAAAGAATTAAAAAAAAAGAAAAGTCAATTTCTTTTCAATGTCAATTTTTTTTATAATTCGTTCTTCAAAATTATTTCTTCTATTTTAAAATGTTAAAAGCCATAACTAACCCAAATATCCAAAATAAATTTAAAAAGTGCTATAATCAGCTTTTCAAATAAACTTATTAAAATAACTATTAATACGGTATTGTTTCACTTACCATTTAAATAAATTATTCTTTGCTTCTTGGTAATGATATTAGTCTAATTTTAATTATGATTTCAAAATAAATCGGCATGGTTTATTTATTATTTAATATGGTGACACTCAAAAATGTCTTCTAATAATAAAATTAAATAAAACATTAGTTTCCGTTGCGTGTAGAATCGTCGTGTAATTATTTCGTTACTATGTATTTATTACCTTTATCCGGACTGACTTGCTACTGATTTATCTTTCATATAATTTGGATGTTATTTTTGAGTCCGAACCCACTGTACGTAACTGTGTTGTTTTCGGATCTATACCACCTCTACTTATTTTACTCAAGGGTTTGTTTTTCTTCTAAGCCAATCTACTGATATGTCCAAATGAACAATGCTTCAGCGTATTAATTGTGGCTTGAATGTCTTTTAAATGAAAAGACACTTAATAGAATTTGAATATGTTCGAAATGTAGTACGATAACATAATGTTCTCGTAGAGCCTAACCTAACCCAAGTGCCAACTGTCAAGTGTTAATTATATTGTAATAAATACCACGGCATACGTTACCTAACCAAGATAAGGGCTTTAATTTCAAAATAGTAAAAGAGAGGATAAATAATCATAAGGTTATGGACAAATTTCATTTCCTTCCTTCCTGTTATGTTTTTGCTTTACAGATACCAAGTAGAAATAAACGACAAATTATTATGATATTTGACAACACGTTATATGTTCTCAAACTGACAATTGGTGCTATTTATAAAGGAGCTAATTTGCACATAATTATAATTTCTTACAATTTAAGGATTAATTATTTTATAAACTTGCATATATATATATATATATATATATATATATTTTTTTAGTCACATTTCATTCGATGCAACCAGGGAGAGACGAAGTCGACTCACTATTCCTTGGAAGTCTGTTACACCCCAATCACAGTTGCTTCAGCATCAGGGAATCGTTTATCTTTTAAATTTATAATTTATCTTGTCCTCCCAGTCTATCTTTTAACTTTTATATAAATCAACCGTGTGAAGTTTATATGAACACGTTTCACGACTTTAAATCTAGTCTCGTGAATAAATTTACGTTTCTTTTCTTTTGTGTTTTAGTATTCATATGAGGTTATTAAAAAAATGTAATTTATTGCCACCGTTGAAAAGTGTCAAGTCATTGTGATTACGTACAAGTTCCATGATAAATTTTAAAACTGTACTAAAATTAGCTTTTGAAGGATAAAGAAAAGCTTTCCATCTATATTTATGAGGTTTCATTGAAACATATTTTTTAATTATTAATTAATATTTTAATTCGAAGCAGAATTCTCACTACGGGAGTTCCGCGTGCACTTAGTTATATATAAACGTTTAAATCTTTACTAATGCATATCATTTCTGTAACACGAAAAAAACTCTTCGTTCTTCAAATGAACAGTTTATTATGCAACGATTGTTATGGAAAACGTGATAAAAGAACAGTTATCATAGATGAGTATACCGGCAATTGGTTACTTATTGTTTTGGGAAAAATTGAGAGTAACGCTTTTCTATACAATGTTTCTTCTTCACGACAATATCTGTATCAGAAGCACGATTGAATATTTGACTACGTTAAGTGTAGAATTTGCGGGACAACTCCCATTAAGTTCCAACTTCACATGGTTGATTTACACAAAAGTTAAAAAATAAACTGGGAGGATAAGATAAACTAAAAAAGTTAAAAGATAAACGATTCCCTGATGCTGAAGCAACCGTGATTGGGGTGTAACAGACTTCCAAGGAGGACTTCTTCACTTTAACAGTGAGCCGACTTCGTCTCTCCCTGGTTTCATCGAATGAAAAGGTACCAAGGAGACAATTTTGAAGAACAGTAAATAAATTAAGAACCTATTATTTGACTCCGCTTTTGATACACCAAAAACTTTCAGCGTTACTTTTCGTATAAACACGTTTATATTAAGTTTTAGTGAAATTTTATTTGAAGTGGTATTTTCAATTTGAGTAATGACAAAAGGATTACAAAAAAGATATTTAAAATTTATTGTGAATTTAAGGTGATATTTAAAATTGATTGTGTAAATATCTCATCAGTTAAAAGACCGATTGGGTTATTTTGTTTATATTTTGCAGACAATTTTTAGAAGGATAATTGTCTATGACGAAAATTGTTTTTAGAGATATAAAGTTTGTATATATTGCAAATACTTTGTGACATAAATTATTAAAAAAGTTTGCCTCGACGAAATGTTTGTACTGAAAATTGGTTCACGTATCTACATTAGTTATCGAACTTAAAACTTAATACATGAAAAAACATCGTAAGGAAATTGTACTTTATATTGCTATTTTTCGAAATAACAGCGTTCAAGATATGTTAAGTTTTGCATAACTTAATTTTATGAAAAAAATTAACTAAAGGTTTTACTTTTATGCATTTATTCTTACCATAAAAACTGAAACTCTTTAAGATAATTTTTTTCAATAACTTCAGATTGGAGCGCAAAAATTTTATTACTCAAAATATGCAGAATTTGTGTTTTTGCGGAGTCTTCATAGGCTATATTTTTTCTTTTATTTAACACGTAAAAAAAATTAAAAACTATTGAACATTGAAGATATTAGCAGGTTTCATTAAAGCTTTATGATCTATTAGATGTATAAGTTATGTGCCGTTGAAAATTTCTTGCTAGGTGTTACCTCTAAATTAAATTTGTTTTAATAAGAATGAAAGTTTTTTACCATAAAATGAGGAAATTGTATATATTCGTTTCTAGATACCGACATTGCAAAAATAAGCAAACGCGTGACGTTTTCAGTTACTATGAAAAATATTCGTTAAATTCATTAAATAGCCCCGTCTCTACTTTCCTTCAAATATAAATTAAGAAAAAACCGACCAAACTTTTTTGTTCATTTGAAATGACACTATTTTATTTATTATGGATCATCACTAATATGAAATTCCTAGCCCAATAAATATGTAATATTACTATATATATATATATATATATATATATACATACATATATATATATATATATATATATATATATATATATATATATATATATATATATATATATATATTATAATACGATGTAATTATGTTAGAGGGATATTTGTATTTTCGTAAATATCTCAATAATTTATATCTCTACCTTTGCCTAGGTTTTTAAAATTTGAAAATATTTATTTTTATAAACAGTTTGAAAAAGTGTAAACTAAAGGAATTCAAAACAAATTTTCTTTTTACCTTTTTCACATTCAGCCCTATTCAAGTAATTAAGCCTACCAAAAAAAAATCAGTGAATATCGGTGAATACTGTTTGTAATTAATAAAAATACCATATGTTTTAGTCAATTGAAACGGTGACAACTGGTCATTACCAATACCATCATTATGGTACTAATTATCATTTATTATAAACATGTTATAATAAGAACAATCGAGAATCTTAATATCATTATGAAAATATGTTTTACCTTCTCGCGAAGCAAACTTGCAAATTGACATGCCTGTGTCCATGTGTCTGTCCTTCGCTTATTTTTGTAAACTATTACAAGAGAAAGATTAATATCAATAATATTCTCCTATAATGAAAAAAAATAAAAATATTATTCGTCTAAAAGTAATAAGAAGTAACACGTCAAAACAAAGTTAACTTATTATAAATGGAAGAATTTTTTATTTTTTTAGAATTTGTACGCTAAAATTTTGCAGTATCATAATGAGTAAAAGCGATGTAAAATAATATTAAGTGCGCGAAACATAAATTTAACGACAAAAGTATACTTGAATATCTTATAGCAGTAATTAAAAGGAGGTACAATATAAATTAAATATTTTGGGACTTGATTGTCTTCATAAAGTATTTTATTAAATATTCTTGGCCACGATACCGTAGTCCTATCCATTTTCACGTAACTATATTCCAGTTCAAAATGATGAGCAGCGGCGCCACTTTACGCTAAGTTACGTTTTGAGATGACCAATACGCTTGTCCACCATGGCGATTATTACATTATCCTCAAATTTGCCTATGTCCAGCAGTGGACCGAAATAGGCACTTGATGAAATAAAATTTTCGTTCCTTAAAATAGATCAACATTTTTAATTACTTCGCTCTATTTCCTCTATCCTACTTATAACTTAAAACAACTAATTAAGAAGTTTGGAAAATCTGAATAGAGTAAAAGGAACTGACTTGAAAAGCACTAACTTTGATTCTCCTTTTTGTTTCTTGAGGTCAATTTAAAAACTGATTTGAATATTTCCTATAGCTTGTTTAGTGATGGTGACAGATATTCTTATTTCATAGTTAAACTTTAATTAAAGTCAGATTTAATTACAATTTATTGCCAGTTCATACTGATCAACGATTTAAGTTTCATATTTGTTTAGCATTACTAAATTATACTAAATAATTACTATATTACTAAATTATAGCTTTCGCAACAACTGTAACGAACAGGTATGAGAAAATTGTACCTTTGTTTTCGGGAAGAATATGCAAAAATAATTAAGTATTGTACTGTAGAATTACGCAAAAAGGTGTATAATTCTAAACGATCAAAATTTAAGGCCACTATCACACTAGCTCTCTAGTTTAACAATAAATACAACACGAGCTGTGGGAGTGCGTTCGGCGGCATTATAACGCATTGCGAGGAAGTTTCAGCATGACTTAACATATTTTTATTATTATTATGGCATATTTTTATCATTAATAAAGAATAACTCATAAGAGTTAATACGAAAATTGTTTAGAATAACATTAATATGCAGAATTTTAAGTACTATGTAAAGAACACATAAAAATGAAGCAGAAATGTTAGGTTTTTATATGCAATTTTGGAATGGCTGAATTATTAAGATGACAAGAAAACTTTCGAGCTAAAATAATTGATTGATATAAAATAAACATCTAATTTGAGAATTTATTTTTTTAGCCCTTTAACCAAATTTTTTACCTAAAATGAATGAAAAAAAATAATGGCGTTTGCAAGAAACAGGTGAATGTAAATTTTTCAATATATGTATATTAAAATCGAAGGACGGACATTATTCATGAAATCTAATAAAGGATATTAAAAATACAATGTTGAGGAGTTTTTCATTTTAGATGGTAAATAAAAACATTTAGTTATTTGTCTGTAAACATTTTTTTTTTTAATTTGATTATAGCATTTATTAACGCATACCGGTTATTCTGAAATTCTAGTGTGATTCCTGTGGTCGGCATACAAAATTTTGTCCTTTGTATAATTACATAACTTAATTACTGTGATACTCCTGAACAAGAACGCGTTTTGAAAATAATACAAAACAGATAAATTATATCAGGGATTGAAACATAAGCTACATTATTGTAGTTTAGGAGAACGATGTCTCGAACAGAAGCTATATGAAGATAAGCTGGAGAATGCAACTCAATTTTGATTGGAATTTTTACGCACCTCTCCCTAACTATGTTTATCGCAAAGGAAAGTGAGGAAATACAACTGATTTGATTATGGTGGTTGTTTCGTTATTGTAGAGCCTATGAAGGAGCTGCGTGGTTTGGTGGTTGTAACATTATTGTAGAGCCCATGAACCAGCTACGTAAATTAATTATTTTTGAAGTTTTATCTGTTAATTTTTAGTATGTTTTCTTGTCTGTTTTTTTAGTCATTCAAAAACTTCTAACAAATTATATGCGGAATTTTAACCGTTATATTCTTCAAAACCTTATAGAATTTAATCAATAATCTAATAAATAATTATCTAAGATAATTCTTAAAAGTATCTTAGATAATTATTTATTAGATTATCGAAATTTTAAATGAATGATGTTAAGTTTTTTTTGGAAAATGGGTTCTTTATGGCGCAAATAAATGGTTTCATCATTTTTTTTTGTTCAAAATTACGAAGGTTATGAAGAATTTATTAGATACAAAAATTATAAACATTTACATTTATGGTGTAGACTTAAAAAAATTTAAAAAAATATAATATTACCAAATAGGAACCTAATTAATATCATAAAAAATAGATAGCATCCATTTTTCTCGCAAGGACCATTTAATATCTCGGAATAACCTAAATGTTAATTCAAGTTATATATTCATACTCCCAACTGCGGCCAGACCTGCTCAGAAATTACGGAGTTATAAAGTAACTAACACCCACTAAACTTTTGCATTTATTATAATAGTATGGTTGTCAAAATGGAAAAACGCCTCCTAGCATATAAAAGAAAACAAGATTCTTACTTCTTGAATTTATTTTTCCCTTTCTACATTTTCTAAGCATTGTAATGTAAAATTAAAAACTGTTCAGTAATGTATTTTTAATATTTACTATGAAATTTCATAAATACTATCCATAATCAAATATAAATGTACACATATTTAACAATTTTCACTTTTTGCTAACTTCATTATTTTTTGTTATTTTAAGCTAAATAAAATTATTAAAGGCTCAAATGAGAGTCAACTACATACTACCTAGAATAACTAGATTTTAGTTTTTCTTTAATAATTTATTTTCCTTTTCAGATTTTATAATCATCTTAATATTTAAACCCTTCAAAACTTACCTGAAAACAATCAAATATTTGTGCTTCATTTTTTCATGATTGCTATTTAGTTGATATTCGAAAATTATATTACAGGGTACTGAATAATTACTCGTAGACCAAAAAGGGTCAAACCCAATTTTAAGACAATTAACAAATAAAAAGTATAATAAATAAAAAATAATGAAACTTTAAATCAGTAGTTGCTGCAATATATTTTATATTCCAACTTTTCACGAAACAGTTACTGATTGGTATTTAGAATTGAACGAAAGAACATAAATTTTCCGTTGAATTTGAAAAGGTGTTAATTCCGCCTCCGCCTATTAAAGTGCCGTCGGCTGCACTGCCTGAGCTCTTATCTGATTTATTGTTAAACTGAGAGGGCCCATGTGATGGCGATCTTGGTCGTGAGGTCTAGCCTAAATATATTTATTTTTTTCTTATTAAATTTTTTACGAAAATAAGCGTACAGTTTTCTTACATATAGCCGTTTGTTAAGTTATAATGCGGGGGGGATTCTTATTTGAAATTACTTCCCACGTGCTTAGAAATATACATTTTTTTAAATGAGTTCAAAAATTCAGTGAAACATATTTTTTAAACTTTCATTCTAGATAAGCAGTAACGAGAAAAAAATTATGGCACATTAATTTATAATTTATTCCAAAATATGCTTATATCTGTAACGCTAAAAAAATAGGAAACTTTAAGGCGTTGAATACTGTAAAATCGAGGTAAATTGTAAATAAATATATCTTTAATTTAATGTTAACACTGGAATAAAGATATACGCCAACCATCACTGGGCAAGCTGCGTTAAATACCCAAATGAGTTTTTTCGTTTTCCTAGAGCATCAAAAAGAAATAAATTATTGCTTTTTCAGTAACTTTTTTTTATTCTATTTTTATTTGTTGCCAAACGTCTTTAATAGTTAAATACAATCACAATTGCGATAGAGTAAGTGGATTGGGTTAATAAAAAAATATGATATATTTCACCAAATTGAAACTTAATTTTATCAAGACCCTGTTTTAGTCCACTGCAGGACACAGGTCACTTCGTTTTGCATAATATTGAGGGTAATGTAATAATAAACATGCTGCTCAAGCGTTTAGACCCCCACAGTACCTAATTTGGCGTAAAGTGGCGCTACTACTCATCATTGGTCTTTGGAATTTATTTACGCGATTATAAAAACTACTCTAGGATACCGCGCGCAAGCCTTTAATAGTCCAAAACTCCACGGTGGCGCCGTTATTTAATTATCTGTAAATATCGGTAATACGGTATCTGTTGATCTGTAAATAAAAGTAAATAAAATTAATTTTGTTCAGTAAATATCTGGAATGTCAGAAATTCCTGAATATTATATTAAATGTAAAATTAATTTCAGCGACATTTTGAATTATGTCAGAAATGATCACTGTTTTTGTGTGAACACATACTGAGTCATTAGTGTTTGGATGCATGACCAGATGAAAATATCACATCAATTTCTTTTGCTCTTAATACAATTCCCTTCTATTGAGTGTGTATTGAACTTACTGATCAATTACGGTCGTTGTAGAAATATTTTAAATTGTAATTATTAAAAACATATAGCACAAAAATATAAAAATTATACCAATATGTTACGATCGTGGCAAAGAATACTTTATAAAATATTTAACGAAGACAATTACTTGCCAAAACTCTATATTAGGTCGCACGCTGTTTTAATTTCTGCTGTAGCAACTTTAGTTTACTTTTGTCCTCAAATTTAGTTTCGCAGACTTAATGACTTAATGTCATTTTAAATCGCTTTTACGAATTATGATACCAAAGCATTTTAGCAAAGTTTGAGGAAGAAAATATCTTTCAAATATAATAAGTAAGTTAAATTTCAAATATAATACTTTTTATGATGTGTTGTTTTTTATTTCTATCAGACGAATATTATTAAAAGCAATGTCTTCTATTTCTGAAAATACGGACGAAAGCTGTTGATAGCAACAAAAGAATAGAAGTGCAAGTACAAGTAGCCCGGTGCACATTTTTAACATAAATAAAAATTAAGGGATGTTTTTATGAATATGCTTAAAATTCTATGTTTAAGAAATGTTATTATTCCAAAAATGAAAAAGCATTAATATTTAGAAAAAAGTACCCGTCTGTGTGCGTCAAAAACTTGTTTGATTACTTTTCAAATTTAAGTTGTTTTGATATATATCTTAAATAATAACATTAAATTATGTCCAAATACTAACTTAACACATAGGATAGAACCCATTCCAAGTGATCACCCATTTTTTGTGAAGTTTCTTTTAAACTTTCTAAAATAACCATGACGCTTAACTGTACTTTTTTTAAATTTTAAATCCAAATATACTTAACTTTGGCAATATTAATTGCAATTGTTATACACGGTTTTAGCCCTTAGAACACGAACGTATTTAATGATTACTAGATTTATTTCGTTTCGATATAAAAGTTATATAATAACATTTAACTGTAATAAATAAAATTCGGTATTCGTATTAATACCAATAGGAGTAAAATAATAAATAGTGTTGAAAAAAAATAATCAGGTTTTTTAAGAAATCTGTTATTACTTCTCCAAAATTAGTATTAACTTTTCGATTACTTCTTTTAGGAAGAAAGTATCTGTGGAGATTTTTAATTATTAACTAGTTGAGATGTTGGGATATAATAAGAATTGAATCAACTTCATTAAAAGTGGTCGAGAGAGCGAACCAGACTGGAATCCAATCATACAAGGCTGCGTTAAATTAATATGGCATAATTATAAAGAAATTCTCTCTTTTATTTGCGTTATGTTGGTAGTTTTTTTTTCAAATTATCGTACTAAAGCATGATAATGCATTGCCAATATATTTAAAAAAATTTTGCTAATTTTTTTAAATAAATATATTTTTCCTATCATAAAATAAAATATGTATTCATTAGTAATTTTAATGTCGGTAAAATGTTCACATGTTGGCTTATTGACAAAATATACTAACGCTTTACAATCAAAAATTTCGTCATGTAATCAAGTATATAAACAACCTTTCTGGAAACCGATATTGAAAAAAAAGTTACAGTTACAGAAAAGAAACAGTGTACAATATCCTAAAATATAAATATAAATGGTATTTGCTTTAATATGGTTGTCAAAGAAAAATTAATTTCAACGTCAAATCGTTCTTGAACGGCGACGGACTCGTATTTGAATGGTCTTATGAGACTTTAAAATGTATAATACAGAAAAATTAATTTATAAATTGTTCTAAATTTATTCTGTATTCATTTCTTTTAATAACGTGAAGTAATTTTACATTATAAAATCCTCGAGAAAAGAAATATTTTTTTATGGCTGAAAGCCTCTAAATAGATCTGTTTACGTCCGAAAAAATACAATACGATAATTCTTTCTTCCCTTCGCCATTTATTGCACCCCTGGTGGGATAATTTCCTATTAGCTCGAGTTTCAACCAGGTACAATATTATTCATTTTCCTAACCCAATTTCATACCCAAGCTATTACGTAACAAAATCGAATGTTCTTTTACTTTAAATATAATTTTTTATTAACATTTAATGTGTGTTTTTGCTAAACATCCATCGTGACTTCATCTAGGTGGGGCATGTAACTGTGTCGTATTAAGAGTATGAATAATGTAAACTGACGTGTCACGATAATTTATGAACACGATACATCTGCATTAATAATTAGAACACATTCAAGTCTTATTTTTCTTTCTCTCTCTTGGATTTATTATGCAATACATATTTTTTGCTAAATTGTTATTTGCGCTGTATATTTACGCATTAATAAACTAGAACTTTTACATAATTTTGATTTAATATTTTTCGTGAAACTATAATAAACCTTAGCCTTTCCAGCAGCTTCACTCGCGTAGAAGTTATGACATTCACAACTCTCAGGGTTGACGGTTAAACATGAACATTTCTTTAATAAAATGTCTTCTGCAACCCGCTATCTACAGCGTTTCATGGTCTATATATATATATATATATATATATATATATATATATATATAGATGTGTGTGTGTGTGTGTTTGTGTTTGTGTGTGTGTGTGTGTGTGTGTGTGTATATGTATATTTATGTATCAAAATAAATAACTCCATAAATATTTTATACACAACAATTTATTGAATAAATATCCTATGTAACACTTAAAATTACATCACAATCCATTTAGTAGAACACAAATTATAAGCAAACTAATAGACAAAGGTTGTATTTTATATACCTAGAATTACGAGTATATTACACACAAGAAAATTATATTTTGCAAAATGGTGAGAATATTTTTCAAAGAATATTTCTAGCTTTATTTTGATCTTGACTTGATCCAGATGTATTTGATGATTTCTTTTGCCCATTTAAAAAAAAAATGCCTTTTTTAATGTAAAGTTTTCTTCGTCCTTGTTGCATTATGTTGTTAGTTATATAGAAGTGTTCAACAGAAAACTTAATCAAAATTCAAAGTCGTTTTAAATCACGCCATTGTTAATATAAACAATATACATTATTGACTAACAGCAAAATATTTGAAACAATATTACCTAGTATCTACTTGGCAACCAATTTCACAAATACCAGTAAACAAATCCGCAGTTTCACAGATAAGTATATTCGCCGTAATTATGTCTTTATTGTATTGACGTAGGAGGAACTAATTTACATAAAATACCTTTATGTTAAATTAGATACGTCACATACATTACTCAAACAAGCAAAAACTCGATGGAGCGCATATGATAGGAAAAACTTGGTCTATAGTCATATAAATTACAAATCAAACACTTTTTCAAAGAAAAACATTTCCCGTTTCTTGTTGATGGAGCATATAAAATTGTTTTTCCGTGAGACTCAGTTTTATTATTGATAGCGTGTAATATGCTATGTATGTAAAATAAGAAATCGAGAAATGTTATTTTCTATTATGGACAATACGTAAAATTGATTTCCAAATTATTAATAAAAACCTACATAATACCTTATCACCTTTCTGCGCAATTGTTTTTATATTTAGTTATTTAAACTTCATATCCGTCTTTGCATATATCCTATATGAATAGAAATTTAACGTTAGGAAAACAGCCACGATACTTAGCCCTAAACAAGTCACTATAGTCTGTCTTTAACGAATACGTAATGTGTATGTAAAATTAACATTTAGCACGTTATATAATGATCTAAACATTAGTTCATTATTTAAAGTATACCTTTTTAATGTCACATAAAGCAAATATTAATAAGGATTACAAAATAGTTTTCGTGCTTAGACATAATGTAACTAGCGATTTGTTAACCTGTTTTGTGTTAATTATTCAAACCTGAATAATTATGTTATTTACTGCGAATAATATTACGCTACGATTAATAAATAGGTACTTCAAGTATTTTTAATCTAATACAAGTATTTATTTAGAAAAAAATTATGAAGGTTATTTAAATAAAAATGATGAAGCGGAAATGTCTGATTGTTGTTTTCATTAGAATGGATCGATGCCGTAAATTTACTTTTCATAAAGTTAATGTATATTGTATTGTGTTCATGTGTAAAATTGATGTTAACATGAGGAAAGCTACTATGAGGAAACTTTCTTTGATTAAAAAAACACGAGATAAGTCGACACGGTGCGACCTGAGTACTAATAATTTGTTGTTACAATAATATATAAAATGAAAATATTTAAATCTATGTATGTGGTTCTATATTATATTGTTTCACATAATTAACAGAAATAAACAGTAAAATATCTGAAACTTTTTAAATTTTAATGACTTTTTAATAGGAAAATTGAATAAACCAAACAGAAAAATTATTGAAACTCATAAACATGTAATACTTTTCAAACGGGAAAGATATTTTAATGGCTTTTTAAGATATTATTATTACTCTTATTAGTAATGAAAAAGAGTTCATAATTTAAAACTATTGATGTTATGATATATCTTGCGTTACAAAATATCATCTCGAATGTTATATTTTTAGATTGTTATCACAAATGAAAAATAAAATAAAAAAGTAATACGTTACAGGCCTTTATTTCTAAGTGCATTTGAGTTATTAAGCAAATTGCAATTATATTTCTTTAATGGTTTTAAATTAAATAAGTGAAAATAATTGTTCTTGAAAAAATTACTTTCGTTATTTTCCGTGAAATAAAAAGAAGGTTAATGAATGCTGAAAAAGTTGAAAACACATATAAATAACAAAACTTTATTTACATGAGTATTACAAGTATAGTTTTCATTTATCCGCAATAACGTTGCTATCGCAATGCACCAATGATGTGCATACAATGAAAGTGAAATCGGAGCCGTGTTATCTAAACCCTTGCAAAGTGCATAAGCAATTTGCGCTGGATTAGATGGGCTAAATATTAGATTATATACAGTAAATATTAACTTTATCTGTAACGTATAGCATCTCTTACTAGATTGTTGTTAAATTATTTGATTATAGAGAGTTCACACTTTTCGCACTGTTTTAATTATTGGGTTGAAATCAAAATGAAAAGTGTACAAAGTATGACTGAAAATTCTGTACATAATTATAAAATAATTGCGTATATATTAAGAACATTCGTTCAATAGATTCATAGTTTATTCTAAATAAAAAAGAAAAATGAATGAAAGGCTTGTATAAAAAAAAAATTTAATTGGTCAGTAAAGGAAGAAACTATGTATCCAAAAATACTTGGTAACTAAAATATCTCGATATCACATTTAAAAATTATAGTTTTACTATGGATATTTGATGATAAACCATGATAAATAAATATACAAAAATGTAAATAAATATGAAATTAAATTTTCAAAATTACTCTTTTCAATGGCTTATATTATTTAAAGACGAAAATCGGCATCCAATTTATTGTTCTGATAGCCCGAGGGTAACAGTGAAACGTCCGATACATCCAACAAATTGGAGATTCTTTTATGACTGTTTTCACTTTATGCTTCATTTTTTATCAACTAAGAAGACTAAATTTTCGAATATGGCAGTTTTACATAGGCATATATATATATATATATATACATATATATATATATATATGTATATATATATATATATATATGTATATATATATATATATATATATATATATATATATATATATGTATTTATGCATATGTTTATTATTATTTGAAATTAAATAATTAACTCAAACTTAGTTTCTTGATTCAAATCAACCTCTGTTTTACTTTTAGGTGTTCTGGAAAACCAGATAATATGTTCTTTGTTCAATTGACAAAAATCGGTGCCATGTTGCATATGTACACTTCGAATATTCTACAAAAATTTGGTAATGTAACCCTAGTTTGATGATTAATCATATTGCTGTAGAATTTATATCCAAAAAATCATGCTGAATTTAATTAAATACCAGCCAAGGCGTTTCACCTAGTTTGCGTTTTCATGTTGTAATGTAAACTTTAAATGATTATAATTTTTTTAATAATATATTACGCAATAACCTTTCTTCAATAGAACCTACCACCTGCTAAAACATTGTTTTGCAACAAGCCACTGTAATTAAATTCCCGCCGAGGTAAATAAAAAAATAACATTACGGAAGGTCGACCGTACTTATTGACTGCATACGTTCATATAAAAATTACATATGACGTACATGCGATCGTATGGAAGCACGATTTTATTTAGTAATTTCGAAGTTTTATGTTAATCAATTGCAATAAAATAACGTATTTATTTTCTTTGTTGCATCTCATTATTTTGTAGCTTCAATAACACTTGCCTCTAATTTCGTTCCATTGTTTCTTTAATTACATTTTTCAAGTTTCTTTTTCTTAATTTACTGCGGCCAAATCTAATATCGTGAAAATTATAGCAACTATATACATGTTTACGCCAAAGTGTACACAAAGTGAATAGAGTTTTGTTTTAGTTTGATTAGTCGATATACTTTCCCACTATATTAATTTATTAATATTAATCTTATTATTCATAATTATATCTTAGATCGTACGATGAAACAGGACCATATATTTCAGAGCACGGGACGTTACTCAACTCAGGTTATTAAGAAATCGATATCAAAATTGTATTACTATATTTTCGGACTGTTCAAAAAATTGTGCGTGAGCTTATATACGCGTGTTAGAGGTTATACTTCTTCAGCATAATACAAAAACAACTTTATTTAGCACGCACATAATGACTGGAAATATAATAATTAAAGGATTGGAGTGTGATTATGAATACGGTAAAATCTAAATTCAATGAAATAATTAAATTTTGATATTTAAAATTTATTTCTTTTAGAATATTACAAATTTGTTCTTTTATCTAAATTTATAATTATTATCATTTAATAATTAAACAAATGTTCGGAATTCTATTTACCGTAAAGGCTTTTACAAGATAAATTGTTTTTTTTTTACCAAAATGAAAAAAATAAATTTTAATAAATGATACGAATAAACAAATGTGCTGAAGAAAATTATAATGAAATAATAATAATGGTAACAGTATCAATAATAATGATTATTACATTATTTTTATTTATTGTTTTTATTTGTTAAGTTTTTTTATTAAATTCAATAAATTAAAATTAATTACTTTAAAAATTTAAATGAAAACTTAAAATTTAATTTAATATAAACACGTGTATATAATGAATTGGTAAATTTACTAAAACAATCTAATTAGTTATTCCGAACTTTTGCTAATAATAAATGCTTAAGACGCGACAAACCGGAAATGCCGGAAAATTTTAAATTCGAACCACTTACACGCGCTGACAAGGTTACCCAAAGCGTGGAAGAGCTTAGAGTAAATGATGACAAAAAATCGAACTGAACTTTAATACTTGACTTGGGCGCTCCCCAGGGAGGAATGTTTCTCTTTTCCATTTGAGCTCATCGATCAACGTCGTGCATGTATAGCGCAATTCTCGATCATGGGAAACTAAGCTTAACGTTACGTTTTAAAAGGCAGTAGTACGTGCTATATATGTTTGCCTGTGTATAAAACATGAATCTTTTAATTTAGGTATTAAAGAAAAGAAATCTCAAAGACCAATCTGTGTTCAAAATGATTAATTAAAAACATAATAAGTAAGAAGACTTATAGTATTCTAGATGCTAAACTACAATTACCCTGTGTGTTTTTGCATATAAATGTTTAATTTTTTTATTAAGGAAAATCAATATTTAAGTTTTTCTTAAATATTAGGAACTAATTAATTTTTTGGAATGTTTGTTAATAACAAATACTAATAATAAATTCTGAATATAAATAGGACATATTTCAATAAACAAATTATTTCACTTCGTTATTACAGGTACTTTCTTACTATTAGTATGAAATGAAAAACAAAATTGTTTTATAAATTGAAATAATAGAAAATAAACGTGACATCCGTTATTATAAATTTTGTTATGTTACGTCATTATTCAAATATCTTCAGAAATATTATCTCACGAACAATATCAGCTACTTTCAATATTAAACCACAAAATAGATAGTCTGAGATATATTTAGCACAGAGAAATTAAGTAACACTTCGATGCCATTTAGATGATATGAAGCGAATAAACTCGCGAATTATAAGAGATCATAATATATTTTATCCATTTTACCTGGTTTATAGTGACTTGTTTATTAACCATAATGAATGACATGAAGGGAAAAGTGACTAGCTACATAAACTGATTTCAATCGTCATAATTTTAGTGATTAATGTTGATATTTCTATGACAATCATTTTTATTAAAGGATTGGAGCGTGAATCAATTAGCCAAGGAAATTATAGCGATGACCTTTTACATATTACTTCGATTTTTTGTAAATTACTCACAAATTATTTCAAAATCATATACCTTAAGCAAATATTTTACGAGCAATGAAAAAAGCCAGAAACGATTTATTTAATTCAGATTATGCAATTTCATTGATCAACGAAGTTTTAATATGACAGTTATACAAGTTTAGTTTATTTCCTAACTTTTCTCTGGTTCACAAGTATTTCCATTGTTGCATATATGCTTAACAACCATGTTCTAATATCAACAGGAATAGGATGTAAAACAAAAAAAAAATTCTGTCAGTTTACATATATCCATACGAGGAAAAAATGAAAAAGTGCATTTTGGGTTCCAAAAGTTACAATACTTGTAATCTACGTACCCAGAAATGGTCATCATTAATCGTTTTTTTTAATTATAAAGAAACGTAGTGTAACGGGCCATAATAATCTTGTTCAATTTGCCATTAAATTGGACATTATAATTTTTATTATTATTCGATGTCGGCGAAAAACAAAAGTTCATCACAAATTAAGTTTACAAGACAATAAAGACTTACTAAATGGTTACATTTTTGAAACATACATGGATATTTCAAATACGCACGGATGCAAAAAATATCCTGGAAATTGGTTTATATCCCATATCTGGAAATTTTTTACCGATAATTCAATTTTCTTAACATGGTCGTGGTTTTTATGGCAGTCATTCATCTATCATAATTTATGCTCATTTCTTAGACTTGAAGATAACAAGTTCAAAGGTATTTGACTACTGAAATTATTTTGATAAGGGTGTTATTACAAACTGCATTGGCGAGGAAGATTCATTATTTAACTCCCATATTTTTTTCGTATATCGTGAAGATGAGATGATATATAAGCTGCCATGACGACTTGATGAGATTATTAATTTTGGCATAGATTGAATTTAATATGTAAGAAATTTGTATCATGTTTTTTTGGTCGTACATCTGCGAATCCATGAAATGATTGCCCATAATATATTTTTAGATTTGTTTTCAAATATTAAATATGAATAGCATTTAAATTCCAGCAAAAACATATTTTTAAAAATTATTTAGTCGAAGAACGAAGGTATGAGAGCACTTATCATTAAAAATGATAACCAGCCAACTGGCAACAAGAATGTATCTTTAATATTAAATAGTAAAAATACGGCTGTATATTATCTGGCGCTTTATTCGTTTTGAAAATATTTTGTCATACGGAAAACACAAGTTGGCTTGTAGGCATTTAAAATAATTTATTTGAAGATTATTCTAAACAATTTTTAAACTTTTCCGATTTCTTTTCAAGATCGGATTCCTTAGAAGAATAATGTATGTATTTATGTATCGCTATATCGTTCATCGCTACATGGTAAATTACTTCAATATAATCTGAATGACGTTAATATTCACTTTCTAATTACTGAGTCAATAAAGTTCAGTTACTTTAATGTTACCGTATGATCGACTACAAATTTAAAAGATGCAATGTATGAATTAAAAATTCCGGGCAAGTTAATTAGACTTACAATGTGTTCTATGGAGACGACAAAATGTAAAATAAAAATCAATGGTGCCCTCTGTGAAGATCTCAGTGTCCATAATGGTGTTCGACAAGGCGACTCACTCTCGTGTCTGCTTTTTAATATTGCACTAGAAAAAGCTATTCGGGATTCAGATATTAACACTAGGGTACCATCTTTTACAAATCAGTTCAGATCCTAGCGTATGCTGATGATATTGATATAATTGCTAGAAACCTACCAGCCTTAAGAGAGGCCTTTCTGTCTTTGAAGATAGCTGCAAATCAAATGGGTCTAGCAATAAACGGCTCCAAGTATATGGCTATACAAAAATATTCACCAAATAATGCACATAATCGTTTGGAAATTGGCTCACATACATTTGAAACGGTTGACTGCTTTACTTATCTTGGATCTTGTGTTAACAATAAGAATGACACTATCTCTGAAATTCAGAATCGCATATCATCGGCCAATAAAGCATTTTTTGGACTAAGCTCCGTCCTTAAATCTTCTTTTATTACAAAAAAAACAAAATTATTAGTATATAAAACTCTCATTAGGTCAGTTCTAGCATATGGTTCAGAAACCTGGCCTTTAACTAGGACTGGAGAGAATAAAATAAGAGCCTTTGAAAGAAGGGTTCTGAGGAGAATTTTTTTTTGGGGTGTCAAATAAAATGGTATTTGGCGAAGACGTCTTAACTCAAAAATCTATAGGTTGTTTGATGAGCCTGATATCATAAAAACCACCAAAATCAAAGGAATAATCTGGGCTGCCCACGTATCTAAAATTAAAGATGAAAACCCAGTAAAGAAAGTTTTCATCGCAAAACCTCTAACAACTCGTAGAAGAGGTAGACCAAAATTACGATGGATCGATTCAGTGGAAGAAGACTTTAACATTCTCAAGGATAAAAAACTGGAAAACCTAGGCGAAGAGTAGAACCTCCTGGAAGAATCTCCAACAGAAGGCCTTGGCCCACCCTGGGCTGTCGTGCCAAATATGATGGTGATGATCGACTCATGATATTCTTAAAAAACCGTCTTTAAATCATTGGTAAAAATGTCACGCGTGTCTAATCCGGCTATCGAGACAAGGTTATATTTTTCTGATAAAACGACGTTTGATTTTTGAGAAAATAAAACTTACTCAAAACCGTTTCTCTATATTTCATAAATAAACATACGAAATGAAATTAAACACAAAATAAACATATCAACTGAAAAATCATATCAACGTAATAAACTTATCAACTGAAATTAAATGTCTTTGCCCTTTTTGACTTATTTAAAGTATATAAACATTTATATTAATACTGTTTGTATAACTGTCCGAAAATTTAAAAAAAATTCTGACCTACCCGCATCATCGAAAGTAGAAGTTAAGTTTTGAAAAAAACTCGGTAATATATTATTGGGGGCTTTGACTTGCCTGGTGGCCTACTTTTCCAGCTGAACTCATCGGTCAACGTCGCAGTTTTATCTCGAACATCGGGGTGCTCGCTCAAGGGAAGTTAGACAACATGTTACGACCTGAAAGTAATTTAACTTTTCAGAGAGAAAATTTGATGTACATTATTTCGTGCCTAATGACGTGTTTCATCAGTTATATTCCAAAACATTAATTTGTAATTAAAATCAAGTACGCTGCAATGAATTTAAATATTAGACATGGATAAATGATCTACGTATGTACAAAAATGTATGTCAAATTGTAATATATTATATGAATTGTAATATAAAATAAAATAACGTAGGTCATAAGCATTTGAAAAATATAACAAGGAATGCGTTGATATCTTTCTTCAAATAATGTGAATAAAGTGTATAAATTGATTTAGGACTATGCCTATACATAATTAGACTGGTCACATTTGAACACCATAGTTGTTGTAGAAATAACAACATTTTTATAATTAAATTTTCATATTTAATTTTCAGCTACCTTTCAAATACAAAAAATGCATTTAGGAACTGTATGACCAGCTTCAATTTTAGCAATTTTTTCAAATATTCTAAATGTATATTATTCTATAACATACATCAAATCCTAATTTGGTAACTAACTGAAACTGAAATAAGCGTTTCGTTTTCTACTGTCATTATTATGAAACTGAACAGCGATTTTGGAAAACTATTGGGTTTGTACTACATATAATTTTACATCATCCAAAGCAATTTGTCTATAAATGTAATCATTGCTTTAAAAATAACTCCGTAAATTGTGAAGTTATTACTAATATTTTTATAGCTAAGCTGTGCCATACGAATGTTACAGAAGAGCTTCTCGCCATCAATACTCCTGATAATAGAGGTTAATCCGAAAGCAAGACCATCACCAGTACAGTCAATTACTGAGCTACCCATGAGACTTGAAGGATGCCTTTATACCGTATAACTTGTTTTGTCTAATATACTGCTGTTTTATTTCCAAAAATTAAATTGAAATAAATACTTATTAGAAGTATATGAGATGATTTTTTGGTAAGAGAATATGTACGATAATTTTTAATATTAATGTCAATTTATGGTTTTTTAAATTTTCTTGAAATAATATAAAAATTAAAAATGAAATAAGAAAAATTCGAACATAGTCCCTAACATTTTAAAAAATCCTAATAAAATTTAGAAGATTTTTCCCGATGAGTTTTAATGCTATGATTTAGGTCGATAATACACATGAACGTATTCCACAACAAATAGTAAAATAATCCCTATGTATCCATTATAAACAGATAAAGTCTTTATTAGTGATGGTCACTAACGAGCGAAATAGAAATCATTAAAGAGCATACGCAGCTATGAAAACTGGGAAATGCTTACGGAAGATACTGTTCTTTACGCTTCGTTAAAAATACGTAAATACTCAGGTAACAATTGGTAAACCTCTATATCAAATATTTAAAAGCTCTGTTAAGAAATATCTATAAAAATATATACGATGAGAGAGCGTTTATTTCAGTATCCCTTTTTGATTCTCTTTATCAAATTATAATGTAATTGACGTAAATCGTACATACTTAAAAGTCCATTTGTGCCAAGCAGAAAATTTCACATGAAAATATTTGTCATACTTATCGGACAAGTCATTATTTTGCTTTAAGGCACTGACATCCAGTCTTTCATGTAAACTTCGAACTCCTATAATAATGTAAGTGGTTTTATATATTTTTGTTATATTATAGAATATAAGATACATTCCATCATAAATTATTATGTGATAATATTTAAATTTTTGATTTGAATATCGAGGACATTCAACTGTAAAGATTTATAGAATTATTAGAATATGAAATATTTTACTCCAGTAACCACTTAAATGGCTTTCCAATTCATTGAGTTATTTCAAGATATAAATTTATGTTAAACCATTTCGCTAATGAAAATATTAAAATCGTTTACGGTGCAAAAGCGAAAATTGAAGTCTTTCAAGCGAAAGTTAGGAAGTTTGTTGATTAACTTCCTAGGCAGAGACGTTTTTATAAAAAAATAACGACGAAATATTATGTCGGCAAATTTAAGTATAAACATATTCGAGCGAGTGGGCGGAACATTTTTAGGCGCTCCGACTTTTATGTTCTCAAGAGGCTGTGTAATTTTGATACGCTTCATCGGGCATCGCAAACGACTTACAAAGTTCATTGTTACCATGTTTAAACAACTTTGGTATTTAATTAACTATTAAGTGGTTTTACTAAGCTTGTTGATTTGCCTTTATCTAAATAATGTGCTGAACGTCTCTCTTCTAAACGCCTTTAAAATCAGTCCAAACCGGAATATTTGAAATAGAATATATCAAATTAATCCTCTATATAATTAAAAATTAATTTGAACATATTTTATTACAAGATATAATTAATCAATTTCAATTTCCATTTCAGATAACTAAACTCTATACCTACAAACTCTTTAAATATTATTAAAATATAAGACTTTTATTAATGTTACACGATAGTGCTGATATTCCAATATTTACTTCAATATACTTTATAGGCAATTGGTAATTAGAACGTTATTTGCAATAAATTTTCACTACATTTTTAGCAAAAACGTAAGGAAATCTATGATAAAAAAGTAATTATAAGTCGATCGTAAATGTTTATATTTTCTTTGAATTGATTTTTACAATCATTTAAAATACACGCTTCGTTGATGTATCTTATTTATTGTACAATTTAAATCTTGATTCATGGCAAATACATTCAGTATTAATAAATGCTCACATCTACTTCCGTCAATTAGAAGATTGTAATTTAAAAGAAAAAGGCAATCGTTTTCCTAATATACCAATTAACAAATTAAAACACAGATACCAACTAACAAATTAAGACTTTACAGTTTATCATAAGCTACCTATATTATATTACAATTTATATAAGTTTTCTGTATAATTCTTTCATATAAAATGAGCATATGAAACTTATCGGAATTTACGCTGATATAAAGAGCAATGTGAAATTTAGAGATACGCATGTATATATGATGCGAAGACCTCGCAGAATATTGTTTTTCCGAACGTAAAACCGAGTCAAACTCTACAATATTGATTCAATTTCTGATTATGGTCTAGAGTAATTCTAGTTCTAAAAAAGGAAAATTATAACCGATGACATAATCGTATTTTTTTAGATACAGGAGATATTTGCAGGTTTTTTAAAATATCGCTCATCTTAAAAATATTTCTTTTTTTCATTGATCTAATCTACTGGGTGACAAGTATTATTCAAAGGCTCCTGGATGCTTTGGATTCATAACAAATATTAATACCAATTTTTGGTAATTTATGTAGACAAGGACTTAATGAAATATTAAAAAAAATTGTAAATACAGATTAAGGCAAAAATTTATATATATACACCTATATATATACATATATATATATATATATGTATATATATATATATATATATATATATATATATATATATATATATAAGGCGTGCGTGCGTACGCGTGTGTTTGTTCATGGATAACTCAAAACAGTTTTATAATTTTAGCCGGTTAGTATCCAATTAAAATATTTACTGTTCGTTCACCGAAGATATAATGTCAACAATTAAATTAATGATGCTTTGTTTCTTGAGGTATGTATTTTCAAATTATTGTAAAAGAATTCCTCGTAATTTTTTTTATGCGAACCTCACGTTTCTCATTTCTAAATATTGTAATTAATGATCGTATTATAAATTAATTTATTAAGCTCTTAACATTTTTACATATGACAATAAAAAGGAATGGCCTGGCAAAGATTTCATAACACAACATTTTCATCAAAATGAAGCAATACGTGAATTACATTTATCAACGTGTGAAAAAGTCAAAATTCTATACTCAATCAACAAACGCTGTATTACCGCATATATGGTTAGACATTTTCACATCAATGATAATATATTTATTCGAGTTATAATAGAAAATAATAACCTCTGTTATCTGAGTTGTAAAACAACGTAGCTATAGCAACAGCATCAATCGTCCGGTTGATGCCGTGGCCATAGCTACGTTGTATAGTATCTTTCTCCGCTTCAAACTCGCAGTATGCCAGTTACTTTGTGGCGTAGGAAAAAATAATTTAAAAAAATATTTTTTTTAGCTACATCTACGCAACTGTTCTACAGATTTTAACCAAAACCAATAGGTGTAACTCATTTACTACTTTATATAATTTACCAAAAATGCAATGTATTTTCTACAATTTAATCTTGTACATGTATCTAAATTGAGATTGAACTTTCGTAGTGAAAATTCTGTCCATATTTAATAAATTTATTCAGTTTTATAGTCCTTAACTATATGTGCATTATAATATATTCCAGGACTCAGGTAAAGAATACTATTACTGCATAAAGCGACACTCACCTTCTCCCGCCAATTTAACGTCACCCGCAGATGCCGGGTACGATCGTGAGTAAGCGTTCCTAGGTTGCGCTCGCTGCGTGCACGCGGGTTCGTTCGATTTTGCTAACTTTTCTTGAATTTAACTTGCGTAATTTTGTCGTACCTGATAGCTATTTATAATAGACTTGGGCGATACTTTGAGAAATTGAGTATGACGAGTACTAATATTATAAAATATTGACAACATATCGGGGACTATACACTCGACGAGTATGGGGACGTAATTCCATTGCAAGAGGACTCTATTTCAAATATATATTGACTTACGATACATGAGATGTGCAATAAGTTTTAATTGCCTATATTTTTAAAGGTTCAATGTTCATATCTTTTATTTTTTTTAAGCGAAAATTGATAGACATTCCTATAATTTGTAAAGAAGATATTTTTTATAAAATGCAATATCGTTAAAGACAATACAATAAATATTCACAGTTCCAGGTTTAGGATTGATAAAAGTGTCAAATATTGATTTATATAATTACATTTTTACAATTAGGTAAAATGAAGCCACATGCGCTAGTACAAAGGTACTGCGCCAGCGCGCAATTGAAATAGTCTTTCGATCGACGCATCAGCAACAGCATCAACTGAACGGTTGATGCTGTTGCTATAGCTACGTTGTATATTTTCTCTTCTTAAAACTCTCTATATGCCAGTTACTTTATGGTATAGGAAAAAATAAATTAAAAAAAAAAATTTTAGCTACATCTACGCAACTGCTGTACTGATTTTAACAAAAATCAATAGGTATAATTTAATTACTAAAGTAGAGTTTAAAATTACCCTGTTTGAATCTAATATATTTTTTCCATGTGTTTGTAGAATACAGGAAAAATTTAAAAGTTTGTGTGTCAAGAAAGGTATGGCAAACCTGAATCACACCCCCGACACTCCATACTAGCGAACAAATTTAATTGTCTACAGGAGGAGTTCCCAACCAGGGGAGCGCGCCTCCCAAAGGGGGCATAGAGAGATGTCAAGGGGGGCGGAAAGCGTTTGCATTTTAGAAAGAAAAAACAAAAAAATATATAAATAACATTACAATGTAATGTTTAATGTACATGCATAAAATTAATGAACTTAATTATCATATTTACTATTATTACCACAAACTTACGAAAAATTTGACGTTTTGATGTACATTTTTTGTTGAGGAATCAGTTTGAGTGTGTAAAATTATTGTGTCTCACTGTTTAAAGGTAAGTTTGTATATTTACAAACTTCAGTTACCATTTTTATTTAATTTACTAAATGAAAAGGGGGGCATGAAAATATAATTTATAGTCCGGGGAGCCTCAACAAAAAAAAGGTTGGGAAACCCTGGTCTACAGTATCACGTACGTACTCGCCTATCCGTATCCGTTTGTATGTGTGTGTAAATTAATGTAGGGCTGTCATCAGCGTGAAGGTAATATTAATATATACTATTATTACATATCGCTCTCGATCATTGCGAGCTATTACACCGATCGAGTGAGCCGATGCTAATACGTCAGCAACATAGCTGTTTCTCTTTCTAACCGATAGCGTCGATCGAATGACTGCCTCGATTGCGCGCGGGCACACGCGCTAGTACAAAGGTACTGCACCTTTGTACTAGAGCGTGTGTCTTCATTATTACCTAATTGTAAAAATGTAATTAGGTAAATCAATATTTGATACTATACATAAAATTGTGAGAAAGTGGTATGATAATAATAATATTAATATAGAATTATAAAACGATACGTAGTATGGATTTTAAAAACAAAACAAGATCTTAAATAAAAATATGTTTTGTTTATTTATAAACGTGATACACTGAAATATTGTCTTCGGTGTACTTTTGACTTGTTTAAATTTGCTGCATGCGAAAGATCTCTTAATAAATAATATAATAAGCATTTGGCCGACAACACAAGGAAACATTACACACACAAAAAAATAATGAATTTTAAGTATAGTTTAAAATTTAAAACTGCTCAGTGAATGTTTGTGGACATAAATTAAAATTATATAGTTATACTAATTAAATAAGTTGGTAATATAAAACAAAATCATTTAAAGGAACACACAGTTGTGTTACCTCCTTTCATCGGAAAAGAAACAAAAAAATCTCCTATCCTTATTGATTTTGTTGCTTTCTATGCATCCGTACACGGCACAATAACGGGCCATTTTATTAAATTATTGTAAATTAAAGATGAGGCGTATTTAATGCTATCGGTAAAAATACTAGATATCCCTGGACAAAATATGTACTTAGTATGAAAAATACAAAATATTTGGTATTGTTAATAATTGTATGGAATGGCCCACCTGTCGTTCGGACAATGATTACTTTATGGTAGTACTGCATATTGTAGATAGGCTTTCTCGCTGTTTCAAATCTAAAACGTATAAGAAATAAGGAACAAATCGAATATTTTAATACTAGTAAGTCGTGACACTTTTCCATGACATATATTCATTACGTTAAGTATTGCTTCGCACTTTACAGCTCGCGCACGAATATTTACCGAATATGACGAGAAGGAGTATTTTAAAAGAAGGACTTTAAATGCGGCGATCTTTTCGTCTAAAGACTTTCTGTATTTCTGTAGGGATAATTAACAAATTGATTCGTTTTTTTTAAATACACTTTCTAAATTATTATCTTAAACATATCATTTACTTATCAGTCCTAAGCCTGGAATCGTGAATATTTTTTGTATTCTTTATCGACATTGCATTTTGTAAAAAAATATCTTCTTTGCAAATTATAGGAATTTTTATCGATTTTCTTTCGCTTTAAAAAATAAAAGATATGAGCATTGAAACTTTAATAATAAATGACAATTAAAACTTATTGCACATCTCATGCGATCCTAAGTCTATAACTATTTGAAAAAGTGTCCTCTTGCAATGGAATTACGTCGCCCATACTCACCGAGTATATTGTCACCGATATGTTGCAAATATTTTATAATACTTGTACTCGTCGTACTCAATTTCTTAAAATATCTCCCAAGTCTATAATAAATAGCTATCAGCATTATTAGGCAGCATTATGCAAGTTAAATTCAACAAAAGTTAGTAAAATCGAACAAATCCGCATGCACGCAGCGGGCGACAACCCAAGAACGCTTACTTGCGATCATACTGCGGTGACATAAAATTTGCGAGCGGAGGTGTGTCGCTTCTTTATGCAGTAATAGTATTCTTTGTCCGAGTCCTGGAATATATCGTAATGCACTTACAGTCAAGCCTTATAAAACCGAATAAACTTATTAAATATGGATGGAACTCGCACTACGATGGTTTCTCAATATAATTTACCAAAGATACTATGTATTTTCCATAATTTAATATTATACATGTACCTAAATCTCCACTTAGGTACATGTACAATATTAAATTATGGAAGATACATAGTATTTTTGGTAAATTATATAATAATGGTAATATTTATATATTATGTAAATATATTGTATAACATATGTTTTTAAGGATTAAAAAATATCCCAGTCGCCTAAATTTAACATTTTTAATGCAAGGCACTAAAATAATTTTTCTTTAGGTGTTTCCTAAGTATTGCTGCAGCATTTTTATATGAATTAAAATACATATCGATTACATTTTATTACCTTTTTAAATATTTCACTCAATTGGGTCTGGACAAAAAATAGTACTTTCTTTATTTTTCTGTGCAGAGATAACCAATCTAAATGTTGCCTTATGATTCATTATAACATGTACTTGTATTTAATGAGTAATAACGATGCGCAATACAGACGGACAGATAGATAGACAGACATAATGACATTGAAAGAATTTTATTTTTTATAATTCGGTTACAGTATTCTATAAAATTTGAAGGAAATCGGGTTTCCAATCCATTTTTCACAAGCCTTTGAAGTGTACAACTCATACATATACCCGTATCAACATAGAGACCTATATATTCACGGATTCCTATTGATTCGTCATTATCCACTCTTTATTATTTTCATGGAACGCCTACTAACGCGAAGTTTCAATTTGTTTACAAAAGTAACCATAAATATAAATATAATATATAGTATATAACAATTTCCACATATTATACTACCAAGATGTTTCCTAATTTTTTTGTTTATAAAGAGTGATCCTTAAAGCAAGCTTGTTTTATTTGTTAATCCACTTCAAATGACTATCCAATTTCAGAAATGTTTCATCTGTTTAAATATTCGGCGAATTTAATGTCTGCCCTAAAATAAAATATGATTTTATGATTATATTATTTATATTAACGTTACAATGTTTAGAATTCATTTTGATACGACATATTTGTTTCTTAACTTTTTCACTTATTCTATGGCGAAAACTGAAGCGAACTGGAAGAGCATCGATGCAACAAATTGGCCTGGCCTTTCTCTCTCTCGCCACATGCTTCTTGCTTTCGATATTGTGTTTCCTTTGTTGTTCACATATCCTGGTAGTATGATTTTTAAACAGTAAAATTTATTGTTCTCGTTTTCAAGTTTAAATTAGTTTTTTACAGCCTAATTCATTATATAAATACATTATATAATACACGTTTGATCTAGATTTTGCAAGATTTTTTCATAGGTAAATTTAAAAATTTGCGTTTAATCTTATTTTTGAGAAAAATTATCGTCGCATTAATAAATATGTAAATATTTGTTTACCATTTTGCGATTAAGAATTTAATGTTAATGTCTAATTTATTATTTATTTTATTGTTGTAGTTAATGAAAATTATTTCATAAATTAAAACAATTTATATAACTCAATATATTCTAAAGCATATATTTTATTAGTAAATTTATTAAGTTTTCGTAATTATTTCTTTTAAGTATTCGGTATTATGAGGAGCATCTGGGATGAAAAAATGTTTCGTAAATATTTAACAATGTTGTTATTCGAAGCATTTTATTTGAAAAATAATACTAAAGACTTTTTAAGATTGTAGAGAAAATGGTTTTTCAGCAAATTATGTCAGAGAATGGGTTTATACGCATTAACACTTGTATTGCATTGGCTCAACATTTTAACGTTGTAAAAATGTAGTAGTTTAAAAAAAAATATTTTTCGTTCCATGTGAAGCTGAAACGAGTCGCCAGTGTATGTATCTGATAGACTGATTCCCACGTTAAAGTGTATTATTATAAAAAACGTCAAAATCAAATTTATTTCACGTAATAAATAGCATTTGTTTCAGCTAAAGTTTACAAATTATGCTCTGGAGGTATCTCGGGCGATTGTACATTTTCTTTGTAGCACATGAATATTTTACTGCTTTCAACCTTTATTAAACTTCGTAGACATAATATTTAATACTTATTAGGACTGACATTATAAAAATTCTAAAGTAGTATTGGTCTCTGCATAGTTTCGATGATAAGAAACTTTTACTTTTTATATATCTACGCACTTTTTGTTCAAAAATATTGAATTTTCCGCATTAAAATAAATAATTCAGAATTCGTAGTCGGTAACTAGAAATATATAATTAATGTTTAGTAATTTTTGCTAAATACAAACGATAATACTCTAAATATTTATTTAAGAAAGTCTACGCTCATTAGAATTATTGACTACCGATATAATAAATATTAAAATTTAACCAAACCTCACAACCATATATTGAATGATCTAATTTCTCTTATTATCCTGGATCATGTACCGAGAGCACTCATTACTCAAACTTCATCATTTGTTTAGCTCGCGGTCGTTGAATTTAATCCAACTGAAGTAAGTATAGACTGCCATTAGTGTATCTTTTCAAAAATAGTGCATTTTCCTTAGTAGGAATTTCTTAGAGAAATAAAACTAGTAGCCTTGTAGAACATCTATATGTTGTTATATTTAATCTTTGAAAAAAAACAGTGTTTTTAAATGCAACTGGTAAAATTAGAATATATATTAATATAGACTGTATCAGCGTTGTAAGTGAAATATATTTAGAGAAACTTTACCTTGAAATGTATTTGTCAAAATTAAAACGATACAATAAGTACTGTATCTAATTTCCTTATCTCGACATGATTTCAATTTAATTAGAATGTTTTTTTTCATATCTGTCGTTTAGAGTTCTACACATATTCATTTACATATGAATCTGAGAAGGTGTCATTAAGCTTACTGTTTTCGTAAATGTGAAAATCTTTTTATTTGTTAACCAATGATTCTCCAATCAAGCAACGAGTCGCTATACCATTTAGCTTGGCAGTCTATATAATACTTCGTAAGAGTAAATAACGTACAGACCGTTACCCGCGGTTTCGCTTGCCTGGAATACTAATGCGGCGTTAAGTATGTACCGATGTTTGTCGGCCACTTACGTCTAAATAGCGGAACATATTTTCATTCAACTCGGCGTAGACCGAGTTTTACGCTCATTAATTTCATCAGTCGCGAGGTAAACAAATTTTTCAAGTTTTGAAGAAAGTTATGCAGCGTGGTGGCAAAAAACCTGAATAAATATGTAATGTATCTAGGTCGAGGTCATGTAAGTGACATCTAATTTTATTTAACTGCAGACTATAATAATGTTTCTGACTTCTATAGTAACCTATAAGAAAAAAGTAAAAAATTATGACATTGCATTTTCTTACCTTTTGTATCATTCTTTATTACAAAATTTAATTTCATGGAAAAATTTTGCTTTCTTGTTTTTGTTATGTACGAAATTAAAAAAGTAACGTTTTTACTATCTACATTACTTTCTGTAATTTAGAATGGGGAATCAACTGCCCCAGGTTCAATTATAATTTTTAAATAATTCTATTATAATAGAGAAGGTTCCCAATTCCACGTGTTTATTTTTTTGGAGTTTACTCCTTAAGAATCGATTTTCATATATAGCGTCCGTTATGAAGTTTTATGAGGAGTAAAATCGAAGTACAGAGCGTAAAAAAGTCTAACAGTTTGTAAGTTTGAATGCATGAGACAATTTCCAAAACTATTCGTCCGATTTAAAAAAAATGTTCACCAATATTTAGAAAGGGCATAGGTTATATATTATCGGATTAAACATTTTTTTATAAAAATTATAAAAAACTTAAATTTAGTTCGTTTGTATGTAGGAGGTAATTTTCGAAACTACTGATCCGATTTCATAAATTCTTTCATAAATACTTAGAAAGGACCCTCGGAACAGATTAAGAAAAAATTAAAATTTTCGTAAGTTTGGATGTAGGAAGTAATCTCCATAACTTCTGGTCTGATCTCAAAAATTCTTTCAGCGGTAATTTAGAAAGAATCTTCAGGGTGAATATAGGTTGTATATAATCCCATTAAGAAAAACATGTCATGGAGACCAGTTTTGCAACGTAAGCCAACGAAGAAACAGTCGAGTGAATGCATTTCTTATGAATGCTGCCTTAACGGTAGTATATATATTGATAGATATTATTGATATTAATATTATATACAGTGTTACCTATTTTATACATTGCACGACAATTGCAATTAAGGACTAAACTCCAGTGGCGCGTCGGAGCTGACACGCAAAAGGTTTTTGTGTAAGTACAGCGAGAGACGCTTTGACCTATTTTATTTTTCCTGTTTTGTTTAAAAAGTAACAGTTTTAAAGAGGTCCCATATAAATATGGTCAGGACCTGATAATTGACTCTGGAGTTATCCTAAACGTTTCGACGGATGAGAGTATAAAACCCCTTTGAAAAATTGATACAGTGTTTTAATTCACTTAACATGTCTTTTTAAGTCCTTTACTCACAGGCGGTTGTCAGAATCTGATGAGTAGTTAGGTATTTATGTAACACCTCAAGTATAACGTAGTACACAAATCATCACAGATAATGATATGTGTCTAACGATGGAGCCGGAAGATGGTGACAGGAACTCCTTAATGGCTAAAAGATATATAAAGATATGTCATGTTAACGCTCGTTTCAATTGTCTTGGTGAGTCTTTTGGTTATAAGTAATGGATCGGATTTGATAATGGAGTCGAAAGCTGGTGACAGTACTCCTGAATAGAGAGGAGTAGTTTTATCGAATTTGAGTTCTTTAAAGTTATCTAGACGAGTTGTTTTTAACTTTTTGACTTGCTTTTGATACAGGACTGTCACGAATTGTAGATAGAATCTGAGGATAGGACCAAACGATATTGATCGTTATTCCTTAGTTTTGAGGGGTAAACTCTTAGAGTGTTGAGTGAGAAAGCAACAAAATAGCAAGATAGATATTTATGGGTACGTATATACATAGGTATGAAGCAACTAATATATTGCTAGATTGGTAGTTAGGTAAGAAAGTGTGTAAGGTAAGGACAAGGTAACTTATTTAAAAAACAAGATATTCTTAACTATTTCGTAAACAACATGTAAATCTTTGAACAGTGTAAGGAATATATCAAATTATGTATTTCCAGTCGTTTGCAATTTCAATGTCTACTTCTTCGGATGCTAATTCGTCATTTGTACGTCAATTAGTAGTAAATAAATTTCTGTCTGTTAATCCCATTTCAGTGAATTGTGTACTATTCATTTCTTCGTGATTTCCTTATATCCCGAGTAACATAAGAAAGTGTTAAATGTAAGTCAGTCCAATTGTTTTAATAAAACGTGTTAGTAAAAAAAATTAGCTGACTTCCAATAAGCATCAAAGCGAATGGAAATGGGGCATGGGAAGTGCACAGAAAAATATATAATAATAAAAATATCAGTATTAATTGGAACTTTTGAGGTAATATATTATTTCCCAAAATCAATAAAATTCTGAAATGTTCCTTCTGCTTTAGATTTTTTATTCAAAGAATATATATATTTAGTTCGAATTTTGCGATAAATACGGAACATTAAAAGAGTTTATTATTCGAAAACTTATATTTTCATTTTATTGTGTTTCCGGATAATTTACTAATTTGGTCAGAATTCAATTTAGTAGCAAAACTTTGCTCAATTTCTGAATGTCTTAAATTTATTATACATTATTCAGAATACTATTCAATAAACTAAGAGAACATTTTCTAGATATCTTTATAATGAATACTTTAATAGATTATTCAGTAATTTGAAGCTTTTAATAAACCATTTCTAAACATTTATCATTCACTTATGTCTCTTTACACGGTGAAAAATAAAATTAGTGTTTGTATACTTTTGTATGTACAAAATAGAAAAGAAAATTTTTTAGCAAGAGTTATATTTGAACTGCACAGGTATTTTTTGTTGGTAGTAACATATTGTATTATCATTACAATTCATATTAAAGCTATTCAAATTTGTGGTATGTTTCTGCAAAAATTACAAAAAATATAATAATTTTACAAAAAAATATTACTATTTTAGTAAATATTAAGGGTAGTTTTGAACGGGAATTTCTAACTTTACTTTATAATTAAATATTTATTAATGATTAAAAAAAAACCGAGTTGATATAAATTATCATCAGTAAAAAGTTAGTAATATTCGAGGTGAAATGGTAATCAAAGTATTTCTGCTAACTCTATATTACGTAGTCACTAACGTGGCGGACTCATCATAAATATTATACATAGGGAGCATTTTATTGATGATTAACCTAAAATAGAAGCTATGAATTAATATTGTTGTTCTTTTTAATAGTTCACATATTCTTGGAGATCATGTCGGTTCAATAAATTGTTTCTACTGATATCGCTCAGCAGCTTGGTGTAGTGTCACAATTGTTGGGATGTCCAACTCTTCTGACGTCTGATCAGACCATAGCTTAAAAATGAAATTCTGTAAAAAATAAAGTTACAGGAGGGAATATTTATCGTATTAGTCAAAAGTCTTAGTAACAGATGCATATGAATATTTATCATCTACCTAAGTTATTCGTATTTCGAAGAAAAGTTTCAGTAAAGAAAATCGAAAATTGTTTGCTTAATGTTGGGAAATGGGTGATTTTGAAGCGTATACCTAATAGATATTTGTGATTAATTACAAATGAATAGTTTGCCTTGTAATTTATTTATTCTACACATGTGTGTATATATATATATATATATATATATATATATATATATATATATATATATATATATATATATATATATATATATATATACATATATATATATATATATATATACAAATACATACGTAGTATTGATATATTTTCAATATAAACTGAAAGCTCATTCAAATGCTATTTCATGTGAAATGTAAAATATTTGAAGTAAAAGAGAAAGCCCCTTCCGTAATTAAATAAGTTCGCCAACTTTGTTACGACATCAGTATTCATTATGAGAAATGCGTCTAGACTTTTAATACAAAACAAATTGTATCCAAAACAATTTTACCAACAGATTGAATTTCCATTTAAAGAACAAGCTTCCAAATTAATTAAATTCCCGAACCGATATTAAATTACAAAATTAATAAATTCAAGACTAACGTGCTATCTGGCAAGGTGCCGTTTGTTTTATTTAAAAATATAGCGAATTAAGCAATTTTTCAGAGATATTACTTAAAGTTAATTAAATATTGAAGATTTATGATCAATGTGACCATAAAGTTATCTTATTGAATTAACGATAATATTTAGCTGAGACGGATTTTGAGATACTCGTATATAAATTCGTATCACTTTTATGAATCCAGCTTATTTACTTATTTCAGGTAACATTTCCCTCTTTTCTTTAACAGCATACATTATTTACATTTATAGATAATAACACGGCAAAAAGTTACATTAAGCCATGCGATGTTCAGTTTTCAAGTATCAAAACAAATGAGATAAGATTATTGCTCTATCCGTAAGCTTATAAGTAATTCTGCTGTACTAATTACTTAATTTTTTTATAACAATAAAGGACTCTCATTTATCTCAGAATTACAGACTTACTAGACTAAGTATAGTACATAAAATTTTATACATATGACATATATATATATATATATATGGTATAGTATTGTAAAGAGTTTGTACAATAGTATTTTAAATAATATTTACAAGATACCAGCTTTATCTTGTTGTATTTATGTCAGGATTAGATCTTGTTTTAATATTGTCAAAATTTATCTTTATAAATAATAATATTAAGTATAATACCATATTTTCTAAAGGCACGTGACTTAAGTTTAATATACATTTTGAGCTATTTATATAAAGGTTATTCGAATAAATTTTATAATTTATAAAAAACACTAAGTTCACGCTACCAGAATTACACCATTTCCGGGCTTAAAAGTCACCGGGGTTAAAAGTTAGTTAGTAGCACGTGAAATGTGCTTATACCGAGTTTTATGGAAATTTGTCCAGCCGTTCAAATATGATTTAACAATAAAAATGCAAACTTCCAAACTTTTTCATATAATATTTCAAAATAGGATATTAATTGCCATAAGACTTCTAATTTTCTTCGTCTGAAAAATTGGTAGGAACTTTAGAACTTCGAGATTTCTTTGTTTGTAATATGGTGAAATATGGATTGAGGTTTGATATTAATAGCGGCGCCCAACCTAGGTGGCCTTAGGTGCAAAATAGCGACTATAAAATCGCCAAGTACTCAAGATATTGAGAGGTATGGTTTCTAAAGCCAAGTTTTTTATATCCAGCTAAGGTGACCTTAGGTGGATTGTATTATAGCCTCATGAGAATCAATTTTTTTCGAATTTTCCGACATTCGTTTTTGAAGTAAACAATTTGTTGGTCAATATGCAGTCACTTCGACATAAAATTTGCCTAATTTTCGACGGAAAAAATGTTTTCTTTGATAACCCTATCTGTTTAATAATTCCTTATCTTATTAATTTGCCACAGAAAAAATTTATATTTTTTACATAAAATGAAAGGGTTGGGGTACGTTGTCATATACAATTAAGTTACGTTGTTATTTTAAATTTTCAAAAATTATTTAATGTTCCCAACGTTTGTGCGGACCATTTGCACGGTTATGTAATCATGTTACTTGTCATTGAATTAAGAAATTGAAACTTTTTCAAATTGGAATTTGGATAAGTTCTTAGTTATATAACTTAAAAATAATAATTACTACAAAAAAATTTAAAAATACATGTTAAGCATGTCTTTAATTTTAAACATCCCTAATGAACCCAGTAGCATAGTAATAAAGTACTAGAATCAGAACAGAAGTACTGGGTTTGAATCATGGAATGAATCGTTTTTTAGTTTAATACAGAACCAAAAATCCTTTAGTCAAAATAGCCAAGGAAAATGTAAAAATAGATATTATTTTCGAAACGTTTTAAGAGATGTGCACATTTTCACTTCACACTATCTTTAAGCTTTTTTCAATACAATGTATTTGAACTGGGAAAATTACATAACTAGTTTGGTCTAGTAATAATCTGTTTCCAGTAAGTTTTATTTTATAATCGACAACATTTTAAACATGCATGTGGCTATTTTGTATTACTTTGCTTGTCTATTTGTAATTTATCCCGTTCACAAAAGTGTAAATGTTGAAAGAATAAAATATATATCCATTTAATTTTTATTCGCAACTAAGTAAAACTACGTGATGTAGTATTATATCGAATTTATTTAAATTATTAACCCTGACCTAGGTTTCGTTATAGAACATCTTATGGTGGGCATACAACGAAACTTAGGTCGTTGTTAATAATTTAAATAAAGTAGGTATGTAGTATGTTCATTAGTAATGTAGTATCATTATACCACGCAGTTTCATTCAGTTGTGAATAAAAAGTAAGTGATAATGAATTTCTACAAAATTAACAATTATATTCAAGAATAAGAAAAAGAAAAGAAAATATGTATGTATTTATATATGTGTATATATATATATATATATATATATATATATATATACATACACACATGTGTGTGTGTTTATTTTTAATCACCAGTTACTTAATTTATTGTCCCTGATAATTTCTTTAATAGCATAGACATATTTAATCTACCTAAGAATTTATAGTTGCATGGATCAATATAGAAAATGCAAGGTGTTCTTCTACTTGATACTGATGTAAAATAAAAGTCTAAATAATTGTTGTGAGAGTCTATTTAAAATACAGACTTGAGAATTTACTTCGAAAACTGTAATATTTTTTCACAATAATAACGAATACTCGGCATACACTTAATATTATTAGCAGAATATACAAGAAGGAGGTGAAGGTAGAACGTCGATTCCGCACATAGCTTTTTAAGCACAATTTCTTTTGTTATAAATCACAATTTTAACGTGAAATTATATTTGAACTGTGAGGTATCGTGTGTGTTAATTAAGGTTGATAACTTATTATAATATTATGTAGGCAAATAAAAACGTTTTTACCCTCATACTGCTATGAATGTTAAGAATGAAAACAGTTCTATTTGTTTTGTGTTCTCTTTGGTTGTACATTAAAAAGAGAGTTGTATTTCTTTTAGATAATGTCATTAATTTTTGTAGTTCGAAGACTTACGTAGTCCATATATGAATAACTAAGGAAACAAACTATATGTTTACATGAATAATATAGTAATCTATATTATGTTTTTTGGGATTATTAATATATATTTTTAGTGTATACGTATGAAATATCCCAAAGAACTATAGAATAATACTGAGATATTAGTCACTTTCCTGATTTGTAGCTTTTCATTAATTTGGTATTTTACGACAGCGTGCACAAGTAAGATTTAAACAGTTTAAATTGTTCATTATGTAATCAGGAAATAACAGTAAAATCATATTTTTTTAACTTATACCTAATTCCATTTTTTGTTCACTGAAAATATGAATGAAAAAAGAAATAAAATATTAAATAGCAGTCAGTATCTTTATTGATATTCTAGCAGTAATATAAGATTTATGATTTGTCACTGATATCATCCTGTATTTTAAACTTTGGTTTGGAACAAACGTTTGTGTAGCAAATATTGTCCACAATTGTAATTTATCCTTAAACGATAGGAAATATACAAACTGTAGTGTGTCAGACAAAAGTTTCGAAAAAAAAGCAATGCACTCATCTTTGGTTATATTACAAGAATTGTATCGAGCTATTGAACTCCCTGTAACTTGAAACTGTACATTTTTACATTTGTATGTCGATTTCAAATACCGTTTAGTGATACCACAAAATTGCTACCTTTTGTCGACCACATAAGTGTAATATTTGATTATATTTTAAGGATATACTTTCAAAATCTAAGTATTTATTATGATATTTGTATAGCAAGAATGGGCGTAGATTATGATTTTATGAAAAGTATTGTAATAGAAAGTAACTTTACAAAACTTATTGATGTCCTATCGAAAATATAAATTTATAAATTAAGACCAAATTCATTGCCAAAATCAGTATGTGTGTCGGCTTTATAGATGGAAAAAACTTAAGATGTAATTGAATGCCAAATTCCAACAAAGTTCGTTTAAATTTGCTTACAAAAATATGATATTGGTTGATTTATTAAAAAAATATAATTACTTGCTATTACTTATTTTTTTATGTGAATAATTTTAGTTTCAATTTCGTTATTTTGTAAATATTTAATTAATTTTTTTAAATTTTTTTTTAGTCATTAAGAAATATACGAAATTTACTAAATTAAATTCGACAAAAATGTTATACATTTATCACGTCATATTATATTAGTCGATATCTCGAAATATTTTTATTCAATGTCAAATTTCTTTTCTTATATATCTTTATTTATTAATATCTGGCATTTACTTTATTTAATACGTTAATAACTAATAAATCCTATTTCCTAAGTCATCTGTGTCAATCCGTGTCATAGTCGATTAGAAGACTTCCAATTCTACCACAAAAAATGAAACAGTTTTCCTATTAAAGTTCTTTTGTTATTTTACTTCATTTAATCTTAATGTGTTAATTGCTTTACTACAGAAATAACCTTCCTGTATAAATATTCACTAATTTCTAAACGTTTAAGATTTGTGGAGCAATTCAAAAGTTTATAATTTTTTAAATGCCCACTTCGAAGCAAACTGAGGAAATAAACCAGTAAATGATAGATTGGTGCAAAGTAAGAAATAAACACAACTTCCCATATTTACGATTAGCCTGGCTACTTTTATTATTATACATTTCTAGAAGAAAATATATTCTCTAAATATGAAAATTGTTTATTAATTTAAATGTAAAAATAGTGAATTTCATACGAGTGGAGTTAAGAAAATTACAGATTGTAGAGATTTTAAGTTTTCACTTCTGTAGGCAGTCCCTATAACTGTTCATGTTTTTTTTTTATTTTTCTTTATTCTTTGTATTATCTCGCTAAAATGTTTAATTTAGACCTTTAGCGTGATGGAGAAAAGTTTAGATTTTATTCGCAGCTTTACTCGCTTCGATTACTAGTAACAAGAAAAATGTATTTGATTGAGACACCTAAGCGACGGGACAGATCTTCATTTAAACTTGAAAACTGTGTACATATTCTCGATTAACATATAAGTCACAATTGAAATCCAAGAATGGTATAAAATATGTAGAACGGAACTCATTATTTTAATCAATAATAATGATGCAATACAAAATCTGTGGATGAATGGCGCCATGCATAAAATAAATCAATTACTTAAGTATCTGCATACAAATCCCAATACCTTAATAATAAAATCTACAAAGGCCAGGTGAAGCTAGTAATGAAATAGTCACATTTAATTAAATGATTACCGAAAACAGTTTTTATTATATATTAAATATCGTTTTCCCCCGTTCTGTATTATCGGTAATTTTCAATGTTGACCAGAAATACGGGTGTATTTCATTTGTATGTGATGTTGCGGTGATGTCTCCGTTAATTTTCTGGTAGTACATTTTAATTTAAAAAAAATGCCTGTTTCTGGCGGGTATCGTTTCAAAAATAATAATCCGGACGTTCTCAATTATTTATGATTTTATATGTTCCGAAGAAAATTCATATTCAGAAGCTTAACAGTAATCTCCCGCTCTAGCATATTTAGTCCGATTGTTCTTTCCCAATTATTTATGATTTCACATGTTTAGAAGAAAATTCATATTCATAAGCTTAAGAGTAATTTTACGCCCTAGAATATATAGTCGATTGTTTGTTGTTTAGAAGAAAATTCATATTAATAAGCTTAACAGTAATCGGCTGCGCTAGAATATTTAGTCTGATTGTTTGTTCCTAATTATTTGTGATTTCACATGTTTAGAAGAAAATTCATATTCAGAATCTTAACAGTAATCTTCTGCATTAGATTATAATTAGACTAATTGTTATGATCTTATATTCGGTTTAAATACGTAAACACAAATTTCAGTGGTTTGTTAAATGAAGTGGTATAATTGTCAATATTTCTAAAATTGTTTTGTCGAAAGAATATGGCTAATGAAGAATATGGAAATATATATAACAGTAGACTGATGTCGATTCAATCTGTGCGGTACATTGGAAGTGAGAAAATCCTAATGCCGGTATAGTCTACAGTGATACAGCTATATTTACAAACAGATGGCGATACAAGATAATGGCATAGTATATGGCGAAAAAGCTATAGATTGAGGACGATACACCATAGGTCGAATCATCATTAGAGTTGCATTCCCGCCAATCACAGACTGTACTGTACGATACAACCTATGGTGACAGCGTCGTTAATCTAATGACGATTGTAATGTTGATTATTAGATTATGGCAATACATATATAGACTGACAGCGTTACAACGATGATGACACAATTATGATGATAACACGGACTGTGGCGATAAAGCTATATGCTGACGGTGATACAGGACCGATATGTAAGTAAATTCTTGAATTGCAAAGTTTTGTGCAAATTAGGAAAAAATCTAGTTTGCTACGAAGGAAAAATATTGTCAAACTTTTTGAGCCGATTGCCAACACCAATATCCTTTATTCCTTGCTCTCGTATGAAATAAACTGGGATGCAAGATTGTTAGTACTACTTAAAATTTACAGGAAAATGGAAACTTAGTTTACATTATTTTTAATTTCTGGGAATTTTATTTATAGATCTTTAGTTATTCGATCTTTACTTCATTTGTCAATCTTAATCTTCATCTTTATAATAATTATTAACAAAAGTCCTAGTTCTTTATACGTCGGTAAAATGTCACCAATCAAACTTTATATTTCGAAGAAAATCTTTTACCGTATTTTTAAAAAATGTCCGAGTGTTTTTCCAGCGCTTTAAATTTTTGTTTAAAAATTGGGTCTTTATTTAATTTCCTAATTTATAGTCATAAAAATACCTCTTCCCCTCTTTGATTTTAGCATCATTGATTTTAGAGAACGTTATGCGCACCAAGTCATTCAAGTCACCTTGCGGTATTAAATGGGGTGTGGAAGCAGTGCTAGGTTCGTAAGTATTATCTTTCATGTCCTCTCAAGTAGAAGGTAAGCTCAGCGGCACATTGGATTCATCCGATTGTCTAATTTCTGGAGGTGTTGAGAGACATCTTTTCACTGTGAGGAATAGGTCTCCTTCCAGAGGGTAATTTTATATACTTGATTGCTTGTTTAGTTTTACTACTAAAGCTTTTAACTGCAGTTAAGTAAAAATATCTCTTCAATCGGCCCAAATCATTGGAATGGCAAAGTTCATGTGACGTGTTGTGAGTTAACACAACACGTCACATGAACTTTGAAAAATCCAGTGAAAAGAGTAGCACAGGCACAATATATATATATATATATATATATATATATATATATATATATGTACGTATATATGTATATATATATATATATATATATATATGTATATGTATATACAGTATTTATCTATGGGAATGTTTTTTGATTTTATAAATTCAGTTTACATGTAGCAAAATTATGTTGACCAGTGTTATGATAAATTAACTTAAATCCGTATTATTTTTTTTATTTAAACTTATTATTTGTTGCTGTAATATTTCAGATGTGATAGTTTAAAATTGATATTATTTCCGAGCGAGATTTTTTTAAACTGTGGCGCTCGAGTCTTTGTTTCTTTTTCGCACGTAAATAGGACGCTATAAAATGCTATTCAAAGCATCCGTAGCATGAATTACGCATGCTTTGAACAACAACGCTTCGTCGTATTTAAATATCTGCGTAATATTACATACCCTCAAACGCTTCAAACTTTTACGCATGAGGGTTGCCCACGAATATACACAACCCTCGTGCTGCGAGTTTTAATAACAAACATCTGTTACGAGTTTTACGAAATCGTACGTGACAGGTCTATATTTCCCCTGACTGTCTTTTTGAAGTATCTGAAGTGAGTATAACCTGGCTAAAATTAATCACGTCGGTTATAAAGAGTAGCATAAGATAGGACTTCATCACCTAACGCTACTCAAAATTGATTGAAACTCTTTGTGGGTTAGCATCAAATAATTTTTTTTCTCAAATATATGAAATTGCGACTGTATTTAGGGGAAAAATTTAGTCTTGTCATTTAAAATAAATCTTGTAATTGAAAAGTTCTGTTTTTAAAATAAAATGGTGGTAATTTTTTCCTTGAGACTAAATTTAATAAAATTTGATACCTACTTATGTAGACTATAGATTGGACCACAGTATTACATTTTACTGTAGTAATGTTCTCCATAATAAGCCAGTGATTTGCAAGTCAAATGAATGCTTTGTAAGAACGATGTAGTTTGATTTATGCAAATGGATACAATGTCGCGAAATCGACTGGATACCAAAATAGGAAAGTATTTATGTCGTGAAAAATATCAAGACGTTTACAGTTATCTAAATGTTATTACACTTTTTAGCCGTAAAGCAAGAGTATTATTATTTCTGACCAGAATGTTATGACAAAGAAAGGAAGATATTTTTGCAATAATACGTTTGTGTGAAGACTGTAGAAATCGTCAATTTAAAACTATGGACATACGGAATCAGAATTAAATCGTTTATGCGCGTAAAGGGACGTTTTTACTGCATTCACTTTAAAATTGCCTACTTTTGCTACTTCAATCATAGAATGTTTTTTTTTATATAGATTTATATTGCATTGAATACTTACAGCTAATCTTCCCCCATAAATTTAAACTAATCTTAGAAAACTCTACAAAGCTCATTAGTTACATGTAAATAAATAAATAAATAAATATATATATATATATATATATATATATATATATAAATATATATATATATAACACTAAAATGAATAAATTCATGTTTAAATTTTTCTACGCTTAGATATGAATCATTGTCGATGAACATTCGATGCGAGAAATTGAAAAGCAAAGGAAATTGAAGCGCGTTGAAATATATACAACGCTCCCTTCAATAATCATATTTCATTCTCGCAGGACGGCATTTGTGTTTAAAAATAAACCTACAGATAGTTTATTATACAATTATGTAAATTGGCAGCTGATATAAGGATGAAGTAAACTACAATGACGTGAAACGTTTATGAGATAATAAAAAATACAAATAATATTAACATAAACAAAAATGTTATGTTCACTAAAGAGGGCTGATATTCTTACTGGTACAATTTAAAAAAAGTAAATGCTATTTTTTTTTATGAACTTTTGCAAATTTGCTTAATAATACACTATTATTAATGTCATGTAGATTTTAAAATTTTGCAGGACGTGTGTAAGATCAATCAGAACCTAAAACAACGTTTTTTTAAGAAGCTCTGTGTTTTGCCTGTCCATTTGTTTGCAAAAGAAATATTATCAAAACGGCACATAAAGATTTTTGATGGTAAAAAGTAAGAAATTTTGTGATCGGGTGTCAGAATTTATTAGATGGTTAATATCAGTCAAATGTAAATTTTAAAATTTAAAAAAAGAATATCAAGAAAACGTGAAAAACTTTTGTGTAAATTCATAATAGGTATGGCAGAAGAAACGTGAAAATATTTTGCGTTATGTCGTAATAAGCATGGCAGAAGGAACGGTGAAACTGTGAAAAAACTATTTAAATAAAGTATTTAAGACGCATCGCCGTTCAGTATAATTTAATCCAAAGGAATTGGCAACATTAAGTGCTATTGAAGTAGTCCGTGCGCAACGTCGCGTAGACGTTCTGAAATATTATATCTACATAGGTAACAATATCTTGATCCGTCGTGATATTTATTTTTACCATTACTAATTTTATGTACGTGAATTCATTTCTTATGTGAAAAAGATTAGCTTAATTGTTAGCAATGTGACAGATATATCAGCAATGTGATATAGATAACAATATCTTGATCCGTCGTGATATTTATTTTTACCATTACTAATTTTATGTACGTGAATTCATTTCTTATGTGAAAAAGATTAGCTTAATTGTTAGCAATGTGACAGATATATCAGCAATGTGATATAGATAACAATATCTTGATCCGTCGTGGTATTTATTTTTACCATTACTAATTTTATGTACGTGAATTAATTTCTTATGTGAAAAAGATTAGCTTAATTGTCAGCAATGTGGCAGATAGCCGTAGACATATGACGCGGTACATAATCAGGTTTAATAGCCAGCAGTTTATATCGGATATGTGCCATTACTTTAAACACATTATCTTAAAAGAGTATAACACAATATACATTAATAAATTTGATGTTGACTAAAGCTCCATTGCTGCTTCACATTTTGTCCGAATAAATTAATTTAAGGCGATGGTTTCACCAAACACCAGTAAATTTAATTAGTAAGCCAATTGCTTATAAAAAAGGTTCAAACGATTTACGAAATGGTAACAATTCCAAAACCTTTAAATGTTATTTGTTTTCGATATATAAAAAAAATACTTCTTACTTCTTCAAAAACATTCTAAAATAAATAAAGGAAATAATACTTTTTTACATTTAACTCCATAACTAATATTATTCGCTAAAAATTCATTGTACTGTAATAAAACTTTACAAAATTAAGTCATAACTGTATACTATAACATTAAGCTGATTACATACTTGCATATAATTTACTTTTGATATATAAACTTTTAATCAAACATTTTCTAGCATACGTATATTTTCTAAAAATTATAAATTCTTAACTAAAATAATTATTACGGGCAATATAACGTTTGTATTTAAAACCGAACAGGATACACTACGAGTGTTTATTAAAAAATACAACTATTCATAGCCTGACAATATAGTACTTTCGCCTTAATCTTACTAATATTAATAAGACGAAATTCCGTTTTTTTGTTTGTATATTTGTTTTTTAGAGATACACGCATTAATTATTGATTCAACTTTCGTATAACTTTTATAATATAATAGCTTATAGTTTCCAGATTTCCACAGGTCATGTAGTATGTACATGCGTAGTATAATTATTGAAATGTAAATAATAATATCAGCGTAGTCGGAGAAATAATAACTGATCTAGGTGCTTTTGTGCCGGGAAAACAACAAATACTAGATGCGTTGACATTAAATTTGAGAGTATTATAAGTATTAATCATTTTTATTGTTTTGCGTTACTCAAATATTTGATGAATAAGTGAAGACCGCCGAACAAAGACAGTCGGCGAGCATAGATTATATTTAATGCCCAATATAAGTATATAAAACAATTTTGTAATATTTAATGCCCAGTATGTTCTAATAAGAAGCAATTCTAATAAGTACAATACTTTTCAACATAACAGCTATTGCAGGGCAACGAATGTCTATTGCTTAAAATGATAATATCAAATATTTTATAATTTTTTCTGTTAAATGAATATCGTAATAAAAAAAATATGAAAGAAGAAAAAAAAGGGATGAAGAATCTAGATTAATGAATAAGAAAATATTTTAACTTTTTATGATAGTTCTACATATAGACGTCCCACAAAGATTTGCGTGGCGAATCGGTCGTATGGCTGTATTATAGATATATGTTATCATTAATCGGTAGGTCGCATGGTGGCGCTCAACATCTAACAGTCTTATTACGTGGATTATATTTAATGCCCAACATAAATATATAGTGCAATTTTGTAATATTTAATGCCCAGTATATTAGAACTTAGATATCGAAATAAATTTTGAAGTGTTTTATCTGGCATAAGAATTAGTGATGTGCTTATTTTTTATAAACACAATACGACTTTCGTCGGTCAGTAAATTTACTTTCGTCGGTCAGTAAATTTATAAATATTCATACTATAATTCGACCATAAACAAATAGACCTCGTTGTGTGGCGAATAAATTAATTGGTGGCCATTTCTTGTAAACCATGTTGAGCATGGAACTGCGCATTCATATACACTATTCTGCTCCTAAAATTAATTTATTTTCAACTCCTTATGACCTATGAAATGATTCTTTGTGGTATTTTCTTTATTAATTATACAAAATATTAATGTGAATGGAAAGTTGCCCATTATTTGTTAAAATTACAATTAATCGTGGTTTCTTCCGATAAATTAAAAAAAATGCATTAAAATTTATGAAATTCAATGTTTTTTCCTAAAAGAAAATGTCCTACCTTAGATATTATATGCTTTAATGGCTTACCTGTGAAAAATATATGTTTCATTTCTATGCAAAATCGTAGAGACTCTTCAGAGATAATATTTTATGTTTTTAGATGCTTTTTACAAAGCTGAAACAAAAAAATTTATACGCGGTTTTTATCATGAGAAAAAAGCAAACTCAAAAATAAAACAACGAACACAAATACCATACTGTGGTAAAAAGTTATTTTCAGTCTTTTACAAATATGCAAATTTCTACAAACCACGCGAAAAATATTTTTACGGTAATAAGAAAATAAATCTTTTGCATCTTGACTTCAAATGAATTCAAACTGGCTGTTATCCTTGACACCGTTCGTGTTAAAATTTATTTATACAATATTGTTAACGGTATTTTAGGTGTATTTATATCACTTAATTGTATTTTACTAATGCAAGCAATGATCGTAAAATACGATAGTTTTCGTGCTTAAGCAGTAAAAGTTAATAACCAGCCCACAATGAACAATCTAATTTTTAAATCGGGACGATTTTGTATCTAGCCCAAACATTTTTAAACGGTTTTATTTGACTTCATTTTCCATATCACGTTGTGGATGAAAATATAGCAATCGATTTTTTAAATAATTCTACATCACCGATTGTCATGAAGCTTTGCACACGAATTCAGTTCTCATAAGACTGCAGAATTTTAAATTCAAGTTTTGATCCTGAAATCCTGATATTGCGGGGGTAATGCCTACCTAAACCGTAAGACTCGAGGATCTGTTAATCTTTAAATACTATTGTGAACTTCAAGCAGAGACTTTGTAATTAGACTCCTGCAAACTTCTCAGTCCCGATGCTGCGAGGATTCTGATCGCTTAAACCGTGGGGCTAGAAGGTCTGCTAGTTTTAAATTAATGTTGTCTGAAGTTGTGACTTTCTAATTTAATTCTGAGTTCCATCCCTTTAGTACTGATATCATAGTTGTAAGGTGTGTCTAAATCGTATGACTTGACCATATGCTGGTTTGAAATTGGTAAAATAAGCCATAAGTTAGATGTTTGCGTACTGTGTAATTACCAACCCAGATCAGTTTTTTTAATAATATATATCTATTAGGTGTGCCTATGGCTTTGCCCAATGTCAAAAATTAAAAAAAATGTAAAACGCGATTGCAGCGCTGCCTACCTACGATATATATATATATATATATATATATATATATATATATATATATATACATATATATATATATATATATATATATATATATATATATATATATATATATAGATAGCAACCGTTGGGCATTTCTTTTCTTTTCGCGCACGGATACGTTTTTTTTCCTATTCTATCGTGTCCAACCATTTCTCTTGGTTGTTATCTAAGGAACTATTTTCCGTCCTTCTTGCGATAGATTCGATATATTGATATGTTGAGAATAAATATTGCACAAATATTGCAGAAAAACCTTGCAAAACCTTACGTACACCTTGCAAACCTCTCATCGCACCCAGAGAATTTACATTTTATTTATAAATATTTTCGGGCAAAATCAATAATATTTTTATGGAAATCTTAGAAACCGAACTTAGTCATTCTATTCATATTATGACGAGGCTTGATTTCCATAAAAACTGTAAGATATATTATAACTATATACTTCTCCCAGTGCCTTTATGAAGCATCGAGTTATTAAAACAGTTCGGTATTTTTTCATACAAATTTTTGGCTCCTATTTTACTCCAACAGAAAAAAAAATTTAAAAAACCCTCCTTTAGTAGATGACGTAGGTATATTTTTATTAAAAACCACTGTGAACAATTTCGAGTCTTTAAATTTCTAAAAACATGCAAAATATTTCTATGTTTATTTATTTATTTTTGAAGCACAACATGATTCGAGATACTCTTGTCTAATATAATTGTTTCACATATACTTTGAACTCCTCTTTCACCACTCCGGGTCTGATTTGCAAAATTGTAAAGCGTATAATTAATTATTTATTCTGATTTTCCTTATTACAAATTTCAAAAACACTGTTCAGGACTGATTTTTGAAAAACCTTTCCCAAGTGACGTTTAAATTTTTTAATTTATAATTAGGATTTTAATACTCCTTATTAAATGTAATAAAGGTTTCCTTATTTCTATCCTGTTGTTTTGAATTATGTTATCGAATATTGCTTTCTTTGCAAAGATCTTTGCTAATAGCCTACCTGAAGATGTAGTTTCTTTGTTAAAACCTGATTCCTTTCTGAATTGTACTTGCCTTTTAAGATATAACTGAAAACAATTCTATTAACTTGACAAAAATTTCAAAATTGAAAAATTTATCAAATAACCTATTATCCATACGAAAATGCGACACCGGGGCAATGAATAAATGGGGTGTGATGTAATGCTTTCTGATTGGTACATACCGTCACGTGGATAATATCTGAATGTTGCTGAATTTATTTCTAAAGTAAAAATAATCTCTACTTTAAATAATAAATAATTAGTTTTTTTTGGTATTTCCATAACATGACGTCCTCACTAACCCTATCTATTTTCAAAATATACGTTAGAAAATGGAGAATTAATACAACAATTCTAAGCCAAAAGACTATAGATAATTTATAAGAAATCAATTAATGGGTAATAGTAGGCTGCATTCTAAATAATTAAATCCTCAGTAGGAACATTCTCCTTATGTAACTATTATGTTGCTATATTATTTGGATATCTACTTATGATATATCAAGTTGCCACTAACAAAAAGACAATAAAAAACGTGTCTTATATATACTGGAATTATTAAATAGATGAAATAAAATACGAATAAAACTGGCATAAATTTTATTAAAATGTCCCAATATGGCAACATTTAGGTGATAAAATACATTCTTTTTACTAACGATGAAGCAAAGGTCATAAAGAAAATGGGAGCAATCAGAGACAAGGGTGCTGCGCATTGTTCGATTTATTGAATATCGTTTATCAGCCGCAAGGAGCCAGAGGGGAATCGTTCGTTTCTTTGGGCGTAAATTTACATTTCCGTTTAAATGACCGTAAATAATACTCTTTAGGACTTTTCTCTTCGGCTTTTGTTTTCAATATCCTTTAGTTTTTTTTTATTATTGACATTTTTTTGCATTGAATATATATATATATATATATATATATATATATATATATATTTATATAAGTGATATTTTGGTAATACACATTGGTGATATTGAAATGAATGCTTTTATCCATGTTATCTATTTTTCTTTGTGATTTATTCCTAATCAAAATAGGCTCCAACATCTTCACAATTTATACAAGACACATTGAGTCACACTTATAGTTTTTTTTATTAGATTTTTATTAGGAATCTATTCAATTTCCATTCCTTTCCATCATTAGTAAAAAATTTGAAACTAGTACTTTTCTAAAGACTTATAGGTGATGGTTTCCTTTACCCGATTGTTTTTGTTATATCCTCAAAATATGATAATTATATAATAAAAAAAACGAAGGACTTTGGCAAGAATATTAATGTATATAGTGAAATCACAATTCAGTTAAATGTAATTTATCTTATAAGTAAACCCATTCGTTTTTAGCCTTAAATGAACGGGAAAATCGTGGAAACGAAATGTTTTTAATCCACAATAAAAGAACGATAAATTTCTGTGACAGGACATCCTTATGTGTAATTTACCTCTGTAATACTTGGTGTTCTAATAACTGCTCTTCTTTTTATGCTACGTTTATGGAAACCAATAATAAAATGTATTATTTACGATTTTTTTACGTACTTCCATAAAAGTAGTATTAGTCTATCGGTGGAATGATTTTTATTTTTAATATTCTATTTTATATGCTATAAAAACCTACACATTTTCTTTCGATATATCCGTGATGCTATATAAAGCACTAAGGAACATATACGACACATAAACTACGTAAGCCCAGCAAAATTTGAACATTCGGAAATGAGATAACTTTTGATGGATTACATATTGTACTTACTCGTGTATTATAAGTAATTTTTGGTTATATATTTAGTGCCATAACTAATATTACATATTACTGATAGAAATAATGATTCGAGAAACTCTTAAAAATTTTTCTTACACTTTTAAATCCATTTTCCCAGCGGAAATAATTTTCCATAGTAGTAAAGCATCTTCGCATACATTGCTTCCAATTGATTTAAGTTACGTAACGTGATTATTTGTTATCAATATAACTTTCAATTTTTGTAAAAATGAACAGAGAGCTAGCTTTCCCTCTGTTATACGTATATAAAGATATGCAACATTTTTAAGCTGATGTTATTTCACTACAAATATTATAAAATCAGTGAAATATTAAAGTATTGTGTGGGAAATCAATTTCATACATTTTTTCGGCTTTTATAGATTTCATAATAAACCCGTCTTTTAGGCAATGTCTCGATTTTAAGCTATCCCCTACTTAACTATAGACTTCCACGATACATTTTATCCACTCAAAAAGGTATATGTATTCTAATCTTAGTATTAAAATTTAATATATGCCTCCATTATCTTCAACATAATTAGTACCAGTTTGCGTTATTCTCAACACATAGGCTTCGGCAGATTTGTGTTGGCTGCATAAAATTTGCTGAAAATTATAGAAAAATTCTTTCATCGCACATACCCTAGCTATAGAGTTGAAACTGCGTGACAAGCGTTAAGGCTTTATGATAACCAAAAAATTTTATTGGAAATTTTTTTTTTAATCGATCCTTTTTAAATTACATTCAAATCATCACATACAAATACAAAGCTATAAGAGTAGGTAGCGCAGGCGTATTAGAAGAAAGTAATATTTATAAGTTTCAAAATATGAAAAATAAATATTACTCTCTATTATGGTTCAAATATTTTTGCTTAGAAAAGTTGATACTTTATTTGAACTAATTTTAACTCGACATTTAAATTTATCTATTTGATATTTAAGTTAAATAAAAAAAGAAAAAGATATAAATATCAGTTAGATAATTAACACCGATTCTATTATTTGAACTTCGCTCGAGTAAAAAAAATGTATGGCTATAGTATCGCTCTAATAATATCTGTTAAAAAATAATGATCATTTTTTACATAGAAACAAAAGACAAAAATTAAAATTTTAATCAAAAAAATTAAATTTGCTTTGCATATGTTATTACTTTGGATCAGGAACAATATAAAGATCAGTTACGAGAGAAACCTAAAACTTCTAATATAGATCTTCCATATTAACTGTTGATTGGAAGTTCAATTTATTTATCGGTTCTTACGAGTCCGGATATTTCTTTTGGTGTTAGTTTTCTTTATCAGTTTAAAAATTGTCACGAATTATGGCAAAATAATAGGTATTTAGGTATTCAAAAAACTAAGAATCATTGTGTGAAAGGTAAAAGGGATAACACTGAACATAGTGGTTATCTTGATACTAATTGAGTAAGTAATATTGTAGATCACACAACTTATACAGGCTATTGTTCTGTAAGTTATCAGGATCATTTGGAAACGCAAAAAGCAACAAACAGTTGTTCTTTCAAGTGTGGAAGACTGAGTCCTAGTTAATAGCTGAGGCTTCTAAGGAAGCGTTACACGCACACACACACACACACACGCGCGCGCGCTCATATATATATGTATATATATATATATATATATATACATATATATATATTTATATATAAATATATATATATATATATATATATATATATATATATATATAAGATCTTTACTATGTGAGCTGACGGTATTGTGCGTTTCTTTAATGATAGCCAAAGTAAACACATTGATATTAGATATAATTTCGTCAAGGATGTAGTTAAAGAAAAAATTTAAGATTTAGACTATTTGCCAACAACCCCAATGTCAGCTGATATTTTATTGAAGTTTATGTATATTATGTGTAATACCATGAATTATTATAAATGTATAGTGAACATGAATGTTAGTCAAATAGAGTGTCAAGGCGAAATATTGTTATTTCTTTGTTTCTTTGTTGTAGTTGGTGAGTTTTGAATATTAAAAACGGGTAACATAAATTAAACAGATAGTGCCATCTACTGTCTTCATGATACTATGCGGCTTTGCACCTTTTAGTTTTCGGACGTTGTAAATGAAATTCGATTACTGAAAAAGACCACATCTTGTCTCCGAAATAGCTCCGTCATTTTATTATACTTCGATAGTTATGAAAGTGCAGAAATAAATCGAATCTTCATTTGACTTGAGCGTTACCCCGTAAGGTTTGTTTTCCTTTTCCACTTTTTCTGTTTGTTTCAGAGACTAACGATGCGGGTGATTCTTTAAACATGTCATTCTCGCTAGCTCGTAAGAAACTAAATTTATTTTTACAAACAAAATGCAATTTAACTCTCTCGAAAACGTTTCTTGCATATTTCCATATAATTAGTGATTAAATATTTGGTTGTTTTTAGATATATTACAGATCTTTTTGTGGGCAAATAAGGAAAAAAAATAACAAATTTGGTACAACTGCAGCGAAATTAGTTGAAGGCAAATGAACCACGTTGCTTGTTTTAAAATTAACTCGTGCAAAAAATAAATAGAAGATTTATGAAAATTATATGTATGATTTAGGACGTGTTTATGTGAAAAAGTATGTGTTTTAGAAAAACTATTTAGACAAAAAGTTCACAATGTTAAAATTTTTAAATACAAAATTTATATCTTAGTCGTTTTTAAAATTTAAATGTTTATTCAACAACAAAACCTGTTATGCAGCAATAGATTTGCTCTACATATTTTTTAGGCAAGTCAGCTATATTGCATTTTTATTAATCTGTTTCAAATTGTAATTTTTTTACAAGATAAATATGTCGCTTATTATGTCTTTCATAATCGTAAAAAACATGGTGTATATTTCAAAGTTGGTAAGATCAATTACAATCGCCATAATTTTTTTGTAATTTTCGAAACAGATTTTACCAACTCTTTTTCCAATGATTTTTGAACCAGTAGTTTCGGAAATAAGTGAAAGCACTGCTCTATTTTTGCATATTTTTTGGAATATCCTTTTAAATATGCAAATTACTCACAACCAACTAATTTACAAAATATCTCTTATTATATATAAAACTTTATTTATTATTTCTTATATAAATATTTCAAGAAAGTTAGCATGTTTGAAATATGCGTGTTAATAATAAATTCTAGACCAAATTTCAAGCTTCAACGTCGTATTATGTCGAAGAAAACTGACCCAGTGTAGAAAATCCTAAATATTTTGTCTACAATAACTCTCATAGGAGTAAAACTACAGTGCATATTTTAAAAATTATATCTGACTTGACGTTTTGTCAAATGATTAATAATTCCAATATTTTTTTTCTTCTGTATGGCTTTTTAATGTTTAAGTGCCAACAACACTGTATTAAATTTTATTAAAATATGGATTAATTTTTGAAAGGTATAGAACATTCTCGAAGGAATTTCTGTTGCATTCCTTTTTTAAATAATAAAATTATTCTTTGTTTTACGCGTCCTTATTGAAAAATTTTCCATTCAATGTTTTCGAAACCTTCTATAAGTATACATCGTTAATCATTTCTCTGTTGCTTTCGAGTTTTCAACGGGCATGGATAATAACTATATATCCTAGCCGTAAAGTTACTTTTAAACTATTAAATTGCAAGGATCTTTAATTGTATGTCCAAGCAGTAAAGTATTGTGATCAGATACATTCAAACTATTGAAGTGCGAGGATTTTTAATTGCATTCCTAGCAGTAAGTTCTGTAATCAGTTACTTTAAACTCGTAAAAAGCTAGGGTAATTAATGTATACTGTAGCCGTAAAATATCAGTTTCTTTGAACTCTTAGAGTTTATGAACAATCTACACATTTTAGCCGCAAGGTCTTGGTGAAACTTCAATTTTAAATCGGACTGTGCTATGGAACATTAATTCGAGAAAGTTCTATATCCTAATTTTAAAGGATGAGTATAAGAAGATTAATGAGTTACGTATTATATAAATAAATAATTAAGTTGGTCCTTTTAAAAGGTTTTCTCCAATTTAAATCACATTGTGAAAAATCCTGCGGACCAACTACGACCAGCTTTGAGTCGAGATACGGAACCGTAAAACAGAATTAGCATTATGAATTTTTATTTTATTACAATTGATATTAATTAAGTGAAATAATTATTTCAAATTAACTCACTCAAAATATGCATAAAATAACACAGTTCCTGATTTTAAAACCCATCATATTTAAATCAATTTAAGTTCATAAAAAACAATAATAAATTTTATAATTACATAGACTACTGTATCTCTCGACAGAAATTAAACTTTCTTTAAAAAGTTAAGTTCTGTTAAAAATCTAAAATTAGGAGTAATCGAATAAAAATTTAGAATAATCACAAAATTAGTTTAACTGCATATATGTGGATGCTTGAATTAATTTTTGAGGGTAAAAGTTTTGTTTAATTTATCTTTAGAGTTTTTAATTTAAAAAGCGTATTGCTCTGGTTTTAAAATATTATAAATTTCAATTTGTCGAGATACAATTTTTCCAAGAAACAATCATGTACAAAATATGTGTCATATTATTTATACAATCCTAAAAAGTCCATATAGATAGAAAACAAAAGCAAAAAAGTGTATAAACATCCCATAGTAAGGATATCCCGGTGTATAAAACCTTACTGAAGTCAAATTATCTCATAATCCATAAATCGTCACATCATATTTGTGAGACAATTCAAATAGCGTCCACTCCATACACCAGTAAATTTTATAATTAATTATCCTAATTGGATAAGGGGTTTCAGCACATCAATACAACCATGTTTAAGTACATTAATATAAAACCCCAAAAACCTAATTTTCTGGGACTTCAGTAAATTTCAGTACTTCCTTCGAAGAAAGGCAGTAGGATATTAACTTTCGTCACATAGCCGTTATTTAAAATAAAATCTACCCATACATTTCGAATTAAATACGTCAAAAATTATTGAGATTTAGATTATTAATTATTCGCAAAAAATTGGCAGTGACTTGAGTACCCTGAAGTTGAGGAAGTTTTAATTAATTTTTTCAAAATAAAAGTGCTTCAGCTACAACATTGCTGAATAACTGACTGGCTAGCTTAAGTTTAATTTTTTTTATTTTGAAAGTCATTTCGATTCGACGAAGTTTATTGGTTAAGTGAAATTTATTTTTCTTAAATACTATTCAATTTCACTTAACCAATAAACTTCGTCGAATCAAAATGACTTTCATTAACATTTATGCCCATAATTTAAAATGCCCAATTCCAAGAAAAAAATTAAAATAAAATATAACTTAAAGAAAGCAAGTAGTAGAGAGAAAAGACAAGATTATTCACCCAAAACGGATGCCGAAAAGAGTAGCTTAGCACAAAAAAGGAGCTTTTGTAGATAGTTTATAAACATTAAATTATTTATCAACACTTGTTAAGAATCAGAGAACAGACTTCTATTTTGATGGTAAACTAATTTCCAGAAACAAAGAGAATTGCGATTTGCTTTGGCATCGTACCTATATACGTACGGATAAAAAAACAACGGATTGAGATGCGCGTCATTTTTCAAATACAAATTTGTATCATAACAAACATTTAAAAACAAAGAAAGAATGGCATCGTTTTAGATGACAACTTCTTCTTTCTATAAAAAGACTACAAAAAATTTATTATATTCAGAATTATCTGCGTTGTAATTATTTCTATAGTCAAAACCTGAGGCTGACGCACCGGTCGATAATAATTCACACACTCAAGGGTTGTACAGTAAGGTTTTTTATTTGAGCACAATTTATATCCTCAAATTGAGTTTCATAACATTAATACAACGAACTTTATATTTTTCTGATTGGTAAACTAATAAAATCTATGGTGAAAATATAAGAAAAAAATGTTTTAATACAATCAAATTTGGTTTAATTTTTTTTTGACTAGCCGAGTCATTCCTTCTACGTGTGTAAATTTAACATTAAAGTTATATTAATTTATCAGCAGTATAAAAATATCGTATCTGAATGACAATTTTCCATGCCGTGCCTTGGTGCAATTTACCATGTCAATGTATTTTATTTTATTTCTGTATTGTATGGCGTAGTAAATACTTATATGATCTTCTATCGTTTTTAGATTTTGTCTTTAATATGCATAGATAGTAACAGGTAATTTTAACTTTTTCTTATTAATATAATTTAACTAATTTCTTATACGTTACAATGTTACAAATTCACTAAAACTACATATGGGGAAAAGAAAGTTTTTAAAAATATCTATCAAAAATTTCACGGGAGCATAATACCTACTTATTACAGATAAATTACCGTAGCTGTTTTAAATATAATCAGTTTCACTTCTACTCCTATTATCGAAAAAAAATATCAAGATATATCATTCTTATCATAATAAGAGCGTAATTTTCATCTAAAAGAAAACAATTAACATTGTAAACATTTTGAGCTATTGCTGTAGATAAAAATTGATCTTCAAATTTTATGATTCGAATCCCTAGTTTAAGACAATTTAAAATAAATAAGTAAAAATGTGGAAAACGCATTTTGATGACGTTCAATGTGAGACGTCCTCTTTGGAATGGATGGTAAAACGGGCACACTTGGTGCGGGTCTATCACAGGCGCATCAAATCACGGCGTAAGGAATGGTTTTGATTGTCTAATGACCTACTCAAATATTTGAGGAATGAATATCATACTCCAGAGTCACTTAGGCCCGTATTTTTTAGATTGGTACTTTAATTTGAATGGACAATTACTATATTACTTTACCTCTTCTTCGTCATGGACTTTTGAAACTTTGCATGTCAATTTTATGTTGTGGAAACTTCTTTAATACTTTTATGTATAGCTTAAAGTTTGATTGACAGTTGTTGATTGTGTTACTTAGGATGTCGAGTAGTTTAGTTCATTGATTTTTTTGTTTATGCTGCAAACATTTTTTCACGTAGAAAGTCAGGTTATATCTAATTATTTAATTTCCATATTTCTTTTATTGATATTGTTTTAAATTAAATTCTCAACTGGTTTATGGCTTAATTTGTACGTAAGTCTGGTCTGACCAACAATTTGTATACTTATTATTTTTTTATTATTTCAAGTAAAATGGGAAACGCCTTAATAAAAAAAAAGAAAAATATTCATCAATAAATCATGGTTTTACGCGTATGGGCTATTTTGATAAAAATATTGCAGAACAGAATTATAATTTCATGTCTGAAAATGTTATTATAAAAAAAGTTCAGGAGAACCTTATACCGTAATTCAACAAAAGCAACGAACCCAAACATTATAAGTCAAGAGTAAATCGGTTTCAAATAGAAAAGGAAAGTGAGTGACTTTCCTTTTCTAGTTGTTGATTTTCAAAATTCGTACTATAAGTTTCTGTATACACTCAATCACAAGGATCTAATTAATTTTGTATAAACCTTCCATAAAAAATTATATTCTCTTCTGGTAATATGGTATTGAAAAAAACTCATCGTTAAGTCTTATAATTAGATTACCTTAAAGAATAGTTTCAGTTATTTTGGTTATTTTAAGGTTCTTAAATGATTTCTGGGCTTGCGTGATATTAAAGAAATTAACCAGAATAGGAATGTTTCACAATATTTGACAATTTTTTAAATTTAATTTTCGTCCGTTTAAACATTTTTTCTTCAAGTGACAGCTAAACAACGAAACGACCAAGAATAATAGGGAAAGTTGACAATAATATTTCAGTTTACATATAGATAGCACTTTGGTAGGATATCATGTATGCTGACATTGCAATATTCTCGTAATCCAAATTTTGGCAGAATTGATAAAAACTGATAAAACACGTCACCGACACAAATATACGTTTATTTGATGGTTTAATATTTTTTGCCATCTATGCACCAGTGAACACTTATTACTTGCATTTAAATATTTATTTACCTTGGCTCTGAAGGAATTAATGTCAATAAAATAAAACGAAACCGCCCAAAACGTATGTTGCAAAATATATCTCTTTTCTTAGCTGAATATAATATATTGAAATGAGAATAACAAATTTATACACATTGAAATAGGAGTTGTAATTCTTCTACTTTAATAGCATGTATTTCATTATATTTAGAGAATATTCAAAATCGTTTAAAATGCTACATGGCTCAAAGGATCATAAAAATAACATTGAAACAATGGTTGCTTTTTGTTGGATTAGTAAATCCAAATTCATTAAAAAGAAAAAAAATGTTATTGCTGAATACAAAAGATTGGGATGATGACTCTATAGATCATTATTCTATTCAACAATATTACTTTACCGAGAATAAATATTAAGCAGTCATTGCAGACCAATTTTTTTTGATGGACGTGGTCTTACTGCTATTGATAGAATATTTTGTAGTCAATCTCAATTTTTAAGTACAGCACATTGATAGGGATGATTAGGGTAAGACGTTACCATAAAACTTTTCAATAAAAATGAAATAATCAGAGTTCAGATAATTATACAAATTTTGTAAAATAGATTATAAATAAAATAAAACATTCTCTTTTGTCCTTGAAAAGAAGTGTAAATAAATTTTTAAAATATCACCACTGTCCTTATGCAAATAGCACTTTGAATCAGATTTTGATAATTTATTATTTCAGATACTGAAAACATGCACTTGGTAAATAACCGTGTTGCTCAGGTTTCTCCATCTGTTTTAGATTCTTTGAAGCATTAATCGCATTTTTGTTGTTATAAGGAATACGCATAATTTAAAAGTTATTTAGGACGGTTCAGTTAGTATATATAACATAAAAGAAAAACGGCTCAAGGCTGGAAAAAATTAATCATCTTTTTAATATTTAATAAAATTTTAATGAATATCAAAACTTTTAAAACTAGGTATCCTGTTTATAATGTTTACGTGAGACGGTTAACTGAAATATTTACCTAGCATCAAAAATATTAATTACATTTTCTATTAATTAAATCGATATTTGATACAAACGGTTTACGAGAGCTTTTAGTTCCTTTATTTTACTGGATTTCAAATAAAAGTAAACATTTATTAAGTGATAGTCGGAGACCTAACTATTGTACGCTATAAATCTCATAATATTTTCTAATATAATGTTTAATCTAACCAAGCAATCAGTTTAAGACTTTATAAAACTTTACATATTTTAAATACCTTACAGATTCACTACAATGGTTTAGAACGGTCTACCGCCTTACTATTATACCCTTCAAAGCGAATAAGTGCTCATTATGAATGGCCTTATATGATGAACATTTTAATAATCTTGATATTGGAAAGCACAACAAGAAACGTTTACTTTTTAAATATTTTTTTTTGTCAAGTATGAGGAAAGGTTTTAAATGTGTTTTTGTAAAACAAATTGAATATATATATTTATTATTGTGGCAATTACTAATTTAAAAAAATTACCTATCACATTCAGCTAAAATGTTGAGTCTTATAAATATTATTTTCATCTCTAACAATAAGGTTTAATTAAATTGATAACTAGATTGGTAGATATAATTATTCATTCCATTCTCCATGTCCATTCTCAACTTTGCAATTCCATGTACCAACTTTGAAGGCGTTAAAAGTTTAATGTTTCTAAATTCATCGAAATCGAAACGTTTTATTTTGGAAAAAAAGAAATAGTTGTCCACAATTTTTTTGGTAAATTAGGACATAGGTACTTTCTTCATTATAATGAATGTATAAAAAATATACAAGACAGAAAGTGTGTACGTTAATCAGATTTACGCTTTTATGAAATTGCTACATGTTTAAATATCAGTTGCAGTCTGGGTGTTTTGTTAAAAAAAACTTTTATAATTGGTCGACTTATAACCTTGCATTATTTCATTATTTGTCTGCAAGAACATACAAGAAAGAGTAAACAGATATAACCAATATCGATTTTAAACATTCGCACGGACGTACGTACGTGTATGCGCACACAAAAATGTAAAAATATGTAAAAACTAAAAAAAAAACAATACAATATATCTAACTTATGTTAAGCTTGATAACAATAATTCAATTCAGAAAAGGGTAATAAAAACAATCTAAAAAAATTATCACGAATCAATAGAAAAATTTCTCACCAAAATTGTGGTAAAAAAATAACTTGGTATTCGAGGTTAAGTTTTCTATGATAAACTTTTCTATTACTGGTTTGAATACAATAGCTGTATTTGCGAAATGTAACGAAAGTGCACAATTTTGCTACGAGGAAATGGCAGAATATTAGCAACGAAATAGTAATAATATAGGGATGGAAACAGGTGGCAGCAGAGGTAAAGCCAATTTGCCGCATCGGCACCCGCCCATTTCATTTCCTTTGTCATTGCAACATAAGTAACAAAATGAGTTTGGTACGAGTATGTTTAGATACCTGTATTCAAGAGGATCCTTACATTGTAGTTGAAACAAAACAGGTGACTATAAAGCTCAACATAAAAACTCGCAATATTTAATGAAAAACACAATATTTAACGGTTTACAATATTTAACTAAAATTTTAATCAGTCTTTTTCTAGGACTAGATTTAGTAAAATTTTACGATGAGTGTCGTTTTCGTGTGATACGTATACGTTGGGAATGTGAATGAGTTATGTATTTGAGTAATTGTATAAAAAACATTGAGCTATTCAACATGAAAATTCAAGAACTGCGGATATTAACTGAGAGGCCTTCGTAGATAAAATTTCTCTTATAAATTGACACGTGCATTTTTTAATGCTAACAAAAGAAGAGACGTACTCGCATAGATTGGCATGTTACATGATATTTCTATTAAACTATTTACAAATACGAATATTATTTTTCACCATCAAAACGCCTAAAAATTTTTCACAGGCCTAAAAATATCATGAATATTTCAAAAATTAAGTAATTTAAAATTATTACAAATGTTTTGTGGAAAAATTTTGATAATATTCAAAATGATGAAAATTTCAACTTTTTTGTTTTGCTTGGAGATAAAGAGGGGAAAAAATTATGGACATTTTGTACAAAATGTTTTGAAATATTCCACTTGGCTCTATGAAATGATGTACTTCATGATATATAAAATTGAAAAAAAAAATTGAAAATGTGATTTTTTCAACATAAAATTGGCAACGGACTACAAAAATCACAGGCAGTAGCAGTATTTTATAATTTTATTTATGTTTGGAAACGATGTTGCAATGTAAAATACTTGTGTTTTGATTATTTTAAACATTTCAAAATACTTTTATTACGTATTTATTTTAAATATATTAAATTTTTCAATAAAAATATTTTAATTGTCTATGATATTTTTTGTTATCCAGAACTGAATGAGCGAAAGGTATAAGTAACGTATACGAATTAAATAAACAATCTACCAACTTTGGACTTCTCTTTCATTTGATGCTTAATTTATTTAACGGATTTCTTCACCTGAATTCAAAATCAATGGAATTTATTTATTGTCTATAATTGATTGAGAGCACGGTAGTTCATCACCCGGGTTTTAGACATAAGACATAACCATAGTCATAAGAAACTGCTCGCTTTATCTGAAGTGCCTCGCAGTTATTTTGACGTCTCCATGACTCAACTCATGCGAGTACTTTTCATATTTCTATCAACGTTGAACTGACACTTATATTATTTGACGACAAATAAAGCGCTATGCTACTTAGTCGCTCTTTAAAGACTAAACGTAATTAGGAATTTAAAGGAATCGCCTCCACTCCGATGTTCTATGCACAATGTTCATTTTAACGTCGATGGCAATCATTTGCAATTTTGTTTCACTTCAATAAGTTAGAAATTGTTTAACTTCGAGTACAGCCAATTACTTACAAGGCCCAATTGAATATACACTGGTAGTTAACATAAAATTTCAATTATTTATCGAACAAATATTTTACCTTATTCTAATTACATTGTTACCTATATTTATGGCTTTATTTAAATTTTATTTAGATTTCATACATTAAAATTTAATTTAAAAACCGGTAAATAAAGTAAAAAAAAATTCAGAGACGTTGAAATGTCATCCAAAATGAAATTGTTTTAAATTACGAGTCACATAAATTATAATAAAACTTTAACAACGAACCATCCTGTAATCAATTTTACATTTATAAGATTCCAACCAAAACGGTCAATATTATTTAAATTTGTAATAAAAATAGAAGATTTGTACTACAAAAAGTGGAGTTTTGTCACTGGGAAACCTTTAAAATATCCCAAAATTACATCATGAATTAGATGTTTATTATAAAATAGAAACGGAAAAATGTTGAATATTTTATTATATAGGAATAAGTGGTTCAGAATATATGCGTTAGAATTTAGGATGTCAGAAAAAATTAGGGTTTAAAAATATTGGTTAATAATAAATAAATTTGCTAGTTAATATCTACAACTCAGTCGGTTAGTCAGGCATAAGTTCACAAGTGAATGGTACAGTGACGAACACTGTGTAGAGTGAAGAGGGAAGCACATCATTGTTTTATTTCTTGAAATAAAACTGGAGCCAATATATGCTTTGGTTTTATATCAGTAGGTTTTTATGAACGTGGATAGTTGATTGTATACCAAATAAATGATAGAAAGTGAATATAGTTCTGCCAAAAAAATATAACCCTTATAATTGAAAATCAATCTAATTGAGCCATTTAAGAAATGTTCAGCTTTTTATTACATATTTTCATCTAATTGAATTTAATTCCTATACAAGGTTATAAAGACATAAAATTTTAAAGATTATAGATTAATACTAAAAATTTCAAATAAATAAAAAATAACTAATAAATCTAAAAAATATGACTACGCAAAACAAACTGGAAAGTAATAAATAAAGACATTAGAGTACACTTATAATTACGGATTTCAATAAATCGCAGACAGATTATTTAGAAATAAATACGTTTTTATTCCACTTTATAATGAAGATTTCGACTCTAAAAAATATCTTAATCGTCATAAGTTATATGCTGTATTCGTGCAATGAAACGTGCGTTAATTGTATACGTGCAATGAAACGTGCCTTAAATTATTGAAACGTGCGTTAAATTCAAATCTTCTAGACTAATATTAAAAATTGAAGGCAAAATCTGAAATATACACACTTATTTAATGTTAATATTACATAATATTACCTAATATAATAAGAATAATTACCGCATGTAAATAACATCTATGGAAATACAGTTCCATACATCTAAACTCCTATATTAATGAATGGTTAATTATTTCATAGAAATTACAAAATTTTGGGATATGAAACAATAATTACATATGTGTGTATGTGTATATATATATATATATATATATATATATGTGTGTGTGTATAAATATATATATATATGTATATATATATATATATATATATATATATATATATATATATATATATATTACGTAATAATTTATAAAAATAAGTATCTAAACCACTGCATACGAAATGGAATAATAAACTCAGAAACAAAGAAAAACTAGAAAGAAATATTAAATGGATATAACTTTTCTTAGTTAATATAAATAAGTGTTTGTGAACACATTCAATATACAGAGAAATTAATTCTGTAGTTCTATTGTACTGAAAAAAAACTGAAAAATCATTCGTTCACTCCGTTAATATATTATATTTTTCCCATATATTATGTTACGCCATTCATACTAAGTATATAATTCAATTAATCAATTTGTCTATGTACTGTCCACTCAATGGTGTATATATGGATAAATTGGAGTAAAACATTTCAATGAGATGTTATTTTGTAAGCTTTTGTAATGGAACTTAGGTCACTTTTACTGTTTTTCATTTGCAATCTTCAAAATTGGGTGCAACATCACTATATCTTATTTTTACTAATAATTTTTCCTAATCCATTAACTATCACGCATATTCAGTTTTTTTTTATAATTATGCAATTAAAAGGATTCTGAATACAAGATTAATTTTTACGCTTAAATTCCGGAAACAACACTTAACATGACATAAAAAATCATAAAAATTCAGGCGACGTTTATAGTTCTGTTTTACTTCACTTAAGTACCACATATTAAAAAACAACTAGCTATAAGTTAAATAAAAACACTCCACAAATTACAGTTTAATATTTTACGCAAATATGGTGATAAAATTGGCACGTATTAATAGATTTTATTACGATAACGTAATTATATACGATATAACGAATTTGATTACTTATTTGTTTACTTGAAAAATAAGGTACTTAGCGGCTAGGAAGAGTGTAATGTTAACATTAGCAGTTTATCCGAGACAAATATCTAATAACAGAAAATACGAGTAGAAGTCCTTTTCTCATGATAAAGGCTTATATTACGGTCAATATAAAGTTAAGAAGCCTCAACAGTAAGCGCTAACAAATTGTACATGCTCTAAACCTAACTATAAAAAAATTAACCATTGGAAAAGAAAGACAAATATTGACTAATTTAAAAAAATACTTAGTTGAGGTAACATCAGTTGCCGGCTGAAGTTAATTTCATTTTACACATTATAGCTAATTTTAAGTTTTGGAAATGAGTTTCATTTATGATGTTTCTATTTTAAAAGGCTTCATTTTGCGACCATATATTTTATTTTTAAATAACATTTTAGCATAAATTCTGTGCTTCACACTTTTATCACTGAATTCTGACACTGAGTTCTGAATAATCATAATACTTCCGTCCTAGACACATTTCTTTGATATTCTATGTTTATAAATTGTTTCATTTCTTCGGACACTGCACAAATTAATCTATCTTATTTTCATAAATTTATACAAAATTAGGGAGCCTGTTTTATTTGATTTAAAAATATAATTCGGGTAAAGTTATGCTATAAAATTGTTGCCAATAACTAAAACGAATTATACTGTTAAATTGATAAAATATCAAAATATTATTAAGATAGAAATAAGAAACAATCACTTTCGAACATCGGCTTGCGGAAATTGAATACTGCTTAAATATTTAACCTTCCGTGGTCCTTCGAAATAGAACCTCTTCGATTTTTCCTTGGACCCAATGGCTAACCACCCTGAGAGAGATATGTAAGTAAAGAAAATAGTGCGTATATATATATACCGTATCGAGTAAAATTTCTTTCGATTTGACCCTTGGTTTTTGTAAATGTTGGCCGGAATTTTATGCCGGCGCGAATAGATTCATTCGTCTTTATTAGGGGTAGGCTTGCAAATAAGGTACAGAGAAAATAAGGTTCGTACCCAAGGATTTGGGAAACAATGATGAAGAAAAATCTGAGTAAAAATTTAACGTTTTTAGTTTTATTGTTCTGCTGGAAGTATATAAGTATAAGATAGGAAGTAGATAAGACTAAGATAAATTGATAAATTAATTGAAATACAAAATCACTACATAAATAATCCCTACTTTTGTAATTCATTAAGAGTGAACTAATATTTTTCTAGTTTATCGGAATTATTTAAACTTTATTTATCTTGTTCTACAGTATGGGCAAATCTTTAACATGTTCTCATTTATATTAGGTGTAATAACGGATGTTTCTATGAATAAAGGAAAATTGTATTACATTTCCATAAAGTAATAAATTAATTCATGTATTGTGGTTAAAATCATAGAGTAAACGTTAGCTACACTATGATCATTTGAGGTTTATGATTATGAAAATTTTATAAAACTATTGTTCTAGGTTGCATTTTTAAACATACTATCCTTCTTCTAAATGGCAACGACATAATTACCCTATTTTTACTGTAAATTTACACAAACCTACAATACAAATTGAATACCGGAAAGTTACAATACGTGTTTTCATTTAATACGTAATTCAAACCTAATTGGAAGGGATACTGGGTAAGTGCCGCTTTGTTGTATTTGGAGTCATAAAGGGTTAATATAAAAATTACACTGATTTTAACACGCACGCACAAAGGCACACCCGCAAATAGACACACACACACACGCATACACGCAAACGCACACGCACACACGAACACACACACACAGACACATATACACACACGTACAAGCACACACACAAACACACACATATGCACATGCACGCACGCGCACACGCAACACGTACCCTTAAACACACAAACGTACGCGCACGCACGCGCCCGCACGTACGCGTACGCGCACACGCATCGCGCGCAAATTCATATTCACACGCACACGCACACTGACGCGAACATCACGCGCACACGCACACACACTCACGCTCACACACACCCCCACCATATATCATTTTACCCACATTAAAATGATAATCAGTCGAAGTCCTATTTTGGTTTTGAGGTTCAAACAATAAGTCATAAAAGACTTGCAGGTCTATTTGATCTTTATAATAAAGATTATCATGTTTATCATCTTTATGATAAATATTATCTTTGAACAGGGCTTTGTTGTTTCTTGTTGACATGGACGAGATTTGTGCGTCGGACTTCTTATAACAAAACAACAGCTTATTTGACATACGAAATTCATTTGCTCTTAGTATTTAGATTTTTTTAAAGATTGGATGATCGCATGAGAAATATGAGATGAATGAGGCTGTCTCTAAAGAAATAAATTAGATGAGTTCGGTGAAGTGTTTTTTCGAAGGTGAAATTGATAGTGGTTATTTCCAACGTAGCAGACTGACGAACTTGGGTGACGTAGATAGTATGTCCCCTGAATCGCACATGAAACGCTCAATTTTAAGTTTTGGAAATGTGTTATTTTCTCCTCTAAGTACCATATTTGAAATTCTTTCACCGGCGTATCTATGTCGGCACACTTTATTTTCATTTTAAACTTCTTCAAATTTTCTCGCTAAACACTGACGGTATTGGCATTTTGAAATGGTTGAGTTTCGACGCAAACAAAATTGCAATATTACCCAGTGCTATGGCTTCTTCCCTATTTTGTCCACCTTACTAAACAAAATCGTGTTAGAACTAATCTCACTGTAATCTCATAATGCACTAAACAACACGACAAGCAACAATGATAAGAATTGAGCTAGAAACCATATTAAATGATGTCCCATCTTCCATCTCATATACTCTACGTAGGCCAGTGATGAAGCACTTTTGAGATATTTAACCAGTTTTACTAAAGACACTACAATAGTTTGTCTCATTTTGCTTTGCCGACCGCGCTTCTTGTAGCCCCCAAGACAGTTTTCGCCAACCATATATTTTACAGTTAGTTATGTTTACTAATTTATTTATTTACACATATATACAGAAATGTTACAGCTATTGTATCTATGATTTTAAAAAACGATGACAAGACGATTAATATAGCAATTAACAAGAAAAATAAATTCATTAAATTACGACCCATAACGATTATAGATTTCAAATTTTTTTTCCTGTCACCATGCACATTTTAAACTCTGATACAAGCCTGATTAGGCAGTTGAGCAATTGCATACTATGGGAAAGTGAAAATAATGATCTAATGAAGATCTAGATGACCGAATAGCAAGAACATATGAAATATATAAGTGAAGGTTGCTATTAGGTACGAAGTGTGGAAGTTGTTTTCCTTAAATTAGAGCTTAAAATCAAAAGATAGATTTTAATAAAGAAACTTCTACTCTGCAGTGCAACGTATTGTAAATCAGCGTACCAAAAAGAATATCGGTAGGAAATAAAGGGAAGCAATCATATCAGAGGTAGGTTCTTGGACACAATAAACCCGTACTGTGGGCTCTCAAAAATAATACATGCTTTCAAGTTTTTTTCGCACTAAAGTCATTGTAATAAATTAAATGACGAGACCCATTTGGAGTCCCGGGAATTACGCAATACAAATTCAAGGTATGTGCAAATGTAATCAAACTGCTGATAATATAATCTAAGATAATACATAGTAAAAACCTGAAATTCGAATCCTGGCTGAATCAATATTGCGTGTAATAAAATCGAAAGGAAAATGATCCCCTCATATGTATATAAATATAAATACATATATATTTATACATATATATATATATATGTATATATATATATATATATATATATATATATATATATAATATTATAAATAATATATTTCAAAATAAAATTTAACGGTCTTTTTCAGATATTTTCAAAATGATGTTTTTTTAAGTTTAGATTAAAAGGACTGCAAATAGCTGAAAGTCTTAAACAAGAATTTGAAGCGAACGAAATTTTTTCTCTAAAATTTTAGGTCATGTTAATGGTGAAGTGCTCGTTGCTGGCATCCAGATAAAAAGTGTACAGTACGCAATTTTGTTCCTTATATGTTTCATAACTCAGAAAAGAGTACGTAATTAATTTGCCCTCTTTTGCTCTTTCCAATCTTAGCTGTAATCCAGTTCTAGATTGAAATTGTAAAGTGAAGCTTTTGAATCGTAATTTTCAACGTTCCATGAAATATAGTACTTTGACTGAGTGAGAATTTTCATCGCGATATTTTCGAGTAGTAACAGACTTTAGTTTTAGGGCACAGACATCATTACCATAAGATAATGAAAAAATATAATTGCTTAACGGTTTAACTAAAATACTCATATATTTAAATGATAGGTAATATGCTTAGATATATTTGATTAATTATTCTAAAATTAACACTGCGACTATTACATGCATTTATATATATATATGTATGTATATATATATATATATATATATATATATATTATATATATATATATATATATATATATATATATATATATATATATATATATATATATATATATATATATATATATATATACAATGTTTGTGGATGTATATGAGAAAACATTTTTTAGCTTAAATCAGCAAGCATTTAAAAATTAAGTGCAAGATATATCCTTATATTTTGAAGCTGATTTTCTTAGTAAATTTAATTTTTTCTTCTGTTGGCGACATTTTATTTCAATTTATTTATAAATTAAATAGATATTTTCATCAATATCTTAAAACAAAAAAAACCTCGACGATGCTTCTCCCCATTTGACCAGATTTTTACACAGGGCCGTCCAGTTATTCTCAAGATATATAAACGTCACCAAATTGTCCTCTCTGTTGTTGTTTTTTGCTTGCTAGACTCGGTGTGACAGAAACAAGACTATGTGAATTATTCGGCATAATTTCCAAATTTTGTGAAAAATAATAATTATGAAAGAAAGTCTGTCAAAAAATAAGTGTTCAATAGGCAAAATAAATTAACAAGATTAAAAGAGAAATTAAAACCTTCAGATTTTACAATTCTACAGGTATCGGTGTGTTTTCGTAATATTTGTAGCTACTTATTAACATAAACGTTACTAATTATAACGTAGTTTTAATGTATTAAAAACAACTAAATACGATTTCACTTGCGTGTCACTAATTCCATACAATGAAATATAATATGTGGTTTAGACACTATCAATATATTGTTGTTACATACTACGTATTATAAATATGTTTTACCATCTTTTTGGGCACATGTTTTTTGTCGCACATTTTTCTCCATTTATTTCGGTAAAAATCTCTTAAAGTTTTTAATATTAATTTTATAGCACAGTGATAAAAAACTGAAAATTGTTTAAGAGATAACAAGATAAACAAAAACATTATTTTCTATAGCACATAATTTTCTAATTATATTTTTACAGGTTGGAAAAATGTAGTGCAAAAGTTTGTGGACAATGCCATATTTCCTTTTAGTATATTTAAAAGGTAACTAATTAGGCTACTGCAGTAGGAAAAGAAAATATTCTGCAACATAATTTAGTTTAGTTTAGAAAAACCTTACGTTTAGAAAAACCTTGAACAACGACTCAAAATCGCTTTGTTCTTTTATGGATGATTTTTTTTTGCTTGAATATTTAATTACTCAGTACACTATGACAATATGATGACAATATTTAAAAACAATATTTTATTTAAGTCTTTTGTTCACGTATACATAATAAAATAAGAATACACCCAAGAAATCAAATGTCTATTTCTATCCGTATACCGTAAAATATTTTTCCAGTCGAACGTTCCCTTTTTCCTTTTAAAATTGTTGACCGTTCTAATGGAGAAATACAACGAGATATAAAGACGTATGTATCTACATAATATTTTTCTCGTTCTACCTAACCCTTGATTCTCCTCAGTATCGGCAGATAATTTAGGTCAGAGTGGAAGCCGTCATTTGTCTTTATTAGAGGCAGACGCGAAGATTAATTCACTTGGTCAAGTTTCAATATTCAATGATTCGAGGAACTACGGTAAAGATAAATCAATACAAGGGTTTAATACTTACGTGTGCATTTTCGACTTTGAGGTAAAATAATTTATTTTGCAAGACTATCAGATTATTATAAGTACTCGGATTCGTAATACTAGAATAATTTCAGATATTTCGTTGTTTCATTTGACGTACTTTTTGCTGAATGCTTGAGCTTAATCTTAAATAGTTCCGCGGTCAATACCGATTACTCATACTTTTTTGAAGTTAAATGTTAAAGATTATATTATATAAATTGATGAATTTTTATGCAAATATGCCAACATATCTTTAAAAAAATTTATGGCATAAAAAGTAATACGACCCTTGCAAAGAATAGTTTTGAGAAATTGTCAATATATAAGGATGTTCATCGCAAACAGATTCTTTGGTTTATATTTTACTTGGAATATTACATTAATATTCTGCCTCACATCTCTATTGCATCTCTCTTCTGTATTTGATGGGCTCATAGGAAGTAAGTGTACTGCATAAATCATATTCTCTGCACGAACATAATTGCTCTTTTATAGTTATATTTTCTATAGGTCTATGAGAAGATCCTAGTATAGTACCTTTTTATTTCGTGTGCTTCATATTCATTTAAAAGCTATGCTTACGTAATAACATAGTCGATGCAAAGGAATCTTATGATATTGCAAACTCTATTTACGTATATTGTCGTTCGATACAATGAATATGAATTGCATTTGAAAAAATGGAAAATATGATATTTGTTTAAATAAAAAATCTCGTGGTTGCAAATATTTAACTTCGTCCAAGTTTCCTACCATTACTTTGTTGGCTCTGTAAATATCTATAATAGAATATCAAAATTCCCACGAAAGCATAAAACTTGAATGAAGTAAATATATTCAACGACGTGATTTTTTATTTTATCTTCCATACATTTTTGGGAATTTTATATGGGTGGTATTGACAATTATATCGATACTTTCCTGTAATAGAAATTATTTAATTGTATACCTGTTACACATTAAATATATTTTACGTAATCATAGTAAACTATTCCTCAGTTTTTGTTATTATTCCAATATTTAAATCCGATACATTCTAGGTGTAATTAAATGGTAATTTGACACCGTACTGCGCATGTTAAAAATTAAATTTTTTTTTATTCATGTGCAGATTGTCAAAAAACGTATAGTTAGCAAAAATTTCGTATTATTAGTCAGAGAGTTAATTATATATTTCCCTATATATTACGGTGCGATGCGATAGAAGACACTGAATATTTTTAAAATTTCAATCTATACATCGTCCCATTTAATTGAATCACTAAAGGATCTAGAAACTACTATTTTTTTCATAGACGTATAATTTACGATCGTTTGGGGGAAAGTCACCGCTCGTTTGGCTTTCGGAAATCATATTCTTCCCATTTAATATTTGATTCTTAGGAATAGATGGAAGTCGTATGGTGTGAGATTGAAACTGTATGACAAATGTCCCTTAACTTCTATACCCGGCTTGTGAAACACTCAATAGTTTATCTGACTGAGTGTGCAGGGGCCTTGTTGTGATGAAGGAGAATGGGCACAGCGTTTATTACATAAGAAACGTCTCATTGAACGTTTTAGTTAATTATCGATGGTAACTTAAAAAAGAAAAATATCTAACACAATTAAATTTGACAAAGTTTCAGTTACATGAACGTAAACTGATTAATATTGTAATATAATATTATAATAACACGAAAGATCATTTTTAAAATTGTTTAACGGTTTTCTCACTCAAATTCTCTAAAACAACTTTCAAATACTTAAATACTCTAAAGTACACAATACTCTTAACAAATAAATATTCTTAATAAACATCTTTTTATATCAATAATAAAATGAAAAGCAAAAATAAAGGTAATAAAAATTTTAGCAAATTTGATTTCTAAGTTTTAATATGTTAATTATTTAATTGAAAAATAATAATAAAAACTTAAAGTGGAAAAATTATTATTAAAACTAAAGACTATTATTAAAATAAAGGAAAGAATTTTAAGAAAATATTAACTACTTAACCTTAATTAACCGAACGAGTAATTTTTTTTTTACTTTTTTTTATATTACAATTTTTGAGTCTGAATAGTTTATGACTTAATTTACAATTTACAGATAAATTAAAGATATTTGTGGACACAAAACATATTTTTTATTATATTTTAAAACTATTCCTATGTACGAATAACAGCTTTCATTAATTTTTAAAAATAACTCGTGGAATAAAAGTAAATATCGCAAGCACTACGAATAAAAAACCATATATTGAGGAAATCTTAACAGGAAATACAATAAATAGTTGTCCTGTTCACTTGAATTAAACAACTTTCACGTCAAATTCTAAAGCCTGGATTGTTACTGGATAGGTTGAATTTTGGTAAAAATTTTCCATTCGTCGTACTTTACAGCGTTTAAAAGCTATGATTGCTTGAAAGTTTAGAAACGAAGCTTTTGTATTGTCAGAATTTATTGTGAAGAGTTTAATTTTGTTACGTTAAATACAGTCGTTAGCGTTCAATGGACGGAAATATTAATAAAGGAATTGGCTATACACCGTGTTGAGTATTGCAGTTGGTCGATACCCTGTTTGTTGATTTCATATCCTGTTGCGTTATATAAATAAAACACGAGAATATGTATTGATGTCTTATAATATAAAACATATATACACTTTATTTAAAAAAAAAGCTGATATTTGATTTTGTGCCATAGTTAAAATAGATCTAGGCCTGAAACGATTATCTATATTTTTAGAAATAAAACATTATGTAACTCCACTAAATGACGGTCATAAATTAAACTACTATCACATATAGAAATATATTAATTTAATGATTAAAAAACTCCAATCCACCAAATTCAATTCAATATTAATTTAATGCTTAACTAGTATATACTTATATTATACTAGATGATTGTTGAAGAAATGTTATTTGAATAAATGGTAAATTACAGTATAGAAAGAGAAGCTTCTATTCGTAAACGTAAAAGCTATTTGAGTTGAAATCCAATTCCATAAGTTTATGTTTATCAAAAAGGAAAACTTTAAATTTCCAAAATGAAAGTCGAATAATCAACTTTTAATTCCTCTGATGAAAGATTCAATTGTACTCTGATGAAATATTTAGACGCTATTAGCATTAATTTTCCACACTTTGTTTCTGCAATTATTTTTTATTTGTAATCAGAAGTGCGTGGCAAAAAATTCCGAGTTTTGATATTATGTAGTCTTAGATCGAATATTCTCCAAATTATATAATATTATATAGTGTGTTTCTTGTGACAAAACCATAACGGGCAAAGATACCTTGTAATAACTTGTTTTTTTTGCAATTTGTATCAACAGATTTCGAGTTTGAAACAGCAGTTTGATAATTATCTAAAAAAATAGTAATTGAACAGCAGACAATGTTTTAATGTTAAAAATAATTTTTCTTGCAATAACATTTTGTTGCAAAGTAATTAGTATTAATTTTTGAAATAAATTTCCGTCCTTTTTTTAAATGCAATTTCATTATTGCAACTTATAACTCATCCTTAAGAAAATAATATTTTCAAAGGTACATAAAAATAAAATGAATTCTTTGCCCGGAATACTAATTTAAAATTAAGCTATGTTAGAATTAAAATTGACCTAGGCCAAGAAAAATTACACAAATAATTTACTATGTCAAATATATTCGTTTTTTTAATAAACAGATTTGAATTATTTTTCATATTGTAACAAATTATTTTATCACCTTGTCAAAGAATGCTTGCTTTGAATCATGCATTATTGGGTCATTTTTTCATAGAATCTTTATATTAAATGAATTTTATGTCGATTTTTCTTATAACGAAATCGGTGCAGTTGATTTTATAAATCAGGTAAATTTCTTTGTTTTATCAAAATCTTTTTAATTTATTATATTATTTGGATATGCTGCGACTATCATCAGTTAGAGACACCTAAAAAGTCAAAGATACATATAAAAACTTATATTTATTATTATTCTAGTACGAGTAATAGTACAGCAACTGGAAATGAAAGCGTTTCTATGCACATTGGGGCGATTCATATTCAAATATAATTTTGATAGATACCTAAATAATAATATTAAAAAAAACTCCAATCCACCTAATTCTATACAAACATTTTTAACGTATTTCACTCTTAAGAATTTTCCTTGAAATTTACAACAAATACACAGTGTTCATGTCAACATATCACCACAAACTCTGTCAATCTCGTCATTGAATTGTCAAGTGACAATTTCAGATTTGAGAAGGGTTTAGAAAGTCATTAACTGAATAAAACGGATTGTTTATTATCCATTGATTATAAGAGGTAAGTCAACGACTTGGTAATATCGATGAACTTGGAATCGATGCTGATACGAGGTGCCCAGTCCGTGTTGAAGAGTTAATAAGAAAAAGTACTATATTCCGCTTTTTACTCGAACCAAATTAAATTTATGAGTATTTCTCTGTTCACGTATGGCTTTGTTATATACGCTGATTTATAAAGATGTTCTTTGTTTTATTTTTCTTCAGACAACTCCAATAAAAACAGTGTTAGATAGTAGACAGATTTTAATGAACTGTTAACTAGCACCTTATTTGGTTTTCTGGGAGGGGTGGGCAGTAAATATTGGTTCAAAAAAGTATTTATTTCTTTTTTATGTCACTATGACATATTAAATTATTATTACTGTGATCATACAATCATACAATATTGATGATCATACAATATTATATTAACACTGACAAAAAATAGCCCTCTCATGCCTGCGTCCGATCTGTGGATATTACGCACTATATCTCAAGTTAATATTTTATATATTCATCCCTACAAAAGTTCCCAATCAGACCTTTCTACCCAGCATTATACCCAAAAACAAAATTTATTGAGTTTTTACGGGAAGAAAATAAAATTGTTAAATTTTTTTCTAACTCCATTTTGTTATGTAATAATATTTCTTTTTGGCAAAATACGTTTTCATGATGAAATGTATTTACAGAAATGGAAAAAATACAAGCTAAAATCAATTAAATTCATGAAATTTCAAATCATAGCATATATTTTATAACGAATCTCTTATTGAACGTTTTAATTAATTATCGATGGTACTTAAAAAGAAAAATATCTAACACAATTTAGTTTGACGAAGTTTCAGTTAAATGGACTTGAAAATATCGGAGTGATTAATATTATGATATAATAATATAAAGACACCAAAGATAACTTTTAAAAAAGGTTAACTGTTTTCGTACTCTAGATTATAAAACAAAACAAAAAAATTATGTCAACAAACATGTTTTTACTTAAAAAAAATAACAGTAAAAATGTAGGTAATATTCTAATATTAATGCACTATTGTTTTTTTTTGGTTTGTTATTTTATTTCTAGTTGATTTTCTAAACGCATCATCGCAATTTTTCGTTCATAATTTGTAACTAAATAATTTATTTTCACACCCTTACTTTATTTACGGAAACCTAACTGACATTTGGGGAAAAGTATAAAAGTGGCTAAGACAAAGAGACATTTATCCTAAATAATGATTTGTTATAGTATTTTATAATAATACTGATCCGGCAACTATGTTTTTTCATCATTTTGACTTAAGTACTTTTGTAAGTGGAGCGGTTTACATGTATTTTGCGCACATTTTCAGCAATATTCCTAAAACTATGTTATTTTATTTAAAATTGTAAATAATTATTTTGGAACCTTTTAATATCACTTTTTTAAATAGTACTCTACACAACATGTGAAATAAAAATAGAAATTAAGAATTAAACTTATCCAATTTTCTTACTAACATTTTTAATTTCAACTCCGGAATATTGTACATGTGAGTTAATTTTATTGGATCATATTATTTATATTAGATTTAAATACCCTTATTTAAGTTTTAAACAACAACCTTACATGAGTTTGATAGCTGCTAAAGCCACAAAAAATAGTTAAACTTAAAAGTAGAGAGAGTAGTATACTAATAGAAATTTTAATTATTTTTAATTAGTTATTTTAACTTTTTAATTAAATTTTTCATGCAGTCGTATTATTTTTTCATTTAATTATTAGACTAAAATTTAAAATTCAAGTTTTATAAGCCTTTTTAAAGGCAGACTGGAACAAATATCGAAGGCTTACAGATGAGGCCCTGGGTAGTAAAGTGCTCCCAGAAATACCCGAGAAAGCCACCGACCTTCTAAATCAAATTATCTTAGATTGCGCTTACAAATGCGTTCCTAGAGGACAAGTAAAGATGTTTAAACCCTACTGGAGTGCAACACTTACCTTGCTGAAGAAGAAACGCAATCGATCACGTAAAATAGCAGAAAGATCAGGGACCCAGGAAGACCTGATATGCCTCAGAAAACACCAGGCCGAATTACATAGAGAAGTAAAAACCTCCAAACATTTAGCCTTCAAGTCTTTCATCACTGACCTGGACTATCGGAGAGATGGCTTAAAAGCACATCGTTTTATCTCCCGGCTAAATAACCATGCCTCTAAAAAAATGCAAAACCCTATTCTGTACTCAAGCAGACCAGTCACTGACCCTTACGATGCTGCAAATGCACTGTGCAAACATTATGCCAAGATCAGCAGAACGAGAGGGGATAGGGATATTAAAAAGACCCTATGTAAAGGCCCAGTGCCATCTTGCATTAATAAAAAGACACACGAACTCTTCACGTCGCCTTTTACAGGAAAGGAATTGGAATTGGCCTTGGCCTAGACTACACTAAAGAAAGCTGCAGGTTGTGACGAAATTTATCCGGAATTCATTGTCAACTTGGGAGATGAAGCCAAGAAAACCTTTTTGTCATTGGTGAACCTAACATGGAGTTATCACGTGCCCCAGCAATGGAGGAAAGCTGAAATCATACCAATTCTAAAAAAGGATAAACCACCGGAACAGCCCGAAAGTTACAGGCCAATCTCCCTAACTAGTGCCAGCTGCAAGGTAGCAGAGAAGATGGTCGCCCTTCGACTAAACCAATATATAGAACAAAATGGTGTACTCGATGACGCCCAAGCCGGATTTCGAAGACACCGCAGTACCATGGATCATGTGGTAAACTTCACGCAACACGTCATAGACGGTTACCAAAGAAAGATTTCCACTCTGGCGGTTTTGGTGGATCTCAAGGCCGCCTATGACACCGTATGGCGGCCAATGTTCATACACAAATTAGCAACAAACGGCATATCTGGAAACCTTTTCAAGTGGATCAAGTCATCGCTGTCACAAAGACTTTGTCGAGTTAAATACAGTAACCGGAAGTCGAAGTTTCGCATTCAAAAGCAAGGCCTTGCACAGGGAGCTGTGCTCAGTTGCACATTATTTAATATTATGATCAACGATGTACTTGACGCCGTCAGAGAAGCGCCCGGTATTAAAGCTCTACTATATGCGGACGACTTGCTCATGTGGACGTCGAGCAGTAGCATTATAGCTCTCGAAACAGCGTTAAATGACGCACTCAAAAGGTTGGAATTGTGGACCAGTCAAAATTCGATGACAGTAAGCTCCACAAAAACCACCTTCCAATTGTTCACCCTCTCCACCAAAATACCCAGCATCTCATTGTCCTACAAAAACACAGCGTTGGAGGAAAGCAACCTCTCTAAGTACCTTGGTGTTATACTTGATAAACGTTTAACATGGCGCCCTCACATCGAGCAATGTGCGGAAAGAGCAGCCAAAAGAATCGGGATATTAAAAAGATTAACAGCCACAACCTGGGGTGCAAGCCAGGATGTGTTGATTACCAACTACAAGACATATATCAGACCCGTCCTTGATTACTGGAGCGAAGTGACCACCACAAGTAACCGTATCACCCTCAGTAAATTGGATACCATGCAGAACACAGCGCTTAGGATAATAACGGGAGCGCCTAAATTCACACCCATTGCTGCTATGGAGGCACAAACCAAATGTAGTTCAATGGAAAGCCATAGAGAGAAATTAGCCCTCCGTTTTTGGCAGAGACACAGAAGTGTTTACACGCATTGGACGAACTACAGACAGGCCACTGCCCGACTGAAAACCCAAATATCCCCATTGGCCTCCTATAAGAAGCTGGCTACAAAGTATGGTATTGCCCTGGAGGAGCCAGCACCACTTACAAATTACTGCGAGTTTTTCAACAATCTACCGAAGGCTAATTACAGCTTAAAAAACTACAATCAGATGAAATTAGCATCCTTGGACATCGAGCTGAAACAGGCTGCCCTGCAAACAATCAGCGAAGAATACCCACAACCTGATTGGTTACATGTATACACAGACGGGTCATCGATCCCTGAAAGAGGGGCAACCAGAGCTGCCTACTACAGTTCTAATTTTGAAGGATTCTTAGCAGTGGGAGCCCCTCAGAGGAACTACGATGGAGAAATAGCAGCTGTACAAGCGGCAGCAGCTGAACTGAACAAAATAGCCCCAACACCTAAAGCAGTCTTCTTCGTCGACTCACAAGCGGCTATCCAAAACCTGTCCCGCAATACGGAAACAGACTGCAAGAGAACGATGGAGACCAGAAAAGCCCTAGAACTTCTGGCAAATAGGGGATGGCACCTCATATTGCAATGGATCCCTAGCCATGTCGACATCTTTGGAAACGAGAGGGCAGACATCTTGGCCAAAAGGGGCGCGTCCATGGCTCAACCTGCCTGTATGCCCTCGCTACAGAGCATGAGGGCCATCATCAACAGGGCTATTAACCGGACAGGCAGGCAACACCTCACACAACTTTCCGTAGGGAAAAAATGGGAAAGTCTGGTCACCATCGGACCCATTGACCACAAACTACCACGAGCTGTGAGGGTAGTCAGGTTCAGAATGCAGACTGGCCATGACTACCTCGCAGCACACCTACACCGCATTGGTGTTCTCCTAACCTCTGAATGTCCCCTGTGCGGACACGATTTAATGAATGCGGATCACCTGCCGGATTGCAGTGGAATCAACCGCCAGGGGGACGATGATGACCCATTCAAAGATGTTCATCTATACTGGTCGGCGCGCCACCAAATGGCTCAACAGCCAAGGGTGGGCGTTGGCTAGTAGTAGTAGTAGTAGTTTTTTAAGCCTCAATATATGAAACCTACGTCCATTAGATGATTAACCCGACAAATAAATGACCTTACACAGATTCCATTTTTCTCATTCGGGTGTAGTATTTTAAAAAAATTTGTTTACTCTTTCCATGCATACAGTTTTAATTTTTAATTCAATTAAAATAAAGAAAAATAATTTCATTTTACATAAAAAAGAAACGATTTTATTTTCTAACAGAAATTGAGATAATTGCTTTAAAAAATTTATGTGACAAAAATCGAAGGTTATTATGAATTTTAACAGCAGTGTTCGAAGTATCTGTAATTTAGAATAATTTAATATAAAAGCATAGTGAATTTTGAATGACTTACGGAGGCATTTAACGATATCTGGTGACTGATATATTGCTAATAATATTTTCAAACTTTAAATACCAAACTTTACTTCTAAATTTTAATATACTAATTATTTAATTGAAAACTAATAATTAAAACTTAAAGTTAGAGATAATCATTAACTTATAATAAAACAAACAAAACATTTTAAGAAAATTTGTACGAGATAACCCTATTATATTTTACATATTTGATTTAATTTCAATTTAAAATTAAAAATAACGTTTTTTTATATTATAGTTTGATTAAATATTACAAAAGATATTTCAGATGCAACATGCATTCTTAGTTATTATACATAACTGTGAAAATATTTCCCTAAAAAATACAATAATTAAATAAGAAATAATCCGTAAAATGGTTTAATGCAATAAATTTGTTTTGGTTCATTTAATAGAATTTCTTCTATTATTTTGTCCTTTTACATTATTTTGCATAATTAGTTTACGTAGTTTCAAGATTTATAGATATTTTTCTCCTGGATGAAGTTATATTCGTAAACAAACTATCCTTTTGAAATAATTTTTGTCATATGTACCAAATAACACGAAACAATTAATTTTTTACGTGAAATTCTGGATTTTGTTTATTGTCTAAAATAATTTTGTTTTATGTATACTAATTAAATAAACAGTCAAAAATATTATAACAAGGAAACGGAACAAAAGACGAAAATAAAGAAAATATCTGATTTCTTAAGATAAATAGTATCACCATAAATTGTACTAGCTGCCAGTGAAAGGTGTGTGATAACGTATTTTCTTCACCTTTCGAAGCAACTTTTCAGAAGAAAA